>JAHZTW010000003.1:79229345-79833865 GCA_020283515.1 Alliaria petiolata | reverse complement strand
ACACTAATAGGGATGCGATGCATCGGTTCTTCTAGAAGGTCCAAACTCAGAGAGAATGGCGCCACAAAACAGAGGACTTGGAGGATTCGTGATCATAGACAAGATCAAAATAGTCTTGGAACAAAGATGTCCCGGTGTTGTCTCTTGCGCGGACATTCTTAATCTTGCAACTCGGGATGCTGTTCATATGGTATCTCTCTCTCTCTCTCTTTATATATAGGTCTCGCTAAATGGATCATTATAGCCGGGGAAATGGTTTCCTACAGGCTGGTGCACCATCGTATCCTGTGTTCACAGGCAGGAGAGATGGCTTCACGTCAGATAAGCAAACCGTGGACCTACCATCACCGTCCATCTCATGGGATACAGCCATGGCTTACTTCAAATCCAGAGGCTTGAGTGTTCTTGACATGGCTACACTTCTAGGCCAGTCACCTTTTTCCTTCTTGTTCGGTTTATTTTTATTTTTTCGGTTCAATTCAGATTCGGTTTTTTTCTACGACGAAAAGATTAAAACCCAATCGGTTTATCTCCTCTTCAATTTGATTTTTGGATCGGTTAAACTGAACTGGACCTCCTACATCAGGTTCACATTCAATGGGGACAACACATTGCAGCTACATCGTTGACCGTCTCTACGATTTCAACAAAACCGGTAAACCAAACCCGACTATGAACAAGTCGTTCCTGTCTGAAATGGCGAAGCAATGTCCACCTCGAACGAGGAAAGGCCAGACCGATCCGCTCGTGTACCTAAACCCGGACTCAGGCTCAAATCACAGCTTCACAAGCTCGTTCTACTCACGGATTCTATCAAACAAAGCTGTACTTGAAGTAGATCAACAACTGCTTTACAATAATGCCACCAAGCGAGTCTCTAAGGAATTCTTAGAGAGTTTTGAGGATTTTCGGAAATCATTTGCTCTTTCGATGAGCAAGATGGGAGCGATAAATGTGTTAACTAAAAACGAAGGTGAGATACGAAGAGATTGCAGGCGTAGAAACTAAACAAAAAAAAATGTCACATTCTCTCTCTGATCTTTGTGATTGCAAGAAGGATGACAAAGGGTATAGAGAGGAAACAACAAGAAAAAAAAGATTGAAATTTATGTTTCAGATAAAAATTTGTTTTGTCATTTTTTTTTTTGAATGATTTTGTTGTCATTTATCACATTGTAATCGCCGTGAAAGAGGCTTCTCTGTAGCTAAAAGAGGTTGATTCTTTTCGTGTTTCTAAAAGTAGAAAATTTTATGATATTCACATATAAAAGGGTATGCAATAAAAATTGTTTCCGCAAGAAAGAGAAAAATATGATTTTATTTGTCTAACCTCTTTGATTAAGAGTCTAGTTTGTGAAGTATTAATTTAATTTAATCTCTGTGATGCTAGCACGGTTCAAACTTCAAACATCATTAGTTTTTAGAAATGGACTCCATTTGTTTCTAACTTAACTTAACTAGCTTGATACATATATATATATATATATATATATATATATTTTTTTTTTGATTTATATGTCAAATTAATTTAAGAAAAAATCATTTTTACATCAGATGCATCTTAAATTTGATTTTTGAAAAGAAGATGGAATAAAAAATCTGAACAGACAACTGAAGGTTCGACTATATCCTTGAGCTGCAAACTACGCTTGGAGAGACTCCTCATATGTATTATCTCCCGAGGCACGAATCGAAGAAATCTGTTCCGAATCTGCTAAAATTATTGTGTTGGTCACTAAAGAGTAAGAGAAACATAGAAAAATAGGATACTAAAGAATGATAAACAAGAATAAATGGATATAAGGAATAAACATGTAATCAGGGCCGTCTTGCACTTTATAAAAGACCTTGTTCGAAAATTAAAATTATACCCTTATAAATATAAAATCTTGTTTATAATTATAATATAATTTATTTTAACTATAAATTTGGTAAAAAGATTTTTTTTATGTCGCCACTGAAAAAGAAGTTTACAATTTTAAATATTTTGTGTATGATTTTCATTCATGAAATATTTTTTATTATAAAATCACTAAGTATACACATTAATTAAAAACTACAACATGACATTAAAAGACTCCAACTAAAGATTGAGAATCAGTTTTTTTTCTTCGTGTTTACAATGATTTTTTAGAAAATTGGTGAAGAACACGTTTCGTTCTTTTAATATTTGTAACAAGACTAAGTAATAACAAATTACTAAATGTAATCAAGTTAGAAATATAATATCAATCTTTCCCAAATTATATTTAATATTAAAGTTTCTAACGTCCACTTTCCAAAAATTAAAATTAATATTCAAGCTAATTATCATTTAATTTATTTCATTCTTATTCAGTTATGTAAACAAAATCAAAAATTATTTTTAAAATTACATTGTATCATAATTTATTATATTTTTAATCATAATTTTTTTACTGAAAATATATTTAATGGACTCTTCAAAATTTTGGACCCTGTTCAGTTGCTCCACTTGCACATGCAAATAGACTCCCCTGCATGTAATATGTGTACCAAAAGTAATAGAAACAACAACCATATTAAGGGCCTGACTGGTTTAAACGCAGCTGCTGCGGTTGCGGTTGCGGGAGTTCGCTGAAGCGGGAGATTGCGGTTAACAGCGGTATTAAGTGGGTTGTACGACTAGCACATCGGTTAGAAACAGGTGCGTTTGCGGGATATTTACGACTGGTTAACTTGTGGGTGTAATAGCGGTTAAACAATAAATTAACAATATAAACAAATTTTATAACTATAAAAATATTAAAAACCATATTATTATAAAAAAACTATAAAATTATTAATTAAACATACTTAATTATAAATATTATTACTTTTATTAATTTATCAATTTTTTTAGTTTGGATGAAAGTTATGATTTTAATAGAGAAATTGTTTTTTTTTGTATGGAGATGTTAGATGAAAAGAATTTTTGTTGTTATATATACATTAGTGATGAAGAGAAAATTTATCAAAATAATTACAGTTTATAGATCTTATACATATAAAATTATGAAAGATTGTTAATGAATATTAGTTAAAAATATCAAATTTATTTATTTATTTGTGATTATAATATTCAAATCTTATTTTTTAAAAGTTTCTTATATATATATATATATATATATCTTAATTTTAAATAAATTTTGTATTTTTTTTTAATTTTTTTTTTTTTTTTAATTATCCACTCGCAATCGCCCGCAACCGCAAATGCTAGCTGAAATGAGCTTTTGATTTTGAGCGATACAAGCAGTTCGAAGCGGTAGAAAACGTTTTGTGTGATTGTTGACAAACGCCAACAACCTAGCGAGAAAACCAATCAAGTCCTAAGAATAAAAATTGGCATCGTGCACGTCTTCATTTTTTCAAAATTATTTACACACCATGCTGTGATAACAATATTACAAGAAAAGGAGTATAGTTTCAAGCAAAAAGTATGTCGCTAATATTAAAGGACAAAGTATATATATACAGATATACATATACGTACAATATTTGTACAAATTGTACTCGATTTCTCAAGGCTGCAGAACAGAGGCTATAAACACAAACACAATGATAGAGAACATATAAGAAACTTACAAAATATTCAGCCAAACTGTCTGGTTTCCTCTTCACATATCTCACATTTTTTCTGTATTGAGAAGAAGCTGTGAGGCTGCAGCAGAACAACAGATGATGCAAAGATGTAGAAATGAAGGGCAAGACACTTACGAATTCTTCCAACAGATTGTATTGAATGCCAAACCCAGTTTTTTCATACACTTCGCTGGAACTTATGGTCTCTAAATCAAACGACAGAGATTCCTCATCCCATTTATAAGCCTCTAGACAAACATACGAAGCAGAGATAGTCAATGGGTGCTTGGCACATATGCGCAAACAAGCATTCTTCGGATAGTCCAAGAGTCCTTCTCCCCAGTCGAAGATTACCTACAGCAAGTGGCGGATCTAGAAATATATTTTATAGGAGGCATAAACTAGTTTATAAAAAAAATATTTTATTTATAGAAATATTATGTGATTAAAATAAATATTAATTTTTAATATCAAAATAAACTAAGAGTCGCAAATATATAAATATCTATTTATATACAATAAATTTTAAACAATGATATCTAAATTGTTGCATATAAAATTATATTTATGTTATTTATATGATTCAACATATTGTACTAGAATTTTCTTATTTCATTGATTTGTATAAGTATCACTATTTTTTAAAATATATACAAGAGAAATATAAGTCGATGTTCTACAATTTTAAAAATAATTAGACAATAAAAATGTATAAAAACCAAAAAATATAAGATAAAAAAAAGGAAAATAGCACAGTATATTATCATAAATAAAAAAATATATGTAAAAAAAGATATGAAAATGATATGAATCAGATATGATATATTACCATAATGATAGAACACGGAAACAAAAAGATATGGAAGGTAATAAAAAAAAAATGAATAAATAAACATTTCAAGAAAATGCTCAATAAGGAAATCAAGAATTTAATTCGTTTTATTATACTTTGAAAAAAAAGAAAAAAAACTGAATTGAAGAGAAGGTGATGTTCAAACCGGGGGCAAACTGAAATTCGGACAGGGGGCAACTACCAGCTAAGCTAACGAATTTATCAGTATTTCTCTTCTAATCTTAATATTTATTTAAATTTACCGGGAGCACCTGACCCCCCCTCCACACACCTAGATCTGCCCCTGCCTGCAGCGTGTAACCCAGATTTAGCAACATACCGATCATAATCGACAATCCAGATATAGCAACATACATACAGATCTAATCGAGTGCCAATTTCACAACCGTCACCAAATCTGACGGCTAGATTTAATCGCAATTCCACAAATTACAGATTTTCAATTGATATGATTTCCCCCATTATCGAAGTAAGAATTCATACTCTGTATAAATGTAATACATCTCTGATCAGTACAAATCATCACATTCATAACAATTCTCATATCTTATAACACAAACGTCACCAAAATTTGATTTAGCAACATATACAGATCTAATCGAATTCCAATTCCACAATCTAATCGAGTTCCAATTCCAGACACGTCACCAAATCTGACGGCTAAATCTGATTTAAATCGCAATTCCACAAACGTCACCAAAATTTGGGGGTAAAAAAGGAACAAATGCTACGCAACCTGATGAAAACTGGCATCTCTAAGAATGCGAAACCATCTCTAAGAATGCAAAAATCTCTAAGAAAGAAAGAAGTCTAAACCCTAAATTTGGGGGTAATCTACGCCAAACTAAAGCCATCAAGGAATCAAGATCAAGGAATCAAGCACAAGAAGGATATAGAAACTACAAATAGATTGCTCTTTCGATGAGCAGCAAGATGGCAGCGATAAATGTGTTGACCAAAAACGAAGAGATTGCAGGCGTAGAAACTAAACACAAAAGTCACATTCTCTCTCTCTCTGATCTATGTGATTGCAAGAAGAATAAACAAAAGGTATAAAGAGGAAACAACAGGGGAAAAAGATTGAAAAATTTATGTTTTAGATATAGATTTTTGTTGTCATTTTATTACATTGTAATCACCGTGAGAGAGACTTCTCTATAGCTAAAAGAGATTGATTCTTTTCGTGTTTCTAAAAAGTAGAAATCTTTTTCTGATATTCACATAAGTATAAAAGGGTATGCAAATCAAAATTGTTCCCGCAAGAAAAGAGAAAATAAGATTTATTTTGTCAAGTCTCTGCAGTCTTAGACTCTTCTTTTGTGAAGTACCAATAGCGATTGAATGTCACAAGCTTCTCAATCTCTTGCTAGTTCCTTCCTGATAGCTTCAAAATGATGCCAAACAATTATAAGAAGAATATATGTAATACATATTACATAAACAACAAAACTGCAGAGGCTTTAGTAGCGATTAAAATCCAAAGATAGGCACGAACATGTTCTCCAGATGAAATTTGTTACCTCAAAAAAGTTGTCAAACATGTCGTAGACACACAGATCAAAGCAAGAATCTTCAAACAGAAACCCTTTCCTCGAAACTCTCTATCAAAGATGACCTACTTGTGTAAGCTGCTTCTTCTTCTTTTTGTTTTTATCTTATTATACTGTCATAAGTGGAATCTGACTAGTCACCATTCAGAGCGGCAGGACTATGATGTAAACTTGATGTTTGGCTCTGGTTCTCACCATGGCTTTGAGTCTCTTCCAGCTTCTGGCTCTCCATATGGGTTTGATGCTGGATCTGAACATGGTTGTGATTCTGAGATTGAGTGTGGCTCTTGGTCTTGATTACCTGACTCTAACAAGCGTCCACTAGTTAAATGGCGAAAATACAAGAATCCAGCAGCAGAAAATTTCTTTATTGAGAATATATCTAACCTTGTACATGTATTTCCTACGAAGTTTCATGGCTGTGCGTATGCAACTTCTCACGCGAAATACAAGAACCTTATCATTGAATATCTGCAAAATATATTCTGAATCAGTATAGATGAATCTCGTCAAATACAAATGGAAAACCTTTCTACCTGTATCATGTCATCGATCGAGCGAGTTTCTTTCATGATCTTATGTCGATTCATGATTAAAATTGCCGCCACACAAAAGACAGGAAGAGCATCATCCCCTTTTTTGATGGACGAAATTACACAAGGGACATGTGTTGTTCTATCGGTCCTTGACCAAAGACTTCTTGTCAAACCACAGAAGTGATATGTGGAGGATGATGATGCTGACTTAATCCCACTCTCATCAGAGAATGGACCAGTAGTCTTTAGCAACGGACCACTCTTTGGCAGCAAACCGCTCCTAGACAGCAAACCGCTGCTCTTTGAAATTGGCCCACTCTTTGAAGTTGTTTGTTCCCTCTTTGTACTAATACCACCAATTCCATCATCTATCGTTTCTTCACTCACCTCAGCTTCAGATTTTCTTGGAAGCTGAATCACCAAAGGCTCCAAGCAATCATTCTCCAACGTTTCAGCAACAGACTCATCATAATCAGCTGCCCACATCATCTAAATCAAAGACAAAACCTATTAATAAATATGACTAATTGCATGATGTAGCTAAAGAAACAGAGACTGAACTAAAAAACTTGGTATTTGAAGCAAACAGAAGAACTACAAACCTCCCACATTCTGAGAGCTTCGTTAAAAGACAATTCCCGTCGGAACAGAACTAAAAGCATGCGGAAGGCAAAATGAAGACTTTCAGCACCAATACGCGTTAAGTGAGAAAATATATCTTTATCAGTGAGTTGCAATATGTGCCACAGTGATTGCAACTGATCCATCACCCCAGTTGGTCCCTCCATTTGGAAATTCGAACGCTACACAAACAGACACATAGCAAAAGCATAATGCATCACGATTCAATTAAAGGCAAGGTCAGAAAAAAAATTTCATATGAAATATTAAGCATTGGATTTACCGTTCGTCTTATGAGCATTTCAAAGCACCAAAAGGCATCGGCATTATCTTCAAAAAGAACCACAAAAGGAGAGACTAAATCACTCATTCCTATCAATAGATTTAGAACCAGAGAGTTAGTATCCTAAACCCATGAAACCTCCATACGTTTCAATTTAAACATATCTAAAAAACCAAACTTAAGAGATATATGGAACCTTGGCAATAACCAGTTGCAGGATCAACCCAAGCATAAACCGCAAGGATATCCGACATTCTTCCTAGATTTCCCGGATCCTCGTAGAACTCAAGGTGGCTATCCGTCCTTACCACATCAACAACTGAGGAAACGAGAAAGTTAATTATGAAAGATGCAAGCTGGGACAGAAAAAGGACGACTTCTGCAAATTCCCCAAAGAAAAGAGACAAGGAATAATTCCTACCTATTCGATGCAATGTCCAAAGCCATTCAGACACTCGATCTTCTGTCACATTCCCAACACGAGAAGGAGTCTCCTTTACTGATGCCATCTCAGGGACATCTGATATTCTCAAGCCATTAACTATCTCTGCATTGCAACCAGAATAAGACGATGGTCCAACAGAATCCGGATGCATCACTTCTATCTCTGAAGTGGACCTATGTTGTTCTCTAACTAAATCAGCATTCTTGTCAACTCGAAAATTGTGCAATCCCTCATCCTCAGATCTTAACTCACTTTGCAATGAAGCCTCCTCGTCTGGCGTGGAAACCTCTATCTTATCTAAACTATTCCTCCCAAACAAATTTGTAACCGGTAGCGAGGGAAAGTCAAAATAACCGTCAGGGGAAGTGAAGCCATATGGGCTAGAAGCAGATACAAAAGAGGAAGTGTTGTATACTACGCTCTCCGGACTTTCTCTTCCGCTTACTAAATCGACAGACTCGCTAGAACTTCCCCTTCTGTGTACATGAGATGTATCAGTACCATTATTACTCCAATCACTGTGATGGTTTTCAGTATTAGCATTATCATTATCATCTATACAAGCTTCTTCTCTGTTTCCATCTGTAGTAGCAACCTTGACCGCCTCATCTCTATAAGATTTCCGCATATCCATGACTTTAGACCCCACAACATAGGCAAGTGAACCAGTTCCCACACTTGAATGCATCGTCTGGCATTGCTTGAGCAATTCATTGTACCGCTTCCTGCTCGAAAATTCAAACTCACACTTTAATCTTTTTGATAAAAATCAAACTTTCCCTTGGCACTCTCTCTAACTTTAAGATGCTTACGGTGAAACAGTCTTACCTTCGAGCTACCCTGAGTTGCTTGCGGTGCTCAGAGGTGCTGCTCAATGCATAACAGCCAAGGAGAAATTCCCAAACGTCAGCTCTAATAGACGGATCGATTCCCTAATAAGAAACAACATCCTACATTAGAGCATTGTATCGAAAGAACATTCAAAACTGTTACAAATTCCTCTGCAAAAAGAGAAACATACCCCTAAAATAATTAATTTGAGCGCCTTTTGGAAACCAGAAACTCTTCCGTCGCTATCAAAAGACGCCTGCCACTTCTCTGGCTTAAGCATTTTGCCGATCTGTGCATTATTATTAAAAAAAAAAAAAAACTTTTAGCCAGAGGCCTCGAAAGTAGATTGTTATAGAGAAGATGAACAAAAAAAGAGAATCAAAAAGGGTAAAAGAGAAGATCTTACAGTTATAACAACCTGTATCGGTGATTGTGAAAGACAAGGCTCGCTCAAATCTCGAACCAAAGATCCAACTTTCTGCAAACTCACTACACCCGCTTTTCCACAACTCCATTGTTTTCCCTCTCCACCAGAACACATCAGTCCTTCACTTCCCAGCTCTTCTGCAACATCACTTACATACATCAACCAAAATTGGCAACACCCAAAAGCAAAAAGAAACTACATCAATTAGGGTCTTCTAATATAACCTAAATCAGCCAGAAACTAACGGGTCTAGATCAGAATCCACCATTATTACATCATCCAACAAAATCACAGATCTTTACCGTCACCAAATTCACGTTTCAGAAATCTAGATATAGGGATACGAGATTAAAATAACTTGCGTCATATCTAATGCAAAACATGATTTAGATTTCAGACAAGAGACAGAGAAACAAGACGAAGAAAACCATCGATCAGATCGCACGACCCGGTCAGATTGAATTGCCTTTTCATTCACAATATACGCTATATAAAAAAAAAGACAGAAACTTTCCTAAAGCATTACATACATTTCGCGCTCAGATACACATGTTAAATCATTTACATCGATGCAGAAAGATGAGAGTAGAACCTCAAGGTCAATGGTCATGGAGGATATTCTTCTCCGAACTCCATTTTTTCATCGACGGAAAGTTTTTTCCTCTTTTTTGTTTGTTTTGTTCTTCTCTTCTCTCTCTCTCCTTTTCTGATGCAGTGTTTTTTTTCCTCGAGTTTTTGATTTTTTGTTTTTTGGTTATTCTTCCTTTTTTTGCTGACGTTCTGTTTTTTTTTATAACATCTAATTCATTATATCAAATTTTATACAAAAGTTTACACATCTATAATAAACAAACATAATTACATAACCAAATATTAAAAACGATAAACAAGTGAATTTACATGATGTTTTAGATGCCAAAACCTTATTCCCCAATAGAGTAATAAATTTGTTTCTTTCCTCTCCAAAATCAATCATAAACTAAAATTGCCGTTTAATTATCAATCTCTTCGAAAAAAACTCCATAATCGACTAATGTTATTGATGACACTCAATATTTTATTTTGCGCTGATTTATTGATTTTCCATGAATGTGTTATACTCAGATCCTAAATTCGTTATTAGAAACACCATAAAACTCTTTGAAATTTGTACCCAGTCCCTTCCATTGAATGAAATTATGGATACTAGGTATCATGAAAAATCGAAAGACACATCACAGAGATAACATACTTGTTTTGGGTGAAATAAGAACACCGACATATGACAAACCATGAATGAATCGTCTCCGAAATTGGAGGAAAACACACATAAATATAATTGTTTTCGTTTGATAAACAAAAAGTTCCAAATCGAGTAAATGACATTTCATGAAACATAATCGAGCAGTTTGTCCAAAACAAGATTGAAACAAAGAAAACTAAAAGATAAAAAGAGAATAAATCGACCGATTGTCTCATCAAAAGAAGCAACATCCATCGCAATTGTTAAAACAAAGAAAACATTTGTTTAACAACTAATATTATTACATTGTGAAAGATGCATAAAGCAAATTTACAAGCCACATTGGTGGACAATTAAAACTAGAATACAATACATTTGTTTCATATGCCTTCCTCGCAAGCATATCCGCATTTTCTTTTTTTCGGGCAATTTTATTATATAAAATTTTGATATATTCAAAGTTACTAATCAAATGCGATATATATATATATATATGTTAAGTTTAATGATGTAAAAAAAGTACGGTTTTTGTACTTTTAAAATTTTGATTTTTCAAAATTTGAATTTAGAGTAAGGGAAACATACAAAACATATAAACCCTTGTATTTTTTCTAATTAGATTTTATTACTAACTTATATGTTTTTATCTTTGTATATGATGAGGTCAAAAGGCCAAATACTCCTAAATCAGACAAGTGTATGGACGGAGTATAGTGATCTGGGAGCTGTAAGGATCGAAGTTGTTGCTGGGCATAAGGTTTTCACTGCTGCAGATGTTATAAATCTATTGCAGTATGTCGCTCCGAAGATGATGGCGCGCAAAGCTTCTCAGTTCTCCTACATCTCCTTTCAGATCTTCACTTTTGCTCACGAAAATGAAAAGAAATCTGTCTCAAAAGAGAAATTTACCATGTGGATGGTGACGAAAGAGTACCGGTCTTAAATGATGTGTTTTTGTGTGCTAAATAATGGTGTGGTAAGACACGATTCAACCCTTCTGGAATCAAGATTTATGTTAGAGGATACATGCACTCCACCGGGAAACCTTATTGAAAGGCGGGACACAGAGTGAGGGCCACGTTGATATCATGGGAAACTTTGCAGTGATCGAGAACATCATGAGGGTTGCCACAAGAGGTAACAGTTCGTTCTACGACATGACCAGGTCCACTCTGGTATATTTGAGTGGTCCGAGCGTATTGACCTGAAGCTGTGAGAGGTCATCATCATCATGATTTTTGGGAAAAATAATTGTGACTGTCACTTTGCTTTCTAGACTCATAACTGAGTAGGATACTGGTAGAAATGTTTGATTCATTAAATTTGCTACATGGAGGAGGGATTTTCAAGAATCTCTTTTATATGTAAGATTCTAATGAATGATCTGTTTTTGATCTCCTGTAATTCAACTTGATGTTTTACTTTTACCAAAAAAAGATAGAAAAAAAAATCTCAATGTTTTACTCTCATACCCTAGCATTTTGAATCAAAAATCCATAATTGTTTTTTTTTTCTTTCACTTGGATTTTATATAGAAAAGTTCATGAAGACCAACATACAACAATGGTCAAAGAGACCCAATGTTCCAGAAAAACCTAAGACATGAGGAAACTAGGACCTATGATGAACAACACAAAAATTGCACTTAGCTAAAGACCTAACAAGTAAAGGGATCAGCAGGAAAAAAATAATTGACTTTCCCACATCTTAAACATGATGAGGACTGACAATTATGAAGACACATTGCTAATACCATCATGACTACAAACGCCTCACATTCGTGATTCACCAACCACAACTTTATATTTTTTCATCTCTTATCCAAAAAGCAAAAGATAGAGAACACGTCTCGTGACGAACCAAATTCCGAAAGGGAAAGCAAAAGTCAAAGTGGAATATGAAAGCATAAACAAAGGACACCGCGCCGGATGCTGGCCAAGCTTGAGAAATTAAGATCTTCTTTTTACCGCCTCTCGACTAATTAGAACAATTTTTCTTCCATGTGTTTCCTTCTAAATCCGTAGTTGTTATTGTTGAGGTGTTTTGATCAATTTGTCATCAACGATTTTAACTTTTTTTAAACTAGTTACCTTTTTGTGGTTGTTGTTATTCTTCCTTTTCTTTTGACTGGCGTTCTTTTATTTAGTCAAATAAACTCTTGCGATAAATAATTAATAAGCAATCATCTAAAAAAAATTAAAGTGTGAATATAATTATTGTTTGGCCTATATTAATAGCCCTTATAGGACCGATCGAAAAGTCGGTGCCATATAGTTCATACAATTAGTTGAGATCGGAGTGTTTACGTACGGTGAACTCGATCCGAGTGTTTGCAGTGATTAGATAGTGATTAAATTTTGTTTTTTTGGTTTCTTTTAGTGACGGAGGCCTGAATAGTTATAATTCTAGGACCGCGAAAATCCAGATTGAAAATCATGAAACTAAAACGATTGAAATCGATAAGAATTTATAAAACGTTTGAATAAAACCTTTTAAGGAAAGACGAATACACGGAGTCGAGATATGATCTCTTTCCTTAGTTCTTTAAATTTCCCGCAGTGTGGCGGTTTGTAGAGATTCAGAATCCCAGGATACAACCGTGTTTGAGACTAAAGTCGCAGCACTGGACTATAGAATCTGCAAACTTAAGAATCTACGTTATACTCTTGAGACTCACTTAAGACTGTAGAGACGAGATGGATTTGCTGGAATTTGTGTTTTAAAGCTTATTGCTTTTCTGGATGATTTTAAAAGAGAGGCTAACCCATCATATATATAGTATGAGAGGGGACTTGAAAACATTCCAAGTTTCTAATGTGGGATACTTTAACTTTCACAAAAAGTTATAGTTAATGGAAACTTTCCATTTGTTTAGGCTTCTTCCACAAGTAATTATGGTTAATGGAAACTTTCCATTTATTTAAGCCTCTTCCACAAGGAATTATAACTAATGGAAACATTCCATTTATTTTAGCCTCTTCCATTTGTTTGGGTTTCAACCCATCTCTTATTCACACAAAACACAAAATAATAAAGCCCAATTGTCTTTATTAATTTTTGTTCCAACAATCCCCCACATGAATAGAATGACATCTAAACAAATGCAGACTCTACTAACTCGAAAGACTATGCAGACACACTAGGACTTGACACTAGGACTTTTCGAGAGTATAGGCGGAAAATTAACTGTGTATGATATAGTAGCATATTTGAGCCTTGAACTATTCACTGTTGATATCTGTCGAGTTTACTTGGCCAGGAGGTGAACATGATGTCTTGAACCACCCGGATTTTTATGTAAACTTAGACAACAGGTACAACCCAGTCTCATCTTCTCGTAGAACTCAGTTCTCTATTGTGTTCATTGTGGTCGTGAACTTGCCTGGTTTTCATGAGTGAACTTGGAGATATAGCCTTGTCTTCATCCTCCTAGAAACGGCCGCATTTCACACTCATTAGGTGATTTCTTTGAGCTCCTGACATATACACAAGTATCCTGTTATACTCTATATTATGAAAGCTACTCAAAATCATTAAAAGTATAAAACTTATCCTTTAATACTTACAGGGAGCACTGCATATCGTTTTGGGAGATGGGCACAGACGTTATGTCTTTCAGTGCTTTCATCAGACTCTGTTTAACTTAGTTGTCCCTTTGAACCTAGATCTTGGGATCTCCAGTCACATAGGTGGGGTTTCCATCAAACATCCTCTTTATCCATAGGCAATAAACCCATTCCCTTTGATGATTTCAGAATTTGATCTCTATTTAAACCTTTAGTGAACGGATCAGCAAGATTGTCAGCTGACTTGATGTAATCGACTGAGATTACACCCGTTGAGATCAAATGTCTAATGGTCTTATGTCGCCTTCTGATGTGGCGAGAATTGCCATTGTATAGGTTACTCAATGCCCGAGCTATTGTTGATTGACTATCACAATGCACTTGTAATGCTGGCACTGGTTTCTCCCACATAAAGATGTCTTCAAAGAAAGACACATTCCTAGATTCCATTATCGTGTTGACATGGATATCACATCTGACTTGTGTACTAGGAATCGATAATCACTGCTATTGTGTGCATATCCGATGAAGATACAATCAACCTTTTAGGTCCAATTGTCAGCTTCTTAGGAGGTGGCACAGTGACCTTTGCTAAGCACCCCCACACTTTGAGGTATTTGTACGAAGGTACAATTCCTTTCCAAAGTTCATATGGCGTTCTTTAACGGTAATAGTCGTTCCCAGAAATCACCTAAAGGTGTTCTTAAACGCTATGTATCAGATCGTATAGATCATTTTTAGACAAACGTTTCGCGAACCTGCCTAGAGCTGACGCGGAAATCGTTTTTCTGTCTTTATGATACTCGTCCTTTTTTTTTTTTTTTTTTCCAGATCAAACGTTCTACGGTTGGCTATAAGGCAATCGCAGAAGTGTTGTATATCGATCAGAAAACGTTTTAAAAATCGTTTTATGAAATCGTTTTTGAAATATTATTCGCAATATTCAATCCGATTCAAGCGATTAGCAGGAAACAGATTTAAAGAATTAAGATTGTAGGACCGCGAAAATCCAGATTGAAAATCATGAAACTAAAACGATTGAAACCGATAAGAAATTATAAAACGTTTGAATAAAACCTTTTAAGGAAAGACGAATACACGGAGTCGAGATATGATCTCTTTCCTTAATTTTTTAAATCACTTTCCATTTATTTAAGTCTCTTCCACAAGAAATTATAACTAATGGAAACATTCCATTTATTTTAGTCTTTTCCATTTGTTTGGGTTTCAACCCATCTCTTATTCACACAAAACACAAAATAATAAAGTTCAATTGTCTTTATTAATTTTTGTTCCAACAATAATCACAGAGTTGTTAATGTTCAAATTGGTCCATCATCTAACTGTTTCTTCGATAAAATTACATTTGGTTGTTTTGATTAATGGGTAAATTAATAACAAGTATCTTCGTGTTATACGTTCCACTAAGATTTCAAACCATTTTATCGCTAACGCTCGAAAGAATATTACAAGTTCACAACAATCTAAAGCTTTTTTTGTACAACTCCGAAGATTTAGAGTACAATAACAATATCATATCATTAAAATATTAAATAGTAATTTCCAAACATATCATACTTAAGAGAGAGGGAGAGAAATGGTTGGTTCACCAATCTGATATTATTTTTTTCCCCGATAGAAAAGCGGCCAAACGTCATAAGACATAAAAACTTTGACGTTACTTGCAAAACTCAGTAACATTTGAAATCTTCTCTTTTATGACATAATAACTTAATATTTGTTTAATCTTTTTTTTTTGTGTGCAACAAGGCTTGCTTAATCTAAAACGTACTTTGTGAATCCTAGTGGATTGAATATATGCATCACTAGTAGTTACATATCAGATTCGTGTATTCTAGATGTTTCTTTCTGGTCTAGTGCAGTTCTACAGTTTTTTTTTTTTTTTAATGTTGTCATTTTATACAAAACTCTTTTATAATAATTAATAATCATATACGTCATATATATATACACTTTAATAAAAGATGAAAAGAACTTAAAAGACACAGCAAATAGGGAGACAGGCAAAGTCCTGCAAGATATATAGCCTAGCGTAGCTGTATATTGTTGAAGATTCCACGCTTGAAGAATCTTGAAAGCGAATTCGAATCTCGAATGGAGAATCTTAATCGGACGGTAAAGATTCACCGTATAATGTCTAGCTTTCGTCATTTTTAATTTCTTAGATATGGAGAATATGTAAGGAGGAGAGGAAGTGGGTCATTCGTGACATCATCAGAGGAATAAAATAAACTTAGACATGGATAATTAACGTGCAATAATGGTTTAAGGCCAAGCAAATGATATAAAAGTGGGTCTTGTTGATCTCCTTTTAACTAAAATCAGATTAAGAATTGATAGTTTATTTTTCTTAGGGAGTTTACAAGTCGGTTTTAATGTATTCCTGAATAGTTTTCTACACTGAAAAAATGAAATCGATGTGAGTACACACGAGTACCATTTGATGATTGTATTATTGGCATCTTACAATAGTTTATAAGGTCTGAAACCAATCGTTGTAAAAATGTTTAATCTACCTAATTTCTTCCCAAACAAAAGTCTATATTCGAGCTAAAATCATTATATTTTTCCCGCTAAAAAAACTGTGATAATCTTAAGTTGGTAAGAATAGCGAAGAAAAAACAAAATAAGATTTTCTTTGAATGGTGAATTGGTGATTGTTTAGTTTGATCATTATATTTGTATGTAATTGGTTATGTTAAATAATGGATGTAGTTATTATGTGATCTTATATACATGTTTCATATATATAACATGTTTTAGAAAGAAAAAAAAAAAGAATCAAAGTTTCGCGATCGGTTCATACCATGGTCCTTGGAGGTTGGTCTGCTAAGAAAATACTAATAACTACGATAGTAATAATAACTAATATAATCCAAATCAAAATTTCTCCATGTAACTGTACTTTCCGTCAATACAAATGAATTACATGTACTAGTAATAATCCTACACAAATACGTCGTATACTGTATTAGTAATAATCCTACACAAATACGTCGTATACTGTATTAGTAATAATCCTACACAAATACGTCGTATACTGTATATATTTAATTAATAGTAATGTCGGTTCTGTAAAAACATATACTGACATTTGATGATAGTCATGAACTCATGATACCGTGTCCAAGGATTCCGAATTAAAATATCATCTTTTATTGGATAAAAATAAAAGAAAAAAAAAATATCACTCCCACAGTTCCTGTCACGTCGTCACACGTGGATGACTCGAATTAAAACGCATCGTTCTGTTGCTTACGCACGCACAAAAGCTCTAACAGAGAAAGAGAAAGAGAAAGAGAAAGAGAAAGAGAGAAGAGCGATTCGATTCCGTTTGTGAAGAAACGTCTCTCCTTCGTTGCAAAGCTTACGAGTCTTCCAGAAGCGGCCATATTTCATTCACTCTGCTGATGTAGCTTCTACGAGCTTAAGTGTAAGCGTTTTGCCGCAATATCCGTTAATGGAAACATACCTAATTTTCTACTTTTAGCTTAAAGCTCAATTTTTTTACTTTACTCTCTTCTTTGTTTTTGTCTTGCTTTGCTCTTTTCTCGCCGCAATTTCTCTCCGGGAAGACCACCACTCGTGTAGTGTCGTCTCTGTTTTGAATTTTCTGGCTGTCTTTCGAGTTCGATTTTCTAGGTCTGGAACTCTGAACTTTGGTCTCTTACTAGACTTGTAATGTTCTGGAATTGCGTTTTTGCAAGTTTTGGATTTTCTTGGAATATTGCAATTTCGGTGAGATGGGCGTGTTGCTTGCTGCGGAATGTGCTGCTGATTCGCATTTGTGGAATTTTGGGCTTTTGTCTTTCTTTTTGCGGTGATTTTTGTCTTCTTTGAAGTTTTCCCCCTTTTTAAAAAGTCTGAGGTTTCTTCTTTGCCAATTTCAGAGCTAGTTTATTTGTTTTTTTTTTTGCACTTGTTAGGAAACTTTTGGTGAATTGATATCGTGACGTCTTCTCTGCTGTAGGTACTGGTGGAGGTTTGATTCATTAAATTTGCTTCTTTGGGGTTTTTTTCAAGGATCTCTTTTGTATGTAAGATTCGAATGAAAGATCCTATCTTTGATCTCCTGTTCTTGTCATACTCTAGAAGTTTGAATCGATATCCATAGCAGCTATTGTTGTTGCTGTAGAGGTGTTTTGGTCAACTAATCATCAACGAAAATGGAAAACCCGTTTGCTTCCAGAGAAAAGGGGTTTGGTTATCCAGACATTCCAACAGAGCAAATGGATGGTTTAAGCTTTGGTTCTGGTGTTAGGAACTTGATCTCCGATGATATGCTTAACTCGGAGCTTATGAATTTCGACTCTTTAGCCACATGGTGCAATACCTCTTCTGCGGCTGATTTCTTGTTCTCCCAATATGGTCTCTCGACCTCCCAACCTATGCCCTTTGGAGCTCTCACTTCATTCCATGCAGCTGATCCAAAGGCTGCCGCTTTTTCATTCCATGATTTGGAAAGCTCTTACTATGGTGTAGAAAGATCACACTCAGTACAGGAGATGAGCTCTCAGTTTCATCGCTCATCAGATAGCGATGAGTTTAGTGGTAAACGACGCAGGGTTACTAATCACCAGAGTGGTTTTCCTAACGTTCCCAGGTCTTTGAGCCACTCACTGGATGAGAAGATGCTCAAGGCATTAAGCTTATTTATAGAGTCCTCAGGTTCAGGAGAGGGCATTTTAGCACAAATCTGGATCCCTATTAAGACAGGAGACCAGTACATGCTCAGCACTTGTGATCAGGCCTATTTGCTTGACCCGAGGCTTTCTCAGTACCGTGAAGTGTCAAGGAAATTCACGTTTGCTTCTGAAGCAAATCAATCTTCTTTTCGGGGTCTTCCTGGCAGAGTCTTTATCTCGGGAGTACGCGAATGGACATCAAACGTGACGTATTACAAGACGGATGAGTATCTGCGTATGAAGCATGCAATAGATAATGAAGTCCGTGGTTCCATTGCAATACCTATCCTTGAAGCATCTGGGACATCTTGTTGTGCTGTCATGGAGCTCGTCACATCCAAGGAAAAACCCAATTTTGATTTGGAGATGGACTCTGTTTGCCGTGCTCTCCAGGTTGATTCACTCTCTCTCCCTCTCTCTCTCCCTCTCTCTCTCTCTCCCTCTCTCTTTGTCTTTCTCTTTGCTTATATGTATGTTTGCGTGTATTACTGCTGCCCCAAAGTTTCTGTATTTCATTAGTTGGTTCCCTAAACATTTTGTTTCAGTTATTTACTTCCTTTGATAGGAAAATTGAAGGTCTTACAAAGATATGGATGATTTTTTTCTCTAAAAAGTTGTCTGCAATTATTTATCACGCTCAACACCTGTTAGCTGGTTCAAATCCAATTCAAAAAGGGCAGATATGATCTGGTTCAGTTCTAGGCTCTTCCAAACATTCTAGGCAAAACCATTGAACATAGAGAACTTGTGTTAATCTTGTCTTAAACAATATGGATTATGATGTTTTTTGCAGCAGCAAGTGCATAAAACAACTTTTAAACTTTATGCAAGCTTGATTTAGGGTCTGAGAATCTTTGTTGGCTTAAGACCTGCACAAGTCCTCTGCCTTTTTCAATGAAAGCTTCCAGGGCAGCTCTGGAGACAATTTGTTGTGGTTGCAACCTGAGGTTACAATGCAGTTACTGATTCCTTGTATTGTACCAAATATGTTGAAAAGTGATCGTATTAAAGTAGTATTCGCAGAGAGATTTATATTTTATTTTTCCTTTTTTCAGGCTGTAAACTTACGAACGTCACCGATCCCTCGTCCTCAGGTAACATCTGAACCAAACAAAAACTTAGCTATCTACAACCCATCATTTCTCTTTATTTTATGCCTCACTCTAATGGTATTTCTGCAATTCCCAGTACCTTTCAAGTAATCAAAGAGATGCCTTAGCTGAAATACAAGATGTTCTCCGAGCAGTATGTCATGCACACAAGTTGCCTTTAGCTCTAGCCTGGATTCCTTGTAGTTACGGCAAGGGGGGAAAAGATCAATCTGTAAGAGTTTATGGACCAAACTCAGGTGAAAATTGTGTTCTCTGCATAGAGGAGACAGCTTGTTATGTGAATGATATGGAGATGGAAGGCTTTGTGCACGCGTGTTTGGAGCATTGTCTAAGAGAAAAGGAAGGAATTGTTGGCAAAGCTTTCATATCTAACCAGCCGTTCTTTTCTTCTGATGTGAAGGCATATGACATCAGTGAGTACCCTCTTGTTCAGCATGCTCGAAAGTACGGTCTGAATGCTGCTGTTGCTATAAAATTGAGGAGCTCTTACACTGGTGAAGATGATTACATACTTGAACTTTTCTTGCCTCTAAGTATGAAAGGAAGCTTGGAACAACAACTTCTATTAGACAGCCTTTCGGGTACTATGCAGAGAATTTGTCGAACTCTGAGAACTGTTTCAGATGTGGGGGCAACTAAAAAAGAAGTGATTAGAGCTGGATTTCGAAGTGGCGAGATGTCTAATTTCCCGCAGACCACATGTTCGGAAAACTTTCAGACAATAGTATTGGATTCCGAACTTGACTCTACGAGAAGCATGTTTTCGGACGTGTCCTCTGATAAAGAAAACGGTAGTACAGGATCTCAAGGCACTTTTGAGCAGGTATGTGATGTATGCAGCTTGGTTATTCTGTAGATATTGTGACCCAACTTACTAGATTGAGCACTGATTCTTTTCTTTCTTTTTTCATAGGATATGAGCAAAGCTAGAACACCAGAGAAGAAGAAAAGCACAACAGAGAAAAATGTGAGCTTAAGCGTTCTCCAACAACATTTTTCCGGGAGTCTAAAGGATGCTGCAAAAAGCCTTGGTGGTGAGATTTCCACATTTTCTCACGCATTGGTCCATTTCTGTTACCGGACAAACTTTCTAACGCTTGACTTGCAGTTTGTCCCACTACACTAAAAAGGATATGCAGACAACATGGGATCATGAGGTGGCCATCTCGTAAGATTAACAAAGTGAACAGGTCATTAAGGAAAATACAGACTGTGCTTGACTCGGTCCAGGGTGTAGAAGGAGGACTGAAGTTTGACTCAGCCACGGGCGAATTCATTGCAGTTGGCGCTTTTATCAAAGAATTTGATACTCAAAATGGTCCATCTTCTAATGGTAACAATGCACATGGAAGAGGTCAGGAGGATATGGCGGAAGACACCTCCTTTGAGCTCTTGAAAGCTAAATCAGTCGACAATGCAATTAAGCTAGAGAACGATATTATCACGAACGGTAAGAATATCTCTATTCCATAAACCTTAGATGGAGCGACCAAAATCTTAAGCCACTTTCTGTTTGCGCAGGGTCATTCATGGAGGTTAATGCTAGTGGTCAGCAATGGGCATGGATGGCCGAACAGTCTGGCTTCAATGGCAGTGAAGGAATAAAGAACAATGGCAACTCAAGCTCTCAGGAAATTTCAGATGGAATGGATGCAACAATCCGATGCAGTGGTAATATTGTGGAACCTAACCGATCCATGTCATGCAGCGTGTCAGATTCATCAAATGGCTCAGGCGCAGTTATGCTCGGAAGCTCATCTACTTCCATGGACGATTGGAACCAAATAAGAACCCACAAAAGCAATAGCAGCGAAAGTGGACCAACAACTCTGACTGTAAAGGCCACTTATAGAGAAGACACAATACGTTTCAAGTTCGTGCCATCATCGGTTGGGTGTACTCAGCTCTACAACGAAGTTGGGAAACGCTTTAAGCTGCAAGACGGGTCGTTTCAACTCAAGTACTTAGATGATGAAGAAGAATGGGTGATGCTGGTGACAGATTCTGATCTCCAAGAGTGCTTGGAGATATTCTATGGTATGGGAAAACACACGGTGAAGTTCCTCGTTCGTGATTTGCCTGCGCCTATAGGTAGTTCCGCTGGCAGCAACAGTTACCTAGGAACAGGTTTATAACATCTACTGTGTCGTCGTAAGACATACTACACACACAGTTATGTTTTCACCTGTGAAAGAGTGCTGTTTATTTCTCCAGATCTTACTATAGTTTGCTTATAAAAAAGGCATGAGGGAGAAAGACATTTTTGGTATAGTGGAGTCAGGATGCTGCTGTATATGTTTATCGTTTTTTTATTATATATAATCAGAGAATAAAAGTTGGAACTTTAGTGCAAATTGCTAATGTTGTACTATGGGAACACCTGTTTACTCATAGAGAGACCTAGGGATGGACTCTATTGACAGAAGAGCTGAAATCGTATCCGAAGTCAAATATACACAATGATGGGCACGACAGAACAGAAACGACTGATCCCTTGAACACATGTTGGAAACCAATCAATCTCTTAGTGCACAAGGCTAGAAGTACATGTATACATTATCTCCTAGAATGTTCCAATTTTTTTTTTTTTTTGGTTTCCAGTTGATGTTAAGTTCATTTGTAGGTCTCAATGTTGGAAATCTACGTACTATGATTCCATCAGGGACTTGCTTTCTAAGAACCAAATGAATGATACCGAATAGACCCGTGGAATCAACTCACCCCAGCTAAAAATTGTAAAACATGTGTTTGTTCTTTTATTTTTCTTTTCTTGTCACAACTCTTTTTTCTATAATTTGCGATTTGTAAACATTTTTTTGGTTTGGGTTAAGTGTTTTCTCAATACAAATACATGGAAGTATCTCCGGTCTTTTGAACGTAATTCAACGGTAAATCGAAAAAAGTTAGATAAAAAGAAAGAATACATAGAAGAATAAGCTCTGAACCCATTGACTTGACAGACAGTGGAAACGAGAAAACCCCGTAGAACTAGAAACGATCAAAGATGACGCATGACTTTAACAACATAATAAGATCTGAACATTTGTATCCCAAAAACAGTCAACCATTTTAATTCTTAAACGATGCTTAAAAAGTATAAATAGCATAACTCTTTTAAATATGTAATATTTTACTTTAACATGTATAATATTTCCAGCTATGCTATTTTTGTTAGTCTACAAACTATAACCAACTAACCAGGTTAATTTCATCCGCGGATCACAACCATTTATTTGTTTATCGATGGTATTGATATCGATATCGATATCGATGACAGTAATTAACAATATTAATATTTCATTGCATTGATTTTATCCATATCTAAATCATGTCGATGGTGGGAAAAGATTCGAAGTCAAAGGTCAAAAATTCAAACTGTAGTATTATTTCTTATTAATTTAGTCTAAAACCCGACTGGTTTAGTTTTGGTATGGTTCGGTTCTATATCACTAAGCAAAGCGATTTGGCCCTTAAGATAAAGATAAATAGCACCAACACCCAAGTGTTGTTCAACACATATCAACAAACCCAAAGTGAGATACACAGAGAGAAAATGGCCAAGGCAATAAAACCCGTTTCCATTTTCGCTGTCTTCTTCCTCTTCTTCTTGGTTATCTCTGGTAAGCAGACTTAACCTGCGTTTTTTCTGACATATCTGTTAGTTAAATTATATAATATTTACGCTCTTGTGTTCCGTTTACAAATATTCTCTGTGATCATGGCAAAGTCATGATATGTGTTTCTATTTTCTTGGGGTATAACAGACGTGCCGGAGATAGAAGCACAGGATAGCAAGTGCTTGAAAGAATACGGTGGTGATGTTGGTTTCAGGTTTTGTGCGCCTCGGATAGTTCCGACGTTTTGTTATACAAGATGCCGTGAGAACAAGGGAGCTAAAGGTGGAAGATGCCGTTGGGGAGAGGGCAGTAATATTAAGTGCTTATGTGACTTCTGCAACGATCAGCCCTAATAATCACAATGTCTAAGAGATCGCTGATACACTATGGCCGTATGTTTGAATATTTTCTTATGCTCTTACACAAGTTTTAGTCATCGTTTGTGTAATAATGAATGTGAATGGTCCCCAAGTAATAATAAATAATGTAATATGGAATAAATAATAATGAAAAGTACGACTTATGCTTGTGTCATTAGATATGTTTTGGTATACTTTTGACTTATACAAAAGAAAACGTGCGACTTTTGTTGGCGTATTCATTATCGTTTTTCTTTTGGCATCCATGTGTTGTTCATATACGCATGCTTACTATTCTCTCCGTATTATTTTAAATGGTGGTGCTTTAGCCACCTTTTTGATTATATATTTAGAAATAATATCCTAGTTAAACTTACAAAAATGATTAATCTTTTATTATTGCATTTTATTTTATTATATAAAGTAGAGGTATATTTTAGATATTGTCTGGATTCTGGTAAGTGAAGGCATATGCAGTGCAATATGCATGACGTGTCCGTTGATCAAGCAAGACACTAAAAAGGTCAGAGAGGGGGGGGGGGGGGGGGGGTTGAAAATAATACCCTAATTCTTTTTTTTTAATTTCCGTGTATTAAGTCAAAACATAATTTAATATGAAGAATTGAATAAATGGATAGCCGTCCGGCTGTTTTGCAGCTAACCTAGTGGTCAAAGATGATTTTTTGAATGTGACATATAAACAAAATTCTGAATGTGTGACATGGTTAATAACAAATAATTTATTGAAATGAACTATTAGCTTTTATATTTGACAATATGAAATGATGATATGGTTGGTACACTATTTGGTAGAGGCGAAGAGAGTAATTAACTTTCATGCTTCGAAACTTTGCATAATTGCATTAGCAAAACACTCATCCAAGCGTGTACACATGTTTACTGTGTCTGACTACTGCCGACTGCCGTTCGATTAATTTACGGCTAATCCAACGGCCAGAAATGAAATTCAATTGTTACANGAGAGAGAGAGAGAGAGAGAGAGAGAGAGAGAGAGAGAGAGAGAGAGAGAGAGCGAGAGCCATGGCAACGAAGTCAGTTTCTTCCATCGTCATATTTTTCATCCTCATTCTGGCGATCTTTGGTAAACTAACTAACTCGATATTTCCCACACATATATATATATATATATATATATATAGGAACCAGAGGGTATATCTCTCTCGGTGATCGCATGCATGCAAGTTTCATTATATATGTGATTTCTATATTTTTTTATTTTTTTTTGAAAAGATGATTTCTATTTTGTTAAGTCGATCTCTACATATAAATTGAGCAGAAGTGCCGGAGACAAAAGCGCAGGCTGACAAATGCCTGAAAGAATACGGCGGCAACGTGGGTTTCAGCTTCTGTGCGCCTAAGATATATCCGTCCTTCTGTTATCAGAGATGCCGTCAGAACAAGGGCGCGAAAGGTGGAAGATGTCGTTCGGGAAAAGCCGGCGCTGCTGATATGATATGCTTATGCGACTACTGCAGCGACAAGCCTTAATCAGATTCTAAACGATCGTTACACGGTTTGGCCGCTAGACGCAGACGCTTTGTATTTGAATCTTGTACGTGTCATGGTTTGTGACTTTGTGTAATAAGTAAAGGCAAATGGTCCAAGTAATAATATAATTAATGAATTAAGTGAAATAAAAATAAGGAAAAGTTGCCAAAAATAAAAATAAATAAATAAGTAAGGAAACTTACGGCTTTGTTTTCTGTAGTTCTGATTATCACTGAACAAGAGATATTTTATTTTTTTAAAACTCGATAACTTATAGGAGGTTTTAAAAAAACAACGAAGAAATAAATGAAACAAAATTGATCATATATAATATTTTCCAAATTTTATAATGTGAAATTTTTTTGTAATTAAATTAATTTCTATTATCAGTTAATATTGTATTATTAATTTATTCGTAATTAAATTAAATTCCATATTCATTTTAAATACATTTTAAAAACCAAAAGTGACTAAATACGTAAGAATATATGATTATATTAGATCTAAGGTCATTATTGTCTCGACATTTCGGTTATTAATCTTGAAATGTGTAATGGATAGTTAGTTTTTTTTTCTAGATGTAAAGAAGAAACCACCATATCGAAGCTGAGTGTAATTAGCGTTGTTGCATTAAACGCCTTAGCATCCACGTGTACTTATGTTTTATGCGTGCGGCTGCCGTCCGATAAATTTACGGCTAATCCAACGGTTAGAAATGAACTTCAACTGTGACGTGTGAACAACAGAGACCACTTTATCCCGTATGTCACGAGAAGAGAGGAGAGAGAAATGGGGATATCGGGTTCAAAGCGAGTCAAGACGACTCTATCCAACTCGCCCGAGTTCGACTCGGTTTGTGACTCAGCATACGAGGAGTCTCTTTCTCTCGCACAGCATGCTTTCGCCGGAGTTCGTCCCTACCAACTCTTCTCCGCCGCCGCTCACATCCACCGGGATCTGTCCTCTCTCCGGTTCCCTCTAATCATCAGGTGGGCCCATTCTCCTCCGAGTCAATCCCAAGTCGACTCAGCTCTCCGGGTCACGACCGTCTCCCGAGTCGCGGCGGCGAAGAAGGAAGAGGAGGAGATCCTCGGGCTGGAGGAGTTCAAGGAATGGGCCGTCGAGGTTTTCGCGGAATCAGTTGTGGGAAACGCGAGGAAAGCGATAGCGAGTAGGATTCCATTAGGAATCGCCGGAATCGCTGGGATCGGCGCGGTGACTCGGTCCGATCAAAACCTGATCGGAGCGGCGATTGGTGTGTACGCAATTGGAGTTGCCACTTCGGTTTTTCTCAGCCTCTCTGACTGACAAAATTGGTATTACTTTTGTTCTTCCTTTTAGTTATGCTTCAACTAAGTGTATGGAGGAGATTTTCTTTGTATTTTGGTTTTGGAAAATGAAATAGGTTTGGTTACTGAACTATGTGATCATTGTCTTTAGATCTTGTAATATATCTGTACCTCTAGATTTTAGCAGTCATCTTTCTCACAAATATTCGTTGATCTAACTCCCCAAATACATTAAGCAAACTGTAAACATATACTATGGTATAAACTTCGGAGTTTTAAATGCGGTGCTCATATTTTTCTGATATTTTTTTATAAGGATTTAGATTTCAAGAAGAAATGGGTCTGGCTAAACTTAACTTTGATAATTTAAACCTATGGACTTGTGAGATTGGCATAATTATTTCCTTAGTTTGGTCGGCTGTTAATTTTATTTATTATTCGTTTTGAAGTGCTCAACTTAGAATCTCAATATATACTGTGATTGTAAAATATGGTTTCAGAGTAGCATTAATATCCAAAATATTGATCAAAGATAACCAATATCTTCCTCTGTTTTTTTTTTCCTATCCTTCGACTCCCTCTTTTTTTTTTTTGCCAGACTTAAAGAGTTTTTCCAAAAAACAAATTTTGAACTAAATTTTTCAAAGTTTCTCCAAATTGCACCTTAGTTCTTTGGTTTTAATTGTTTTTATGACTAATCATAACCATATCTCACATAAGACATGAAATAATAATAAAGTAATGGACAAACTCATGAGCCGCATACATTATTGCCTTATTGGTACAAAGTGGGGTGTAGTTTTGAATAATCGACAAAAACAAAAACAGTGAAAGATTTTGTGTTGTTTTGTTAAAGGATTAACTTATATGGTTCGCAGCTTCGCTCGCATAAAAACAGTAATACCACGTGGAAAACGTCTTTACATGGAATATTTATTTTTGGGAAAAATGCCAAATAATACCCAAACTATTTCATTCTGACTAATTTATACCTCAACTAACGACCTGGCCAAAAAATACCTCCACTACGGTTGACTTTTCCAAAAATATCTTAACTTTTCGTTGACTTGGCCAAATTAGCACACCGTTAACTCAACTAACAGAATCATTAGATGCCGTTTAGGAACCGTTTACTGTTGTCCGTCTATTTGAAACGACGTCGTTTTGAACAGAATTCGTTTTCTATAATTTTTTTAAAAAAACCCGTCGAGTGTGGCTCGAACTCGGGTTTGGAGGAAATGGGAGGCGTTCTCTTACCACTGAGACAGCGGCATATATTGGTATATGATCAACAGTTATGAGATATATTAAGTTATTTTTCTTGTTTCATTATTTAAAATCCCAAATCGATTGAAACTGAATCATTGGATTAGTTTGTCTTTGTTTAGTTTGTTTATTTCCAACATTGAAGAGTGTACAAAGAAAATGAAGACAAATTGTTTTAAAACATGAACTTCTTAAATCATCCAAACAGAATTGTTAACATCATAAAAGCAAAAGCCAAACCTTGTTTTAGCATAAACACAAAAAAAAACCAACACAAAAGCAATATGCTAACAAGTTTTAGGAGTTCAAAATGTGGAAGTTCAGCCAAACCAACGGGTCTAGCTTTGGTTTTCAGAACCTTGGTCCCATTGTTGATTTGTAGCTTGTGAGGACTGATCTTGTGAGCTTTGCGAAGCTTGTGGGACATAAGCCCATGGAGAGGGCTGAGTGAATGAAAATTGTTGTTGAGCGCCTTGAGATTCCTGTAGTCCCTGTAAAACATTAAGCAGATACATAAGACCAAAAGAACTCAAAGGACATGATAGAAATATACAACCAAAGTTAGCAAAGTCCTCAGCTAAAATGCTAGCTTTTAGCGAAGGTTTTGAGGTTATGTAAAACCGCCTTAAGCCTACACGCAGCAAAAGTGTCCTCCATAGACTCCTTGAACTGCTCATCTCGTGGCACATACATCGGTAATGGTTTCATTAAGCACAAACATAAAACCAAAAGAACTCAAAGGAGAATCAAGAAATATTACCTGGCTTTTCTTCGGTCTTCCAACTGGTTTCTTAGGTGGCTCAGCAACGAAATCATTGTTACACCTTGTCTTATTATGGCCTTCCTTTTTACAGTTGGAACAAGTCATCACTCGTTTTGAACGGTCTAGCTTGGTCTCATTCTTCCCCTTATTCACTGTTTCATTCTTCCCCTTGAACCTATCGTGGTTACTAGGCCTACCCGGGTTTCCATTTCTAATAGGCGGTGGAAGAACACCTAATCTACCAGTCACAGGCCACTCTAACATCCCATTAACCGGTTTAATCCCAAAGCTATATGTCTCTCGCCATTTGGTAGTTAGGTAGCATGGAGCAACAAAATCAGAGAGTTTTTTAGACATGCCAAGAATTACTTTAGCCGCATGAATACAAGGAATACCGTTCATTTGCCAACTTCGACACGCACATGTTTGTTGTTCCACATTAACAACATACCCGTGTCCCTTGTATTCTACTTCAACATCTGGCCCATTTGCCCAGTGAAGTGCACACTCTTTCGACTCCAATTCTACTCTAGACAATTCACGTTCTGTTTTTTTGGTGAACGTTGTCTTCAGCCTAGTAGCTAACTGAGCCCTCTCGTAATTTCTTGTCATGCACCGTTGCCTAATTGCCTCTAAGAGGTCTAGCAGAGGCTTCTTTCGATCATTTTTTGTTGTTCTATTAAAAGACTCACAAAGGTTATTCAGGTTATCGTTGCAAAAGGATCCTAACCTGAAGTAAGCTCGTGACCATGTTTCCGGATGAGTCTGCTGTAGAGAATTATATGCAAAAAGATTATACTTCTTCAGCTCGTTCATGTGGTATTTTAAAGTTCCTTCAGTGTAACTCCGAGCAATGAGCCAGAACAAATTTTGCAATTGCAAATCCTGACCGCCTTTCCTCCAGTTCTCATATATGTGTCTGCAGCATTGTCTATGCTCAGCCTCAGGGAGAACAGCTTTAATTGCTTTGACCAATCCCTAAAAATTTATAAAACAGATGCATTAGAAAGCTATTAAATCATAACATATAAAAACCCAGAAATTAGTACCTTTTGTTTATCAGACAAAATGATGAACTCTTTGCCATATCCTAATTCCAAATCAATAGCTAGATGTTTGATGAACCAGTCCCAATTCGTTTCATTTTCTATCTCGACTACTGCCCAAGCAATTGGAACAATCTTGTTGTCTCCGTCTCTCCCCACCGCAGCCAACAGTTGACCTTTTATGTCCCACTTCAAAAACGCCCCATCTAACCCGATAACAGGCCTACATGTTTGTTTCCATGACAACTTCTGTGCTTGGAAACAAATGTACAAGCGGTAGAATCGTTGTTTGCTCCCTATAGTAGGCCCTGGAACCGTCTCGATGTCAAACGTGGATCCTGAATTTTGCTTTAGTACCTCAGCTTGATAATCCCAAATTCTGTCAAAGTGTTCTTCGTGGGTTCTCTTCCTTTCATTCATCAGTTTGGTCTTTGCCTTGCTACAAGAATTTTCACTGACGTTCATCTTGTACTCTCGCATTATCTCCGCAGCAATTGCCTTTGCCGTCATCTTAGGATTTAGCCTAAGCCTCTCCGAGAATAAGCTAGCAATAGGAGACCTTGTAAGAATCTTCGAATCCCCTATTAAAAAACAAGAAAATCATGAATTGAGGTTTCTTCCCAAATCGATACAAAACTCAGACAATCAAAAATCAAACTCAGACAAGCAAAAATCAAACAAACAAAAATAAAACTCAGACAAGCAAAAATCAAACTAGAATTACCTGTTTTCTCACAGGTGTGACAGTTAACATAAGTCTTGATCTGGAGCTTCATCTTACTCTTCTCGAATGAACAATAAATCTTCCAAGGGCATGGAGAATGATCTGGTTTAGGTGCCGAAGCACATTTAGCTCCAATCTTATACGGTCCTGATCGGTAGTATTTGATGTTATACCTTGATTTGAGTGTGTACCTCAAGCAAGCATGCTTGAAGTCAGCTGCATCAGAAAACGTCTTCCCCAGTTTAAGAAGCTCCTCCGGATCGACGTCTTCCCTGTAAGGTTCACCAAGGCACCCATTCTCTTCGTTTTCCTCGTCTGATGAATAAGGATCCGGAAACTTATCCTCATCACAGACATCATCTCCACTATCTTCCTCCCTCTCACAGTTATCTTCCCTTGCTTCATCACCGAACAACTCTGCCAATTCCCGAGAACCTTGTTCTTCAAATTCAGCTTCTTCAAAGAATTCTTCTCCAGTTTCATCATCTCTAACCTCTGCTTCAGGAACATCTCTAGCTTCATCTGCATCTACAGCTTCAGTTCTTCCATCTCTATTTGCTTCATCTTCTTCTCTTTGACCATCTCTATTTGCTTCATCTTCTTCTCTTTGACCACTAACCTTACTCTGTTTCGCTGCTTTCTTCTGTTTCTTAGATTTCTTTGGGTCTGACTCTGCTGCGTTAAGATCAAACAAAACTCTCTTCCTCGAAGCTTCTCCACTTCTTCGATTCCTCACAGTTTCAGGTTCGACGGTAGCTCCTCCTCCTACCGTCGATGGCGACCATCGTGGCGACCGTCGTGGCGACCGTCGTGGCGACCGTCGTGGTGACATGACTCTGTTCGGCATCGCTTTTCTCCTCACCATCGTCACTCGTCTTTCTGTCCCAAATCGATTTTCTCAATTGGAGATTAGGGTTTGCTGTGTTCCAAATCGATTTGGGGATTTTAATTAAACAAGAAATATTAGCCACGTTATATAAAATAATTATTGAGCATTTACCAATACATGCCGCTGTCTCAGTGGTAAAAGAACGCCTCCCATTTCTTTCGAACCCGAGTTCGAGCCAGACTCAACGGGTTTTTTTTAAAAAAAATTATAGAAAACGACGTCGTTTCGTTTAATTAGTTAAACACAAATTCTGTTCAAAACGACGTCGTTTCAAATAGACGGACAACAGTAAACGGTTCCTAAACGGCATCTAATGATTCTGTTAGTTGAGTTAACGGTGTGCTAATTTGGCCAAGTCAACGAAAAGTTAAGATATTTTTGGAAAAGTCAACCGTAGTGGAGATATTTTTTGGCCAGGTCGTTAGTTGAGGTATAAATTGGTCAGAATGAAATAGTTTGGGTATTATTTGGCATTTTTCCCATTTATTTTTCCTTGATCAAATCGAGACGGGCCCTCGAATATCTGTTTTTTCATTTTTGGCTCCGAATATTTGCTTAGTGTTAATGGGTTATACTGTACATTTTTTTAATTAAAATGTATTTTATTGCCGACAAAAAAATATTAAATTATAATTAAATGTATTATAAAAAATTTACAAAAAGAATCCCAATCGTTTTGACTTCACTACTAAAAAGGAGTGGCTGGTACATCCCAAAAGTGGCAAAATAAGCAAATGAAAATGAAGTCTGTTTCCATATTCCTTGTGTTGTTCGTTTTCTTCCTGGTCCTTCTTGGTAAGTATCTATATATTAATTACTACACTATTACGAAACGGCCGCTCTTACAACTCATATAAGATTAATTATACAACATGCAGAGCAGAGTCGCCGGAAAAGATAGAAGCCGACGAAAAGTTCAAATGCCTGGAGGAGTACGGCGGAAAAACGGGAACGCTATGTAGCCCTAAATTCTTCCCAACGTTGTGCCGTCAAAACTGCCGGTTTGTCAAAGGCGCGAAAACGGTAAATGTGTGAAGAAACACAAACATATCAAATGCTTCTTCGACTATTGCAAAGACGACTAGATTTACAAGAACGCATCAGCTTCTGGTTCCAGCACCAACGCATTAAATAAGAGACCCCTTTTCCCTAAGCGTTTCTGTCTCCATAAAAATTAATAAATGTATGTCCTCCATGTAATAGTTATAATGTCCCAACATTTTCATATAATGTCGACTGATCATGATATCGTTTAAATGTGTTTGATAATTATATCACACTTTACATATATGTTTGGATTTTAATTTTATAACGATCATTTGCTAAAATAAAGGTTTTTCTTTTATAATAGTAATAATTACCTTGGATAATTAAAAAATTGCACCAAAAAAAAACCCTGAATCCCCAATTGGTCTAGTTGATGGGCGTGCACCAGTGCATATGGATGTCACAAATCATCAGAAAAGAAAAAGTTTTAATTAATGTGACATAGTGGTAGCATAAGTGGGGGGGTTTTTTTTTTTTGATACAGGTTCAAACTCTATTTGGGATATAGTATTATACTATTATATATTGTTTACATTGGAATGTATAAAGGCGGACTCCACAGTGAAAAAAAAAACATTCTTCAATGAAATAAAGTAGAATGAGATAATATCATAGAATCTTGTAATTGTGTACATTGCAGATTACAGTTGCACTCGAGGCGAGGCCTGGTGTATACTCGAAGCTCACGTTAATACCACTGGACGATTGCTCGGCGCAACAGAATGCTTTCGCCGGAGTTGATCGGCACTTAGACTTTTCTCAGCCTCTCTGATTAAAAAAGACTACCCTTTTCGTTTTTTTAGATCTTTTTCAAGAAGTTTAAGGATATTTTGTTTTTCTTAAAGATTTTGGTTAAGAAACTTTTTTTATTTTTTATATGTTTGTGCCCTAAATTTAACAATCATCCATGCTTTCGCAGCTTATTCGCTGTATAACTCCCCCAAACTATGTAAAAACAAATATGAGAATGAGATTAATACATTTCAGAATGTAAACACAATATGTATATATAAACTTAGTGTGAAGATTAATTCCTCAATATAATTTAGCCGATTACTCTGGCGCTTTGAGAAGAACCTCGAACGAATTGTAGTCAACATGCTTAGGCTTAGAGAGACGCGCGATTCAATCAAGGAGACTTATTCTTCACTTATTAGGAGTTTAAATGTGGTTTGGCTGTTGCTTTTTGTCTTCTCTTCCTCTGCTTCAAAGATGTTCATGCAGATTATTATTTTTTGTAAAGTTTTGGTTTTCTAGAAGAATTTGGTGGCTAAACTATATCATCATGGTTTTAATAATTTAAATATTGGATCTGCTAGAGATATATTGTATTCTTTTTGGTCGGTTGTTAGTCTTAATACGCTTTGATGTGTACTGAAATTAGAAAAATCTCAATATATGATTTTAAATATTCGAATAGCTAAAATTATCGAACTTCAAAGTGCCAATAGTACCCAAATTAAAGTGATGGACAAACTCATGAGCCGCGCATACATATTATTGGTACAAAGTGGCATAAAGTTTTGAATAATTGAGATTGTTTACGACGGTACTATTCCTTTTTCTTTTGGGTGCTAAAAATCCCTTCAAAAATCAGGAATTTTCCTATAATTTTGAACCTGATTCTTGGTTATAGAGAACTAGTGATTATTTTTGCCATTTACGATCTACATATTATCTTATGAAAAAGGAGAGAGACTTGAATATATTAAAAAAAATTGACGAGAAAACAGCGAGTTAAAAACTCATTACAAAATTCAAACCCCATGACCTCATTGTAAACCCCATGAATACATTTTTAACAAAAACAAGATAAAAAAACTCATTTCAATATCTAAAACAATTAACCATCAAACACGTTATTTTTTGTTCCTCGCACTATAACAAAACACACTGTAAATTCTGTAATAATAACCTTTTAAAAAAAGTTTTTTGTTCCACGTGATCTTTCTCAAGCTCCACTCCTTTATTTTATCAATTATATATATAATTTTTTTCCGTTTCAAAAAAAGTAATTGATAAATAAAGGAGTGGAGCTTGAGAAAGATCACGTGGAAAAATGTCTATAACTGTAAGGCAATCTTGATTTTTCAAATCTCTTCTTCTTCACGTCAAAATCTAGATGGACCCGTTCGTGTCTCAGATATTTGCTTAATACAGTACTATTCCCAAAAAATGTGTATGAAAAAAAAAGAAGTCCAATAATTTGACATCACTATAAAACATCAATGGCGCGGATACATCTCCAAAAGTATCAAAATAAGCAGTAAACAAATTAATTAGGAATATGAAGTCTGTTTCCATCTTCCTAGTGTTGTTCATCTTCTTCGTCGTCGTTCTTGGTGGTAAGTACATATAGTTACTACATTATTACGAAACTGCAACACTCACAACGTAACTCATATAAGATTATTATGATATGCAGAGTCGCCAGGGAAGATAGAAGGCGACGAAAAGTTCAAATGCCTGCAGGAGTACGGAGGAGACGTGGGTCCAACGTTTTGTAACCCTAAATTCTTTCCAACGTTGTGTCGTCAAAACTGCCGGACTTTCAAAGGTGGGAAAGGCGGTAAATGCGTGAAGAAACACAAAAACAAACCTGTTAAATGCTTCTGCGACTACTGCAAAGACGACTAGATTACCAGAGAGCATCAACCACCGGTTGCAGTTTGAATCGTTAACCTCAGCCGCCCTACCCACTATTTCGAACAAGAGACCCCTTTTCCCCTAAGTGTTTGTACTTTTTTTTAATATCAAATTATAAATGTAAGTGCTTGCTTTGATTAATAATGTCCCAAGTCGTCTAAGTATTATGTTCTAAATAAAAGCGGCATACATAGAGATGCCCATTTATGATTAACGATCTTGTGTGTTAGAAATTTCACATTGAAAATGAGTCATTATTCCACTAGTTGCCAATTGATTGCGAGTTAGAAGTTCATAAAACTAAATATTTTAGTTCGATTTAAAGTTCGATTTGTTATTGAGTACCTTGATGTTTGGCCAAAAAAAGGAAAAGAAGAGAATGCAGTTAGCCTTGATTTAAACCCACTCATGGCGGGATTAGCCTAGAGACTTTTGGCCTACTCAAAAATCTGTACTCTCTAGATCTTAGTCAACGATAACCACTAGACTATCATCACTAATAGGCAATTTCTTGATAAGAATCATCAAAATTGAAAAATTTAATAAGATTTTGCAAAAGTGATATTCTTCTTCAATGAAATGAAGTAGAATTAATGAGATAGCAAAGAATCTTGTCATGTTGTATTAGAAATTATAATCGAAACGGAATGATTGATTAGGATTATGACGTATGAACTTGCGAGAGGGAGAGATGGGGGATATTGGATTTAAGATTAACCAACATTTAACCAAGGATCTATTTTTCTCTAAGTTTTTATTTTATTATGTATCTGATATGTTAACTTATTCCTGGTTATGTGTTATATATCAAATTCGTCTTGCTATATACAAAGGGCATTGGCTTGATTGATAATTTGATATATGTAAATAAGTAATCATCATCTTCAACTAGAGGAAGAAATTGCAAAAGTGAAAAGAAAGCTGGGGCCCTAATGGTGAAGGAACTGAAAAGCTGAGGATATATTTTTTCACAAAAAAAAAAAAATATGAAAGTAGAATGAGATATCATCACAGAAAGCTGTAAATGAAGTATGTATAGTTTGCACTTAGAAAAGAGAGTATCACTCTTCGTCAGACTCGAGCCCTGGTATGTACTCTAAGCTCACATCAAATACCACTGGACTGTTTGGTGCTACTCTCGGCCTCCCTGGAGCTGAGGTTAGACCCTTTGGAAACGCCAACTTATGGTGTAACATTCACAGAAGCAACAAATTTCAGAAATTAGAAAGCTCTGTTTGCAGTAATTAAACGATTAGTACAATCTTGATGAGCACTTACAGGCCCTGGAATGTAGAGTCTGCGTTTGCCACCAGCTTTCATGCTCAAGATCCCTTCATCAAGTCCCTTGATCACCTGTTACAAAGTATCAGAAACTACTTTATTGTGGCCAAAGCTAAATCCATCTTCTTCTTTTTTTTTCGTATCTCAATGAGTTAATGCAGATATCTAAATTTACCTGGCCAGACCCAACGCGAAACAGATACGGTAGACCTTTCTCCAGAGAACTGCAATTGAGTGAATGTGACCATTCGATAGTAGATTCATTCAGCTAAATACGATTCCAGGATAAAAAGATAAATCAGTAAAGAAGATCAAACTGTTTCGGTTTTTGTATGGATTGAGAAACATCACCTGTCGAAAATTTGCCCTGAAGGAACCATAGCCACATAATTAGCAGCAACCTGCAACATTTGAAACATTTCAACATCTATGATGAGTATTACGGTTTCTGTCAACTATACTTTGGCTTCACTGAGTTCTTACCTGAAAACCAACAGGAGGACTCGGGCCTGTACCGACTTTGATATCTTTATACTGAAGCCCTGATTCTGTGGTTACCATTGGAACCTTTATCCAAAAAAAAAAAGCAGAAGATCCAAAGGTTGGTGATACAAAAGGCAGAGTCAAGCCACAATGTCATGAAATTAAAAAAAAGGTTCTATAGAAAGCCAAAAGGTGTTTTGTGTGATCATCTCACCATACATTTTCAAGCTCTTTCTCGCATTCGGCTTCGCAGAGTCTCGGTTTATCTTCTGGAGGCAAACCGGCTGCATAAGCCCCGAGCGAGTTCAGTGACAATCCTGACACGCCGAGCAGCAACAGCATTGCGTCTCTACGGCTAGAGAGAGTATTGGTTTTACAGCTTTTGTCTCTTGTTTCTGAAGCTATGACGACTCTTGTAGCTATACATCTTGATGCATTTGTATTCTTGATGGTTGGACCATTTCTAGATGCTGAACCTAAAATTCATAACCAGAATCTCAGATTCCCAAAACCCAACAGAAGTAAACGATTTGACGAGTAACAAAGAACCTACAATTCTAATTGCACTTTTTTCAAGCCATGGATAAAACCGGGTCAATCTCTAAACCAAGAAAGACGAGCTTTTTTTTTTCTCTGAGAAAAGAGATATAGCAGGGGAATCTAAGAAATGAGAAACCCAGAACCAGAATTCCAATTGGATAAGAACAGACGAAAAATGTCATCTTCGAGAAGAACAACTCGGGAAACAATAGCATACTCTCTTACCTAGTTGTAGAAGGAGAGATGGAGAAGAAGCTGCCATTTTTTTTAGCTCGAGAAAATTGAGGATTTGGCACAGAAGAAGCTAACGAGTTTAGTGGATAACGAAATCTCTCGTTTTGTTTGTGCGTTCGGTCTTTGCTGATTCGGCTTGTAATTTACTCTTTTTTATATATATTTTCTCGTTAGGGATATAGGAAACGAGAACGTCAAAGCGTTGAGCATTCGGAAGTTGAAACGGCAACTAGTTCTCTTTCCCACACATCTCAACTGGGGCCCTGTCCACCTCCTGTGAAACGCCGTCGTCTTGCTTTCTTTTGTACCACGGTTGAATTATTAGAATTAGAAAAGCATATGTTTATTGGATTTTTTTGTTGTTTTTTTTTTACTAAAGGGTTAGAATTTGTTGTTGTTGTTGTTGTTGTTAAAAGTGTTTATTGGAATTGTGTCATATTATAAACTTATAACTAAGACAAGTAGACCACGCATAAATGAAGTTTTTACGTTTGTTAGAGATTCATATTAATTAATTACCGTTATTCGTAATTAATTGGACGGTAATTATTATTATATTCATCTTTCCATTTCAAAGCTAGAAATTATTCACAAGCACTAATTAATGTGTCTCCATTTCAATGTTGATACGTTTTCAATTGTGAGTGTTTTCCTTTAACGGCAGCAGAATCTCGAAGTTCGATTTGCGTTTACAGTCAAACGATTTAACAAAAACACATTAGTCAAACACATTTTTTCCTTTCAGAAATAGTAACCCTATAATTCAAAAATAATTTAAGGGCAAACGCAAAAGTTTAGGCTAAGATATATAACCGCGGGAACTCTGTTCTAAAATCCGCCGTGCCTATGCATAAATGGAAATCGTCTCGTTACATTATCACAACAACATTAGTATAGTAATATGATACTCTCTCTCTTATGTGATGTCTTATTCTTATATTGCGAACATTGGTTGTTTCGGATGGATAGAGAGAAAACCTAACAAGAGAGGTCAGTTCCAGGTTCAACTCCAAGCTTGCCACAAAAGTCTTGGAAATACCTAATCCTGTTTGCGGCTTTCTCTGTAGAATCTCCTCCGCTACACTCCCTACTATTCACAGCCCTGATCGTGGCGCCAAATCCCGATTTAAAGCTAGTGCGAACATTAGTGGTCCAGAACCAGAAAGCGGTCTTAAAGGCAAGAACCTGGACTTGAGCCACTTTCTCTGGTGAAGCCAATAAGTCCTCTTCCAGGGCCCTGCCACAGGGACCATAGTTGTAGTTCCAAGAGAGCTGGATCGCACCACGACCATAGTAGCCCTTTCCTGGTACACATGGGAAGTCTGTGTTTGTTGTGTTACAGTAATCTCCGGCTGCGGCCTTGGCTGGTCCACCGACTTCCTCAATTTTGCACATGACTGTAAAAATGATTACAAAAACGAATCCTAGTGGTGAGCATGTAATCTAACTCGAACCAAAGTTTGTATATAATCTGATTTTGAAATTGAATTTAGTCAGATTGAATCAATAAAATCGTAACTATTCAAAAAATATCATTATAGTTATCTTTATTAATAGAAAATAATTAAGTATTTTTTTAATCCAAAAATGAAAATCGAATTGAACCAGGGGCTGATATATATATTCAAACTAAACCATCGAGAGATTGAGTTATTTTGTTAGATTAGATAACCAAAAAGGTTTGAGCTTTAATCATGGGAGAGAATTACTTACATCCTGTTTCCTGGGAGACGTGAGCGAAGAAAGCAGCGATTTCGCGTTTGGAGATGGAAGAACCGAAGCTAGGATAGGAATTAGCTGCAGCGATGAAGGTGTCATGAGTGTAGAATCCTTTACCTGGGCAATCATTACCTGTTGCTTGGTTTATTATAGAGTTAAAGAACTCAGGTGTCACGGTTCCTTCAAGCGAAACAGCAGGGTCTCCGCCACCGCCACCGCCACCGCCACCGCCGCTCCGGCAAGGTCCACCTTGGCATCCCACGCCGCAGTATTCGTCGGTCGTACCACAGTAACCATCTTTGCTACAGCAGAAGTCAGAGGCGCAGCCACAGTTCTGAGAGGTGACCGGTTTGGAAACGGTTAGGACCAGGAAAAAAAGAGTTGTGATGAAAAGGGTAAAGTGGTCATTTCGTAACGTGGTTTTAGCGTGATTCGCCATTGTTTCTCTCTGTGTGTTGTGTGTGAGGCAGAGAGAGGTGTACTAGGTTCGTGTTTTATAGTGGAGAAGCAAAGGATGAAAGATCCTTGAAGAATACGTTTTTATGTGAAAAATAAGGATATACTGTACATCTTGAAATTTTCAAGTCAGCGTCAACGCCACGTAAACATTTTAGTTGTAGCCCATTCGCGCCACGTTACGTAGAGAAATTTCCAAACAAACATCGAAATTTTCGTTTATATCAAAATTGTAAACGACAGAAAATGTCACAATTGTTGGCAGAAAAAAAAGAAAAGAAGAAACGGTCTCAAACTCTCAATCTTTGTCAATTATGTTAATTAATTTTGGGTTTGGTGATATGTATATTTTCCCTACGAAATTTTATTGAATGGGTATTGTAAAAAATAATAATCTTACATGTCACTGGATATAAAGGAATGAATTATGATGTAGGTTGTGTTGAATATTAAAATTAGGTTCTTTTATTCCAAAAGTTTCTTAAAATTCATTTTGGATTACTTGTAAACAAGAAATTATTGGACTAATTAAAGACTGGCATGTAAGATAATTTGCACAAGTTCTTGTTTACAAGTAATCCAAATACTAAAAATTTAAAACAAATAATTTCATTTCTATAATTATGTTATCTACAAATAGTAAACTAATACAAACTACATCTACACACAAAAAACTATCAATATATCTCAAATCTTGACTTCCACAAATATATTTTGTCCATACAAAAAAGTTATTTCTCATTTCTCATTTTCAACAGTAGAACATTTATTTACAATCCTCAGTTCACATTAAAAAACTAAAAATTTTAGTAAAAAAACATTTGTATTAGAAACAAACGGTTGAATAGTAAAAAGAAATTGTTATTAAAATTGACATAAGATAACTAAAAATAATACTACTAACTTTTTTGTTCATTTTAAAAATATTTTTAGAAAAAAATTATATAGAAAGTAAATAAATTAAGAAAACTCCAACCGTATGTTTGGTAAATAAGTCGGTTGAAAATTAAGATTTCTTCCGCTCCATTCGAATTGAATTTCTTCAAAAATGACTTCTCCTAACCAAATTGAAAAAACTTTGAAAGTTCAAAAGCGAAAACTCTTACCATTATTGATCAAATCATACCTTTGCTATCTCTTCCAAAGATGACTTTTCAACTAATATGAAATATCTACTCCTAAATCACGTCTGACGGCCATTCATGTAGAAGTTTCCATTTCCCACCGGCACTGGAACATGTCTGATCTAACAATAGTCGTTAAAACTCAAAAGCAGAAGACAGTTGTCATTTGACTTCTTCATTGGCAAGATATTTTTTTTTTGAACATTAGATATTTTTTTACCCTTGAAAGTTTCTTATCGATACAGAGGAGAATTAAAGGGTAGATAGATTATTAACTAGGGGCTATAGATTTTCGTTTTCGAATCCTTAATCTTTGTCAATGGCAGAGAGATTTCCGTTGCTTTTCCTCCTTGCTTCACATTTATTGGTCTCGGGTACGTTTTAATTTCGAAAATTCGATCGTGCATGGGTCTGGTTTAATGATCACTATCTGTTAACCGTTTTGTTAATTGTAGTGATGTCGAGGAGCTTTACGATACATAACAAGTGCGAATACACTATATGGCCTGCAACCTACAGTTACGCGGGATCCTTCGACACAACCGGTTTCCGTCTGGAGACGAACGAGACGCGTACCGTCAATGCGACGTCGTCATGGATAGGTAATTTATGGGGTAGAACGGACTGTGACTACAACTCAACAGGGTATTTTTNTTGGAAAATACCCCACCATCATGTTTTCAGGGCTCTGGCGTCGTTGTTCGTTTTGTAGAAAACTTGTCTTCAGAGAGTTCACTTTAAAAAAATAGGGGAGAGATTATAAAGAGGCGACAAGTTATCTCTAATGTGCTTATGTCATCATAAACCCAGGGGCGGATCTAGAAATTATTTGCACTGGGGGCAAAATTTTTTTGATTAAAAACAATGTTATACTAAAATCGAAATAACACCAAATACTATATGTTTATTTATTATTTAAAAAATAATTGTTATAATTATTTCATTAGCAAACCATTTAAAAAAATAAACTACAGTTAAAAAAAAAATTGTAATTACTTTTTATTACTAAAAGTTCAGTTAGCCTTCTTTTATCTATTAATCTATGTAACCTAATTACAAATTCACAAGATAACAAACATCGAATAATTAATATATTTGTATAAATAAATTTTACTCTAAATAAAAAATGTATATGTACATACAAATAAACATTTAGAAAAATGTAAAAAAAACATATACAAAAATTAGTAAAAAAAAATAAGGAAAAGATTCTATATTGATTTTTTTATCAAATAAGGAAAAAAAATATATAGACTTGTGGGTTATGAGATTTTATTTATTATTTTCATCTTAATTGATTAAATTTAAGTTTTGATGTTTTGGGCTTAAGTTTTTTTTTTAAAGAGTGTAGTCCACTCACAATGGGGGCATAAATACCATTTTTAGTGGGGGCATAAAAAAAATTAGTTAAAAAATACTTTAAATTTTGAAAAAACACTGGGGGCACCTGCCCCCATCCTATGAACAGTAGATCCGCCCCTGCTTGTGACCCCAGAGAACCGAAAGTGCAAAAGCATCCGATGCGTTGTTGACTTGAACAACACTTGTCCATCAGAGCTGAGGATGAACAGTAGCGACATCAGATCGAACGATCCATTCGCCTGCCAGACCTCGTGTCAGGAAAGCGAAAACCATACAAGGGAGATTTGCTGTGTCGGACTTTACGTCGAAGAGGGCATAAGACCGGAAGAATGCAACCGGATGATCTACTCGGAGACTTTCAACCGCGCGTGCCCAGGCGCTTATAGCTACGCCTTCGACACTGATAGCAGCACCTTCACATGCCCATACTCCTCCAACTTTTTCATCACGTTTTGCCCACCAAAACCAGGTTAAATCCCCTCCACTCGATCGCCTCTATTTCATTTTCAAAAAATTTCTCTCTCATCCATTATGGTAGTGGGTAGGCCGAACATCAAAACGCTAGACATCCAACCACTCATTCTAAAGATATTTTTAGGTAACTTAGACCAGCTCCATTACATAAAAAGAGGGTGTTTTTAAGTTTTAAAAATATTAAAAAAGAGAAATAGTAGAGAGTAGGTGTCATTGGAGAGACACTTGAGAAACTCTTGATCTCCACGTGTCAGTTTTTGATTGGAAGAAAAAATATATATATATTTTTTTTAGTTGCCAAAACATATATGTTTTTTATTCTTTAAGACACTTCTCAAGAGTATGACCAATGTGGATTCTTTTACATCAGTTAAATGCATCACATATGTAGCTTAGTGTTTGTGTTTCAGTATTTGTACTGTGGATGTGGATGAGTAATATCCGTATTCAATTTTGGTAGAATGCATGATGTTGACAAAAAAACAAAATGCACCATGCATGTTTTCTGGATCTATATAATCACTAAGTGAATTTGCTACTTATATGTATATTGATGATATATGTAGCTATATATATATAATTACGTTTCTTGGAGAAGCAACAACATGAGCTCAATGGCTGAGTCTCCATTATCACATCATTCAAAAATGATTTTTTTTTTTAATCTCCCTCAGTGTCACAACCGCAAAACGTTACTTTATTCATTTTCTTCGACCTACAAAAGTGTATCTAATTTTTTTTTTTTTGTTAATCGAAATTTTTGTTTGATACATTTGCAGGAAAATCTCCATTGAAGTTAAAACTCATACTAGGTACACTTCAACCGTGTGACATTACTCCGAACTGTCTTACTCATTAATTTTTCATGTATATAAAACTTAACTTTTGAGGCTTGTTTTCTTGTAGGAGTTTCATCGGTTTTTGCTATCATTATCATTATTGTGATAATTGTGATCACTGTGGTAAAGGTGAGAGCAAATAATATGAGAAAGAGCGATCGGAATAAGAAAAACATCGAAACAATTGTAATGTTGAAACGATTTAGCTATGTACAAGTCAAGAAGATGACAAAGTCATTCGCGAATGTTCTTGGGAAAGGAGGATTTGGAACTGTCTATAAAGGGAAGTTACCTGATGGCAGCCGAGATGTTGCAGTGAAGATCTTGAAGGAGTCAAACGGGAATGGGGAAGATTTCATCAATGAAGTAGCTAGCATGAGTAGAACATCTCATGTTAACATTGTTTCTCTTCTTGGATTCTGCTATGAAGGAAACAAGAAAGCTATAATATATGATTTCATGCCGAATGGATCCCTCGACAAGTTCATATCCGAGAAGATGTCGACAAAGATGGAATGGAAAACGTTATACAACATTGCCGTAGGTGTGTCTCGTGGCCTAGAATACTTGCACAACCGTTGTGTATCGAGGATTGTACATTTCGATATAAAGCCGCAGAACATACTCATGGATGGAGATTCTTGCCCCAAGATTTCAGATTTCGGACTTACTAAGCTATGCAAAAAAAATGAAAGCATCATGTCAATGCTAGACGCAAGAGGCACGGCAGGATACATTGCCCCAGAAGTGTTTTCCAAGACTTTTGGAGGAGTTTCTCAAAAATCGGATGTGTATAGTTATGGAATGGTGGTTCTTGAGATGATTGGAGCAAAAAACATAGAAAGAGCTCAAAATGCTGGATCAAACAACAGTTCAGTGTACTTCCCAGATTGGATTTATAAAGATCTTGAGAAGGGAGAGATCATGAGTTTTTTCGCAGATCAGATAACAGAAGAAGAAGACGAGAAGCTAGTAAAGAAAATGGCAATTGTGGGACTGTGGTGTATTCAGACCAATCCATTTGATCGCCCCCCAATGAACAAAGTCGTTGAAATGTTAGAAGGAAGTCAAGAGGCTCTGCAGATTCCACCTAAGCCTCTTTTATCTTTACCAGCGATAACAGTTCAAGAGACTTCAAGCTTCTCGAAACCAAGTCAAGATCTGTCTCTTATACACATCTAGATGTGTATAAGAGACAGCGATATTGCAGAAGAAAATCAAGATAGCTTAAGCTCTTCCTAAAACCAAGGCCAGTAAATAAGATCTTGAGATCTTCTTACCGGTTTGTTGTTGATATCCAAATTAAATATTCTTGGTACGTATGCTTACAATAAGTTGTTGTTCGATGTGGATCAATAACATAGACATTTTTTTAAAAAGTGCGGTAAAAACATCTTTTTAAATTTTTTTTTTTTCCTTTATTCCTTTCCTCTTTCTCTCAATTGGGGGCAATGTTTTGAAAATACAATCAGAATATAGGAAACTGAAAAGTACATGAAATTTAAAAACTAAAAACTTAAAGTGAAGCAGGAGCTCAAGATGACCACTGATGCAAATATGACGAGATGAGCGCTAACTCTGGAAGTAGCAGAACCATGTGTAAAGAAAGCTTTGAGATTCATGATTAAAGATGAACAATGGACCCAGCTAATTATGTCAGCAAAGAGAACCGGAGGAGTTAGGTCATTATGATGGAAGAGAGAAGACCAAATCTCTGCAGAAAATACACAATTGAAGAACAGATGATCTTTACTTTCAGGCGCTGAACCGCGAAGGAGACACTCACTGGGGACATTTAAACCCCATCTTCTAAGACGGTCACGTGTAGTCCTCTGAAAATGGGTCAAAACATGTTGGAAGAGAAGAGAGCTATGTAACTTTAAACTGCTCCTAACTAAGCCACCAGGCGATGGTTGTTGTCTTTTTTTTTTTTTTTTTTAAAGAAACTTTGAAGAGGAGGCCTACACTGGCAAAACTACATTAATTGAATGCTCACTAAGCTAAAATTCAAAAAAGTTAGGCAGAGTTGAATTCAACTCAGCCCAACCCAAGAAATAATGGAAAGATAAAGATTGATATGTTTTAAGGATTATAATTTTTGGGGGACCGGTCAGGCAAAGTTCGCAAAATTTCTTAATTTGTCCAGTTAGTGTGGGTTAAATAAGACCGATTAGTCTATTTTGACATCTTTAGTTCAATATGTAGTTGGTGGTTGTGCAGTGATGGAAGTAGTAGTTGATCGTTGGTTTATTCCAAATCAGATTCGAAGTAGCTGCGGAGGTGTCTTGGATATTTGTTGAACCGACGAGATTTAGATGTACGTAAACCACCTTCTGTACGTTTTTTTTTGAATGAATGTTAAATTTATTCAATCAAAAACCTTTTTTACATCAAGTGCATGTACGTAAACCACCTTCTGTACGTTATATGTCAAATGCGTCTTTTTTATTTTTATTTTATTTTATTAGAGAGCGACCAAGGCTCGAAACCTTATTGATGGAAATGGTACTCATGTAAATACCATTGACTTTGACTTGAAAATAACCACAAGGACTCTTCTTCTCGGACCCATCATGTTTTTAGGCTATAAATGTTGATATAGAAAGAGACGGAGCAGTGCGGTTGAATTGTTTGTTCCAAATTTTTTCATTATTTACAACAAATATATGATTTATACTCTCTCCATTCTTTATTAAAAGATGTGTTAGAGAGTACTTTTTGTTCTAAAATAGTTGATGTTCTCAAATTTCTATATAAAAATTAATTGTATTTTTGTTGTTTTGACTGTTTGAATTCTAAATCCTATTTTTGTATTTGTTGAACTGTTTTGTAATTGACAAAAAACATGTTTTATTTTGAGAGAATAAAGAATTAATTAATTTTTTAATCTATGTGCAAATCTCTAAAATATTATATAATAAAAAACAGAGGAAGTATCATTTATGTGCAGGACGGTTAATATACTGCGCGGTTCATTTTTTTTTCCTCCTTTTTCGTGTTTTTGTGAATCACATTTGGATCGCACATCAACGCTCGAAATAGGACTATTTCAATGAGGTTTACATTTATTTATTTTTTAATATTTTAGAAAATTTGGAAAAGAGTTATACTAGTTAATTTTATCGATTATTATAATTCTATTTAAAAAATAATTATTCTGAGCATCCGAAGTTAGAGAAATGGAAATTAGGATAAACAACTAAAAATCCTATATTTTTTAATTAATATAGAGATTAAATCAATAAATAAAATGAAATGGATTAATATATTTGTTTATAGATCACATAGTAAACTATTACAGAAATAAGATGATATAAAAACAAATAGTAAAATATATTTTATACTTTTTTTTTTGGAACAATACAGACATGAATTGAGAAAGAAGATTATTTTAAATAAACAAAATTATATAGCTATATTTCAATTCTGATTATGAAACAAATTAATCCTTGGTCAAAATATGGACACAGTTTTGACTATTTGATACAATCATACGGCTTGTCCACCCGAAATGTAGTAAGGAGTGCCTATTTATCGGTCCAAATTGACCATATAGTAACAAGTTACCAGTTCTTGCGAATATACCAAAGCTAATACCATAGATGTAAAAAATCAAACATTTTTTGTATAATTTTTTTACTAATCTTTTATTAGTTTGATTCATTTTTACAATATTATACTACAACAACTTTACATCACTTCTTATTTCACATATAACACTCACGTGCCAAGTCACGTCACGTGTATATTGGAAGCACTTTTTAGCAAGTGTTGTTGGCACGAGGGTCCAATATTATACCAAGGCGTTTACAATACTCTTTATAGTACTCAACCCTTGCATTGACCGCACCAGAATTCCCACCGTTACACTCCATACGATTGATGGCTCTAATGGTGGCTCCAAACCCTTGGCTCAGTACCGGTCTTACGCTATTAATCCAAAACCACAGACCCGTCTTGAAAGCCACAGTTGGGCTGCTCCCCACTAGCTCCGGCTGGCTTAGGAGGTCAAGGCCGAGACTCTGGCCACATGGTCCATAGTTGTAGTTCCATGATAGTAGGAACGGACCACGACCATAGTAGTTCTTGCCCAGGGCACATGGATATTGCCTGTTGTTCTCGTCGCAGTAGTCACGTGAACTCCCGTTTACCTCCTCTGTGTAGCAAAAATCTAAACATTGGAGAATTTTATGAGCTAAGTGGTTGGTACCAATTTTAGATCAATATTTATTAAAAAAAAATTGTAGATAATATTTTATTACCTAGAGCTATTTTTAGTGAAGTAATCAGAGAATGAATCTACAGATCTTTCAATTGTTAATTATTTCTTAAATTTATAAATTCTATACGTATAAGCCTATTTCAGACAGGAGTAAAGTCTAAAATTTGTTTTTTTTTTAATATATCGCAAAAAAATAAAAAAAGAGAGAATGAACCTATGGAAAGGAGGGACTAGTTCTTACGTACGTTCGGTCTCGTGGGTGAAATGAGCAAACATGGCAGCGATCTCGAGCCTGGTAGCAGAGCTATTGAAGTCAAAGGTAGTATTAGCGGCTTCAAGGAAAGAGTCACGGGTGTAGAATCTTTTTCCGGCGCAGCTATTATTGGCTTGGCTAATAATTCTGTCAAAGAATGGTTGTGTAACAATCCTGTCAAACGGCTCTCTACTTTTTCTGCAAGGACCTGATTGGCAACCGGAACCACAGTAATCGTCGTTGGTACCGCAATAACCATTCTTACTGCAGCAGAGAATGGGAGAGCAGCCGCAGTGCTGCGACTTGGCAGTTTCGGAGTAGAAACTGAAGATGCAGATGAGAAAAACTGAGAAGATCTTTATGAGAGTCATGTGTTAATGGTATTGTTTGCGGATGAGAATGAAGAGTATGAAGAGGTTGTAATTGGTTTATACTTTGGAGATGTTTGGTGAGTCGATGAATTAAATGTTTTTTTTTTGTTGAATAAATTTTTTGATTATTAATACACGGCTTTGACAGTTTGACTCTTCAGTTTTCCTCAAAGATTATTCTATGGTCTAGTAATTCAATTTTTTTTTTTTATATTCGAACAGGACGACTATGGTAATATTTCTCACGTTTTATGTCATTTCTGAATAACATATATTATGATTTTCAGAAATGATCGACAAACAAAACTTTTCATTAATTTTACGTATATGGTTGGAGCAATCTTTTGGGAATTTTTTTGTTGAACAGTTGTACTTTAATTTATTAATGGTGTATAGAGGTCACTTTTTTCTTAAGTAAAATTTTTATGGACTGAAGCAAACAACGAATACGATACTTATTTTTATGGCATCGCTTTGCTTATGTGAAGACATGCATTATATATTGACTTTGCCTAATTAAATCATCAGATTTTTTTTTCTGTGCTTTATATTGCTAATTTGCTATTAACACATTCTAGATGTAAACCTAATTTTTCAGTTTTATTTTAACAAAAAAAAAACTTGTATCACAAATATTAATTTTTGGAATATTTGCGAAGCATCAAGGACCCAGAGCGTGAAGGAAAAACTCCTAACGGGCAAGAGTCAATGCCGTACACAGCTAAACTCTAATCAAAACCAACTTATAGTTCCAATGAATGAGCCTAATAGTTTCTTATCCTCTGTTTGTGTGTGCATTTTTAGCGAGTTAGTTGTTTTGTTTGGCGGACTCCTTATGTTGCTTCAAGGCGATCCAGCTCATATTTCACACTTGAACTAGACCAGTCTATTCTTTTTTTTTTTTGTTGAACATAGACCAGACTATTCTTGCTGATAAGGAAGCTCTATATGTGCCACCATGACATTTTTTGCATGATAAGAAACCAGCAGAACAAGCTTACATTATGTCCGAACTCTGATATAAATCGGTCGAGCCTAGGCAGACTTAGGCGGCCAAAATCACTCAGACGTCCCGATTTTAGCCAAACCAGTCAACTGAAAGTCAACGATTTTTCGATATAGACGTTGGATTATCCCCTAGAAAACTTTTGAACATTGTCACTTACTACTATTAACATAAGTAGTGGTTAATTACCGCTCTGCTTGGTTTCGCGGCACGGTTCAATAAATTTAGCGCGCAATCGACTCATTTAGGTAAAAGTCGTTCATTTCGTTACAATATTAGTATCATATGGTTTATATAATTATTAATTTCTCTTTATGTGATCTCTTATTCTTATATATATTTCGGATGGATAGTGAGAAAACCTTAACAAGAGAGGTTATCTCCAGGTTCGACTCCAAGCTTGCCACAATAGTCACGGAAGTATCCAATCCTTTTGTTGACGGTTGCAGTATCTCTTCCGTTACACTCCATACCATTTATAGCTCTGATCGTCGCCCCAAAGCCTTGGTTAAATTTCCCGCGAACATTAGTGGTCCAGAACCAGAAAGCGGTTTTGAAGGCAAGAACCGGATCTTGAGCCACTTTCTCTGGGGAAGCCAATAGGTTCTCTTTCAAGTCTCTGCCACAAAGACCATAATTGTAGTTCCAAGAAAGCTGGATCGGACCACGGCCATAGTATCCCTTTCCTTGTGCACATGGAAAGTCTGTGTTCCCTCTGTCGCAGTAGTCCTCGGCCTTGGATGGTCCATCGATTTCCTCAATGTAGCACATGACTGCAACAAGGTATATAATCAAATAAAACCAACCCGAACCAAAATTTATATTATCCTGATTGATTTTAGTATTTCAAACCAATTATGTACGTCAAAATTTAATTAAAATCTATTATAATTATCTTAGTAGTTTATCATGGATTTACTAATTTTAAATAATTAAATAACGTTTAATCCCAAACAATTACGACTTGGATTGAAATTTTGCCGAATTGAACTAAATAGAAAAATGTGGTTTCTAATTCAGTCGTGGATTTTCAAAACCGAATTAAAAAAACTGATATAACCGAACCAAACCGAAATAACCGAATGTTCCAAAATCCTGAGGTTTTTTTTTACTTACAGTCAGTTTCGTGGGTGACATGAGCGAAGAAGGCAGCGATTTCGCGTTTGGAGATGGAAGAACCGAAGCTCGGGTAGGAATTGGCTGCGGCAATGAAGGCGTTGTGAGAGTAAAACCCTCTACCTGCGCAATTATTACCTGTTGCTTGGCTTATTATAGAGTTGAAGAACTCAGGTGTCACGGTTCCTTCAAGCGAAACGGCGTCTCCGCTTCCGCCACTGTTTCCGCCACTGTTTCCGCCACCACCACCACCACCGCCTTGGCAAGGGCCTTCACGGCAGCCGTCTCCGCAGTAATCATCGGTCTGACCACAGTAACCCCATTGGCTGCAGCAGAAGCCAGAGGCACAGCCGCAATTCTGTGAGGTTACCTGTTTGGAAACAGTTAGGATCAAGACAATGAGAGTTGTCAGAAGAAGGGGAAATGGGTCTTTTCTTGTGGTGGAATTGGCGTAATTCGCCATTTGTTTTTGTTGTTATTCTTATTTGACTATTTCTGTGTGTGTGTGTCTGTGTGCAATGAGGTTGGTGTTTTATAGTAGTGGAGATGAAGCTGGTTGGGACTTGGGACAATGAGGGAGAGAGTAAAGACGATGTTTGGATCCGTGAAGAAGACGTTGTGGAAAACAAGTGTTTCGTACTTTCCAAGTCAACGTCAACTCATGTAGACTTTTGGTTTATAGCCCGTTCGTTACGTTGGGAAATTTCCACACAAACATCAAAACTTAATTTAAATCTAAGAAAATTCAGAATAATTTTTCTTAAACTGTTGGTAAGAATAATAATTATTATTTTGCATCTCGTTTTTCGCAACATTAATTTTTCAAAGAAAAACTATCAGTATTGTTTTTATTAAATATCATTTTTAAAGATCAATAGAAAAACAAAAAACAAAAAATATTCATCTGTTACAAAACAATTAAAATATGATTTTTCTTTTAGAAAATGGTCTCAACTGGGATTTGTACCCCTTTTTTTTTGCCGTCCGATTTGTGTACCTTAGCGCCATCGGTGTATTATACATATTCAATATAATAATATTATGCGTGAGTTGTAGAGTAGACGATAAACGATAAAAGAATAGTCATATAATTATTCACACACAAACAAAAAATCTTCTGCTCGAAATCATTTGGAAACATGTATCATATGAGAAACATGTCATGTATATGTAAGAAATTAAAATGTGAATTTTTTTTGGGGGGCATTGGTTGATATATTGATGTAGCATTACTATAAAAAAAATATACAAATGAAAAAGACTTAATTATTTAATTCTATTTGTTTGCTTCAACTGAAACTAGATATCTACCAGTATGAATGATGATGATAGCAATTGGGATGGCCAAACCTTTTCAGCAGAACGCTCCAATATATCATAATCAACTATTCATGAGGTTTACGTATATCTACAAACCGTTTTGACCGATCGGTTCTGTTTTGACCACCGGCACCGTTTACTATTCGATCCATCAACTTATCAAAATAATTTTTTTCTTGCGTAATCAAATACAACCATATCGTACCAAGTTACCAATTCTTGCGAATATACGAATACCGTAAATGTAAAACATCAAACTTTTTTTTGTTTGTATAATCATTTTATTAATCTTTATTCATGATTTTCACAAGATTATAACTTCTTATTTCACCTTTAACATTCACGAGCCATGTCACGTGTATGATAGAAGAACTAATCTCTAGCAAGTCATGTTGGCTCCAGGGTCCACACCAAGCTGTCTACAATAGTCTCTATAGTACCCAATCCTTGAATTTACCGCACGTGAGTTCCCACCGTCACACTCCAACCTGCTGAAAGCTCTTACGGTGGCTCCGAATCCCTGGTTCAGTACGGGTCGTATGCTCTGCATCCAAAACCACAGAGCCGCCCTAAAAGACACAATTGGATTACTACTGACCAGCTCGGGCTGGCGTAGAAGGTCGAGGCCGAGACTCTGGCCGCAAGGTCCATAGTTAAAGTTCCATGATAGTAGGACTGGACCACGACCATAGTAGTTCTTGCCCGGTGTGCATGGATATTGCTTGTTACTCCTGTCGCAAAAGTTACTTGACGCTCCGTTTATCTTTTCTATGTAGCAGAAATCTAGACAGTATAGAGATGCGCAGGAAAAAGAATGGTTAATTTATGATAAGATTGAGCAGTTGAGGTAAAATCAAATGTTTAACTATTATAATATCCAAGGTTTTAACTTTTAGGATTAACCTCTTTCGTTTTAAAGCATGATTGTTACAAATGTTTGTATGTTATAATATTTTAGTAATTATTTCTAAATGTCAAACGCTACCAATTGGGAATATACTCTCTCTCTTTTTATGTCACAATCTACTGTACTAAGATATTATATAGCCAATCTTGACCAAAGGTAGGTTTGAACCAAAAGAAATAGAACCGAGGAAAAAATTCTTACGTCCGGTCTCGTAGGTGAAATGAGCAAACATGGTAGCAATTTCACGCCTAGTAACGGAATTAGCAAAGTTGGGGAAAGTATCAGTGGCGTTAATAAAAGAGTTACGGGTGTAGAATCTTTTTCCGGCGCAGCTATTAGCGGCTTGGTTAATAATACCGTTAAAGAAACCTTGTGTCACAATGGTACCGACCGAATCAGCACCGGTTGGGGTTTCACTGCCTATACAAGGACCTGATCGGCACGTACGACCACAGTGATCCATTGTGGTACCGCAGTAACCGAACTGACTGCAACAGAGGTTTGGGGCGCAATTGCAGTTTTGAGACTTGACGGTTTCAGAATAGAAACCTAAGAGGCAGAGGAGAAGGATCAAGGAGATTTTTGCGAAAGCCATTTTTGGGTAGTTATTGTTGTGAGAAGAAAAGTAAGAGTTTGCGAGGTTTTATGTAGGGAGAGATATAGGGTATAGATTGGTCATTTCATAGGGATGGGAAGTTAATTGTGATTTTGTTTGTTTTCAATTATTTAACATTGGCTTTGACTGTTAGTCTAGCAATTGAATTTTCCTGTACTCAGATAACAATTTGGCATAATTTTAGTGTTTTCTATTATCAGAATTATTCAGAAGGTCCAATTGATAAGAACTGTAACGGTATGCTTTTGACTGTAGAGGTTTTTGTTTTAAAAACTGCGACTGTTATTTTGAAATTTTTTGAAACTCTGAATGTTAACAAAAATTGTAAAAATTGTAATTTTTTGAAAGTCTGAATGTTAACATATTTAAATTGCTATGGTCATATTTATTTTTCAATAAAAAATTTGAATATTTAATTATTAGCCTAAATAATCAATACAAAAACTATAGAAAATAATTTTTTTAAAATTATTAATAAAATAATAGTTAACTATTCATAAGGAATATAACTTATATATATTTATTATTTTATTTTGAATATTGTTAAAAAAAGTTTTGTCAAAAATAGAAATTATATTAGTTTTTAATCTAATTAGTCATATATTATAAAAAATAATTGAATACAGGAAAAGTGGAACTCAAAATATTGAAAAAAAATAAGTTAACTATTAATTAGTCAAAAAAACTTTTCTGATAAATTTAATATAGTTTTAGAAAAACTTTTCAAATGTTTTGGGGAAAGAAAAAAACAATAAAAGAAAAACCTCATTTATTTATGTGGAGAAAGACTGTTAAAATTTGTAAAGTTATCAAAATGAGACTTTAAAAAAACATTAAAAACCAAGAAGAAAAATAGTTAGTAGGCTTTAAAAATTTTAAAAAATAATACAGTCAAAAAAGTTTGATTAGATAAATAAATAATATAAAGACTGTTAAATGCTCTAAACAGTCCTAACACCAAATCGGCCTATAATGTGTTTATGAACTGTAAACGGCAAAGAAATTGGCAATATTTTGCATTTTCTATTATTTTCAAAGTAGTTACATGTTAATGATTTTAACTCAGTATTAAAGAATATTTATAAGCGGATAATTATTTCTCAAATTTCTCCTTTATTTTCTCTTCATAGATAATTAATCAATGATTTATATATATATATATATATATATATATATATTTATTTATTTCTTTATTTATTTTTTATGAGGAAATTATTAAAGTAAAAGGAGTGCATTATCTTTTTTATACAAAAGTAATTACAATTTATCGGATAATAATAGTGGCATGAAACTAGTAGAGTGGATTAGAGTGGGCTGCGTCTCTTACCCTTTAGTCTCCGTCATTGCCTAATTGGCCGCCAAACACTGCATATGGCTCCTTGAAGCAATTTAAAATGAAACTATGAAATAATATCCTCTATGTTATGTTTAAAATGAAAATTTCAAATAAAAATAATTATAGTTGAATCAGCAAGACTGGTCAATTGCAATTGAAGCATCAAATAATGGAACGTTGGGCTATGTGGTCTCATCCTCTCTACACATTATCCTTATTCTTATCCATATGTGATGGCTAATACAAATCATATACTCTCTCTATTTACATTTAATTGTCATTTGGAGAAAATATATCTGGATGTATTAAACTCAAAACACATCCAGATACATCCATTTTTTGCAGATACGTTTTTCAGGACGACAATTAAATGTAAACGGAAGGAGTAGTAACTTAGGATCTTATAACGAAATTCAAACTAATTTCTAGAATTTATGGAACGCCGCATATATATTTTTGTCACTTTAAAATATTTGTAATAGCTAACTGTAGTGGAGTGTTTCTTTTGTCTCTCTTGTTTGGGTTTCTCTCTCTTATTTGGGCTTTTAGTTCCCGAAGGATTTTTTTTCTTGCCGGCTTTGTGTTCCCGTAAAAATTTGGGACTAAGTTTTCAGACTGTGTTTCATTTTGTATTACTTTGTTTGGTTTAATATTATAATTCCAGTGAAAAAAAAAACTAACTGTAGTGGAGAGACTCTAAATCTTATCCTCCAATTCCATGATAAGTCATTTAATCGCTAGACACCATGAATTGGTTAATAGAGAACTAGTTAATAGTATCTATTTGTAATAAACAAATAAAATTTCCCATCTCTATGAAGTGTTAAATAAAATTTCCCCACTAGAGAAAATTTATGTCTATTACTACTCCCTTAGCGAACATTAAATATTGTTCTATAAAAGTTTTAAAATTTTGCAGACCACATTTGACATGGCCCAAAGTACATGTGTACTAGTTGACTTTTCAATTTATTTGGTGAAAGTAAATTCATATTTAGTAAGCATATGAAAACAAGACACGTAGAACAAAACCACCGAGATACATAACCACCACCTTGGAACAAAGATCCAAGATCAATCCTAAGAGAAAAAAGGCAGCCCGAAATAACAGCCTCAAAACCATCCTAATTAAAGGAAGGTCAAAACGTTCACACGCATTTCTTTTCTTTATGTCTTTCATACAGATGGCATATAAACTTAGATTGCAAACGCATGTACATAGTAAGACGTCAAAGGATATGGTTCATAGTACCATATTATAAATGAATATCTTCTATTGTTTTTTTCAAATTTTAAATAAATTTGTATTTTTTTATCTTAAACTTTAATTGTAATTTTTTTATTTGAATCAATAAGACTAGTCAAATGCAATTTGAAGGATATATAAATCTTATTTAAATCAAACACAAGTTAGGTATTTAAATCAAACACAAGTTAGATCAAATGCAATAAGACTAGTATTTTTTTTTTCTTTTTGATAAAACGGCAAACACAAGTTAGGAATATATAAGTCATGCATCGTATCTAATCGTATTCCTGAATCCAAATAATTATATGGTAGGGAACTAGTGAAAGTTACTGGATTACGTACGTGTTTGTTCTTTTATCATCTACTTCCAGTGAAACCTAATTAAATTCCGAATATGATTTATATTTTTATTATTATAAGTCAGAGTAGTAAGAGTACTGTGCATCATTTTTTTCCCCCATAAGTAATCAATTACCATTTCTCCTATAAGTTAGTGGCATGAAATTAGTAGGGACTACGGTAGGCAGCATCTGCATCCCAAGAACCGGGCCTGGACTACGGTAGGCAGCATCTGCATCCCTAACCGTGTAGTCCCCGTCATTTATCAATGCATATGACTCCTATAGTACCAATTAATAAATCTTCTATTGATTCTTTCGTTATTTTTTATTAATATAATTCGGGGTTCCAAATTGAAACATAAACTAATATCCGAGGTCTGTGAAGTAGGCAAATGTTATCGAAATTTAATGCATTTACAATTGCAAAAATGATTAAAATCATAGCAAAAATATTCGATCTTTTATCGAAAAACCAAATCACGGATCACTTTTGAGCATGTAAAAACGTTTTTTGTTTTGTTTATTTATTGTAGCGTGGATCTTATATTTGATTTAAATCCTTAACTACGATAATCTTACAACTATTTCATATTAATAAACTTTGGTATATAGCTACATTTAAACTATATGCTTGTATAATTTATTTGATATACTTCAAACAAAATGTGCTAAAATTTAAACCAATATATAACAGGTGACAAATCTCTATTTGTCATTGAAGACTGAACAAAGTAACTTTGGGACTATGTGGTCTCATCCTTCTACACATTATCGATTTGCTTAATAAATACAACATTATTTGGAAAAAAAACTTAATTCGAATCATTTAAAATGGTATACACAAATTAATTCATTATTCAATCCCGTATAATATAATGCATACTCTTGACAAAAAAAAAGAAGGTAAAATTCATATGTATTCTTGACAAAAAAATTATATTAACTCATTACATGGAAAATACAACCCATTTAAAATACACATAGCATCCTTAATTACAGCGTAAACTAATTTTAGGGTAAAACAAACTCTTTCAAACGTATTGGTATTACTTTTTTTAGAATGATTGGCATTATAGAATGATAATGCTGTAAAGTAACAGAATAGTAGTGTTAGGGATATACTTATGTAATTTAGGTTATGTGAACAGGAAGTTAATTAGCTTCAAGGTACGATCTCCTTAAATTTCAAGGGCAGTTAATGTTGAATTAACTCCACAAGACGTGATAAAAGTCAAGAAAATCACTTTCACAAGATTATTTATTACAACAATTTTTGCTTGTGACGCAGGGAACACTAAGACCCAACACAAAGTACATATGTGAGATTTAACTTTATTATTTCACTTTTTATTTCATCTTAAACACAAACTTTCCAAAACACGTGCCACGTTACGTGTGTGCGTGTTTGTTTCGAAGAGCTTTTTAGCAGCTAAGGTTAGGACCAGGGTCCACACCAAGCTGTCCACAATAGTCTCTATAGTATCCAATCCTTGCATTGACCGCACCTGAGTTCCCACCGTTACACTCCATACCATTGATGGCTCTAATGGTCGCTCCAAATCCTTGGTTCAGCACCGGTCTTACGTTATTCATCCAAAACCACAGACCCGTCCTGAAAGCCACAGTTGGGTTGCTACTAACTAGCTCGGGCTGGCCTAGGAGGTTAAGTTTGAGACTCTGGCCACAAGCTCCGTAGTTGTAGTTCCATGATAGTTGGATCGGACCACGACCGAAGTAGCCTTTGCCCGGGGCACATGGATATTGCCTGTTGTTCTCGTCGCAGTAGTCACGTGACGCTCCGTTTATTTCTTCTATGTAGCAGAAGTCTATACGGTATGGAGATGCAATAAAATAAAGTGCTTTAGGATCATCCCAATTAATTGAGATCAAGTCAAATCATATTCAGATTTTATTATATAGAAGGTTTAATCTTATACGTCTTGTTTTAAAACGTTTAACGTGTTATAGTATTTTACTCATCATTTTTTAGTTTAAAAATATCCATGCCTAACGTTTTGACAATATATAGTGTACTCATTTTTATTTATAGTTTACTAAAAATTAGAATCGGTCATGACAAAAGTAGATGTATAGACAAAAAATTGGGGTTTTCTATATTATATTAAAGGAAAAGAAGAGAGATTCTTACGTCCAGTCTCGTGGGTGAAATGAGCAAACATGGTTGCAATTTCACGTCTAGTAACGGAATTAGCAAAGTTGGGGAAAGTATTAGCGGCGTTGATGAAAGAATCACGGGTGTAGAAATTTTTTCCGGCGCAACCGCCACCGGCTTTGTTGATAATACCACTAAAGAAACCTGGTGTCACAATGCTACTGACCGATCCACCGCCGGGAGGGGTTCCACTGCCTTTACAAGGACCTGATCGGCACCCAGCACCACAATAAGCATCAGTGGTACCGCAGAAACCGAACTGACTACAACAGAGGTTCGGGGCGCAACCGCAGTTTTGAGACTTGACGGTTTCAGAGTATAAACCTAAGAGGCAAAGGAAAAGGACTAAGGAGATTTTTGTGAGAGCCATGTTTTGTGTTGTTATTGTTTGTAGGAGAGAAGGATGAGGTTGTGAGTTATATATAGGGCTAGGTGTTGGGTAGTTTGGTCATTTGCTTTTTAGGATGAGTGGAAATAAAACGAATACAAAAACGACTTTGACTTGTAGTCTTACTTTTGCCGAAGATGTAAGTAATGTGGATTTGGGCAAACTAGACGGTTATGTATGGAACGTTTGATTTCATTTTATTTGAGAAATAGTAATACATAAAATGAAATCAAACGTTCCAAACAAGACGGTTATGTATTACTATTTCTCAAAATTAAATATCTTATTTGATTTCGAAAAATGATTGAACAAACAAAATTATTTTAATGTTTTATTAATCTATTTAATTAATGTATGTACAAACAATATGGAGCAAATATAGCCGACATGAATCTGAATTGGTTACCGAGAGCCTGTGGGCAAGTGGCAGAGCCACCTCTGCTTGGCATCTTGTGTTGGAACTTAAACTTGATCCCACCTTCCCTCTAGGCTAGAGGCTCTAGCTATGGGATAAATGGAGCCACTTTGGTGACAAAAAATAATCTGGATTTTTTTTTTTTTCAAAACTAATCTCAACCTAACCGTTCAACTGTTTTGTTTATTTTGAGAAAATTTGGGAAAATACACCAAAACTAGTTTATAATTTGAAAACTACACTTTTATTATTTTTTAAATTTTTTTAAAATTAATTATATATGAAATGACTAAATTAACCTTATTTTGAATTCTTATAATTTAAAATTATTCAATAAAATCAAAATAAAATATCATTTTAAAACTAAATAATATATTTAGAATTTACTTTATTTATAAATTCTAAAATCTTAATTTTATACTAATCTATAAAATATTCTACAAAAATATATTTTTTTATAGGGAAAAAAGAAAAAATAAATCCTAAATTTTTATATATTATATACTTATCTATAGATTATTCTACTAAAACTAGTTTTAAATTTGTATAGACATTTCTCAAATATTAAGTTTTATCTGATTTAAGATTTATCTAATTAAAAGATTTATATAAATATAAAATTTAGAGAAAATCCTTTGATTTATCTAATTAAATATTTCTCATATATTTAATTTTCGATTTTTATTTTAATTTATAAATATATTTATTATTAAAATCTGGTCAAAATAATAATTTTATATATCAATAAATTTAGTAATAATTTTTTTTAAAAGCAGTATATTTTTCAAATTACAAATGTTAATTAGGCTATTTTGCCAATTTCCCCTTTTGTTTTTGAGCAAGTTTTAGTTTAGATCTTCAAAAATTTAATATTTAAGTTAGAAAAGAATCAACTAACACAGAACTGAAACTAGATCAAATTCATTTTTAGTTACAATTCATTCGGCTTAATCTGGAATTTATTATTTGTCGTTCCAATTACTATTGATTTTTTTTTTGTGTAAAAATTGATTTTTTTTATTGTAAAACCACTATTTATTATTTACCAATATATTTATACTACATATTTTTTCAATAGAAATGTTGTTCTTATTTTTCACCCGAATTAATGAACAATTTAGAGATACTATTATAAAACTATAAAGATATGTGACTTTTGGGATTATATTTTATCATCTCTTTTGTGGTTTTGTGTTCATTCATCTTACAAAACATTTGTTTTTGTCAACTAAAAAGATTTGATTGGTTCACTAAACAATGAAGGATAAAGTTCTTTGAATTTAGACGTAAGATTAAGCGACAATATCTACATGACTGTTTATTTTTTAAATTAGAACATGAAAAATATTTGAAATACACAATATGAACACAAGTCATTGGACTGTAGAATTTAATGTTTTTTTTTTCTTTTTTGCCATTTTATCTTAGTACTTCAGTAGAGTTAAAAATTAATTTCAAAAGCAATGAACGATTAGTGAGATTCCTAAAGCCGGCCCTAAGAAGAAGTCGCATATGTCACTATAAATCTTGGAACCATGTGAGCATTTGGTTGGGTCCATTACCTGGCTATTCAAATTCAATGCATATGAATCCAGTTTAATTTTAGTTTTTTTTCAGACATCTTCAAATTATCTGCCCAACTTAAATGTATTTCAATTTTCTTATTCGATCCTATACGAATCATACAAATATTTAATAAAAAAACAAAAACTGTATTTACCATATTTATGATTGACAAGCAATGTATAGCTAGTTTCTTAGTTCTTACGATGGATAGAAATCGGAATAAACATACGATCAATCAAATAAAGATCAAGGACAAACAAAATCTTACGATGGATAAAAATGGGAATAAACATGCGATCAATCAATGTCTAAAAGTAATGAGTTATATGAACATTGTGAACCATCCATATCCATATTAAAACCAAAAAGATTGTTGACAAAAGAAGGACATCAACAACATGGTTTGATGATAATTATTAACACTAAAACATGAAATCTTTAGTGTAAGGCTAAAACAGTAAAACTTGCCGATAAATAATTGACAAATGCACAGTCGTACCATTTACGTCGAATATGTTGAAAAGTCGACAGCAATTATTTTTGACAATTAGATTCAAAGCTCTCGGTTTCGATTTTTCTGGTGGGAGTGACAACTGTACCGGATGTTGTGGGATCTGGTTCGGTCGCTGGACCGGATTTTCAGGATCATGTGATTTCATAACCGAGTCTTTCTTAAGTAACAAAAACACATAAAAAGATCTCAAGAGAAAACTATTAAACTGCTTAGTCAAAAAAAAAAAAAAACTGTTAAACTCCTCATTTTCCTTTTCTTTTAAACGATGTAACAACATTTAGATTTAAACGATGAAACAAAATTCAATCATCTGAATAAATTAGTGTGATTTATTTTCCTTAGATAAAAACGTAAAAAGAATAGAACTCTAAAGTTAATTTAACAAGCGAGTTAGAAATCTAACATGCATGGCTGGGTAGGGGGGGGATGAATCAGTTAGGGCGGGAGGGGAGGATCCAAGGACAGCCGTGTTTGGGATTGACTCGAGTTAGGTTAGGAAAAAAATAAGATAAGTTCATGAAGAAACGATTTTGCATATTTTGTTCGTTTAGTAAATTAATGTATTTATGTTTAAGCCTTTAAGGATTCGGACCGAGTCATTCGATTACAAATTTACAACATTAGAGTGTGTTGGATTTAAAATTATACTTCCAAATATTTCTTAATTATAATTTACATTTCTTCTTAAAAAAGAAATTTCCACAAAGTATTTTTCTTAAAGATGATTTCCCACTAAATAAAATCTCGAATAAATTATAGAACTCACTGAATAATAGTGAGTCATTCTTTTCTTACAATAAAAAAATCTCAAGCTTTGCTTCATGTTCATCTCAAATTTAAAACCAATTAACGATGATATATGTAGGAATATCAATCATTACTTTTTAACGAAATTTTGTAAAATATGTGTTATATTGTCGTTGTTGTGACTTGTGTCACCATCTAAATTTAAATTTGTCTTAATATATTGTTGGAAACAAAAATTAAAGGAAGACAAATCCTCTTTTCCCCTAAAGGAATCTCAACTCAAATAAAGAAACCACATATTCGCTCGGTATTATTATTAACTCATTCTTTCAAATTTATATAGGGATCCTTCTTTCATCTTTAAATAGAGTTTTTCATAGGTGTATTCAGGACTGGGTGTATCGTAATTATAAAATGTTTAGTTTCATAAGAGTAGAGACATTCACATTCTGATTCTTCTAGTCTTTGTACAATAATTTGCTTTTTCGTCAAAGCTCAAAAGATATTTGAAATATACATGTACTGATGATAGTTAATTTATATATAATCTCTTCAATTATTTTCCTTCTAGGATGGTCTCCACACCGGTACCGGTGATAGAAAAGTCAAAGTCTTCGGTTATTCGTCGGCCACTTTCAAATAACTTTTTTTTTATATGCTAAAACATTTTAACTATTGCAAATCTTTCTCACTAAGAGGATTTCATATTACAAGTAATATGATAATTCAATAACCAAAAATCACATATCACGAAGAGCAACATATTTTACAATCGATATTAGAAAAGAAATAATGACATTAATTTTACAGTAAATAATCATATAAATCTATAGATTTTACCTTATTATGTTTCCATCGATGTTATTTTAATAACAATGTCTATCGATGTTTTTTTTTTTTTTTTTTGAGAAAGTTTAAGGTGTATCGATGTTATCTTAATAATAAGGTCCATCTGCCGATATCGAACAAATAATGAACATCGTCGTCGGTCAATGCTAAACTAATCACCGTGACTTAATTTCAATGAGATGTCAATAATAATAACTTACCATCAATAACACAATATCGTAAGGTCCCCGAATGAAAAACAATGTGTTATTGGTCAAGATTCTTTAGACGCGGCCTCGAGGTTTGTAAATTCTGCAGTACTGGCCATAGATAATTGGGATCTCAAGAAATTAGTTGTGTAGTGGACTTACTTTTTGATCCGTGAGAGAATGACTCAATATGGCTGCGATCTCGCGCTTAGCCACCGCTCCTTTATAGGCTTTGAACGATTTAACCGCGGCGATGAAAGTCTGGTGAAGCTACTACCGATTTCCTAGCGGTTTATTTAAATTTTGTCATATAACTATTCACTTTTAAGTTTCTATCCAGAACCACATTATATGATTGAATTAGATAGGTTCGAATTCTTACAAATGTAGTATAAATATCCTAATTCAATCATATATATACACGTATACATATATGTTTGAACGGTAGTGATATCACATTCATGACTTTAACAATCGAGACCTTGATCAGGAGTGACCCCAAGTATCTCGCAGAACTCTATGTATTGCTTAACCTTGTTCTTTGTACTGTCACGACGCCAGTTACTGCATTCTCGGCCATCGACCCTCTTTGTGATTTCTCCAAATCCTAAGTCCAAAGCCGGAAGCACGTTCCTATTCCAAAACCACATGGCGAATTTGAAAGCCACTTCCGAGCTACGAGCCACCAGATCTGGATCCTTCAATAGAGGTAGCCCGAGGTGTTTGCCAGCCGCACCATAATACTCGTTCCACGTGATTGATTGGAGCAAACCGCGACCGTAGTAGTTTTTTCCCCGTTCACAAGGGTACTTCTTGCTCTTTGAACAGTACATTTCGGACGATATTTCTTCTTTGTAGCAAAAGTCTACATAAAATATAATTCAGTTAAAGGGTTTCCTCGACTAAAAAAACAAAAGTTAAGGGTTTCCAAATTAAAAAAAAAATTGTGGTTTAGATCGTGATAATTATTGTTTTAAACGCAAACGTGAATGTTTGCATGTAATTATGATTTGCAAACGACGAAGTTCATATGTTTGGAAGAGATTGCTATTTAACAAGGCAGACAATTTAAACGCAAATGTAAATAGAAAAGCGGAAATTAAAACAATTCTTGCTGTAGTATAATGAACTTACTTTTAGATCCATATGAGAAATGAACCAATATCACGGAGATCTCGCGTTTAGCCACTTTTCCTTTGTAAGCTCCAAACGATCTGAAAGCAGTAATGAAAGCCTAGTAAGTGTAGAATCATTTTGCCGAGCAGTTGCTTTCTACTTTGCTCATGATGCTCTCAAACAACGTTGGTGTGATGACACTCTCTATTTTACCACGTGGGCCGGCATCCACGTTATAGTCATATCCGTAGGATTTGCCTTTAATATTGCAAGAACCACTGAAACAAAAAAATCCACAGTAATCGTCTTCGGTGCCACAATAACCCCATCTGCTGCAACATTCCTTAAGGCCAGGGCAACTAGTATCCTGGCAATTTTGTGAGGACGCAGTCTCTGCCAAGATTGCTAATATGAAGAGGACAAAAATGGGAGCGTTTTTTAGAATCGCGTTTTGGATCGTCATTCGAATTATTTGTGAGTTGGCTTATAGCAGATGAGTCTTTTAAAATGGGAATTTGTGTGAAGAATTGAGGGGCGTTTGTGGACGTATTTGTAGTTCAACATATTGGTGGACTTGTAATTCAGCTGGTCAACTATATTACGATTAATATAAAAGTATAACCATTTTCTTTAAACACACTTTACAAGTCTTTTAAATGGAGAACTCTTTATATTAAGCTTTTATTAGCCATGGGTGGAGACTGCATATATCAATACTCACTAGATGTACTATTTGAACACTATAAAATTCACAGGCAACTATTAACCCTAATTTTCTGAGAAGTTTTGACGAGAATTCATCTTTCACGTGACATTACGTTGCTTTGTTATGAATCTTCCATCCCTATGAGTTTCATATGAACGTAGAATTAAAATAGGGAAAAAATTGTATAAACATGTGCAATATATAAAAGAATCATTAAAAACTGAAAGGTGGAAGAAACTAGATTCAGATCGGCCAACAGGAAGTTTTGATCGCTTGGTTTCTGGCAGGTGATATGGGACAGCAATGTGCCCATATATTATGTTATCAATATGTTTTTAGAAATCTACAAGAAACTAGTTCAAATTTTGTATAACAACAGAATTTTTTTTTCTCCTCGCGCGCTGCCTCGACCGTCATCAACATCATATCGTCTCAAATGCTTAACGTTAATTTTTAACCTTCGGATTCAATTTTTTGTTTCTTGATAATATGTATGATGATCCGACTAACTTAGAGGTGGATAAGCCAGTAAAAAAAAGACTAGACACCAGAGCCTTGCCCCAACGGGACCAACATCAGCACCTTTGTTCCAAATGGGAGTCGAAACCGGAGGATAGCGAGTCTAGCGCCTGAACTGCCATATGGTTTACCACTGGTGGGTTGCTTCAAATCTATTTTAACAGTGTTTTTATTAGTTTTTTCTTGTCTTCATATTTTTTTTTTTTAACCTTATTTTTTGGTCTTCTTCCTCCATAACCATAAGGTTTATTTTTATCAATGATTTATTAAATATAACCAATTATTATGTATAAATATATGATCGGATAATATGTACGTGGTCTAACTTTATCCAGTCTCTTGTAAACAATCGTTTACATTAGTACTCTATTGTTTTTAAAATAGCCTTGATAAGAAAGAATGTGATTTGCACACACACACAAAAAAAGGAAGATGTGATGATACAATAAAAATATTTGCTTCTATGCATGTATACTTTTGTAGTGTGAAAAAAGGGAAATAGGTTTATTGGATAATGAGATGTAGTTCCATACAGACAACACAATATTAGTCACCTGAAGACACACACATAATATGACTTCTTCCAAGGTCTTTTGATTTATTTATAACTATTTTAGTATTTTCGACTTCTCTTTATTATTCGACACATGACGTCTTTAACCCACACCATACTTAAAACACACATTAACTAGTAGGGTCTTAAACATTTGAGGTTGGTTCCAGGAGTGACCCCAAGCTTCTTGCAGAAATCCAAGTAATGGTTAACCCTGCTCTGCACCGCGGCTGGGCGACCACCGTCACACTCACCACCGTTAATCCTCCTCGTGGTGGCTCCAAACCCTCTGCTCAAAACCGGACGCACATTCTGGTTCCAGAACCACATAGCACACTTGAAAGCCACGGTTGGGCTACGAGCCACCATATCTGGATCCTTCAAGAGAGGAAGTCCAAGAAACTTTCCGGCTGCGCCGTAATTGTAGTTCCATGTGATTTGGATCGGACCACGACCGTAGTAGTTCTTGCCCGGTTGACAAGGGTACGTTTTGCTCGGTGAGCAGTACCTTCCTCTAGCTATTTCTTCTTTGTAGCAAAAACCTTTTGCATAACCGAAGAGTTAACAGTTTATTATAAAACATCAAATAGAGGTCCCAATTAATTAAATAAATAATTTGAAAAATATATGAGAAAATATATTGGTATGTTTATTAAATCTATAAATTATTTGTATATTTATGATGAAAGTATTAATTTTTCAACGAAAACATAAATTAAAATTAAAAACCAAACCAGTTATAAAAACTAAAAACCTAATAAAAATGGATAAACCAAAGCTATATATTTACATAAATATATGCATGAACAATTGCTAATTTTGTTAAATCTATATGCTTTTGTCATACTCATCATGATAATACTCAGTATTTTTTGATATTTTCCAATAATAAGTTATTATACAAAAAATATTTTAGTAACGGTGCACTACTTACTTCCAGATTCGTGAGAAAACTGAGCCAACATGGCAGCAATCTCACGCTTAGCGACGGTTCCTTTGTAGGCCGTGAACGATTGAGCGGCTGCGATGAAAGCTTGGCGAGTGTAGAACCCTTTCGCTGGGCAACCACTTCCAACCTTACTCATGATGCTGTTGAAGAACGCTGGTGTGACAACGCTCGCTATGGTACCACGAGGACCATCGTTTAAACCGCCACTACCGCTGGGAGGTGTAGGTTTGGATTTGCAAGGTCCACTCTGGCATCCCGTGCCGCAGTAAGCGTTTGTGGTACCACAATATCCCCACCTGCTGCAGCACATGTTGCCTTTGCACCCGGTTTTACCGCAGTTTTGCGAAAACGCTGTTTCTGCCATGATGGTTAAGGCGAAGAAGAAAATGATGAGAGCGTTTTTCAGAAGCGCTTTTTGAGTCGCCATTTTTTGAGTTTTTGATGAGAGTGTTTTGGAGGGAGAGTTGCGTGAAGAAATGGGGAGGTTTTGTGGACGTATTTATAGTGTAAAATTGGCAAATGCAGCTGGATTATGTTTGGCCAATTTTAAATATGTTTTATAAATAAGTCATGACCCATTCCTCTTCTTGCAGTTGTGATTAAGGATAAATTATATGATCATTTGAATTTGGACTTGGTCATAATGTTTAGCTGAATTAGAATAGGAGACGAAAACGAATTTAATAAGATCGTTCGCAAGATAATTTTTTTTTTATATAAATACACAAGTTTTGGATTAGATCGGTTCAAATTCAGCTATATCCTAGTAGGAAAAAAAAAACTCAAACTTGACCATCATGGCAGAAACAACGTATATAACTAAATTAATTACATAGCTCGATCCATTAGTGTGTGGTATTCGTTAAACGAATAAAGTCACGTCTGAGTTTTTTCTTTCTTTTCTATCAAATAACTGATCAAATCTAGAAATTGATCACATCTAAAAAACCTAGAAAATATATATCGTACGGCATATATATATATATATATATATAAATGTTGCTTAACGATGAAATTATCACATTATACTAATATATATGTAATACGTTGCTTTGCTTTAAGGTTGTAGGATTGCTTGAGATTCCTCCGTATATGAACTTAACCATGTAATTTAATTTTCTTATCGTGTAATTTCTATCTAAATAGTTTAAAACTTATTAATCTATTATTTATACATATGACATTGTCCAGAAAGTTAGATTTTGTGTAAAAGACTTTTTCTTCGACGAGTAAATCCTAGTCATGATTTTAACCATAAGATGTGCTGGTCAACTTAACTTTAAGAATTCGCCAAATATTTATAAAATGTTATAAGTTAATCCCGAAAAATTGAAAACATTCTCTCTGAAAATCAAAATGTTAAACATCAAACTATCCATAAATTTCCGACTGGTTCCTCCATGATTTGGAAACTAATTAGAGTGGATACTAGTAAAAATTATTGTATAGTCACGAAAACAGTCATGAATTTTTTGTAATAAGTTCAAAAAGTCACGAAAAAAATAGTCACATAAAAAACAATCACGAAGCTTTTTTGTGACTATAGTTTTGTAATTGATTTTTTCATAACTATATCAGCTATTTTGTGATTTTTTTAGATTTTTGGTAATTTTTCCGTGGCTGTTTCATGGTTATACGCGTAAGTTTTACTAGTGGGAGATTGTTCAATTAATATAATTCAACATACTTAAATATCTTTATATTGCTTACTTACGGCCGACGTATAAAATCAAGGTATGTGATACGATTTTTCTTTTCAAACCTATGTGATACAATTAATTAAAATTTAAGGTACATGAATCCGTATTATATTATGCAGCCAATGAAATGAGCCAAATATGTCATTAGAATATAAGCACGTACATACATAAGTTTTCAACTTTCAAGGAACTTGCAATGGTTTGGAAATGATAATGTTAAATTTTCTCACGTAAACAACAATGTTTGTTAAAATTTCAAAATTAATTAATACTTCATCCGTTTTAATTTAAGTGTCGTTCTAAACTTATTTTTTTGTTTACAAATAATTGTCGTTCTCGGATTTCAATGCAGATTTATGATAATTTTTCTAGTTTTATCTCTACCTTTTCAGCTTATTAATTATTTCTATCAAACAAAATGATGTTTTAATGAAGGATAAAACAGAAAAATTTAATGTTTTCTTAATTTGTGTAAAATATCCTAAAACGACAGTTAATTAAAAACAGAGGGAGTAAAATAGTACAATTATAATTAATGGAAATTTGTGTTGACTATGTACGTTAAATTAAAGGGGTTTACTCCGCGAGTCACGACAATAAAGAGGTTTACTTCAGCGCTAATTAATGGTCCTTGGAATGCGCTGACGTGGCCCTATCCATTCAAAGTCAACTCAAGCATGTCACATGGTCACATGAAGCTCCTCAAAGGATTTAGTTTTAGGAAAAAATATTATTTCAAAAAAAATGTAATTTTTAAAATTTTATACATTTTTTATGAGTTAATAATAATAAATTGTAAATTTTAATAAAAATAATTGAATTTATTGAATTGCTATTGGTTTAAATTTATAAGAAATTGTTAATCACAGAAAATCATACATTTATTATCAAGTTTTAATGTGTTTTCTTAATATGTGTGAAAATCATAAAAAAAAACTTTGTTGAAGGAACAGAGGGAATATTTTTTTGTGTTATCTTTGTGACAGCCATGTGCTTGGTTTTTGACTATCTTTCAATTCATATTTTTTTTTTAATCTGAAATCATAGTATCACAAATCATATCTTTAATTATAATCGTAACACTACTTAAATTCGGATTTGATCTCGAGTCTTATCTATTTACTTATTTTATGGCCACCAATTTTTTAATGCCATCATGAATGGTAAAGATTCATGTTTTCTCATGAAGGAGATTGATGTTTTTCACACAAAAAAAAAGAGACGTTTTTTTAATGATATCCAGAGTTTAATTATAGGTTTTGATATGTATCTTTCTTATTATATAAAGTAGGATGCATCAAAGTTGCTAATTAACATGATCGTGACACGTGTCAAGTTAATCGACAAGATTTCGACACGTGTTTTGATTAAAATCTTATTATAAATAAAAAATACTAATCCTAAAAAAAGGAAAATACTACATTTTAAAAAAGAAAAAGAAAAATAATATTAATTTTAAAAGCGAAATAAATAAAATAATCCTAAAAAAAGGAAAATACTATTATTTTAAAAAAGAAAAAAACATAAATTAGATTAACTAATATATATTTCAATTAAAAAAAGAAATTCTAGATTCTAATGATATGTCATTAGACGATGATGGGCTCAATGAGGAGGAGGATAGCAAGAATCGTGTAGGGAAGATTTTGATGTGAGTCTTGAAAAGCATTACTTCTTTAGAGAACAGATAGATCATGTACGGAAGAAAAAAAAATTAAAAACAAAATTCTAGATGCTAATGGTATGACATTAGACGATGGTAAGCTCAATGAGGAGGAGAAAAGAAAATTTTAGATTCTAATGATATGACATTAGACGATGATAAGCTCAATGGGGAAGATGATATCAAGAATCATGTAAAAAGACGTTTGATGTGAGTCTTGAGAAGCATAACTTCTCTAGAGAGCAGAGAGATCATATAAGGAGATGAAATGTGAAGAGAGAGAAAGATTTTATTTGCTTGAAGAGAGTTAATGGGGAGATCGTTAACATACTCGAAGGAGTCGAATTGCATACCAAAGTTTTTAAAGCAGCAGAACAGAAAAATATAGTTGAAAGTGTGTGAACTATACAAGAAGTAGGGTTAATGTTGCTTAAGAGCCGCAACAGATTCTGTGTTTTGAACATTTTAATTAAAAATAAATGAGAATTAAAATAAATAAATAATTCTTAGGTTTCTATTTTTGTGTTTCTCATATATTTTTTTCCAGATTTTGTTTTCTATTTTCTTTTAAAAAATATTTTAACGGGTTTTAAATTTTGTTATTATAAATTCGCGTGTATGCCGATCCTAATCTAGATTTTAGCTATTATTATAAATCTAATTATGATAAAAGTAGGATAATTAATTTGTCAAAATTTAGAATCTTATTATATAAAGTAGGATACATCAAAGTTAGTTTTTAACATGATCATGACACGTGTAAAGTTAATCGATCAGATTTTGACACGTGTCATAGTAAAAAAATAAAATAAAATAAAAGGATATATCTAAAGAAAAAGGAAAATAAACAAAAGGATCTATTAGAATAAAATATATTTCAATTTAAAAAAAGGAAAATAAAACAAAAAGATCTATTAGAATTTAAGACTTATTATATAAAGTAGGATGCATCAAAGTTAGTTTTTAACATGATCATGACACGTGTCAAGTTAATCGATCAGATTTTGACACGTGTCATAGTAAAAAAATAAAAAGATATATCTAAAGAAAAAGGAAAATAAAACAAAAGGATCTATTAGAATAAAATATATTTCAATTTAAAAAAAGGAAAATAAAACAAAAGGATCTATTAGAATTTAAGAAAATGAAAATAAAAAATAGTAAATAAAAAAATAGTTATGTTAAATCTTATTATATAAAGTTGGATGCATCAAAGTTAATAATTAACATGATCGCGACACGTGTCAAGTTAATCAATCAGATTTTGACATGTGTCATAGTAAAAAACTAAAATAAAATAAAATAAAAGGAAATATCTAAAGAAAACAGAAAATAAAACAAAAGGATCTATTAGAATAAAATATATTTCAATTTAAAAAAAGAAAATAAAACAAAAGTATCTATTAGAATTTAAGAAAATGAAAAAAAAATAGTAAATAAAAAATAGTTATGTTATATATGAGAATTAAAATAAATAAATATATCTTAGGTTTCGAAAATTGAAAACATATTAGAATTAAAATAAATAAGTAACTCTTAGGTTTCGATTTTGTGTTTTTAATATATATATATATATATATATATTTTTTTTTTAAAGTAGTGATCCGATTTTGTTTTCTATTTTTTTTAAAAAAAATCATTTTAACGGGTTTAAAATTTTGTTATTATAAAACAAAGGGATCTATTAGAATTTCAGAAAAAGAAAAAAAAAAAATAAGATTAACTATGATATATTTCAATTAAGAAAATGAAATTCTATATGCTATTGATATGACATTGGACAATGATGAGCTCAATGAGGAGGAAGATTATGTAGAGAAACTTTTGACGCGAGTCTTGAGAAGCATAACTTCGATAGAGAGCAGAGAGATCATATACGGACTATAAAGAAAAAAAAGACTTTGTTTGCTTGGAGAGAGTTAACGGGAAGATCTTTAACATACTTGAATAGCTCCAATTGCATACCCAAGTTTTTAACGCAGCAGAACAGAAAAAAGATAGTTGATAAAATGTGTGAACTACAAAAGAAATATAGTTAATGTTGCTTAAAAAATCAACCAATTAGATTTTAACGTAATGTTTATATAAATCTAAAAATTAGTTAACATGATCGTGACGCGTGTCAAGTTAATCGATTAGATTTTGACACGTGTTAAAAAATTCAACCAATTAGATTTTAACATAATGTTTATATAAATCTAAAAATTAGTTTTAAAACAAAAATTGAATCTTATTATATAAAGTAGATTAATTAGGATATATTTCAATTAAAAAAAGTTAGATGCTATTGATATGATATTAGACGATGATAAACTCAATGAGAATGATGATAGCAAAAATCATGTAAAGAGGCATTTAATGCAAGTCTTGAGAAGCATAATTTCTCTAGAGAGTAGAGAGATCATATACGAGAGATGAATGTAAAGAGAATGAGAGACTTTATTTGCTTGAAAAAAATTAATGGGGAGATCGTTAACATACTTGAAGGACTCGAATTACATATCCAAGTTTTTAACGCAGCGGAATAGGAAAATATAGTTGATAAAGTGTGTGAAATATATGAGAAGTAGGGTTAATGTTGCTAAGGACCCGCAACAGATAAATAATTCTTAGGTTTTTCTATACAGTTTTTCATATATTTTTTTGAGTAGTGATCTGATTTTGTATTCTATTTTTTTCTAAAAAATATTGTAACGGATTTAAAATTTTATTACTATAAACTCGCGTATACGCATATCCTAATATAGATTTTAATTATGATACAAGTAGGATAATTCACATGATCGTGACACATGACAAGTTAATCGATAAGATTTCAACACGTGTTTTGATTAAAATATATTATAAATATACAGTATACTAATCATATAACGAAAAGGAAAATACTATTATTTTAAAAAGAGAAATAAATAAAATAAAAAAAAAAACATATCTCAATTAAGAAAAATAAAATAAAAACAAAAGTAAATAAGATATTTCAATTTTACTAAAAAAAATAAAGGTAAAAGTTAGTTATTAATATGATCGTGACATGTGGCAAGTTAATCAATAAGATTTTGACACGTGTCAAGTTTATCGATTTAGATATTGACGTGTGTCTCGATAAAATATTATTTTTAAAGAAAAAATGAATTTCTAAAAAAAGAAAATTCAAATTTATTGATTTAGATTAAAAAGTAAAATTAAATTAAGTATAATATATTTCAATTTAAAAAATGAAAATAAAACAAAAGGATCTATTTCAATTTTAAAAAATATATAAACAAAAAGTAAATTAGATTAACTAGGATATATTTCAATTAAAAAATATATTCTAGATGATAATGATATGACATTAGACGATGATGAGCTCAATGAAGAGAAAGATTGCAATAATCATGTAAAGATCCTTTTGATGCGAGTCTTGAGAAACATAACTTCTCTAGAGAGCAGAAAGATCATATATGCGAGAAAAATGTGAAGAGAAATAGAGATTTTAATTGTTTGAAAAAAGTTAATGGGAGATCGTTAACATACTCGAAAGATTCAAATTGCATACCCAAGTTTTTGACGCAGGAGAAGAAAAAAAAGATAGGAGATAAAGTGTGTAATCTATATGAGAAGTATGATTACTGTTGTTTAGGACGTGCAACATTATCTGTGTTTTGAATGTTTTAATTAAAAATAAATAAAAATTAAAATAAATAAATCTCTTAGATTTAGATTTTGTGTTTTTCATATATATTTTTCAATAGTTATCCGATTTTGTTTTATATATTTTTTTAAATTATTTTAACGGGTTTAAATTTTATTATTATAAATCTGCGTATACGTGAATCCTAATATATATTTTAATTATGAAAAATAGGATAAATAATTCGTTAAAATTTTGAATAAATAAGTATATCTATATATATATATATAAGGCATTAGAAATAAACATTATTAATATAAGAATATTAAAACATATATATTTGAAAATATTAATAATTTTTTTATATAAATTATCCGATTTTGTTTTAAATTTATTTTTACGAATTTAAAATATTTGATTAATATCTGAATAGAACCATCATATATGCGGATCCTATTCTAATATTATATAATTAATTACTTAGTCATAAATCACCACAATCATGAAACTGAAAACACGGTTTTTGAACAACAAGACAGAACGCATTTACTCCAACGACGCCGTACGAGTATCTTATCAATCCCAAGTCACTAGAACTAAAAAGGTTCTACTCTCTCTATCCCATTTTAATTGATGTTCTAGATAAAAGCACATATATTATGAAAAGTAATTCATATTTAAAAATATCATTTTTTAGTTGAAGGAAAAGAGGTAAAAGTGAAAGTATTCTTGGAAACTCAAATAATAATATTTTTTTAATCAAAGTTAGATTAAAATAAAATGAAAATTTGCATAGATATATGAGAAAATCAAATAAATTGGGACAAAACAAAATCTTTTGAACATCAATTAAAATGGGACGGAGGGAGTACTATATTTCCGACAGAACCTAGTTCACGTAAACTTCACAAAAATTATAAACTAAAGTGAGACAATGCATTTTTTCCTAATTTGATTTATCTTTAAAAAAAAATTGTATAGCATAGTCGATCTGTAATTTTAGTAACATGTACGTTATTAAGTCGGCCCAAAAATCAAATGAAATCAACAAATGTTTTAAATTTAGTCACATCATATTCAATATAGATTTCTGTTGAATCCTACATACATTTTTTTGGTTAAAACTTTACAGATTTGATCATGTAAAACAGTTATTTATTATTTATCTAAAAAAAGAGAAATATTCTAAAATCAAAACAAGTTTTTAATCACAATTATTATAAATTTAACTAGTGATGGCATTTTTTGGAACAAAAACATAAAAATGTGCTATTTTAGAGAATTTCCCAAAATAAAATAACCTTTTACATTCCATAATGAAAATATTGTTAAAAAGTCAACTCAAATTGTCAGCACAACAAAAAAAATCATAGATTTGAAATCCTCTTCCATTATCTGAAAGAGTAAGAGTCTGACTACTAAAAGGGTGCTTCAGCGAACAAGACAATTAAGAAGTCATTGAAAGAGGCCCTCTTGATGTCGGTTATGATGCGTGTACGTACGAACCCTCTCATGTGTAAGTCGACGCTCATTTTACGTGTGTGTGGACCATCTTTTCTGTAACTATTTTGTTATTTTTAAGATATTTTCCCTAGTTCAGAGTACTGCATGCGTCTATCCTTTAATAATCCATATAGCATTGAAAAAAGTTGAAAACTATTAGAATAACTTGTGAAGGAAGATGTGTATCTTGCTGATCGTTTATGAAGTGAAGCCCGTAAAACTTATAAAGACTAAATGGAAAGACTTGAAGAGCAATATGTTATTTCTAGCATATTTCTATTATTACTATATTACATTTATGTGTTAGATTTGGATTAGTAAAGTTTACATTATATGGTGTTAACAATATGTTAATGTTAATCACTATATATATGCAATGTTCAAAAAATCGTTAGGCGTTAGTTAGACGGTCGATAAAAGCCTAGCATCTAGAACGATTAATCGGAGTCTAGTCGGGGCCTAGGCGTTAAAAATTATTACATTAGTTTTTTAAATTTTTATAGATTTTAATTTTATATGTCACTAATTACATAGTATTTCCATCCATTTTAGAAAATAAAGAAAGAAAACTAACCTAATATAGATAATTAAACTAATCACAAAAAGAAAAAAAAAATAGAGATAGAAATATATTATAAAGTTGAAACAGAGCAAACTCAAACAAATAACAAATTAAACGAAAAAGGGTCAAATTAGTATAAATTGTTGGTGAATTCGTTGTGCTTTGGTGATTAAAAGAGAAGAATCAGCAAAGAAAGACGACGAGGCAAAAACTTGAAGGTGAAAATGATTAATTAAATCTTCTTTTTTTAGCATATTTTTTTTTTTAATTTAACTAAACGATGCCGTATGATACCACTTAACTATAAATAATTAAAAATTCTAAAATTTAAACATTAAACCGGGAATTTGAGCGATTAAACCGATTTTTTTTCCGGTTAAGACCGCCTGAACCGGTTGGCCGATATTTCTCACCGAATTAGTGAAAATCATTTCGGTTGGGACCATTTAAACGCCTACTCGTCCGCCTAGACCCCGCCCAGAGCGAGTTTTTGAACATTGTATATATGTATCTTATTATCTTGTATAATCAACACAATCAATTCAATAATATATTCATATTCTATAATATTCTTCATGGTATCAGAGCCTTCGATTCTTGTGGATCGTAGTTAAAGGCTTCCGCACTAGAATTCTTGTGATCTCATCTTCAACAGAGATCATGGGGAAACTCAACGGAGGAGATGACGTTGAAGACGGTGGAGATGATGATCCACACGATGACGTAGTTTGTGTTCACGTTGGGTTTTATTAAAAAAAAAAAAAGAGTTAATTGTTTTTGGTTTTGTTTTGGTTTAAGTTTGGTTTAAACTTTTATTTTTGATTTGTTTTAGCACACTATTATCAAGATCTTTGAGGAATTATTAAGTTAGAGGGTTTTGGGTTTCACAATTTTCTATCTCTATTTCTGAGATTTATTCTACAGTTTAGAATTTCTCAAGGTTTTTGGTTTCTCCTATTACGGGGAAGTTTAGTTATGGTTTTAGGGAGTTCTAGTTAGAACGCTCGTGTTCTTTAGGTCATTTTTAGTCCGATTTAAGGACTGTCCACGATAAGGACAATTATTTGTGGAGTTGCAGAAGTTTGCACCCACGGGATGTTATTATTCCCTTTCTTTCAAGAGTAAAGACGAGCTGAAGTTTCATCCCTATGAAGATTGAAGTTTACACCCGGAGGAGTCTGTTGACTTGTTTGTCCGTCCTCGACATGATGTCCACGACATACGTGTTCTGCTTGGTGATTTCGCGTACCACGTTTTTCGTGCGGGGGAGTATTAGAGTAACTTGTAAAGCAAGATGTGTATCTTGCTGACCGTCTATGAAGTGAAACCCGTAAAACCCATAAAGACTAAATGGAAAGACTTGAAGAGCAAGATGTTATTTCTAACATATTTCTATTATTACTATATTACATTTATGTGTTAGATTTGGATTAGTAAAGTTTACATTATATGGTGTTAACAATATGTTAATGTTAATCACTATATATATGTATTTTATTATCTTGTATAATCAATACAATCAATTCAATAATATTCTTCAAAAACACAAATCATTTTTTTTTGTGTGTAAAAGACCACTAATTGTGATTACCAACTCATTTTGAGTTCTATGGAACTTTTCTCATACAACACTCAGCAATGCATGGTTCTCAGTGAGGCGAAGTTTGGTATATATATACACTTTGAAACGACTTAAGCCTAAGCATAATTTACCATTTGTTCACATTTTTTATTCAAGTTTCACCTTATTTTGTTATCAGACCTAAAAAGCCAAACAATATTCTGTAAAATTTACCATTCGTTCACACTTTTTGTTCATTATGTATCACTCTTATAGAAATTTCTCTGTAGTTTCAGCTTATTTTGCTCTAAGACTAAAAACAAACAATCCTGTGTAAAATTTAGATTTTCGCAATGATCATTAAAAAAAGTGAAAATCTAGTAAATGCATTTATTATGGATTGGCTGATATACTTCATTTTATGAAAACCATACGTATACAAACAACACATGGATACATTAGGATACACCACATAATTTTTTATTTGACACCCTTACTTATTAACTTAAACGGGCAACATCATACCATGTAGCGTGCCATATTAAGCACATTTAACATCTTTAACAACTAAGACTTGTTCCAGGAGTGATCCCAAACACCCTACAGAACTCCAAGTAGCGGTCAACTCTGCTTTGCACCGCTGCAGGACGCCGACCGTTGCATTCGCCACCGTTGATCTTCCTCGTGGTGGCTCCAAAGCCTTGATCCAAGACCGGACGAACATTCTGGTTCCAAAACCACATGGCACACTTAAAGGCCACATCAGGGCTACGAGCCACCATATCTGGATCAGTCAAGAGAGGGAGCCCAAGGAACTTTCCGGCTGCACCGTAGTTGTAGTTCCATGTGATTTGGATCGGACCACGACCGTAGTAGTCCTTTCCCGGCTGACAAGGGTAGACTGTGCTAGCTTGGCAGTACTTTCCTCTCGCTATTTCTTCTTTGTAACAAAAACCTTTACAAAAAATCCGGTTTTTTTATTTATTTCAAACATGAATTAGATGTCCCAAACAATTTGTTAATTAAATAATCTATGCCAATTTTTTTTGGTAAAACTAGGAAAACATTCTTTATGAAACAAAATTATTTGTTCACCCACGAAATTTCATAATTATTGAGTTTATCCGTGTGTATTAGGGTTTGAAATTTTAATAGACATAATTAATTTGATGATAAAAAATATGAAATTTTGCTAGATTAATTAAACCAAAAAAAAAAACCTTTATGGTAACTAATTAATTGCAAGAAAATACTACTTTCTAACTAATAAATAATGCGTGCAATTTAGGTAGTGAAACTAGAAGGGTTTATGGTGAGCACTTACTTCCAGATTCGTGTGAGAACTGAGCCAACATGGCGGCGATTTCACGCTTAGCGACGGTTCCTCGATAGGCTGGGAACGATTGGGCCGCTGCGATGAAAGCCTGGCGAGTGTAGAACCCTTTCGCTGGGCAGCCGTTTCCGACTTTGCTCATGATACCATTAAAAAATGCTGGTGTGACAACGTTCTCAATGGTATCACGAGGATCAGCGTTTAGCCCGCCCGTGCCACCGCTAGGAGTTGGTGGGATAGGTGTGGCTCCGGAGCTGCAAGGCCCGCTCCTGCACCCGGTGCCGCAGTAGGCGGCTGTGGTGCCACAATATCCATATCTACTGCAGCATAGGTTGCCCGCACATCCGGTTGTACCGCAGTTTTGCGAAAACGCGGTTTTTGTTATGATGGTTAAGGTGAAGAGAAAAAGGATGAGAGCGTTTTTGAGAATCGCTCTTTGGGTAGCCATTTTTTTTGTTTTGTTTTGTTTTGGAGTAGTGAGTGGGAGAGATAGTTGTGTGAAGAAATTAAGGCGGGTGTGTAGATGTATTTATAGTCTAAAGTTTGTGTATTTAAATGATATTTTTGATCAAGTTTAGGTATTTCTCAATTTGTTGGTTGGCTTTTTCTTAGTCCAAGTCAATGACCCTTTTGTACCACAAAATAACAAGTCAATGACCCATTCTCTTTCTTGTCGTTACGAGAAATTCCATGTCGGTCGTGAATTCGATTAAAAACGAACAATCAATTTAAAACAATCAAGTTAATTAGATACCATCTTTTCCTTCAAAGCTACCATATAATCAGGACCGGCTCTGGGGTAAAGCCCATGAAACAAGGGCTTTAAGCGCCAAATTTTACCTTCATTTAATAGGGCATCAAATTTTTATAGATTTTTTTAATATAAAGCATTATGTTTTTGATGAGCTTTAGACGCCTAATGGATACGAACCGGCTCTGCATATAATTATAAGCAGTGTGCATGGTGCGAGTGTAACTCTCGGATCTTTTACAGGCAAATCTTTTAGTGTTGAACGTTTGAAGTTGTCTATTGATATTCATACTCTATATGGAACAAGCTGTTAGTTATCATCTCCTTCTTCATTTCTCTTATGTGCTCTCTCGAGAGCTTAATTAGTCAGCTTAGTTTGTAATTGCAGTTATTCACTTATTTGGTATAAAATTTAACACTAAAATAATTCAATTAGATTAAAATCTTTGTAAAGATAACTTGATATACATAAACAAGTTTAGATCAATTTAAAAGTTTGAGTTTTTTTTTAATTGAATAATTCAAGTTTTTGCTGGTTAGAAGAAAAAATACAACGATGATGAATACATCTCAAACGCTACTAGGGGTTCGGAAAAAATGCTACTACGTACTATTTAGCCAATCAATCAATGCATTTAGAAATATAGTTTTCTTGCTGCTGTAACTAGATACAAGTTATCTGAAAAACTAAAATAAAAATTGAAAGGAATTATAAGGAAAGTGAAAATAACAAAATTAAATTCTTATTCTTTTATAAAATAAAAACCATATGTGAAGATAAAATCAAAGTCAAACCAAAATTATACTAATAACCAAATTTGTTTTAAAATAAAATTTAAAAACTCCAACAATTACCAAACCGAACACAATCGATTATGCAATTGCAAGCGGTCAGGCGTCGGTATTAAACCAACTTATCAATTAAACCGAATAATTCTACCAAACCCATGGGTTGTAAGAAAGACTAGAAGCATCGAGAGGCTCAAGTGAAACGACACCGTTAGGTGCCCAATTTCAGGATAGATAAACTTAGCGATCGCTTCCCCCGTTCTCTCTCACACCCTCCGCTTCTCCGTCGTTTTGTTTTGGACGCAAAGGGGGAAAAACCGAATCCTTTTTCTCGAAGCAAAAACTAGGGTTTCGAATTCTCTGTCCCATCAAGGCTTCGACAAGGTACGATTATCGTTTCTGATTCTCCTTTTTCAATGATTGTCCCGTTTTCTAGCGAGCTATCCATTGTTCTTGCCTTATGATCGCCGAACCAGTGCCTTTCTATTCTATTGCCTAGAAGTTCCTGATTTCTGGTAACTAGTATTGCTTATTGTTCTATGAACGCGATATAATTATCCCATAGATTTTTTCGGAATAGCGTCTTCGGTATGCTCTAAATTCTGATCATGCCCAGAAGAACATCTTTCGGCCTTCTCATCGGGAATGTTCGTTTTTTCGATTTATTTTGCAGTTAAAGATTCTGGAAGTTAATGCATTAAGAGAAGCATTGGGTTAAAGATGAGCTTTACTCAGGCTAATTGTTTTCAACCATCCTACTGTCCTGCAAGGATAAATCGACCGAATTGTGTCTCCAGTGTACCTATTAGGTCGTCATTACGCTTTGATTATCGCCCTCGTGCGTCGATTACTCTCCGAGCGAGTGCGTCAATGTCTACTCAGTTTTCGCCTCTGTTAAATCACCGGCGTCGTGCACCTACTGGGAAATGGAAGCAAGGTTCTGCTGTGTGCGTATTTGGTGGGAAGGATAAGTCCAATGGTGGTGACGAGGTCAGATTCTTTTCCTCATTTTAACTTCTTCTTTGTCTAAATGATTTTACTTTGTAACCGGAGAATGATTCCTTTTGTGTGTATGGTTCCAAGAACTTAGGTGCAGAACTTTGTCTGTTCCCTTTTTCTCGATTTCGTTTCCAATGATTGTTGTTAATGACTTTTGTCATTAGGTATCACCGTGGAAAGCAATAGAGAAAGCTATGGGGAAGAAATCGGTTGAAGATATGTTGCGGGAGCAGATACAAAAGAAAGATTTTTATGATACTGACAGTGGCGGCAACATTCCTCCACGTGGAGGAGGAGGCGGTGGAGGCAGTGGTGGAAACGGTGAAGAGCGTCCTGAAGGCTCTGGAGGAGAAGACGGTGGTCTTGCTGGGATTGCAGATGAAACCCTGCAAGTGGTTTTAGCAACCTTAGGCTTCATCTTGTTGGTAAATGATACAACTTTCAAAAAAGATTTGAAAACTTTATCGTATCTTGCTTTGATCGAAGGTTCTTTTTCTCTGCAGTACACCTACATCATCACTGGGGAGGAATTGGTCAAGCTTGCGAGGGATTATATTAGGTTTCTGATGGGAAAACCTAAGACTGTTCGGTTGACCAGGGCCTTGGATGGTTGGAATGGATTCATGGAGAAGATGTCTAGGCAAAGAGTTTACGATGAGTACTGGCTAGAAAAGGCGATCATCAACACACCAACCTGGTATGACAGCCCCGACAAGTACAAACGTGTCCTCAGGGCTTATGTGGACTCAAACTCTGATGAATAGATCAGTTAAAATCCGAGTCAGTTTCACATTTGTTAGGACCTGGAAGAGATTCGTAAAAAAAAAAAAGAAATTTATAAAAAAAAAATAATAAAATAAAATAAAAAAAAAAAATAAAATTCAACTTAAAAATAAAGAAAAAAAATAAAGAAATTAAAAAAAATAAAAAATTGAAATAAAAATAAAAAAATAATCAAAAAAAAAAAAATAAAAAAAAAACAAAATAAAAAAAAAAAATGACATAAATCAAAATCTCTGAGATATATCAATATCTTTCAAAATTCAATTTCTAAGCAACAAATTGCAAATCAATGAGAACACAAAAGGAGTAAATTGCAAATCAATGAGAAAACAAAAGGAAGTAATCAAGGTTTCTTGGGTTTAGTGGTTGAAATGCCTTCTTTCTTCTCTGCCTCTGTGGATTTCTTCCGGTCTTTCCTCTCCCTCTTCTTCAAAGCAGTCATGTGGGCCTTAAGAATGGTAGCATATGATGCTTGGAATCTCTGATGATCCTTAGCCCCAACCTTAAACAAGAAAGCATTGCAACAAGTTAGCTTCAGTGTAAACTAAGATCACAGACCAGTATTCACATTCTTATCTCCAGTATGACTCATAAGGGCTTGAGGGATGTTTTCAACAGAGATTTTTTTTTTTTTTTCATTTACCGACCAGCCTCCGCAGATGCTAGACGCCAGTTAAAATGGTTTAAGGAAGAATGAGTAGAGAGCTAAGAAAGAATGCTATCTGTTATTATCATACATTCTCCAGAGACAGTTAGATTGAGACAGTCTTTAGACTAATAAAATATGATGGTTTACTTGTGCATGGTTTAAACGTTTGGAAACAAACATGGTTTTAGAATGTAATCTTGAGATCATGTGTTAGAACATACCGACGTAGAAATCGTTTTCTTTGCATCAGTTGCTCGAATAAGGCATCTGTATTCCAATGTTTCTCCAGCTGAGCTCAGTTTCCTCTTCTGCAGCTTAGACTTCAAAGTTGCTGAGACAAGTAATATAAATCATGTAAGACATCTTCGAAAAGACAATTCAAATATAACCAGATAACAAAAGTGGAGGAAGGTCCAGATGAAATTGTCAAAGTAAGCAGCCGAACTTACATCTTTTCAAAGTAACCCACACTGAGCCCTTCTCTTTGCTTTTCTCGAACATGCTCGTGAGTTCATTGAGGAATGGGTCCAGATGCAATAGAACCTGAAAAAGCCAAACAAGATGCAATCAAAAAGAGCTTGATCAGCCAAAATCAAAGCAAATGCAAGTGGGAAAAAATAGGTTTTTCCTCCATTAATCACTGAATCGTATAGTCTAACGTCGTCAATGCTGAATCAAATCCCAGGAAACACAAAACGAAGAATAAACAAATCTCACAATAGTCTTAACACCATTAGCTAAAACCGCAAAAAACCCTGTTTACAATTCTTCATCTTCTGTAAAATATCATACAGCTACGATGGATGGATCGAGAAATTACCATTGTTAAACCTCAGATGGATACTTTTTCCAGATCCTAAAGCACTGAAAGGACTTCTTCTCTCGCGGATCGCTGAGAAGAAAACACAACCACAATGCAAAAGAAGGGAAAAGTGAGATCTGATGAAATTGATCTCAATCCAATACGCAACTTGAAATATAAGCACGATTGAAACAATTGCTCGAAACCATTCTGATTCTGATCGATTTCGAAGCTAAGAAATCAATACAATTCCGATTAATAAAACCCTAGATCATCATAATTCTCAACAAATCTACACGAAAACCAACAACACGAGTGCATGATAGAATAGGATTCAATTTTGCAATAGCTTGGAGGCGGAAAATCGAATTGAGCCACAGCAATAACCATGTTTGATGAGCTCGATCCCCATAAGATGTAAGAATTAAAATGCATCAAACTAAAAAAAAATTAAACTGACCTGAGACTAGAAAACTGATGATCTGCTCCCAAAAGCCACCGGCCGGAGGAAAGTATACGGTAAAAGGAGGTCGCCGCAAGTAAAAGACTAGTATGCCCATTGGTGCCACAAGACTCCTTTAAAATTGGGCTTTCTTTCCAAACTAATGGGTCTTCTTAAGCCCAACAAATTGTAAAACCCTTGCAAGGTTTAACTCGGCTTCTGCGATTTTCTTTGCACAGTTGGCACATCCTCAGAAGTCAGAACCTTCCCCTGCAGCTCAACAATGGTGAGAAAAGGAGGGAATCAGAAGATAGGTAGCAGAAGCACGAAAACCCGCAAAGATATCGTCGAAGACAAATACGATGACGAGATTGACGCCTGTAAATTTATGCCCACGTGACAAAAATTTGTCCTTTTTTAGTTGGGATGACTAGGTCTCCATTGTTAGTTGCTTCTTAGCTCTATTTCTACTTGGTATACGTGTTTGATGAGTAGTGAAATCATGCGAATTTGAGAGACGTGTGTGATTGATTGCTCATTATTAGAGGTTTTTAGCAATTATTTTTTGAGGGGGGAGATGATGATTCTTTTGATGATTGGTTTGTGTCCACAGTTCATAAACTGAGGGATATTGTTCCCTTGGATGTTAACGATGAATCGGACGAAGATGATGTGCAACCAGTTTTTGATTTAAAGGTTTGTTAATTGGCTTATGTTTATAGACAAAGATTTTCCTTTGTAAACTCTTGTATCACATTCTTTGCAATACTCCCCTTTCAATTTCGGTTGCTTTGGATTATAGGGTGTGGATGATGAAGATGATGAGGATGAAGAAGATACAGAAGAAGATGAGGAATCCGGAAATGGACTTATTGCAAAAAGTAAGGATACCTTCTTATGTTATTCTTATCAAATGTAGATGTCGTCGCATCTATTGTGTCTAAAATTACTCCTTTTCTATGTGCCCTAATCATTTTTGTCATCGGTGCCTTTACAGTGATAAGGCAAAGTAAATATATGCGCGCTAAGTTTGGTGATGTTGATGATGAAATGGCTGAGGATGATAAGGGTAAAGATGAGGAAGACAAAAGGATCACAAGGGGCGGACGAAAGCGCCTATACCATGTTGATTTTGAGGTAAGGAGTGTTGTGGTTCTTTTAAAAAGCTAGAGATTCCTTTGTGCATATTTATATGTTCTCTCTGAAACAAACTTCACACACGTTGTGAATTTGGTTTGATGTGATTTTGAAGATCCAATTAAGTGATGATGAAGACCTTAAGGCGGAAGAAGAGGAGGTGTTAAGACTACAGGCAGAGAAATCAGTGTCCATTACAGCAGCTGATGCTGGGTTAGAAGATGATAGTGAAGAAGAGAGTGACAGAGAATTAACCATGGAGGTGGGTAATGCGTGTGTTACGAAGAACCCTCGTGTCGTTTGGTTTCTATCCTGTTGCTTAGATAATTGACGCATCATTCTGGTTTATATCTGGCAGGAAATTTCTGTAAAAGGCAAGCATGCTACTTCAGTATCACCTGTTTCTTCTTCAGTAATTAGAATCACACAAGACACAGTCAAGGTAGAAATTGGATCTTACTCGCTGGCACTTGAGTTAATCTCTTTATGAGTTGTTTGACAATTTCTTTGTATCCACTTGCTGATTATACAGTCGGTGAAAATCCACAAGAAGAAAAAAGTAGAGAAACGCAAGCACCAGGTGAAAAACAGATCTAAGCATTTTCCTGAGATTTCTATTTAGCTCACCCAAACTCTTGCTAACTGGCACATTTACTTTGTTTTGTAATCACCGTTACTGTTTTGTTTAACATAAACAAAATCTGCTTTCTTTGTAGGAGAATGTTGAAGATGATATCCAGAGTGAATGTGATGAAATGTTGAAACTTCGAGCTGCTTTAAAGGGAAAGTTAAGAAGCAATGGAGTTTTTGGTTATACTGTTTCAAAGTCTGATAAAGCTCAAAAACGTCAGAAATTAACTAATAGGTAATAACTTCTGTTTTTTTTTTCTCTCCTTTACTATGATGATCTCTGTTGTCACTTTCTGAAGATTGTGATGTATTAATAATTTTCAATCTCGGATGTAACCAGGAAGCTAGAATCTTTCGATCATTATGTGGATGATGTAGACAATATCACACCTGATAAGGTCACCAAGCTTGTGTCCACCAAACGGAAGCCCAAGGTAAACATATAGCAGATGTGAAACTTAGACATGTCTTTGTCAATATTTACGCCCATTCTTTTGTTAAATCTTTTTCACCTCATGTTTTGGAAGACTGTTTGTGGAGATGATGATTTACCGCAAAGGGATGATATTGGAGAACGGCGTAGAAAGTTTGAGCTCAAAGTTTTGGCTGGAGCTGGTGTGAAGTCAAAGGAAGATGGCAAGAATGAAAGTGGAACATTTGCATCAGATGACGACAATGATATTGACATTGTTGATAATGACGGCGAATCAGAAGTCTCAGAAGATGAATTTTACAAACAAGTGAAACAGAAACAAGAAGCTAAACGAGCTGCCAAAGCAGATCTATTCAAGGTAATGTGAATAGTACACTACTTTAACCTTTCCTTTTTTGCAAAGCAGAGATCTATTCAAGGTAATAACATTTGTTCATCTCATTGGGACGATTTGTGTTGGTTCAGGAAACCATCATCGACCTGGTCATTACCAGAAAGCGTGGATGGAAAAAGAGTGATTTCAAATGAGGTTAGAATGATGGTTCCAAAACACACAACAATATCTTCTGTTTCTCTAGCCATGCAACCATCTCTAACCTTTCTCTCTGTTTTTTTTAATGTCCACTTAAACGCAGATGCAGAAGAACAGAGGATTGACTCGACATTGCAACAAAGACCTAAAAAACCCGAGAGTGAAGTACAAGGTAAGCAATCTTGGATTGCCAGTTTCTGCATCTTTCGTATCCTTTTTACCTTGTTTCTTCGCCTTAACTCGGATGCTTTGGGATCTTGATTTTGTTTGCAGAAAAAGCACGAGCAGAAACTCAAGGCCCGCACAGGACAAGTCAGAAGCATCAGGAAACCTTTGGGTCCATCATATGGAGGAGAAGGTTCCGGTATCAATCCCAATATAAGCCGGAGCATCCGAATCAAGAACTAGCCTCCTTTTCTGACCTTTCTTGGAGCACTTCTACTTTGCATTTCACTCTTCCTCAATACTTGAGCAAAGTCATTGCTTTGCAATTTTTGATATCTTTTGTTTAAATCTATTGTCTTACATTTGTATTTTAAAGAAAGGTAAACCTTGTTTGCCCTTCAAGTTAGTGAAATGTTTAACCCCAATTTCATCTATATCAAACTAGAGAGATTTTATTTTAGTTTTTCAGTTACGAACATAGGGACAGTAAAGGTGTCTGATTCCCGTTTATTCTTTGTATAATTTTTTCCCAAATCCAAGATCTACTTGAACTCCAAAGATATCAGTAGAGAGGCATGAAGGGTTATTAAGCCTAAAGATCTGTTAGGCTTGACTTGATGCTCAATGCTAGATCGTGTTCTAAGTTATAACTTCTACCTTCTAACTTCTAACCCAAGCAACATGCTTCTTTTTTCGGTGTATTTGATTCGATTTGATCAAATTTTAGTAAACGTTAGGCTCTTATGGTGGTGATTCAATAACAATATAACAGAATAACGAAAAACTAATGTAATTTAAAAATGATTTAGTAACAAATTTAGGATATTGCGATTTTATATTTTATTTCAAAAAATAAATAAATAAAGAACAAAATCTAAGATACTACGACCTGTTTTGCTAAATATAATAATAATAATAATGAATAAACTTTTGTAAAATCTGGAAAATAAGTACTTTAGGGGTGTTATTAGTTTGTGTATTTAGAAAGAGTTTATAAAGATTCTGATATTAAACTTTACAAAAGTTTTTATTTATCTAGTTAAAGAATCTACAAATAATCTACAAAACTCTTTACAAAATCTAAATTAATCTGAAATTTATTTTAAATTTAATAAACTCTTTTAATTTTTAAAGTCATCAAAACTCTTTTCCAATACACAAACCAATAACACACAGTTTCAAAGAACAGTACTATATATAGAATGAATGTACAAAACTAGACATAAATATGAGCTTAAAATATTTATAGGTGTTAGCATCAAATATCGAACTCATAAATTTGTCTATATTTTTAAAAAATACTTTAAATATATGTTCTGTAAAATTTTCCAAAAGACAAGATTTCACTAAAGTTATCTGTATTTACTGATATTTTTGGCATATTAGAAAAATTAAATTGTAAGGAAAGGTTTAAACTAAAACAAACTGAAAAAATGATTTGGTCAAATGAGATTGCACACACTTAGTATATATTTCCGATATTAGGACATGTGTTGTTTTAAGAATAATGATAGTTACTTTTGTAAAGTTTTTTAGAAAACTATTCTAAGTTTACAATAGTTAGTTTTAACCTTTAAATTTTACATATTATTTACTATTTACATTTCTAAGTTTTTTTTTTCATTCAAAAAAAATATATATATAAGAGATAGGTTAAATCTAGTGTATATAGAAAAGCAAAGCTATAGAAGATTTTCAGACGTCAATCAAAATCAAACATGCATACACAAATATATCTTTCTTTCATCATCTTCTTATGTCTTTCGTCGGGTAATCTAATCACAAGGATTCACAACTACTCGTCATACTTAATATAATTGACTGATCAAATTTCTTATATATATAGACGGATATACCGATTGTACCGATGCATATGGGCAGTGGGCTTATAGATCATTTGAAAGTTTTGTCGTCGTAAGGTTTTCCAAGTTCTGTAACAATTTCAGTTTGATTTTTTATGTTACAGGAAAAAATTTCATGAGAGTCAACGCAGAGGAGGTACATGTTTAAGATTCCTTCATAAGTGTAAACAAACTTTAAAATATATAAACAAAAATCAATCTCTTATATTTTTTATGGTATTTGAATTTGCTCTTTGTTGCAGAGCCACGGAGAATGGTGTGTGGCGAACCCTGTTACGGATAATGAGAAACTTTTAAAAAACTTAAATTTCGCATGTTCCAAAATCGATTGTCAAATTGTAATGCCAGGAGGTCCATGTTTTTTACCTGATAATCCTTTTAATCACGCTTCTGTCGCCATGAATCTTTATTACCAAGCTCAAGGAAGACACCGTTGGAATTGCGATTTCGAAGGCTCTGGTCTTGTTGCCGTAATTGATCCTAGTGAGTTTCAAATTTTTATGTGTCCTCTCTAAGCAATTATGCATTTCTTCTTCTTTCAGTCTTATCAACATTTTATTGTTTTTCCTCCTATTTTCAGGCTACGGGAGTTGCAAATATCAATTTCGTCAGTAAAGTATACAAAGACGACAATTTCATGTTTGAATGTTTTGAAATATTTGAGTTTTGTATCATTGTCAGAACAATAAAAAACAAAATCTATTTATTTACCAAAGCTATTATTTTTTTGGATTTCTAATTTAAAAATTAATTGATAGGCAATAGATTGTCATATGTATTTTATATATTATTCAGTATTACATTATTTTTGATGTGTGATTTTATTCATACTACGTGTTCTCAAGATGATGTGTGAGATATTATTCTTAAAATTAATTTTAGATTGGATCGGCGAAACCAATTACAGGTTAGACTGTTGATTTCTGGTATCAATAAGATAAATTTTAGCTTGAATCAGTGTTTGTTTGGGTTGGATCATTTTAATTTTTTTAAAAATAATTTCCAATTCAAAACCAAATTCAATTACTATTTTGGTTTATTTCTCTTATATATATATTTTGAAAATTTATCATATTAATTTCAGATATTGGATATTATTCCTAAATGTTCAAAGCAATAAAGCAATCTAATATATTTTATTCATCAATACTTAACCTAATTCAATATTAATTTGAAATATACCACTATACTTAATTATATGTGATTTATGGTGGATTTACATGTGATACATTTATAGGTACATTATTTGTAACTTGCCTGGCTAAATATATGTAAATTATTATAAATTGAGTTCTTGCAAACAAAACTTACACAAAAAGTTTTGTACAGTTTCATGAAAGTCTTAACTCTGTTTTTGTTCGATAAACCATATGACACAGCAATTTTATTTTGTTGTAGTTGAAAGAGTATGCGAAACATGCCTATAGATCACCTAACTGTGTTATGTGCTTTTAGTACTGCTTTGTCGATCCGGGTTAGTGATCAGTTTTTTCTAAATATAATTAAGTTTAAATATATTTAAGATATACATATCCATCCACATATATACATATTAATAATGATATAGGTAGGTTTATAGTTATTGAAATTAAACTTGATTTTGAGTTAAGCTTAATTTTGGGTTTGATGATAAAATTATTAAACCCAAAGTTGAGTACAAGTTTTAGAATTCTTTAGAAACATCATTAAAATATTCATCTTCTCTAAATGTTTCTAGAGAATTCTATTAGTTAATTAATTTAAGATTTGTGTAGAAACTTTGTAAACATAACAACAAAAAAAACACAAGAAGTTGAACAAGTTAATAAAGAGTGTTTTCATAAGTCTCTCTAAGTGTTCTTCCATATATTTCTTCATACTTAAAGAGTCTTTTATTTCTTTTCGGGTCTCTCGGGTATTACGATCTTGGGCTAGTGCTAAGCACTATCAGTGTTGGTTTCTTTACAATAGTTAGGTCTTGATGCGGCAAAATTAATTATTAAATCACATACACGAGCAAATGCGGCAGCATACGAAGACGAGTTATAGTGGGATCTGGGAAGGAATGTGCGAAGAAGGCTTGTCTTGTCACTTATTAGAAATATATTTTAATATTCTTGCTTGAATTGTATTCCAAAGGTTTACGATCTTGGGCTAGTGTTAAGCACTATCGGTGTTGGTTTCTTTACATGGTATCAGAGCTATTCTGATCTGGTTCTTTTCAAGATCAGGGTTTAAAGAGAACTCGGGTTTACTCTAAGTATGGAGTCAATGGGTCGTGTTGTTGGATTGGGAATGGAGATCTTAAACCAATCTAATTACCGGTTATGGAAGTCATGTATGGAGTCATACTTGGTGAGTGAGGACTTATGGGATGTCGTTGGCGGTAGCAGCACATCACCACCAAGAGGAGCTGCTGCAACAGCGGAAGCGACAAAGGAGTGGATCCGGAAGAATGCCAAGGCGGAGTTTGCTTTGAAGAGGTCAATATCCTCGGGAATATTTGAGCATGTCTCAAGGTGTATATCCGCCAGTTCCATTTGGCAGTCGTTGGATCAATTGTTCAACAAGAAGAATGAAGCTCGGCTACAATTGTTAGAGAACGAGCTGGCAAATGCGAAGCAGGGGGAGTCTTCAATCTCAGAGTTTTTCATCAAGGTAAAAAATCTTTGCTCTGAGATTAATACTCTAAATCCGGAGGAATCAATTTCGGAAGCACGGTTAAAGCGGTCTATTATTCGAGGTCTACGACCCGAGTATACACCGTTTGTGACTTCGGTTCAAGGATGGGCTACACAACCTTCCTTGGAGGAGTTCGAGAACCTGCTAGCTTCGCAAGAATCATTAGCCAAGCAAATGGCTGGAGTTAAAATCAATGATGATTCAGGGAGCGCTTTTGTAGCTCGGAGGCAACAAGGCTTCAAAGCCAAATCCAAGTATCTTGGTGCCAAAAATAACGATGAACGTGAAGGATCTTCTACGGGAGAAAAGAAGCGGTTCAAGTGCTACCGGTGTGGAAAGCTTGGGCATTTTAAAAAGGATTGCCGAGTCAAGTTGAAGGAAACAAATATGGCGGAATCAAAAGGTCATAATGAAGACGAAGAATGGGGGAAATGTTTCACGGTGGAGGCTGCATCTTCAGGTACATCCACAACTAAAAATCTTGGAAATGATTGGATAGTGGATTCGGGTTGTAGTCATCATATTACCGGAAACGAGAAGTTATTTTCTAGTCTTCAACATCATGACGGAAAAGAAGCCATCATTACTGCGGATAATTCAACCCACCGCGTGGAGAAGGAAGGGACTGTTGTCATTGAAGGAGATGATGGAAGCCCTATCACTCTCAAGAACGTATACCATGTTCCTGGAGTAAGGAAGAATCTTCTCTCCGTGGCGAATGTGGTAGACTCAGGTAACTACGTTTTATTTGGCCCAAGAGACGTTAAATTCTTGAGGAATATTAAAGAGTTAAAGGCGGATGTGGTTCACACCGGATCGCGGGTTAAGGATCTATATGTCTTATCTGCTTCAAATTCTTATGTGGAGAAGATGAGCACGAATGATAATGCCTCTATATGGCATGCTAGGCTCGGTCATATAAATATGACTAAGCTGAAGGTTATGGTGAATAAGGATTTGGTTAACGGGCTCCCGAAGTTGAAGATTCAAGATGAAGGAGTAATTTGTGAAGGTTGTCAATATGGAAAATCACATAGACTTCCATTTGACAACTCTATTTCACGATGCAAAGCCCCGTTGGAGAGGATCCATAGTGATCTAATGGGTCCAACAAGAACACCCTCGTATTCCGGATTTCGCTACATGTTGCTGTTTGTTGATGACTTCTCACGGTACACTTGGGTATACTTTGTGAAGGAAAAATCAGAAGTATTCTCCAAGTTTCAAGAATTCAAGGTTACCGCGGAAGGGGAGTTAGGTCAGAAAATCAAGACCTTAAGGACGGATAATGGAGGTGAGTTCATATCCAAGGAGTTTCTCTCTTTTTGTCAAAAGCATGGAATAAAGAGAGAGTTTACTTGTGCGCATACACCTCAACAAAATGGAGTAGCTGAAAGGAAGATCAGGCATCTAACCGAGACATGTAGAAGCTGGTTATATGGAAAAGATTTACCTAAGGCCTTATGGGCAGAAGGTATGAGATGTGCAGCATATGTCATCAATCGGATGCCACTCAGTCCAAACAATATGAAGTCTCCTTATGAGATGGTTCACGGGAAGAAGCCATCAGTGAAACATCTCAGGATATTTGGATCAGTCTGCTACGTCCATGTGTTTGATTCTCAAAGAACAAAGTTGGAGGCAAAAGCGAAGAAGTGTATCTTCGTTGGGTATGACGAACGAAGAAAAGGTTGGAGGTGTATGGATCCAGAGACACACAGGTACGTGGTGTCTAGAGATGTTGTTTTTGATGAAGTTTCCTCATTCTATGGGCCACCTCAAATCTTAGTTGATCAAGAAGGTGGAAGTTCCTCCAAGACTGCTGAACCAGCTCTTAAAATTCTAAGTGAGAGTGGAAGTCCTGAAACGGAGAAGCAAGGTGAAAGGGGGAGCACTAGTCAAGAAGAGGATGAGGAGGAAGATCACGGTTCCACGGCTACTCAAAGGCCTAAAAGGAACATTATAAAACCTGCTCGGTTCAGAGATGAAAGATTTGTCACCACCTACTCATGCTACTTTGCAGCTCCATTAGATGAAGATGAGCCATCATCTTATGATGAAGCAAAAGACGTTGATGAGTGGGAGACCGCAATGAAGGAGGAGATGAATGCTCTCATGAAGAATGAAACGTGGGATTTGGTTCCGAAACCCAAGGATGTCCAACCCGTTTCTTGTAAATGGGTGTATCGGATCAAGCGCAAAACAGATGGAAGCGTTGATAGATTCAAGGCAAGGTTGGTTGCTCGGGGGTTCTCTCAGAAGTATGGAGAAGATTATGAAGAGACTTTCAGCCCTGTAGCTAAAATGACAACGGTACGCACCCTCTTATCTTTGGCTGCAAGTTTTGGTTGGAAGTTATGGCAATTAGATGTGAAGAATGCTTTTCTATACGGAGAGCTTGATAAGGAAATCTTTATGGAGCAACCACTTGGTTTTATATCACGAGAGCATCCTGATTATGTGTGCAAGCTAAAGAAGGCCTTGTACGGGTTAAAACAAGCCCCACGAGCCTGGTATGGAAAGCTTGCTCAGTTTCTTCAGTTCTGCGGCTATGTGGCATCAAATTCTGATCCGAGTCTATTCTTTAAGAAGAATAGAGGAGTCCACGTGGTTGTTCTTCTTTACGTGGATGATATGATCATTACCGGGAATGATGATGGAGAAATTGCTCGTCTACAAGAGGATATGTCGATAAGGTTTGAGATGAAGAAGTTGGGTGAACTCAACAACTTTCTCGGTTTAGAGGTGGAAAGGGTAAAGGACGGAATATTCATCGGCCAACAAAGCTATGCAAAAAGGATTGTTGAGAAGTTCGGGGTACATGAAGGAAAGACACGTTCTACTCCGATGGATGTCAACATAAAGCTTAAGCGCGATGAAGGGTCCTTACTAGCTGATCCTCGGCCTTATCGCTCTCTTGTAGGAAGTCTTCTTTACTTAACCATTACAAGACCGGACATTGCTTTCGCGGTAGGTCTTGTAAGTCGGTTTATGCAGGCACCAAGGAAGCCGCATCTAGAAGCGGCAAAGAAAATATTGAAGTACGTGAAGACAACTCTTGGCATGGGTCTGGTGTACAAGTATAATGCCAAGGTCTCTCTATATGGCTTTACGGATGCTGACTTTGGTGGAGATCTAGATGATCGAAAATCAACCTCAGGCTATGTGTTCTTATGCGGGGACACAAGTGTTTCATGGTGCAGCAAGAAGCAAGCAACGGTGTCACTATCTACCACTGAAGCGGAGTATAAAGCTTCGACACTCGCAGCTCAAGAGTGTATATGGCTTCGGAGGCTCCTTGAAGATTTGTTTGAGCCAATCAACAAGGCAGTTGCAATCTATGGAGATAATCAAAGTGCTATCAAGCTGGCTAATAATCCGGTGTTCCATGCAAGGACAAAACATATTGAGTTAGAGCATCATTTCATAAGGGAGAAGGTGCTTGATGGAACAATTGAAGCTTTGGAAGTTCGAAGCGAGGATAACGTTGCAGATATCTTCACCAAGTCATTACCAAAAGGGCAATTCGAGTCACTTCGCTCGAAGCTCGGGATGATGGACAAAATCAAGTTTAAGGGGGAGTATTGAAATTAAACTTGATTTTGAGTTAAGCTTAATTTTGGGTTTGATGATAAAGTTATTAAACCCAAAGTTGAGTACAAGTTCTAGAATTCTTTAGAAACATCATTAAAATATTCATTTTCTCTAAATGTTTCTAGAGAATTTTATTAGTTAATTAATTTAAGATTTGTGTAGAAAACTCTAGAGAATTAGAAAAAAATCTAGGAAGTATGGAGGTTGTAAAAGAAGAGTCTAGAACTTTGTAAGATAGTTTTGGGAGGCTATAAATACCTCCTCACCCCCTCATTTGTAAACATAACAACAAAAAAAACACAAGAAGTTGAACAAGTTAATAAAGAGTGTTTTCATAAGTCTCTCTAAGTGTTCTTCCATATATTTCTTCATACTTAAAGAGTCTTTTATTTCTTTTCGTGTCTCTCAGGTATTACGATCTTGAGCTAGTGCTAAGCACTATCGGTGTTGGTTTCTTTACAATAGTTAGGTCTTGATGCGGCAAAATTAATTATTAAATCACATACACGAGCAAATGCGGCAGCATACGAAGACGAGTTATAGTGGGATCTGGGAAGAAATGTGCGAAGAAGGCTTGTCTTGTCACTTATTAGAAATATATTTTAATATTCTTGCTTGAATTGTATTCCAAAGGTTTATTATGCGTTTTTAACACTAATTAGTAAAACCATTTTCAAGTCCTTAATATATATATAATCTGTCCGTGCCCCGTGGAGATTGACATATATGTTTGATAGATCTCCTTTCATTAGATCAAGAACTATAGGTCGAATTTTGTTCAAAGAAAATGTTCTCTCCAAATCAACCTGAAACAACACTACAATTACTAGTTAATCAGTTGACCTACTATAACAAAACATCAATTTTTTGAAATTTTCTATTTTAATAACCAAAAAATATCAGGTACAAAACCTAAACTTATCTTTGAAATTACAGAAGAATCGATATTATTCATTTAAAGCATAAGAAATGGCTAATTATGATTAAAATCACAGAAAAATTATTCAAATGATGGTTTTTCAATTTACAAAGCTAACATTTCAACCACCAAAAAACCCCATAAAACAGTTCATATTATAAAATTGTTTACATATTAAAAAAAAAAAACTTAAAACCTAAAACAAAACTTATTATAGAAAGTATTAATTAATGGAAATGTTGCGGTATCATTTTTTGTTGTAACATGATCTAGTTTGTTAGTAAGATCCACAGAATTTGAAAACATAGCATCAAATTAGCTTAATTCGTAAAGTATACTCGAGTCAACATTTTAAGCGTTTTAAAAATATGGATTATATTTTTACCTTAACATCTGCAAGAGGAACAGTGGTTCGTGTCGACGTCACGTGAACTAGCAGCGTTTGGTAATGAATGAAGGCAAGAAAGTGAGAATCACGCACGAGATGAAGGCGCGTGTGATCATCATGAGACAAACAAAAAGAATCAACCTCGTCTATGATAATTTCTTCGGATTCTGTTCTCATTTCGATACCAAACAAAAACTCATACTACGTTTTTTTTTTTGGTTTGTTGATAGTTGCAAAATGTCAAAAGCGACTGTCGTAATTATGATTTGTTATATACACCTGATAAAAAAATCAGAATCTCTCCACTAAACCTAATGTTTTGTTGTCCAAATACTTTTACATTTTAAAACTATATACTTTTCTGCCGGGGACAGGAACATATATACTTAAAAAAACGATAATTATGGCATAGTTCTTCTTTGAGACCTGCTTTTGCATTTTGTTTTCTTGATGACATCAGGAAGGTTTATGATTTGATTAAGGATGCAGTTATGACGTCTTTATTCTTACAAAGTGTCAGCAAATTCATGTCGCTCTGTTCGAGTTTTATTAATAGTATTACTTTACTGGTAAATATTAAATGTAAACAATTGTATTTTACTTTTATAGATAATTTGTGCTATTCTATCACGTTCTGTTTTTACTTAAAAAAACTATTTGACACTGAATTTTTTTTAATTCATATCTGCTACGAAATTGGTGAAAGACCACACACACAAAAAGTTACTACTGAATTTTTTTTTTTTTTTTTTTTTCCATCAATAGTTATCTTATTTAGGAATAAGATTATTCTTTCTATAAAACACTATCAAGTTTTTGTTTTGTTTTTCTAGCATATAAACTATCAAATTATCCCTAAACACCATAAAACAGTCCTTTGGAGCTGCACTAGTCTTAACCACCAGGTTTTTATGTTACCGTTTGGTATCTAGAAAATGAGTTTTTGAGTTTGTGGTTACAATGAGGTAAAAAAGAGTAGGCCAAGGTTGAGTGATAGAGTGGCCAACTCTTTCTCTCTCTTCATGATGATAATCGAGCTCATAAATAAATCCAAAAGGTAGCAAGAGAAAAGAGGAAAGAAAAAGTTTCAAATTTCATCCCATACCAAACTAGACCCAGATCCAAAGTTGCAGACTTTTCAACAATTTCAATGTAATTTTACCCACACACCCAAAAGGATTAGAAGACTAATACTTTTCGTAAATACCCCATTACGAAAATATATATAATAATTAAAAGTCTATATTTTTTTATGTTAGAGAGGAGGCAGAGAGGATAGACAAAATAGGGGAAAAAGGAAAATTACCAGACAACAAGAGTCTTTCTTCTCTGGCTGCTTCCTTTTTCCTCTATCTCTCTCTTAATTTCTCTTGAGAAAATCTTGAAGAAAGGAAAGCTACAAAAATCTCAGAATCGAGGTAACTAATTCGCGTTGCTTGTAATTGATTATACCGAGGAGAGATTTTTGTTCTCTTTGATTTATTAATTCATTTTCACTTTCTGGTTTTCTGGGTTGTTTTAAAAAGATCTGTCTTTTTTTGGTGTTGCTTCCTGTGTTTCTCGTTGATCTCTCTCCTCGAAACACATGATTCTCGAGGAGAGAGAGAGAGAGAGAGATAAAGAAAGGGAGAGAGCTCACTTGTGAGTTGTTGTTGTTATTCACTGAGAAAATTCTCTTAAGCTAAATTTTTCAATTTTTTAATATCTGCATTCAATTTCCTAATATCTGCATATTAAATTTCAGAGCTTTTAAACACCACTTTGAAAAACTGTTGTCTCTGTCTCTGTCTCTTGCATCGAACAAGCAATTGTCGTGATGATTTAGTCAGTTCACCTAATTTGAAGAGAAGGAAAAAGTTGGGCTAAGATTTGTCATAAAGTTAAAACTTCCTTTTCATGGAAGCTCAACAACTTCAAACCTATCTCTCTCTTTGGCAGTTTCTGTATCTGAGTTCTTGGATCTTCTTTGCATTTTCCTTCCTTTGTCCTTAACTGCTGTTTCATGCAGGTACGAGTTTTTGGTCGCTGAACCTCTTCTTCATCCCTGGTGCTACAGAGCAATCATGCTAACTTGCGCCTTCTCCCCCAAATCTTAGCCATCAATTCTCAGTAAGAAATACTTGTGACGGATATTGCAGTTTTAATCAATACACGATTGTAGCGGTCTTAGAATCCCCCATGCATAGATCTTAGAGCTACCATAAAGGTTCATCCTTTAAGTTGTGTGTGAAAGGAAAAGGCTTCAACAAAGGTTGAGTTCTGTTTTATTGCGACAGGTAAGGAAAGTAATGCTCGAGAAATGGGGAAGAAAGGAAGTTGGTTTTCTGCAATCAAAAGGGTTTTTACTCCACATTCCAAAGAGAAGCTAGGCAATGTAAGCTGGATTTTCTTTAGCTAGCAAAAAAATGTTGGATTTAAGAGTTTTTCATGGTGATTGATGATGAGATACTTTGGCTCATGCTGAGCAATTTTTTTTTTTGCAGCAGGAATTAGAGAGAAATAGTGAAAAAGAAAAGAGGAAGAAAAGGTTTGGGAAGCTAAGGCATGGAGAGACCAATTCATTCCTTCCCATCTTCAGAGAGCCTAGTAGTATCGAAAAGATCTTGGGCGAGGCTGAGAGGGATCACAATCTTGTTTTCAGGCCTCCTACTCCTGATCGATCAAACCCATCCTCAGCTTCTCCTCCTCCTCCTCTGAGGCCTGCTTCTCCTCGGGTTCCTTCTCCAAGACCAACTTCTCCAAGAGTTGCCTCACCACGAGCCGCTTCTCCAAAACCTCCTTCTCCAAGAGCAGACCTTCCAAGATTAGAATCTCCAAGAACCCTTTCACCAAAGCACTCTGATCGATCAAAGCCATCATCAGCCTCTGCCAATGCTCCTCCTCCTCCTCAGAGGCCTGCCTCTACTCGAGTTCCTTCTCAGAGAACTGCCCCTCCCATTGTTCCTTCTCCAAGACCAACTTCACCAAGAGTTTCCTCTCCACAAGCCATCATCCCTCCAAAGCCGCCTTCTCCAAGAGCAGACCCACTGAGATTGGATACTCTAAGACCACCTTCGCCAAAGCCTCCTTCTCCAAGAGAGGCTTCTCCAAGAGCAGACACATCAAGGTTGGATACTCCAAGACCTCCTTCTCCAAGAGCAGAGCCACCGAGGTTGGATACTCCAAGACCTCCTTCGCCAAAGCCTCCTTCTCCAAGAGCAGAACCACCAAGATTGGATGCTCCAAGACCTACTACGCCTAAGCCCCCTTCTCCAAGAGCGGTTTCGCCTAGGGCAGTGCAGCGACGGGAGATTGTTTATAGACCAGAGCCAACTCTCCTGGTCCAACATGCTTCTGCAACAAAGATTCAAGCAGCTTTCAGAGGTTACATGGTACGTGTAGCCATTCTTTGTTTATGGTTCAAGATTTGTCCGTTGCACTATCTCCCATTACTAAGGCAAGAAAGTTGTTGATTTGGATAAACAGGCGAGGAGGAGTTTCAGGGCTTTGAAAGGTCTAGTCAGGCTTCAAGGGGTGGTGAGAGGATACAGCGTGAAGCGGCAGACAGTAAATGCAATGAAGTACATGCAGCAATTGGTCCGTGTTCAATCCCAGATTCAGTCACGCCGCATCAAAATGTTGGAAAACCAAGCTCAGGTTGAGAAAGATGAAGCAAAATGGGCTGCGTCTGATGCTGGTAACGATAATTGGGACGACAGTGTGCTGACAAAAGAAGAAAGGGATGCAAGATCGCAGAGGAAGATTGATGCAATCGTCAAGAGAGAAAGATCCATGGCCTAAGCATATTCTCACAAGGTAACACTCAATCTTTCCTCAATTCCATCACCATGTTGATGTATATATCCGGTTTTCACCAACATCTTTCTCTCTGTTCCTATGCAGATGTGGAAAAACAGTCCCAAGTCTGCTCAGGACATTCGTGCTTCAGGTGGGCTCCCTCTATGGTGGAACTGGGTGGACCGACAACTTCCTCTTGCTAGTCCTGCACCGAGCCATAGCCAACCACAAAGAGATTACAGGCTAACACCAACAAGACTGAGCCCAAGCCCTCTGTCTCATCAGTCAAGCAACCAACACCATTTCAGGCTTGACAACAACTTTGAAACTTCGACACCAAAATCATCGAGGTCTACACTTCTCACCCCATCCAGACCCATCCGCACAGGCACATCAAGATACTCGAGAGGAAGACTAAGAGGTCAAGATTCTCCTTTCAAAGACGATGACAGCCTCACAAGCTGCCCTCCGTTCCCGAGCTACATGGCTCCAACGGTCTCCGCCAAGGCCAAAGTTAGACCAAACAGCAATCCAAAGGAGAGGGTGATGGGTACACCATCATCGGTCAGTAGCGAGCAGAGGAGAATGTCGTTTCCCCCAGCGCAACAAGGTCTCGATATGTTTAGATGGAACAAAGGGTCATTGCTCATGAGCAACAGCAGCAGCCAAAGAGGTCCCGGTTCACCTGGAGGCGTGGTTCTTGAGAAGCACAAGACACTTAAATCAGTAGGAAAATTGAGCATTGATTCCACTGTCTCGATGCCAGCCACAGTAGGTAGGAAACCGTTTAACAGATATGTGTGATTTCTTTTGATGGAACCTTTTTTATTTTGTTTGTTACCTTTGCTTCTTCATTTGTGGGTGGTGTTGATTTTGAGTGCTGTTGTAATCTGGATTATGAATTTACGGATGTAACATAATAAAAGGAAAAACAATGACAGGATTTGGTTTGAAGTAGAATTTATTGAAGGCATATATGACCACGAGAGCTGGTATTGATATTGATGAGAAGGTTTATTACACTTGAAGAAAATTCGAAACCATTAATTTGTCACTCAAAACCTTAAATCTGTTGGGCAGAAATTAGAACAAAACAAAAGGTATCTTCTAGACTAGATTCAGATTCCAACGAGTGCATAAACAGGTTAAGTGATAGATGCGTTTAGAACAGAGATGTTCCCTTGCCCTTCTTGTCTCCACCGATCTCAAAATGCTTGCACCTCTGATAAAATGTATGGAAAAGATATTCACATGTGAGAAGAGAGAAACAAAAAAAAAAAAGAGAGAGGAGGGTAGGGATCATCAGATGAAAATGAGAAGATAACTCAGAAAAGTCTTACCTTGATTGAGTGTTGAGACATATGCTTGCAGCTCTGGCATTGAAGCCTTAACACAATCTGCTTAGTTGTCTTGGCCTGTTTAGAGAAAGATTGATCAATGCGTGCAAATGAGATAGAATTGTCCAAAGATAGGATAATTTCAAGTAAAAATCAGTAGAATGTTGAACAATTACACATTGATGGTTAAAAAAATATCACCTTTTTGTGGAAGACGGGCTTTTGGTCTGACCACCATAACCAGATTGCTTACGGTCATAACGACGCTTTCCCTGAGCAGCAAGACTGTCTTTACCCTTCTTGTACTGAATCACCTTGTGCAAAGTGTGCTTCTTGCACTCCTCGTTGCGGCAGTAAGTCTTCTTCGTCTTCGGAATTGTTCACCTGAAAAACAAACCCAATGAGAAATAAAGTTTTCTGCTTTCTCGGAATCCGACATATATATGGTGGAACTGAGAGTAGAAATCGCAGTGACTCGATGATGAAAACCTTTCCCAGATTCCCAACAAATTTTATTTCTGGAAATGTAACGAAACAGAGAAATATTAGACTTACCATTTTCCTCGGCTTCTTTGTTCCTCTCCGGGAGAGCTTGACTTCTTTGGCCGGCTTATGTTACTTATCTATCTATTGGGCCATAGTTGGCCCATATTAGTTCAGCAAATTTCACAAACGTATAAACAGAAGATTTAAGACGCCAAACGTCAAGCTCTAGAGCGGTTGCTTGGCGAACGCCGATCAGCATTTAGAACATTCGAAACGCAGACGCAGTTCTCCAGTCTCCAGATAAACGAATTAGCGAAACCGTACCTCCCACCTCCATTTGATTCCTGATTTCGCGGGACATTGCCGGAAATGGAGTCACAAGCGTCGATATTTCCTAAACCCGCGACGAAGGAAAGGATAAATGAAGATAAGATAGTTACCGGAAGGACTAAGGAGGGAGAATGCTCGGATATATTACCGGCGGGTGACGGCAGCGAAACCATTCAACCAGTGAGGTTTGTATTTCTCCCTTTTTTTTTTTTTTTAATTAATTTCCTTCGTAGTCCTTCATGTACTCTCAATTATATGTTTTCCCCCAAACTATCGAAAATATTGGTTTACCTCCTCGTCTCCTCTATCCGGTGAATTCCTAACCAAAGTGAACATGATGTCATCTTTGTAAAATAAGATCGATGTCTCAGAGATTTGATAAAATAAGATATTTTTTATATTCAAGACTTTGATTCTGTAGTGAAAAGATAACATAAATAACACTAATAAGTAATAACGTGTCTTTGATTTCAGATTTTGATCTTTAATATTATCTTCTTCTAGTCTCAATCATTTGAGCTCTGAGAAATCCAGATTCTTAAGAAATATTTTGTTTGACCAGTTCTTTGGTTATGGCACGACCCATGTTAATTAATTGATTTCAGACACTGATTCTGCAATTCTATAGCTCTCTGTTTTAAATATTTGCAGGTCTTGTGACTAGTTTATGTGTTTCGTGTATCTGAAGTCATCAGTCATCTTCCTTGTACCTACAATAACCCTGAAGGCTGAGGCCAAACTTTATTTAAGTACTTTTGTTTGACTAGCTCTTTGGTTCTTCCATGATTGATAGAGGGTTCGACACCATGAACTGTTTTTAAGCCAAATTAATTGTTTTCAGACAATGATCCTGCAACACGTACGTAGCTCTATGTTTTTTAAGTCTCTGCATTGTGTCTGATGTCATTAGTTAATTAATTGATTTCAGGCATTGACTGACTGTAACATGTAGCTAATTGGCTGTTTATAGCTTTTTCAGGTTTATGTGTTTTTTTTTGTGTGTGTGTGGCTTAGTTGACTTTCATCGTGCTCACAACGATACAACGACCCTATAAACTATCTAAGCTCTTGTTTACTTAAGCCGTCAAGCGATCATGTCTCGCAAAATCATCTCACATGTTGTTTTTATGATCTTTGCTCTGTTCTGTTGTACTGGAACCTCCCATGGTAAGCTGGTTATGGAGGGATCTGCCGGCTTTAACAAAGATTTCAGGACGTTAACGAGCACGAAGAAGCACGCCTATGGTCAAGCCTTCGACGACGAGATAATCCGTTTCAAGAATTCTACCAACGGTACGGTGGTTTCTTTCTCTGTCACCTTCTTCTTTGCTATTGCCCCTGAGTTTAGGCACAAAGGCTCTCACGGTATGGCCTTCGTGATCTCTCCCACGAGGGGGATTACCGGTGAATCAGCCGATCAGTACCTTGGAATCTTCAACGAAGCAAACAACGGGAACAGCTCGAATCATGTATTCGCCGTAGAGCTCGATATAAACAAAGATGATGAATTTGACGACATTAACGATAACCATGTTGGTATCAACATAAATGGAATGATATCTAACATATCTGCTCCTGCTGGTTATTATGATCAAGAGGGTCAGTTCAGAAATCTTTCTTTGATCAGTGGAAATCTACTCCGAGTCACGATTCTGTATAGCCAGGAAGAGAAACAGCTTAATGTCACCTTATCATCACCAGAGGAGGCTTATCACCCGAAGCAGCCGCTTCTTTCGCTGAACCAAGATCTATCTCCCTATTTTTTGGAGAAAATGTATGCGGGCTTCTCAGCCTCGACAGGGTCGGTTGGAGCAATGCATTACATATGGTATATGTTTATCGATGGCCACATTACTGATCCAAACCTGGACTTCGGAATACCTACATTTCCTCCATATCCCAAGGGAAAAACTCTGGTGAAACGGATTGTTTTGGTGACCGGCTTGGTATTGGCTCTCTTTGTTGCGCTTGCTGCATCAGCTTTAAGTATTTTCTTCTATAAGAAACATAAGAAGGTTTTGGAGGTTCTAGAGGAATGAGAAATCGAATGTGGACCTCATAGGTTTGCTTACAAAGAACTATTTAAAGCCACAAATGGTTTCAAACAACTTCTAGGCAGAGGAGGGTTTGGTCAGGTCTTTAAAGGCACACTTCCAGGTTCTGATGCAGAGATTGCCGTTAAACGGGTTTCTCATGATTCAAGACAAGGGATGCAGCAGTTCTTGGCCGAGATAACGACAATTGGTCGGCTTAGACATCCAAACCTAGTCAGGCTTCAGGGTTATTGTAGGTACAAGGAAGAACTCTACTTGGTTTAAGACATTATGCCCAATGGAAGTCTTGACAAATACCTCTACCGCAGAGCGAATCAAGAGCAACTCACTTGGGCTCAACGTTTCAAGATCATCAAAGAAGTAGCCTCTGCACTCTGCTATCTACATCACGAGTGGGTACAAATTGTGATTCATCGAGACATCAAGCCGGCAAATATACTGATTGACCACCAGATGAATGCAAGGCTTGGGGATTTCGGACTAGCCAAGTTGTACGATCAGGGTTATGATCCTCAGACATCTAGAGTAGCTGGAACAATCGGGTACATCGCACCTGAGCTCGTAAGAAGCGGAAGAGCAACCACAGGTACAGATGTCTATGCCTTTGGGCTCTTTATGCTGGAAGTCTCTTGTGGCAGAAGGCTGATAGACCCACGAGCGGAAGCCAACGAGGTCGTACTTGCGGAATGGACATTAGATCGTTGGGAAAACGGAGATATTCTCGAGGCAGCCAATGAAAGACTCCATCAAGAACACGATAGAGAACAGCTTGAGCTTGTTTTGAAACTGGGAGTGCTTTGTTCGCACCAGGTTGCAGCAATTAGACCGGACATGTCTAAGGTGGTCCAGATCTTGGACGGTGATCTGCAGCTTCCAAATAATCTACTCGATAATTTCAAAGTCGAGAAGGTCAGAATGTTGTCAGAGACATCTGATAGATTTCTTGATGTTTTGACATCACAAGGGTCCATCGGTACCTTGACGTTTACGGAACCTTTTACCTCCCAGGGACGCTGAGACGTGAGGACGAGGTCGGTCGTGAAATGATATATCACGTTGTTCTTTATAAATATCTTCTGTTGTTCATTGTAAATGTATCGTGTGGTTCATGTTTTACTTAAATCGGCTGTAACATTGCGAACTTCTATATTTGTATTGTATATGCCCATAATTCTTCTTGGACTTGGTTTGGCTCATCTTAGCACGAAACAGAATTGGGAACTGCTCTAACGTGCGCTGCTACCAGCAAGCGCCTGGGCAAACAAATAAACATGATGCCAGATTGCCTGTTTTGTGACATAAGATCAATGGGTTAGATAAGTTAATTTGTTTTAACAATGCAGTGATGGTTTAGAAAAAAAAATGTTCTTAATTAATCACTTTTGTTTGTCTAGTTTAAAATGATTTAGAATAATATCTTCTGGCTAGAAGAAATTAATTAATCACTTTTGTTTGACTAGCTCTTTGTTAATTAATTTGACTCCAGGCGTTCACTCTGCACCTGTAGCTTTCTGTTCTTGCGTATTTGCAGGTTTATGTGTTTGGTTAATTAATCACTTTTTTTTTTTACTAGTTTTTATGTGTTTTCTATCTCTGAAGTAATTAATTGACTTTCATCTTGCTTCTCAAAGATAAACACTTGTTAATTAACTAATTTCGGTCATGGATTCTGATAACTCACTGTTTCTAGTCTTTGCAGGTTGTGTTTTTTCTCTTGGATATAAACCATCCCCAACACAACATACTAAATAAGCCAGCCCATACCTTCTAAACCCATCGATCAAAAAATGATCATGTCTCACAAAATCCTCTCTCAGGTCGTTTTCATGCTTGTTCTGTTCTCTTGTACGGAAACATCCCATGGAAAGCTGATTATGGAAGAGTCGGCTGGTTACATGAATGGTTTCACGACGCTAACCAACACCAAGAAGCACTCTTACGGCCAAGCCTTCGACGACAATCCGTTCCCTTTCAAGAGTTCGAGAAACGGTACACTGACTTCTTTCTCCTTCACCTTCTTCTTTGCTATCGTCCCTGAGCATAAGAACAAAGGCTCTCACGGTATGGCCTTTGTGATCTCCCCCACGAGAGGAATTCCCGGTGCATCCGCGGATCAGTATCTAGGTATCTTCAACAATACAACCAATGGAAATAGCTCCAACCAAATCATTGCTGTGGAGCTCGATGTACATAAAGATGATGGATTTGGTGACATTGATGATAACCATGTTGGTATCAACATAAATGGCATGAGGTCTATCATCTCTGCTCCTGCCGGTTATTATGATCAAAAGGGTGAGTTCAAAAACCTTTCTTTGATCAGTGGAACGCTACTCCGTGTCACGATTTTGTATAGGCATGAAGAGAAACGGCTTAATGTCACTTTATCACCAGCAGAGGAGGCTAATATCCCGAAGCGACCACTTCTTTCGCTAAACCAAGACCTGTCGCCGCATCTTTCGGAGAATATGTATGTTGGCTTTACAGCCTCTACGGGGTCAGTTGGAGCAATACATTACATGTGGATGTGGTATGCATTTACCTTGGTCATCGTTCCACAGCTGGATTTCTCTATACCAACCTTTCCTCCATATCCAGAGGCAGAGTCTCAGGTAAAGCGGATTGTTCTGGTGACCTGCTTGACTTTGGCTCTCTTTGTTGCGCTTGCTGCATCAGCTTTAAGTATTTTATTCTATAAGAGACATAAGAAAGTTTTGGAGGTTCTAGAGGAATGGGAAATCGAATGTGGGCCTCATAGGTTTTCTTACAAAGAACTCTTCCGAGCCACAAATGGTTTCAAACAACTTCTAGGCAGAGGAGGGTTTGGTCAGGTCTTTAAAGGCACACTTCCAGGTTCCGGTGCAAAGATTGCTGTTAAACGGGTTTCTCATGGTTCGAGTCAAGGAATGAGAGAATTCTTGGCCGAGATAACAACTATTGGTCGTCTTAGACACCCGAATCTAGTCAGGCTTCTTGGTTATTGCAGGTACAAAGAAGAGCTCTACTTGGTTTATGACTTTATGCCCAATGGAAGCCTTGACAAGTACCTCTATGGCGGATCAGATCAAGAACAACTCTCTTGGACTCAACGTTTCAAGATCATCAAAGACGTTGCCTCTGCACTCTCCTATCTCCATCACGAATGGTTACAAGTAGTGATTCATAGAGACATCAAACCAGCAAATGTCCTAATTGACGACAAGATGAATGCAAGGCTTGGAGATTTCGGATTGGCTAAGCTACATGATCGAGGATATGAAGCTCAGACCTCTAGAGTAGCTGGAACATTCGGGTACATGGCACCAGAGCTCATGAGAACCGGAAGACCAACCACGGGAACTGATGTTTATGCCTTTGGTGTGTTTATGCTTGAAGTTTCTTGCGGTAGAAAACTGTTTGAGCCACGAGCAGAGTCCAAAGAGGCCATTCTTGCGGATTGGGCGATTAATCGTTGGGAAAATGGTGATATTGCAGAGACGGCTAATGAAAGAATCCGAGAAGATCATGATAAGGGGCAGCTCGAGCTTGTTCTGAAGCTAGGAGTGTTATGTTCGCACCAGGCTGAAGAGGTTAGGCCGGATATGGCTACGGTGGTTAAGATCTTGGACGGGGTTTCTGAGCTTCCTGATAATCTGCTTGATATTGTTAGAACCGAGAAGCAGGAAAAATGGTACGAGACGTACAGCAAAGTGCTTGATTCGGTGACGACGATGGAGTCCGTATGTAACTTGGCCGTTACGGAACCGATAGCTTCAGTGGAGAGGACAAGGTTGTTCTCTAGTGCGCGGTATTGATAAAAACTAATCACAAGCTAATATCATGAAAAATGATTGAATAAAATCATAGATTATAATATAATTAAGGGAATGATGGGAGTTTAACATTTGTTAGTCATGGGTTTCCTATTTAATAAGCTCTTGCAAGAGCAGTAGAGTATGTTGGTTTTGTTTTTGAATAATCGGGTGATCTCTTGTTTTGGAGGAAATTTAGTATTTCTATATCGTGTGATATATATTTGTCTTTTTTACTCTATCAGTTACTTTTGTGTGTTAACTTACTCTGGCTAAAAGATTAGATAATTGAATAATTTCAATTAATGTTTATTAGTTCTGCTGATATAATATCCGAATTTTCATAGAAGAAACCTTAGGGCTTAGTTAGTTAGTTCTAACAATAATTTGTTGTTTCCAGCAAGAATGTTATATCTAACTAATTGTGATGTTTTTGGCAACGAAAATAAAAAATTCATGTTGCCAGTGCCATTGTCCATTTTGTTTTGTTGGAATATGAAGTTCAGTAGAAAACGTTTGTTGTTACTTTGATTCTTTCTTTGTATGTTTATGCGAATTTCTATGATTTGGATACCATTTTAATTGAATGGTTTCAGACTTTGCAAATTCTGTAGCTCTCTGTTTTTAGTATTTGCAGGTCTTGTGACGAGGAATGTTGACGTGTGTCCGAAGTCAATAGTTAACTTCTTCCTTGCTTATCAAAGATATAAACAAACAACATATACTCAAAAAATCATCCCTTGTAAAACGCTCAATCGATTGATGATTATGTCTTGTGACCTTGACTGGTGGTTCATCCTTACTCCGTTTTGCTGTACTGTCTCGGAAGTTTGATAAAAAAATTCTTACACAAGGCTCCGTGTTCTGTAGTGAACAGATGTCATTAACTGTATAAGAAGGGTCGACTATTTCTAATTTTTAAATGTATAGTATTATTATCTTCAAGCCAAACCTTATTAAGTAGGTATATATGACTAGCTCTTAGCTTTTCCCATGATCCATGGAAATGGAGAATATGGACACCATGAACTGCTTATATACTAGATTTAAGACAGTTGACTTTGCAATATAGCTCTCTGTATTTAGTATTTGCAAGTCTTGACTAGTTCATGTATTTTTCGTGGTTTAGTTGACTTTCATTGTGCTTTCCAAGAAACAAACGATCGGAAACAGAACCAAACTAAGATCTTACCTTTTGATCCCATCGATCCAGCCATGATCGTGCATCATAAAATTGTCTCACGGGTCGTTTTCATGATCTTTGCTCTGTTCTGTTGTACTGAAAACTCCGATGGCAGGCTGATTATGGAAGGATCCGCCGGGTTAATGAATGATTTCATGACGTTAACAAACACCAAGAAGCACGCCTATGGTCAAGCCTTCGAGGAAAATCCATTGCCTTTCAAGAATTCCACAAATGGTACCGTGACTTCTTTCTCTATCACCGTCTTCTTTGCTATCGTCCCTGAGCACAGGCACAAAGGCTCTCATGGTATGGCCTTTGTAATCTCTCCCACGAGAGGCATTCCAGGTGCATCCGCAGATCAGTACTTAGGCATCTTCAATAATGCAAACAACGGAAACAGCTCCAATCATGTCATCGCTGTGGAGCTCGATATTCATAAAGATGATGAATTTGGCGACATTGATGATAACCATGTTGGTATCAACATAAATGGAATGAGGTCTACTGTGTCTGCTCCTGCTGGTTATTATGATCCAAAGGGCCAGTTCAAAAAGCTTTCTTTGATCAGTGGAAATCTACTCCGAGTCACGATTTTGTATAGCCAGGAAAAGAAACAACTTAGTGTCACCTTATCACCAGCGGAGGAGGCTAATATCCCAAAGCGGCCGCTTCTTTTTCTGAACCAAGATCTGTCTCCTTATCTCTTAGAGGAAATGTATGTCGGCTTTGCAGCATCCACGGGATCGGTTGGAGCAATACATTACATGTGGATGTGGCATGTCTCTCTCTCCTTTATGGTTCCGAACCTGGATTTTGGGATACCTACGTTTCCTCAATATCCCAAGACAAAATCTCAAGTGATTCGGATTGTTTTGGTGACCTGCTTGGCATTGGCTCTCTTTGCTGCACTGGTTGCATCAGCTGTAAGTCTCTTCTTATATAGGAGACACAAAATGGTTCAGGAGGTTCTAGAGGAATGGGAGATTCAATGTGGACCTCATAGGTTTACTTACAAAGAACTCTTTAAAGCCACAAAGGGTTTTAAACAACTTCTAGGCAAAGGGGGTTTTGGTCAGGTCTTTAAAGGCACACTTCCAGGTTCCGATGCAAATATTGCTGTTAAAAGCGTTTCTCATAATTCAAGTCAAGGAATGCGTGAGTTCTTGGCCGAGATTGCGACTATTGGTCGTCTTAGACACCCGAATCTAGTCAGGCTTCTTGGTTATTGCAGGTACAAAGAAGAGCTCTACTTGGTTTATGACTTTATGCCCAATGGAAGCCTTGACAAGTACCTCTACGGCGGATCAGATCAAGAACAACTCTCATGGACTCAACGTTTCAAGATCATCAAAGACGTTGCCTCTGCACTCTCCTATCTCCATCACGAATGGCTACAAGTAGTGATTCATAGAGACATTAAGCCAGCAAATGTCCTAATTGACGACAAGATGAATGCAAGTCTTGGAGATTTCGGATTGGCTAAGCTATATGATCAAGGGTATGAAGCTCAGACCTCTAGAGTAGCTGGAACATTCGGGTATATGGCACCAGAGCTCATGAGAACCGGAAGACCAACCACAGGAACAGATGTTTACGCCTTTGGTGTGTTTGTGCTTGAAGTTTCTTGCGGTAGAAAACTGTTTGAGCCACGAGCAGAGCCCGAAGAGGTTGTTCTTGCGGATTGGGCGATTAATCGTTGGGAAAACGGTGATATTGCAGAGGCGGCTAATGAAAGAATCCGACAAGGTCATGATAAGGGGCAGCTCGAGCTTGTTCTGAAGCTAGGAGTGTTATGCTCGCACCAGGCTGAAGAAGTTAGGCCGGATATGGCTACGGTGGTTAAGATCTTGGACGGAGTTTCTGAGCTTCCGGATAATCTGCTTGATATTGTTAGAACCGAGAAGTTGGGAAAATGGTACGAGACATACGGAAACGTGCTTGAAACGGAGATGGCAATGGAGTCTGCAGGTAACTTGACCATCACGGAACCGATGACTTCCGTTGGGAGGTAAAAATTGATTGCCGAGGTTTAAATGAGAGTTTTTATCATGTGACGGTGTTTGCTTTACAAATATTTTTTTATCTTGTTGATTTAATGTATCGTTTTTTTTTAAGGTTCAAAAAAAAAAAATGTATCGTTTTTATTTATGTTTTCCATTGTAAAAAAATATTTGCCATGTTTCCAGTGCCCACTTGTCCATTTTTGGTGGGAATATGAAGTTCATTAGAAAAAACTTTTTTTTTTCTTTAATCTTTGTATGTATATGCGATTTGCTTGTAAAAGAGTTTTGAGAAGGAAGAAAAATTGTCTGCACCATTTTTAGGTTAGGGATTTGTGGAACTTTTTTAAAAACAATGGACCAAACTTTAACAGAGCAAGATAAGTGTTTTCGGACCTGTTTTGAGTGAAACTACCACACTAGCTCACGGTAACGATGTCATCGATCTTCAAAATCTAGAAGTGATGGCGCTGGTACTCACAAACAGGTGCTGAACCACGTTTTCCTCCAAGATATTAGTGGTCTGACATTTTCTCACATTGATCGCGGAGTTGATTTCTCCTTGAGCGTGCTTCTTCCTGAGTTCAGTGACAATGGAAATAGGGTCCAGGCATGCATTCTCGACCAGAGTGTAAGGGATAACCTCGAGGGCTTTGGCGAAAGACTTGACACAGTAACCTTCCATCCCATGGAGCACCTTGGCCCAAGCACCAAGCTGCCTTGAGAGCTCAATCTCTGGAGCACCATGCACCTCCTGCAATCAAGAACCTCTTGCTCACCAGGCACCTGACCACACATAGTGCATCGTGTAGGCTCCTCTCGGCTTCATCTAGAACTAGCTGGTTGGAGCCACGGAGGAGAAGAGAGGTAGTTCTGCCCATGCCTTTGATTCCAGTGATGTTCAAAATCTTTCCGTCGGCTTCTTAGACAAGTTGAGCGTGGCCGAGCTTGTCAGCTCTGAAATGTTCAATACTGGCGATGGGCAAGCAGTTCAATGTCCTGGTGACGAATTCAATCTCATCTCTCTCTACATCCTTGATTACCGTGATTTTGACTTTGGCCAAGTAGTGAAGCGATAGATCAGTCACAGCATCCCTCAAGATACAATAAGTAGTAAATGTGATTCTTAATCTAAAATCTTATTATAAGTAATAATACTTGCACACTAACTAAATCCAGAAGAATATCTTGATCTTTAAACATAAATCTTTACATTATAAGATCAGGAACGTCAAAAGTGATATCTTACAATTTGTTAGAATCAAGTTTGAATCTTATTAATTCGTTTTGGTGTTATACGTAAATTGGCAGGAATGTGAACTCGGCCGTAAGAGAGAAGGTTGTTGCTTCAGCAATGCTTGCTCTTGCTGTTGCCACAACCACAAGTATCATCGAAAAATATATACAACAGTTTTGAGAGCAACATAAGATACATGAAAAAGTTCTCAGCAGTCCCCTCTCTTCAAGAATCTGTGAAATGGTAGAGCTTGTGTTGCATTTGTTCATATCTTTGTGTAAAATAGGTTTGGAAGGAGAATAGTGTAATAGCAACTTCAGGAAATGGAATGCTTTGTATTGAGTAAAAAAAACAAGAAAAGAGAAAATTTCTTTAATTATTTTTAATGACCAAAGAGAGCTATAGCTACTTGCTCTAGGGCAGAGACGACGACGCCGAATAAAAAGTGTAAAAACCTAATGCATGGACAGAGACGACGACGCCGAATAAAAAGTAAAACCTAATTGGGCTTGTTGGGCTTGGTCTACCAACGAATAAAAACTGTAACTAACTGGTTGGAGCCACGGACGAGAGAACTCGAGGGCATTTTTGCACTGATGCGCCTATTCAACAAAGAAATGAAATATTTAATATAATTTTTAACCTTGTTTTCCACACGTGCAATTAGTAAGCAGGAAGAAGATAATCAAAGGCAGCAAAACTTGATATAAGTAAAACTAGGTGATCGGTACGCACCGTGTGCGAGCTATAAAACATTTTATATGTCTTGCTTAGCTTGGCTTTTTACACTCTTCCAGGCTACCGAGAAGAGAAGAAGAGCCATGGGAGACGACGAGACTGATATAGTTCCAGTGGCAGATATAACCCATTTCGTTATGGTAATTTTCGCCTTTAAAACATTTTGCTCCACCGTTTATTTTTCAGCTAATTTATTTTTATTTTTCTACCGTTCACAGTAACATATAATTGTAAATGTAAAAGTTATATTAAATAATAATTAAATTCTTATAATATGTCTTGAATATTATCTATACTATGCTTTCTTTTCTCTTTACAGAATATAATCTTGCCAATATATATTTTTATTTTTATTTCTACTTATTATTTATAAAAATAAACCAAAATGGGTTTTATAATTTTTACTTATCATAAGAGCGGGTAGATGGTTGGACCGCACGTTCATGCATACCAACCACCTCACCGCTCTTAGGACATATAGAGATTAAAAAATATATATGAATTGCTTAATAACTAAAATTAAAATTGGACTGTAATCGAGGTTAACAAAATGCACGCACGACAAGTTCGCATGCAACTTTAACTTTTGCATAATTAATATTTATATCCACACGCATATTTGTGGAAAAATCAAAGTATGTCTTTTATGTGTTAAAAAAATAACAAAATATATGTTTTGTAATATATATTTTTATAATGTATGGGTTAATTTTAAAAAGAAATAAATACGTATATGTATGCATCTAAGTATAAGTTAAAAATAAGTGAATTGTAATATTTAGGTTTTGGTTAGTTTTCTTGATATTTTTCGCAAACCTTATGTTTTTACACAATGCACTTTTTGGCATTTAAGAACAATCACGAAAACCGTTTCTATCGTTTCGTATAATCAAAATTTAATATTTTTCAGCATTTTATGATATATGGTTTCAAACTAAAATTTATATTAAATATTAACAAAAATTACAAAAATGTTTTAAAAAATTTAATATAATATTTGACTTTATCATGAAAATAAATATAATACATTGGATAATCTATTAGTAATTTTCCTTTTCAATAAAAATTATAATAAAAATTTGTTATAAAATTTGTGAAATCATATTTTATAAAATTCTCTGGTAGCTCTCCGCTCATCTCTTTGAACAATATTGAGAAATTGGTTTGATGAAGAAAATAAATTTATTATGGTTGGCATGCACGCATGTGTTCATTATAGAATTTGAGCCGCACATGTGTTTATTATAAAATTTGTTTCTTAAGACTTTTAAATGACTCCGTAAAACAAAGCACGAGAATGTTACGGAAAAACAAAACTGTAGCGATTTATTATTATTTTTACTTCTACTTCTTATTCATATTTGTTTTATCTTATTATAATTTATTTTTTCATCCAGTTACATTTAATTTTATTTCGGATCTCAAATTCTCGATCTAAAATATAAACATTTTATTTATTTATAAAAAATAAGAGATAAAAATGGTATAACGTATTTACTATCCTATTGGATAATATATTATTATTTTTTATATAAAAATATCATATATATTAGTTGTAAAAATTTTGTAATCATATTTTATGCAATTTATTATGTATATATGTAAAAATAAATTGAAATCATAGTAACTATCATTTTTGTTAATTTAAATTTATTAATTTTAGTGTTATAATCTAGTTTATTTATATTTTAATTTTATAATTTATTTAATTTTAACTCAACCAATCAAAACATTTCGTTTATTTTAGGAAATTTGACATGTCACATTTACATGTCATCAAAAAAATACACTATCTTTGATTCTAATGATGACAAATCAGCTTTTTTCATTAAAAGTGATTCTCAATTAATAGGTAGGAGGATATCCAAATGATCCCATAGTTTTGCTAAATAAAATTCTAAATAATAATAACGTGATTTCTACAAAATTGAATGATATATATATATATATATATAAATGAATTAATGTGTGTATAATATATAATAAATATATAATAATGGTATTGGAAATTTGAATTGGAAGGAATTAATGTGTGTATAATATATAAATATATAATAACGGTTGACGGCAGCGGAACCATTCAACTAGTGACGATTTGTATTTCTGCCTCTTTTCTTTTATTTTTTATTTTTTGATTGATTTACTTCATGTACTCTAATCAAACATATGAAAAAAAAAAAAGAAAAAAAAGAAGAAGAGAAATCTCTTGATATCAAGTCACTCGCACAGTCGCACTACACCAAAAAAAATGAGCCGTAGACAAAGTGAGAAGAGTCCCTAGTTCCGGCATAAATCATGATCACAGTAAGAACTCAACATAACCTACTTTGTTCTATATAGTTAATGTTTAGTGGTGTTTTACCTTAGTTGTGCTTCCAAGATGGGAGAGAACATGGTCTAAGTAATGCAATTTAAATTAAGGGGATGAGAAGACGAGGTGATTATTAGCGTATAAGAAAAATCTAAAGCAGATTGTGTTGGCTATCAATTATTATGATGGTAAATATAAATGAAATCGACACGGAAGAAAGGTGTTGGGATCAAAAGCAGAGAAATCTTGGAACACAAGGTATGGAGGATCCATTCAGATTCCTCCAATAGAACTTGTGTCTTGTATGTCCCAAGAACTTGTGTCTTGACCCTGAGGGATCCAGTTTTGTTGAGTCTCACCGTGAAACCAGTTCCCGTATACAATACTTTTGAAGTATCCTTCAAAATCTCCTCTGAGTTCAGATGGTTCTGATGATCTCCCAGTGCCAAACGCGATTGACAGGTTCCAGAGGATCCACTATGTTGAAATGTTTCACAGGAAAATAATTGCCATTTGCTTCCACAGCTTTAGTTGGGTTGCGTATATAACTTCATGCATTCTCTGAAGAACTTCTCGTTCAGGAAGCCCGGTTTCTGGAGAAATAGCATGAAAAAGCAAAAAAGTGAAGTTTCCATCTAAGGGAAACAGAAGAAAAGTGTCTCTTGATTTCAGCATCATTACCCGTAATATCTGGAAGAGAAGATTATCGGGACCTGACCATTGACCGTGATACAGTAATTGTCCCAATCCAATGATCCATAGTAATCCAAAAACTTAAACAGTACCTGTTAATGATAGATATCATATGTTAATCTTAGAAGCAATGTTCAAGTAAGCTGAGATAATATGATTTAGGGGCCACAAAACAATAGTCCTGACTCTGAATCTGACCATACAGCAAGAGAACTTAAGCATTGCGCTAGTATATAACGGAGAAACACTGGTCGAAACTTCTTATGCAACATCGCAACCAGGAATCATCTTACACAACATTCCTAAGAAGTGGAGACAGAAGGAAAGTTCATCAAACAAGATTTCCACTAGTCAAATTGAATTAAGGCCCTAACTATAAATATAAACATAGGTTTACCTAATAAAGAAAACAGAAAGCCAAGCAAGTCAGCTAGAGGCTAGAGCACCAGAGTTCTAACCTCAATTCCAAGAAGGATCAATTTACTGCGTCGTACTAAAAACAAACTCTTGGACTTGATAGTAAATGCGATGTATGTATCCCTACTTTCTTAGCTTTCCCCAAAGCCAAACTCCAAATAATAAAAATCAAGGCTTTGAAATACCCAACACTTAAAAGATCCTCTCGCTTTTGGCCTGCTTCCATGGTAGTGATTGCAACAGCTTAAACTAGCTTCCCAAACCTCAATTTCATATTTTCTAAATTCAAAAAAAAGGTCAAGAAAAGTGCCTGTGCTATTAGTCCATGTGTAAAGAAGGTTCCTTTTCAGCAAATCCGTTAAAACTGAAGTGGCTTTTATTCTCATCCTGCGACTTACAAAAAAAAAAAAAAAAAAAAAAAAATTCAGATGAAAATTTAGGGTTTAAGGATTGTAATATTAATTGACATTTGTATTTCAAATAGTAAAATAGGAAAGACGAAAATTTCACGCGCAGAGAAAGAGCTTTGCCTTTAAAAAGTTGCAAATTAGGACAAATCATAAACTTACGAAGCCGGACGGCGGCGGAAATGGAGACGGTGCCACTGCCGCTTTAAGAAGCCATATCCACCGCGACCGCGAAATGGAAGAAGCAGGAGATTCAAGCGGCGGTGGTGTAGACTCAGTCAGCTCTCTACCTGATGTGATCCTCCAAAGTATACTCTCCGCTCTTCCGACCAAAATCGCCATCAGTACTTCCATCTTGTCTAAACGATGGAGGCATGCATGGTCCGATACACCTTTCCTCTCCTTCCATTTGCAGATTCATATGCCGGAAGCTGATTCGATAAACAAAACCCTAGATCGCTACACGGCTCGCAAGATGATGAGTTTCCAGCTCTGGACCAACGTGAGTGGCTATATTCCTCACATTGACAGATGGATCGAGTTCGCCATGTCGCTGAATTTCGGTCATTTTAGTGCCGTTAAGATTCATGTTCCTGATTTCGTTTACATCAATAACTCTGTGAAGCAACTCAGTGTTAGGTTATGGTTTTATGGCTTGAGGATTCCCAGTTGTTCCGTCTCTTGGACATCTCTGAAGAAGCTGCCTTGCGTTGTTGCAAGGTCTCTGACGAATGCATTGATAAGATTCTATCTGGCTGTCCGATTCTTGAAAGCTTAAACCTCGTTTTATGCAATGAACTTATGGTTCTTGATGTCAGGAAATCGCTGCATCTGAGAACATTAGAAATCGATCGCGGCATTAATGACCCGGGTCCGACGCAGATTTTTGCACCGCATATCCATCGTCTCAGATTGATAAACCCCCGGTTACCATGTGATTTAGTTGATGTCTCGTCCTTAACCGAAGCTAGTTTAGATATTCGCTTTTACTTATATGAAAGCCTAAAGGCTGATTTTCTTCAAGTCATGGTGCCAAAGATGCTACACAAGTTGCAGAATGTAGACAAGCTTACTTTCGGAGCAAACTTTCTTGAGGTATGTTTTCGTGTATTCCAAGGTAGGTATGTTGCAGAAATAAGTCTATGATTTATGCACTCTGTTTGTAAGCCTATGTTAATATGTTATTTTATGCACTCTCTGAGAAGTCCCCCTATCGATGTTTGTAAAAAGTGATCAATAATTCTTGTCTTTTCATGCTTTAACTCTTTTTATTTATTTATTTTCTCAACCCTTAAAACTCTTTTCTTGAGATTTGTATTTCGACGTGTCTCTGTTTTTTGTTAGATTTTATCTCTTGCCGAGTTCCACCGTGTTACTTTTCCGAGCTTCAAAGTCAAATATTTGACGTTTGAGACAATGGTCTCTGAAAATGTAATTCCTGGCTTAGTAAGGGTGGTACAAAACTCACCTGAATTGAAGAAGCTAACACTACGCACAATGGATTCTGGCACCATACCGGTATATTTTCCATTATCCTCTTTTATTTTCCTTAACCAAATCATGTTCTTTTCATTTTTGAGTTTGATAATCTGTTTGCATAATCGAAAACCTTTTATGTTGCACAGAGGACACAGATTGACAGCTACTTGGATTCGCAAGGCTTGAATCCGGATCAATGCTGGAGCTCGGAAGCAAGGGTCTTCGAGACGGTTTTCCGTTGGAAGCACGTGGCTTCGTTCATGGAGCTCATGCTTAAAAGCACAAAGACATTGAAGAAGATGGTCGTAAGGTTGGAAGGTTATCTTAAAGGAAGAGGTTTCGAAGAGTTGCCTGAGATGGTTCCAATATGCTCTCTCACAACAACAACAATGTCTCCATTATGCTTAGAAACTAAACCAAATCTAATAAGAGGATTAAGTCTTGAAATGGAGTTGGACATTTCACATCAATATCTACTTGATGAACAATTTTCTATATTTTGTAATTATGACGTTTTTTTTTAACATTATAGTTATGACATTTATTGGATTAAAGTTTTTGAATTTATATATATTTTTCTCTTCATAATTTTAAACCTTAATTTATATCTAACTAACTGTAATGCTGTTGGCAGAAAAAAGAAGAAAAGAGGAAAATTTATGTTTCCGGTGCCATTGTCCATTAGTTTTGTTGGAATATGAAGTTCATTAGAAAACGTTTGTTGTTTCTTTGATTCTTTCGTTGTTTGTTTATGCGACTTTCAAAGATTTGGATACCATTTTATTAAATCGGTTTCAGACTTTCTGCAAATTAATTCTGTAGTGTCTTCCTTGAAATTCAAACTCCTAAAGTGCCTCTCGATGTAATCAACTCTAGTTTAAAAGCAGTTGCAATCATATGCCGGAAGCTGATTCGAGAGATCGCTTTCCCAATCTTCAAAGTGGGCCGAATCCGCGGGCCGTGGCCCGTATTGACACCTCTATCAGTTCCAACACATACAGTTATAGGGTTCTTCAGTTGGAACTCTTTTTTTTTTTTTTTTTTAAGAAATTAGAACCTTTCGCAATTTCTTCTCACACTGCCGCAGCAATCGCAGATCAAACAGGGTTCGTCGGTTCACTTTTTGTTTAAGGCTTCAAAACATTGCAAGAAAACAAGTTTATAACATATTGGTTTGAGGTAAACTTGTTTTCTGAAGACACTTAAAAGTTTAGTTTTGGAATTCGCTTTTGCGGTCGTCTTTCATATCTGTTTTGATATATGATCCTTCAATTACTCTGCATCTTCTCCGGTTTGAAAACACCTTTTTTCTGCTGCGTTGGTTTGTTAAACTTCTTGATTTGCAGTAAGAAATTTGTCTGCAACTTAATTTTGAGTTATGAAAAATATCCAATCGGAATACACAAATATAGACAATTACTATTGGTTTAGACAGATGAATGAAATAGATTCCGTCGCTTGAATACCTTATGAATCAAAGTATAGACTTTGCATTTAAGGATTCGTGAAAAAATCCCATTTTTACTCTGTTCCAGTGGAATTCTTTTGCAGGACTTATGAACGCCTTTAAAGAAGAAAGGCAAGTCGATATATGGCTCAAAGCAGGGGACCAAACCGATGCAATCCCCGCCCACAAATTTATACTGGTATCTTTTTTTTTCTTCTTCTCTTTTAGAATTGCGTATCGATTGAAGCGTTACCTCTTCTAACTTGAGAGATTTTTTTGAAAAAATACAAGACGGCAAGATCGAAGGTGTTTAGGAACATATTGGAATCAGATGATTGCAAAGCTTTGTCGAACGAGACAGTCACTCTTTCAGAGATAACACATGAGGAGCTAGAGACGTTTCTTGAGTTCATGTACAACGGTTCGCTTCCGGATACAAAACTGGTGCAGCACGTCCATATACTCTACCAATCTGCTGACAAATACGAGATTCCATGCCTCCAAGATCTCTGCAGAAACCAGCTCATCATCTCCATGAACTCATCAAATGCATTTGATGTCCTCGAGCTTGCAAGGATTCACTCGGACAAGATCCTCGAAGATGCTGTCTCCGAGTTTATCGCATCACACATGGACGAGATTTCCTTCTCGAGTGAGTTCATGTCGTTTGTGGAGAGTAATCCGGCTCTTACCGTTCAAACAATAAGGGGTTATGTCAACAAACTCAAGAATGATCTCAAGCGCCAAAAGGTACGTAGAAGTTAGAGCACACACACACACACGGATACAAAATATAAACATGTGTTGTCTATGTCTATATGTTAATAATATTTGTGTGTGTGTGTTGGCATATATAAATTATTTAACGATTACGTCATTTTTAATATAATAAAATGCAGAATGAAGCATTGATACAGGCGTTTACAGATGCAATCAGGAGCGGTTGTGAAAGCAATGATCCACAGAGCTAGATTGACCCACTTTTCTTTAGTTTCCTTTATTTATTTCTTTTTCTACAAAAATATAAATTATAATAACACAGTTTCTATAGTATAATTCGTAACTAGGATAACTTATATGTATCTTGGTTGGCATCAACGAATCTTTAAAGCCACAAAGGGTTATAAACAACTTCTAGGCAAAAGGGGGTTTTGGTCAGTCTTTAAAGGCACACTTCCAGGTTCCGATGCAAATATTGCTGTTAAAAGCGTTTCTCATAATTCAAGTCAAGGAATGCGTGAGTTCTTGGCCGAGATTGCGACTATTGGTCGTCTTAGACACCCGAATCTAGTCAGGCTTCTTTGTTATTGCAGGTACAAAGAAGAGCTCTACTTGGTTTATGAATTTATGCCCAATGGAAGCCTTGACAAGTACCTCTATGGCGGATCAGATCAAGAACAACTCTCTTGGACTCAACGTTTCAAGATCATCAAAGACGTTGCCTCTGCACTCTCCTATCTCCATCACGAATGGTTACAAGTAGTGATTCATAGAGACATCAAACCAGCAAATGTCCTAATTGACGACAAGATGAATGCAAGTCTTGGAGATTTCGGATTGGCTAAGCTATATGACCAAGGACATGAAGCTCAGACCTCTAGAGTAGCTGGAACATTTGGGTATATGGCACCAGAGCTCATGAGAACCGGAAGACCAACCACAGGAACAGATGTTTACGCATTTGGTGTGTTTATGCTTGAAGTTTCTTGCGGTAGAAAACTGTTTGAGCCACGAGCAGAGCCTGAAGAGGTCGTTCTTGCAGATTGGGCGATTAATCGTTGGGAAAACGGTGATATTGTAGAGGCGGCTAATGAAAGAATCCGACAAGATCATGATAAGGGACAGCTCGAGCTTGTTCTGAAGCTAGGAGTGTTATACTCGCACCAGGCTGAAGAAGTTAGGCCGGATATGGCTACGGTGGTTAAGATCTTGGACGGAGTTTCTGAGCTTCCGGATAATCTGCTTGATATTGTTAGAACCGAGAAGTTGGGAAAATGGTACGAGACATACGGAAACGTGCTTGAAACGGAGATGGCAATGGAGTCTGCAGGAAACTTGACCATCACGGAACCGATGACTTCCGTTGGGAGGTAAAAAGTGATTGCTGAGGTTTGATGAGGATTTTATCATGTGACGGTGTTTGCTTTACAAATCTTTTGAAGTTGTGGATTGTATTGAATGTATTGTTTTATTTTATACTTTAACTCGGCGGTGTATTTATTACACATGACCTGAGAAGTATGTGTTTGTCTCGTGTGTGTTTACTCTTATGTTATAGTACTTGTCATGTGTTTTCAATTTTCAGCTATAAAAATTCATAATATTTCTTTTGTGTGCAAACTAATTAGATAAATTAAATTCTTTCAAGTGATTATTTGTCTCTTGGATTTAGTTTTGCTAATCAAAGTTTTTTATAGAAGAAATCCTAGTTCTAACAATTGTTGTTGTTTCAGCAAGATTATTATATCTGAACCGATTGAAGGAAAATTGACCTAAATTAGTAGTATATACTTATATAAACTTTTCAAAATTGAATGCAATGGAAGAAAAATAACAAGGAAATAAGTTTTTTTTTCAAAATGCTGTCACGATCTCAATGAAAATCGTTGTGGTGAAATTTGGCAGAGCATAAAAGCATTGAAGCAAAACAAAAGCAAAATACGGTAAATAGAGTTTCATTTGCCAAGTGGGACATCCACGTGGAGAAGCAATGCCACTTGTCCCCTCACTCTCTCTCTCATGACTCAATTTATTTGGCTTTTTCGTGGATTCTCACGGCCAAAATACGATACATTGAATATTACAATTTCAAATAAAAAAAGTAAATAAAAATTAAACACTTGTATTTGTAATGAGTCTATTGACTATTGTACCCCTGCTCAACGATCTGTTAGATCTCTAATTCACAACTAACTAGCATTTCCTGAATGTTTTTTTGTTGCTAATATCAGTTCCTGAATGTTGAAAAAGAAAGATGACAAGCCATCTTTTGCATGAAACACTCATATGATTTTACCACTTATCAAGAAGATCACTATCAATTGTAATAATGTTTTCAATTTTTTGCTAACTCTTATCTCCACCATCGTTTTGGAACTGTTAAATTTTGTGTAGTACAGTCTACACAATAAAATTGCTGTTCGATGTTTTGATATATCCATTATTTATTAATTATTGTTGTTGGCTAATACACTAACATAATTTAACCGACATCAAATACTGGCAAAGCATAGACAATGATGTGATATTAAAGAATCTCGAGGGCATTTTAGAACTGATGCCTAATTTTAAAAATAAAAGGAAAAAAAATTAATTCAATTTTTGACCTTGCTGTCCGATAAATATGACGTCATTTTCCTTATTTTAATAATTTGTTTTTTTGTTTCTCTCTCTACACTGAGTAAGACTCTTCCCTCTCCGCTGTTTTTCATAAGCACTCTCTTTCTGTGGACGAAACTGAACCTGAGAAAAAAAAAGCCGAGCCAAAACCAGAGAGCGAGAGATTGAGAGAGAGATAGCATTAGCTAGAGAGCTCTTCTTCTCTGAAGAAACACGACCCCCCACCATATATTCAATAATGGCTTTGAAGCTTAACCCTTTGGCATCTCAGCCCTACAAATTCCCTTCCTCGGCTCGTCCGCCGATTTCTACTTTCAGATCTCCCAAGTTCCTCTGCCTCGCTTCATCCTCTCCGGCTCTCAGCTCCGGCGCTAAGTCAGTCTCTCCCCATCCTCGTGTTTCTTTTGCTGATTAATCTCTACTCTCTGATTTTCTGCCAAGTAGAAGAGATTTGGTTCCTTGTTTCACTGTGTTCTGGGTTTAGCCTGTGTGTCGATTTTGGATCTAGGTTTTTCCGATTTAGTTCAGTGTTCTTTGCTTGCATTTTGCTTAATCTCGAGTGCGATTTCAATGGATGTGCTTTAATCTGGGTCTAGTGATGGAAAGATGGGGCCATCCTCTGATATTCTCTGTCTCAGGCGATTCATTAATGCTCTTTCAGATTGTATTCTTGAATCTGATTTCTTTACTGAGTCCCTTATTATTCTATACGATTCAAATGACAACACATCATAACATTCTGGATTCATTCACTTTGCTCTCAGGTTGCTCATCTTTGCCTTTTTTACCATAATTATTCTGAATCAGATTACTTAGATTCCAATTCGATTAGAGTAATCAAACCTCCGATTCGGTGGTCTCAGTTAAGATTAACACTATTTGGTTAAGACTTGAGAGAGATTGAAGAAAGTGACTGCAACTAGCTTCTTAGTCAAATCCTGCACTTCTCTAATTACTCTTCCTGGGGCAAAATTTATTTTTTTCTGTGGATTTTTTTTCCTTCTGCTTTTTGGTTAATTTTATTGGTGAAAGGCATGTCTACTTGTTGCGTACTCGTTTGATGAGTTTTGTCTGTGCATTGAGAGGAGATTTATAAATTTATCACTTTACGTCTGTTTTCTTTCTTCAAAGGCATTACGTTGGATATCACGCTTCTTACAGGGCTTCCTTGAAAAGACATCTTGCGTCTATGCATGCGTACTTCGTGGCCTCTCTGTTGTTTCCGTCCAAAATTTTCACACTTTTCTGTAATTTATTCACTCTGTTTCTGTTTTAACGACACTTGGCTCTTTATCTTGTCTTTATCTGATCAGTTGTGACTGCATTTGTTTCTTTCACTCCCAGATCAATTATTCTTTGGTCACAAGTTTTTGACTTTTTCTCTTCAATGCGTAGAGTAATATATTTAGAGATGTAGACAGTGTTCTTTGTTTCTTCTGTGGGCATCAAAAACGAGACCGTTTCTGATAATTTCAATGGAGTATATCTAAATTGCTGATGATACCTTTTTTTTTGGTTGATGCAGGGAGGTTGAGAGTTTGAAGAAGCCATTTACGCCACCTAGGGAAGTGCACGTTCAAGTCCTGCATTCCATGCCACCCCAAAAGATCGAGATCTTCAAATCTATGGAAGACTGGGCCGAGCAGAACCTTCTCATTCATCTCAAGGATGTGGAGAAGTCGTGGCAACCCCAGGATTTCTTACCCGACCCTGCATCCGATGGGTTTGAAGATCAGGTAAGAGAGTTAAGAGAGAGGGCAAGAGAGCTCCCCGACGATTACTTTGTAGTTCTGGTGGGAGACATGATCACAGAAGAAGCGCTTCCGACCTATCAAACTATGCTGAACACTTTGGATGGAGTCAGGGATGAAACAGGTGCTAGTCCCACTTCATGGGCTATTTGGACAAGAGCTTGGACTGCAGAAGAAAACCGACATGGCGATCTTCTGAATAAATACCTTTACTTGTCCGGCCGTGTTGACATGAGGCAGATCGAAAAGACCATTCAGTACTTGATCGGATCCGGAATGGTGAGATAGTTTCAGACAGTTATCATAATTTCTCAGTTAATATAACATCCTAATCGCTTTGACTTCTCTTTCATAGGATCCGCGGACAGAGAACAATCCCTACCTTGGCTTCATCTATACTTCATTCCAAGAAAGAGCGACCTTCATCTCTCACGGAAACACAGCCCGCCAAGCCAAAGAGCAAGGGGACCTGAAATTAGCCCAAATATGTGGCACAATAGCTGCAGACGAGAAGCGTCATGAAACTGCTTACACCAAGATAGTTGAAAAGCTCTTTGAGATTGATCCTGACGGTACTGTCATGGCTTTTGCAGACATGATGAGAAAGAAAATCTCAATGCCGGCTCACTTGATGTACGATGGGCGCAACGACAACCTATTTGACAACTTCTCTTCCGTGGCTCAGAGGCTCGGTGTTTACACTGCCAAAGACTACGCAGACATTCTTGAGTTTTTGGTTGGTAGGTGGAGAATCCAGGACTTAACCGGGCTTTCTGGTGAAGGAAACAAAGCACAAGACTATTTATGCGGATTGTCTCCAAGAATCAGGAGATTGGATGAGAGAGCTCAAGCAAGAGCGAAGAAAGGACCCAAGATTCCTTTCAGTTGGATACATGACAGAGAGGTGCAGCTCTAAAAAGGATAATGACGTAAAACCCTTTTCTCTCCGTTCCCCATTTGATCCGTCTGTTTCTTGAAGTTGGTGTAGATTACTATGGTTTCTGATAATGTTCGTGGGGTCTAGTTACAAAGTTGAGAAGCAGTGATTTAGTAGCTTTGTTTTCCCAGTCACTATATGTTTTGTGTTTGGTCCCTTTAGTACACTTCTAGTAGTCAAACAGTTAAAAGTGTGGTCTGTACTCAGTTTTTTCACTGTGGAGTTTTGTTTCAATTCAGGTTAGTTTTGTTTTCCATCTACTTTTCATTTGTCTCTAAACAAGAACTCATGTGGCTTTTAGCAGTTTTGATGGATGATCAATATCTTCCATGTCAATTTACAGTAAATGAGAAAATGATAAAGTTCTTGTGGCTGGCTTTTAGCAGTTTTGATGGATGATCATGATGAATATCTTCCATGTCAATTTACAGTAAATTATTTGCGCAAAGGTTTAAAAGGTTAATATTTGGTGAAGACACTTATCTTTGTCCTTTTAAATTTCCATGGGTGCGTGAAATACTTCAGAAATCTCAAATTCAATAACACAGATAAGTTTCATTTCAGAGAAAGCTCATTCATCGTTAAAAATGCATATCTGGTACTTTATATATGAGGGTACTCAGCTCATTTAACAGATTCTCCAAACCAGATTGAGGAAACCTTCTTTCATATTATTATTCATCATCTACAAAAGTATTTGTTACCTTAACTTTGAAAGGGCCAGTGTCAATGATAGATTAATAAATAGTTATTTTAGCCTAATGGGGATGTGATATTGATATCCGAAAGTTATCTATAATGTCAGTCCTCAGTCTTCAGATCATTTTAATCTTGACAAAAAAAGCTTTCATAAACTTTTTAATACCCAGATTTTGTGAAATGCCTAAACTTGGTCTTTAGTTTTGATAAATATTCCGTATTGATTCTTAACAAAACGAAAGAATTCAACATTTACTTCTTTAATCCTTTAATTATCCTTGCAAGAAAGTTATGATTCTGTGCGAGATAACCCAACTAACTTGTCACTCAAATTAAAACTCTTCACTATAGCTATAAGAACTACGCCATTTCGTCACTCACACTAAGCAAATCTACAGGAATTAAGGCTTAAAGAAGACTCATAAGTTTTATTTTTTTAAGATAAAATTCAAGCGCCATGATATTTCTAGGTTATATAACCTACGGGAAAGATGATAATAGAAATCGGAAAGAGAGGAACAAAAACAATATTTTGAAAGAAGAAAGAAAAAGTAAACGATGATGATGTTTAAAAGAAGCGAATGTCGCGACTTGTTCGAGGCCATTATCAATACCAAAAGAAGTTTGATAGGCACGGAGAATCGCTGTTTTGTTATCGCCAACCTTCAAGGCAATTCACGCCATTTAAATTCGACGCCCTTGCTCTGCTAATTGGCTTTTTTTTTTTTCAAATGTAAAAATCAATTTTTTTCGTAAATGCGAAAAAGAAAATACTCAAATTCATGGAATGATTTCAAAAGAAGAAGCAAATCAAATTCTTAATAAAAACCCTAGAAGACAATAGAAGAGATGAGAATTGAAAGCCGACGCCTTTACCCGTTAAATAGAAGAAATAGACGGCTGTTGAGAAAAACCAAAACCCTAATTTCATTCTTCAACCACGAGAAAGACTCTAGTGTTTATTAATGGGCCTGGAGGCTCAAATATAACAGGCTTGGCCCAATAAGGCAGTGTTCAGAGATTCCGCCATGTGAGGCGGTAGAAGCTACCTATGAACTTGGGGAAGGAGACAAATGTCTTCTAGTTGTTCAATCTCTTTTACCTTTCTGCAAGTAAAGACTCCAAATTTTAGCCTAAATCATTGTCTTTGGAACAGAAGAGGAAAGAAAGCCACAGCAGAGTAAAATCAAATCACAGTAAAAATGGATCAAACGGCGCCGGAAAAAATGGATCAAACGGCGGAGGAGAAGAAGGTGAGAGAGAGAATCAGAAAGAAAGTTAACGAAGTCAGTTCCGTGTCGCAGTCTCTTCTCTATCCACTACAAGACCACATCAATTTCACCCTTCAGGTTCGTTCCAACTTTTGATGTCTTCTTGCTGAAATTGTGTAGAAAATTTCGCATACCCTTAGACTCGGTTTTCTCCCCTGCAGTTGCTAAGTTTCTGAAGTTAGCTTTTTTTTTTTTGTATGCTTCATTTGCTTAATCTCAGGTTATCTAAGAGTATGTTTTGTGCTTTTGGGTTGATGCAGAAGGCGTACTTCAAATGCGCATACGAGTGCTTTGACAGGACAAGAACTCACGCTGAGATTAGCCGATGCGCAGAGAGTTGCAGTGTTCCAATCACAAATGCTCAGAACCATTTTGATAATGAGATGTCTGTGTTCCAAGTGAGTCTATTTCTCAACTCTCTCTGTTCAGTTACTGATTGAAATCTAAAACTTTGGTTTTGTGTGGATTGTTGTCTCTTTGGATATTTGCGTAGTTTGGATTACCAGACATCAGTTAACAGTTCAAGTTTGTGTTTCGTACTGTTGAATGTAGGAGAGGTTGAATAGATCTCTTGTGGTTTGTCAAGACAAATTTGAGGCTGCTAAGCTCCAGAAAACAAGAAATGAAGCTGTAAATGATTTGGAGCAGTGCGTGAACCAAACTGTTGATGATGCTGTCAAGGCATTGCCTAATCTCGTCGCAAGAATGAAGAAAGCTCTGTCAATCATAGACTGATCTATGCAATAATGTAATAGCAACTTCTTAGGATTCTTTTATTTCACTCTCTTCAAACACAATACATCATAACTAACCAAGAAATGAAATTATTGGTTGACACTTATCCATATATATTTAACTTCATGAGCAAACTAAAATCATCACAAACTCCAAAGAAGCCTTCAAATTCACGGCGTTCAAGTATCCACGAATGAAACTCTTTTCTCAGGAGGAATTGCTTTTCCTAAATCGAATGTCAAATGGAACACTTCGTGTGCTCTTTGATTTGTATGAAACGTCAGAGACGAAATATAACAGCCGCCGTCTAGCTCACCGCTTATCTCGGTCACAAACTCAGACTCATGGTTCAGCCTCACCTGTAGGTTAGTGTAAATCAAACGAACAAATAGAGCATATAAAGTGACAAGTTAGAAGAAATATTGAGACTTACAACTCGTTTGCTACAGCCATCTGATGATCCGTACGTTTTTGACATGACAAGTTCTCCATTTTCCATGTATCCAAACTGTGTGGATCTTGCTGAAAACTTGTCAAATGGACAATCATAAGCGAGATTGCTGTGTGGCCTGTCTCATCCAATTCGGTATCACTGTCAAAACTATAGCCAAGCGGCCCCGTTCTCATCCTCGCCATGAAAACCAAGGACTATAGGAAAAAAAAAAAAGAGAATACATAGGACAAATCAAATAGGGCGAACTTGTGGAGATAAAACAAGGACCGAAGAGTTATTCATGGTTTGTGTGTATTGGAAGCAAGCAAAGAAAAGTCGTAAGTGGATTGAAGAAGCCTAGAGAAATGTGCTTAAAATGACTCTTCCTTTAAACTAGAACGCTATTACAATATCCTATGTAAGTCTAATTAATAAACACAAGGGAATGTTCTTCTTTGGTCTGTTTAAAGAAACGAGCCAAGCTTGACTCATTCAAGTTATAATTGGCATAACATCACGGAGAATTCTTATTCAGATCACAAAACGAAACAGACAAAGATTACAATGCTTGTCTTGCACAAAAACATGTGGTTTAATTGAGAAAAAAAACAAGACAACAAACTGAACACGGCTAGTGTTGAGCGGTACGATAAGTTGCTTGGTCAAATGTTTTCACGTTTAACCGCTGTGTCGGAGCTTGGAATGGGTCTCACATAGATACCGATTGATGTCAGACGGGCTCTATTGCAAGACCCAAAGAAACCACCAAACTCACGACGATCACAATTCGCAAGATCAACAATTTCTTGCTTGCTACTTATTACATTTGAAGATTTGGGTACAGCTGTAACTGGCTCACAAATAGGTCCATGTTTCCCTAGGTTAGTATGAAATGTCAATGAGTTGATTCCTTGAAACAATCTTGGATATCCTCCTTGCCACCATTTTATTACGCCACTCAACCCAGTCACATATTCATTGTGCTTCAGTTTCACCTGCGTGTATGTTTACGTAACTTCATAACAGACTTCACTAGCTTTAAGCATACAAAAAAAAAAAAAAAAGCGATTTTTAACAACATCAACACTTACAACTCGGAGGCTGTGTCCCTCGGAGGGACCACCGTACTTTTCAGACATGACTATAGCTCCCTTCTCAGAGTAGCCAAACTGAATCGATGTTATATATGATGAGTCAAAAGAAACGAATATATGAGAGACCATTGTTTTGCCCTTTTCGTCCCAATGAGTGTCAAACTTTGACACTGTATCTCCAATTGGTCCTGCTCTGATCATCTCCATAAAGTTAGTGGCAGCTAAATAGTAAAATAGTTTATACAGAGAGAGAGACTTGTCATGCTTATATAGGATAGCTATTCCAGTACCCTAAGAGTCATCGTGTGTTTTATTTATGGAATTCATAGGGAGTAAGCACGAACAGGTTCACGTGCATTTAAGATAACCTTGAGATTTTACGCTTAGATGGTACAATTTCCGATGGAAGTCTGTGTGAAGAAACAATCCAAGTTCGTTGAGTCATAAAACTGACAGTTATGAGCCAGATTATAAACAGATGATTTTCTTTTCTCCGCCGCTTGGATTCTGAATACCAAAACAATTGCATAGTTTTGGCTGGTTACGGTACACAGACACCACTTAGAGATGAACGTTAGTATTCTGATTTAAATAACTGATGAATAAAGAAAATGTTGAACACTACATCTCTTGTGGTTTGTTAATCGAACATTGAGGAGGAAAGATGATGATATTTTACTTTCTTGACGCTCAATCCATAGACCAATTAAAAAAGAAGTGGACTTTTACTTCCAAAATCACCCAAAACAACCATAAAAATATGCATACAAATAAAAAAACGCATTAAAAATCGTGATTATAAAGGCCAAACTTCACGATGCATCGTGTTTACTCCTTGGAGGACAGGCTTCATATAGAAACCGATTGATGACAGACGATCAGAGCAAAAATAACCAAAGAAACCCCCAAATTCACAGCGGTAATGTATCCCCGAATGAAACTCTCTCCTCTCAATCCTCTCCTCCATGATGAAGAACAAAACACTTCGACGAGGCCCTAGATTGAACACAAGAGAAAGAATTTACGGGAAATCTATCTTATTGAAACCAAAAGTCGGCGCCTTTTCTGGTTTATGTGTACAAGGAACAGCGTCGGTGGTGTTGATGGGTCTATAGGTCTTACATTCAAAGGTGGAAGCTGAGACTTCATAGCTTTTAACTCAAAAGAAATAAACTTAAAAAAGAAACTCAAAACAAAGAAGAATCAGGTGAAATCTTTCATATATATCCAGAAATGTATTTAATCGTTTCAAATTTCATTAGCATAACATCACCAACTAAAGCTCTTATTATTGAGATGGTGAAACGAAATAAAAAGTACTGAGAAATTGGAAAAGATAAAACAGCACACTGATCAAACATCTTCATGTTTAATAGTGTCTACACCCGAGAGGACAGGCCTTATATAGAGACCTATAGAATTAAGTTCACTACAGCTGAAAGATCCATAGAAACCGCCAAATTCACGGCGGTCGAGTATTCCCGAATGAAACTCTGTCGTCGTAGGTCGCCTCCCTCTCGGTGAGTTGAATCCCCCACCGTGATAGGCCCAGGGGCGGATCTAGGGCATGGAGGGGTGGGGCACGTGCCCCATACTCTTTTTCCTTTTTTTTAAGTTAAAAATAAAGTTAATTTTGTTTATTTACCCATTAATGTATTAGACAGTTAAAAAGTCTAAAACTAAAAATGCGTAAGTAAAAAAGTTAAAATTATGTTGACTTACATGACTTAGCCACACCTCTCTTGGTTTTTTTTTCTCCAGTGCTCCACGTTGTTTTTTTTAGAAAATAGAGTTTAAAAAAGTAAAATTTTGTTTTTTAATTGATATAATTTAAGTTTTATCTCTCTTTTAAGTTGAATTCTCTTCAATTTTTTTTAGAAACGACAATTCAATAATTTATAGTGCTTGTGTGATAAATTCATACAGATATCAATGAAATGATATTTTAAAAGAAAGAGTGCATCAACATCTGAGAATAATTGTGATGATTTACCTTCGAATCTAGCAGATAGGAAATGAATACTAGATTATCATTCTAATGTAAGAGATGAGGCAAGACGCAATCTTATTAAGGGTCCTTGTCAACTTCACGGTCATGATTTTCCGAAAACAGCGACATAAAATAATGTGAGAAATAACTATTTGATAATGTGACAAACGATCTAGTAATAAAAAAGTTACAAGATATGAAAGATCGTAGGATAATTTTGTAGAAGTTTTTTACTTTTTCTTTTTGTTTGGTCATAATGTTTTTTTGTTTTTTCTTCATTAAAAAAAAATTATGTGCCCCATGCTAAATAAATTCATGTGTCCGCCCCTGGATAGGCCTCGTGCTTTCCCTCGTTCGTATGAAATGTGAGAGAGGTAATACGAGAGTACCACTTCTCTCCGCTGATCCCAGTGACAAACTCAGACTCATGGTTCAGCCTCACCTGCAGATTAGTGTAAATCAAACAAATACCATTCATTATTAGAGATTTATACGTTCAGAGTATCTACGCAGGCCCGGCCCTGAGCCCAAACAGACCAAGCTTGGGCTTGCGGCGCCGTTTATATTATATAATTTATCGGCCCCTAATTACCAAATAGTCTTCTTAGCATAGTGGTTGGAAGCTCTAACTGCAGTGTTAAAGGTAGCGGATTCGATCAATTTTATGGCAATATATTTGTTTTTCAACAAAATCAGTATAGTTAATGGGCTTTTATATTTTTCCAGCTTGTGGCCTCTATATTCTCAGGGCCGGCTCTACGAATGGAAGAAAGGGTGAGACAAACAATTCGAGTACTATCGCCCTCTGTGAAATGGTTGTCTGTTGGGCCGTGCTTTTTTGACAAAATCAGAGCTCCGTGTTCGACATATCCAAACTGAATGGAATTTACACTACCGGAGTCAAAAGTGACGAAAATGTGACTTATTGCGTCACGGCCAGTTTCTTCCCACTTTTCTCCAACGCTATAGTCTCCTAATGGCCCCAATTTCATTTCCATTTTGCCGCAGATGAAACGTGCAGTACAAGTTAAATTATTGAATACAGAGCAAGGGATATATATAGGCGGGCTTTGGGGAGAAATAATGTTCAAGAAACCGAGGAGTCTTCTTTGACTTGTTTATTTATGGTGTTTCATGAGAATCAATCATAGCAAAAAAGTCCCAAATTACATTTACGAAACCTCGAGTAATGTGCTAAAAACGACTCATTGACTCTCTGATTTTGAGAGAGAACCATTTTACAAATTTTCTGCACAATTCTAAATAGGCTTCAAAGAAACAGATGCCGTAGTGAACAATCATTCGACTAAAACAAATAGGTTAATTGAAAACTGATGCTTATAAATAAAACATGAAAAAAAAAATATGGCATTCCACCATTGAAATAGCTTTTGATTCAAAGCACAAAATTAGAAGCAAAAAGTAAAACTCACGTACTAATACTACTAATACTATATAGCTCTTGCATGAATGCAAACGGGAAAACCTAATCAAAGAGATCAATAAGGAACAAAATAGCTTTCTCCAATTTGGAGCGTATCCGGTCTTTGAGTTTGGTGGGCTTATAACGACGGACGGACTTGAGAGGAAAACCATCGACCATCTTCGGGTTTTGATAATCAAGTGTAGGAATTGAAGATAACCTGGGGACTGTGTCATTGCTTGTAATGGGAGAGACATACATGCCAATGGATGCAAGACTGCCTGTGCCTCCACAAAAAGACCCAAAGAAACCACCAAACTCGCTACGATCACATATCCCCACATCAATTTCCTTCTTACGGCCTTTAATATAGTTGTCATGTCTCTTCCAAAACGGTCCGTATTTCCTCTTATTAGTGTGAAATGTCAAAGACGTGATACTTAAGTCATGATCAATGCCACTCAACCCAGTCAAATATTCATCGTATCCCAGTCTCACCTGTATATTGTATTTACCTTAACTTCATCAGAGAGTACCCCGGAAAGGAAACAAAACTAAATATATTGTAAAACTTACTATTTTGAAGTGTTTACCAACGGACGAAGCGTTAAATCGAGGTAGATACAAGACATGAGCTCCGGACGAACGGTGAATTTGAGACAAGACATGAGCTCCCTCCTGAAGATATCTAAACTGAATAGAGTTTATGTCATAGTCGTCGAAAGAAATAAAGATAGCAGAGATCATGGTGTGTCCCTTCTCGTCCCAACTCCGATAGGAAGAATTTTCAAGTCCAATTGGTCCCACTTAGAACATCTCTGAATACTCTTTTTCTTGATAATCTTATAATAATCTGTTCTTGTGAGAATACATATTACACACACACATATATATATATATATATATATATATATATATATATATATATACTTAGGTTTACATTATTTCTCTAAGAAAACTTCCTAAATCAAAGAACTCGAAAACAGATAGTTTACACAAATTAAAAACTAAAGCCTAAAATGTAAAACTAAATCATTTCCTAATCTATTTGTTCACTTATTTTTATAATTAATTAGTGCTTTCCTTTTTAGCTATGATATTCAGTATATACAGCTATATTCATCTGATGATACATCTTTTAAGTTATTAACTTCCTTTTTCTGCCGGGGTTCTTTGCAAACAAATCCCAATTTTCGAAAATTGAAGTCTGATTTTTTTCCTTTTTGCAAATCTTTTTTTTTATAAAAAAAATAGAAGATGGTTTTCATTGGTTTCTTGATACCAAAACAACCGAATAGCTTGGCAACAAGACACCACTTATCGGTTAGAGTTCTTGTTAAAGCCTAGCTATGATGATTATTAATTGAATATTTATCATCAACTTTAACTTCAACATTTACAATGTTCTTATACATACAACCACATAAGCTTAACAGAGGAAGAAAATAGGGTACGTAACTAGTCCATCTAACTCTAACCAACCTTGGCCACAATGACGTGTCACGTGTGTATGTAATAATATGTACAATAATTATACAGTTTACAATTAGATTTTGTTATGGGTATATACTTTAAAATAATCAAAAGAATTAAGAAAACTCTGTTGATGGAAACTCATTTACAATTTTCGTACGCCAAAAAAGTCTTGGCTATGTGATCCTAGCTATTGGTGACGGTGTTAAGTGTTAATAACACAGCTACTTCATCTTGTAAACACTCGTATACTCTATTCATCTTCTAATCTCACAAAGAAATGAGATTGGGCTCAGCATGAATACACGGAACATTAGATTAACAAAGATGCATATCTTTGGGAAACTCGTTTTTAAAATCACAGACATACGTAACCCTCAATTGGCAAGAATTAATCATAAAACAGAAGAAACATGACATTTATATTACTTGAGAATTGAGAAATAGAAAGATGACACTAAGACGTTGCTCTATCAAAGCTACATTATTTTAGAGAAAACTCAACAACAAATTGAACCAGGCCATGAGGCTACTACAAGGCGTTGCTTAGTCAAATGTTTTTCACTTTCGACCACCGTGTCGTGTCGGGCCTTGCAATGGGTCTCACATAGATACCAATCGATGAAAGGCAGAAAAATATATGAGAGCAAGGGATGTATATATAGGCGGGCTTTGGGGAGAATAGTAATGTGCAAGAAACCGACGACGAGTCTTCTTTGACTTGTTTATTAAGTCCCAATTACATTTACGAAACCCTCGAGCACTGAGCTTTACAAATTTATTGCACAAGTCTAACGAGGCTTTAAAGAAACAGATGCCGTAGTGAACAATCATTCGACTAAACAAAATAAATAGGTTAACTGAAAACTGATGCTTATAATTACAACATGGCCAAAAAAAAAATGTGGCATTCCTCCAAATAAAATATCTTTTAATTCAAAGCAAAACACAAATTTAGAAGCAAAAAGTAAAACTCAAGTACTAGTACTACTAATACTATAGCTCTTGCATGAATGCAAACGGGAAAACCTAATCAAATAGAGCAATAAGGAACAAAATAGCTTTCTGCAATTTGGAGCGTATCCGGTCTTTGAGTTTGGGCTTATAACGACGGATGGGCTTGACAGGAAAACCATCGACCATCTTCGGGCTTTGACAATCAAGTGTCCGATTATGGGTGATTCTAGTTGTAGGAATTAGAGATAACTCGGGGACTGTGTCATTGCTTGTAATGGGAGAGACATACATGCCAATGGACACCAGATGGCCTCCATATCCGAAAAAAGACCCAAATAAACCACCAAACTCGCTACGATCACATATCCCCGCATCAATTTCCATCTTACAGCTTTTAAGATAGCTATATCTCTTACAAAACGGTCCGTATTTCCTCTTATTAGTGTGAAATGTCAAAGACGTGATAGTTGACTTATGATCAATGCCACTCAACCCAGTCAAATACTCATCGTTTCCCAGTCTCACCTGTATATATTTACCTTAACTTCATCAGAGAGTATCCCGGAAAGAAAACAAAACTAAATACTATATTGTATAATTATGAGAGAGAGAGAGAGGGGAAAACTGAAGATTCTACTAAAAAACTTACTATTTTGAAGTGTTCACCAACGGAGGAAGCGTTAAATAGAGGTAGAGACAAGGCATTAGCTCCGGACGAACCGTGAATTTCAGACAAGACATGAGCTCCATCCTGAAGATATCTAAACTGAATAGATTTTATTCCAACTTGGTCGAAAGAAATACAGATAGCAGAGATCACGGTGTGTCCCTTCTCGTCCCAACAACTGTGATTGGAATTTTCCCATCCAATTGGTCCCACTTTGAACATCTCTGAATACTCTTTTTCTCGATAATCTTAATCTTATAATAATCTGTTCTTGTGAGAATACATATATATATATATATATATATATATGTACTTAGGTTTACATAATTTAAAACTTCCTAAATCAAAGTATATAAATAAACTTGAAAACAGAAAGTTTACACAAATTAAAAAACTTAAAACCCGAAATGTAAAACTAAATCATTTCCAAATCTTTTCTTTTTATTTTTTCTCTTTTTTTTATAGTTTTTTTTAGGGTTTGTGCTTTCCTTTTTAGCTATGATTCACTATTTACAGCTACATATTCATCTGATGATACTATTGATTAACTTCCTTTTTTTCTGCCGGGGTTCTTTGCAAACAAGTCAAGATGCCGAATTTTCGAAAATTTGTGGACCAAAGTCTGAATTTTTCCTTTTTGCAATGTGTATAATAAAAAGTAAAGATGGTTTTATTGGTTTCTTGATACCAAAACAATCGAAGCTTGGCAACAAGGCACCACTTATCGGTTTGAGTTATTGTTGAAGCCTATGCTATGATGATTATTAACTGAATATTTCTCATAAACCTCAACTTGAACATTTACATTGTTCTTATATATACAATCCAGGACGGATCCAGAATTATTTTTAGTATGGGGCACAACTTTTTTCAAATTAAATACTAAACTTCAACTCATAATATATATTCAAATTTTTAAATAATCAAACCTATGATAACACAAAATCGAGAAAAACAAAAAAAATAAGACAAATATGATAATCCTCTCTAAGTTATAACAAAAAAATAACAAATATCTTTTCAATTTTCTAAATAGATTTTAGATTTTTGAACTTTTTCATCTTTTACATTTGATTTATGTGGGCTTTTGAAATATTTATAGTAAATTCATAAGCAAATTATGATATTTAAATGAAGTAATATATGTTAATCACTAAAAGAAAAGAAGAATTAGCATGTGGCACGTGCCATGTTTTTTTCAACGTACGTCCGCCACTGTATAGCTTAACAGAGGAAGAAAATAGAATAACTAATTCATCTAACGAACTCTAACCAACCGTGTCCACAATGACATGTGTGTATGTAATATGTACTTTAAATTAATCGAAATAGTTATAGAAAACTCTGTTTAGGGAAACCCATTTTACAATTTCGTTAGCCGAAAAGTTTTTGGCTATGTGATTCTTAGCTATTGGTGATGGTTTTAAAGTGTTATCACATGATTCTCAATTTACATTTACGAAACCTCGAGTAATGTGCTAAAAATGACTCATTAACTCTCTGTTTTTGAGAGAAAACCATTTTAAACTTTCCGCACAAGTCTAAAGAGGCTTTAAAGAAACAGATGCCGTAGTGAACAATCATTCGACTAAACACAATAAATAGGTTAACTGAAATCTGATGCATATAGTTAAAACATGACAAAAAAAAAAGTGGCATTCCTCCAATAAAGTACTCCCTCTGTTTCACAAAGAGTGTCATTTTGACACTTTTCACACAAATTAAGAAATTTGATAAAAAGTCTCTTCTATCCCTTATAAATTCATTAAACAGTTTTCTCTCTCTAATTAATACATTAAAACAATAGGGTTAAAACTGGATTTTTCTTTAAAATTTTGCATTGAAAATATAAAACGACACTCTTTGTGAAACAAGAATTAAATCTTAAAACGACACTCTTTGTGAAACCGAGGGAGTATCTTTTAATTCAAAGCACGAATTAATTAGCAAAAAAATAAAACTCAAAGATTAGTACTAATTCTATAGCTCTTGCATGAATGCAAACGGGAAATCTAATCAAAGAGAACAAATAAGGAACGAAATAGCTTTCTGCAACTTGGAGCGTATCCGGTCTTTGAGTTTGGGCCTATAAAGACGGATGTGCTTGACAGGAAAACCATCGACCATCTTCGGGCTTTGACAATCAAGTGCCCGATCATGGGTGGTGGTGATGATTCTCGTTGTAGGAACTGGACGAAACTCGGGGACTGTGTCATTGCTTGTAATGGGAGAGACATACATGCCAATGGATGTCAGATAGACATCGCCTCCAAATCTGCCAAAAGACCCAAATAAACCACCAAACTCGCTACGATCACATATCCCCACATTAATTTCCTTCTTACAGCTTGTAAGATACTCATATCTCTTACAAAACGGTCCGTATTTCCTCTTATTAGTGTGAAATGTCAAAGACGTGATACTTGAGTTATGATCAATGCCACTCAACCCAGTCAAATACTCATCGTTTTCTAGTCTCACCTGTATATATTTGCCATAACTTCATCAGAGAGTACCCCAGAAAGAAAACAAAACTACAATATATTGTAAACAAAAATTCAACCGAAACAAAATCTGAAGATTCCTACTAGCTATAGGCTTTCATGTTAAGTGGCTAAAATAATTATGAGAGAGGGAGGGAAAAACTGAGAAGATTACACCAAAACTTACTATTTTGAAACGGTCACCTACGGTTCGTCCGTGAGTTTCAGACAAGACATGAGCTCCCTTATGAAGATATCTAAACTGAATAGATTTTATGTCATAGTCGTCGAAAGAAATAAAGATAGCAGAGATCATGGTGTGTCCCTTCTCGTCCCATCTCCCCTCAAACAAAATCGCCCTTCGTCCAATTGGTCCCACTTTGAACATCTCTCTATACTCTTTTTCTTGATAATCTTATAATAATTTCTTCTTGTCAGAATACTTAGGTTTATATAATTTCTCCAAGAAAACTTCACAAATCAAAGTATATAAATAAACTTGAAAACAGAAAGTTTACACAAATTAAAAACTTAAGCCAAAAAATGTAAAACTAAATCATTTCCTAATCACTTTGTTCACTTTTTTTTATTTTTCCATTAGTGCTTTCCTTTTTAGCTATGATATTCACTATATACAGCTATATTCATCTGATGATACTATTATCTTTTAAGTTATTAACTTCCTTTTTTCTGCCGGGATTCTTTGCAAACAAGTCAAGATGCCGATTTTTCGAAAATTTATGGATCAATTAAAGTCTGAATTTTTCCTTTTTTGCAAATATTTTTTTAATAAAAAAAAAAAAATAGAAGATGTTTTTCATTGGTTTCTTGATAATAAAACAACTGAATAGCTTGGCAACAAGACACTACTTATCGGTTAGAGTTCTTGTTGAAGCCTTTGATTGTTGTTTAACTGATGAATATTTCTCATAAACTTCAACTTCAACATTTACAATGTTCTTTTGATTATGGGTATACACTTTAAACTAATCAAAAGAAATAGAAAACTCTATTGAGGGAAACCCATTTTACAATTTCGTAAGCCGCAAAGGTTGGCTATTGGTGATGGTTTTTATTCATCCTTCTTTTTTTTTTTTTGTTCGAAAAATGAAGAAAGTTTTTATTCATCTTCTAATCTCACAAAGAAATGAGACTATCGGCACAGCATGAATACAAGGAACATCAGATAAACCACGAATGATGCATATCTTTGGGAATGCCAAAGTAAGCAACTCGGTCCTCAATTTCGTCCTTACATATTTCCTTTTTAAATCACAGACACAGGCAACCCTCAATTGGCAAGAACAAACCATAAAATAACAGAAGAAACACGACATTTTTATTACACTAAGACATTGCTCCATTAAAGAAGCTACATTATTTCAGAGAAAATTCAACAGCATATTGAACCAGGCCAAGGCGTTGCTTAGTCAAATGTTTTCACTTTCAACCACCGTGTTGGAACTTGCAATGGGACTCACATAGATACCAATCGACGAAAGACAGTTTGTATTGTAAGACCCAAAGAATCCACCAAACTCACATCGATCACGTATCACCGGATCAATTTCTATCTTGGAACCCCTTGCATAATTTTCAATCGGTCCGTGCTTTCCACGGTTGGTGTCAAGTTTCTAATTCCTTCACACAGTCCTAGTTCTCTACTCAATCCAGTCACATACTCATCTTGCTTCAGTCTCACCTGCGGTTAACTTCATCAGAGACTTAACTTGATATATAGGAGCTTACTAATAGAGCCAAGAACAAAATAAAAAGTTACCACATAATCATTTGAAGAGCATGGTCCCTCAGAGGTACCATACATTTCAGACAGGACTAGAGCATCATTCTCCAAGTAGCCAAACTGAATAGATCTTATGATTCTATCGAAAGAAACGCAGATGTAAGAGATCATGTTGCGTCCCTTGTCGTCCCATTCAGTGTCATCTGGCACGTCCATTCAACACCCAGGTCGGCCATTTTAACGCAGTCACATGTCACTCTTCTTCCAACTTGTCCTGCTTTCATCATCTCTATGTAAGAAGAAGATACAGTAGCTTCAGGAGGATAGAGAGTTAGATAGACTAAGGACGATTATATAAGATACCATGTCTTGTCCAAAACCCTAATTAATTAAGAGTTGTCATAACTTTAATTTATGGAGTTCATTGGGAGAAAGCTAGACAATTTCCCAAGTACATTGAAGAGAACCCTTGAAAGTTGTGCTTATGAAGACTATTCGTTTGACCAAAACATGTTTTGAGATAAACAAAAGGTTTTCATTGGACGTCTCAAGCCGGTGCAGTGATGAGGATCATGATGCGTTAGATGAAATCTTGGTGTGCTTTTTGGTTTTCAAACTTGTCTACATTTTTGGAAAAAAAATTAAGTACGGAGTCCAATATAATAGACACCAGGAAAAATAAACAAAAGGTGCTTAAGATGACACTTCCTTTGAACAAAAACAATTTGTATCTGATACTTACAATCTTGGAGCTATTAGTATAGTTTCCTTTTTCCTTGTTCTTTGTAAACAAGTCAAGACACCAAACTTTACCAGTTTGAGTTCTTGTTAAAGCCTGTGATAGTTATTGTTAGAGTGAGCGAGAGACACCCGCTGATTCTTCTATTTCCTCTAATATGCTTAAAAACTGAAAAAATTAAAGCATAATTTCAAGACATTGCATGCCAGAATCACAGACATATGGAACCATCAATCGACAATAACAAGTCATAGAAAGAACAAATGGGACATTCTGTATTACTTGTGAGTTGAGAAATATAAAGATAACACCAAGACATTATTACTCAATTAGAGCTACTACTTTATTTCAGAAGATAAAACTCACAACAAATTGAACCAGACAACTGTTGGAAGGCTGCTACGAGTCGTTCCTTTTCAAATGTTTTAACGTTTAACCACTATGTCGGACCGTGCAATGGGATTCACATAGATACCAATCGATGAGAGATTATACTTATTGTAAGACCCAAAAAACCCACCAAACTCACGTCGGTCACGTATTCCTGGAACAATTTCTATCTTGGAACCACTTGCATAGTTTTCGTTTAAAGTTCCTATCGGTCCGTGCTCCCCACAGTTTTTATTCCTATCGAAATGTCAAATTTTTTATTCCCCCAGAGCTTCCTAGTACAGTAGTACTCCACTCAATCCAGTCACATATTCATCTTGATTCAGTATGACCTGCATGTATCATCATCAGAGACTTCCCCTTCACATAAGCTTACTAAAAAACAGAAAAAATGTTCTTTTACCGACACAAAACTTACAACTCGAAAAAGTTGTGTCCCTCAGAGGGACCAAACTTTGTAGACATGGACAGAGCTCCATCACCTCCATTGTTCAAGTAACCAAACTGAATAGATGTTATGACGCAGTTGTTGTAAGAAACGTATACGTGAGAGATGATGTTCTGTCTCTTCTCGTCCCATTCAATATCATCTCCGTCCTCCCATTCATCGTAATATAGCTCGTTATCTGGGTCGTCATACGTCCCTCTTATTCCCACTGGTCCTGCTCTTATCATAGCTGTAGAAGAACCAGATACAATAGTTTAAGAGAGAGAGAGAGAGAGAGAGGGAGAGAGAGATAATAGATACTCTGTCTTGTCCAAAACACAAAGAGTCGTCATGCATTTTTATTTATGGAACTCATTGGGAGCAAGCTAGACAAGTTTCCAGATACATTAAAGAAAACACTTGGAAATTGTGCTTAACGGGACTCTTCGTTTGACCAAAACCCGTTTCACATTTTCCTAATTAAGTAGTCCAACAGACACCACGGAAAATAAACAAAAGGGATCAGACATTGGATGGAGCCTTGGGGTCGGTCTCAAGCTGTTTATGGTCTTCAAACTTGTCTATAGCCATTTGAAGCTCGTCCGTGCCACCAACAGCCCTCATTGTGTAGAAATATACCCCAAACACAAAAGCTGTCAAGCCTCCCGCCACAACCATGTTCTTGCTTTTTGGGCCGAGGAAGCTCAAACCTTGAAATCCCGCCATTGTTTTCAAACTCTTTAGCCTGCAGTTTTTTTAGGAAAGAGTAAAATGCCATAAGTTAACTGTCTTACTCATGTAGAAGATGCCACAAATCAAGAAGCATTAGCTACTTTCATTTCTCGACAATCACGGGATAAAGCATAACATGAGAAACTAGAGAGAAGAACTCTGACAAACAACAACTCAAAGAAGGATTCCCAAAATCCCACTTTGAATCCCGAAAAGTAGATTTCGTTAATATAATGCAAATAGCAATCCTAGTTCAACCAAAAATGAATTTCCATTAGATATTTGCTATTTATGTGACAGTGCAGGGAGAACATAATCGACTTATGAGATCCAGTCAAGTAAGTGAAGGTTACAAATCACTCCAGTAAACAAAACTTGTTCTTTTGCATTAATGATCTCAACCCTAAGATTCCATATTTTCATGTCCACGGGAACTACAATCAATCGATAACCTTTTTCGCATAAGAATCAGAGCTCCCAGTCGACGAAAGTCAAATTCACAGCAGAAATAAAAAGCTTTCCCCAACAACAAAACCCTAATTCGACATCAGAACATCCAAAGTTGACATCTTGGACACAAGTTTCCGTTTCTATTCGGAAGATGTCGAACTGAAAATTAAATATCGAACTGCAAGCAGAGCAGAAAGCATCAAAAGGAACAGAACAAAAAGCCGTCAATTCAGATCGGATTCTTCAGCTATTGAACAAATCAATTCGAGGAGCAAAAAGAAGAAAAAAAAATTTGGAATTGAACGGAACCTGATTCTTTACGAACGATAAACCCTACAAAACCTGAAATTGCAAAAAGCTGAGATGTTTCGTTCTTGGCACATGAAAGGTTCCGTGTTGACAAAAAAAAGAGGGTTCGTGTTTTAGCCGGTAACTACTTTTACAGGCCCATCAACTAAGCCCAACTAATCTTTCATGTTGTACAACAGTACAAGCTTAAGCAAAGTTATCTTTAAACTCTTCAATCTCGATATCGTTAATAAAAAATAATTACTATTCTAAAACCATAACAATTATAAGTCATAATTTATGACCGTTGACTATAACTGTAAAATTTTGACGGTAGAGATTTTGACTTAAAAAACTGTGACTATAACTTTAAATATTTCTAAAAGTGTTATTTAAATATTTAAATTTAATTAATAAATCTAATTAATGCTACAGTGTAAACATGAACTAAATATAGGAAAAATAGATTTCAAAATATTGGAAAAATAAGTTAATTATTAACTAGTCAAAAGTATTTTGTGATATAACAAGAGATCAAACCGTGAGATTGCCTTGAAAGTTAAAACTACTTCGTCGCTAACCATGACTCAATTATCCTTCGCGTCGCAAAAAATTAAGCTGAAAAAAATTGTGGAAGGCCTCCATCGGATCCGATACTTTTGGTGGTCAGAATATATTCAAATAGCAATTTTGCTCCAAAAATCTCAAATGATGTTTTTCTCAACCAAATTAGCTACAGTAGAACCTCTATAAATTAATACTCGATAAATTAATAATCACTATAAATTAATAAATTTTGCCGATCCTGAGTCGGGTCAATGTAAAAAATTTTCAAAATTCGATAAGATAATAAGATAATTTTTTTTTGAAACTCATATGTAAATATATGGTCCCAATAATAATATAAATTAATAATTATAAATATATGCTTATATATAGTAAAATATGATTATTGTTGTGTTGTTTTTCTGAAAATTGGATTCTCGCTCGAGTTCATCTCTAATATTTCTTATTCNGATATATTTAAAAAAGAAAATAGCAGACGTCTAGCTGAAATGGAACCATATGACTATGAATATAGATCATACCGCTATATATTCATCTACAATAGCCTGATCCAAATTCTTAGGAATAAATCCAGCTCCAATTCCTTGAATCTTGTGAGGTCCTGCATTTCAAAATACAAGACAGATAAAAAAAAGCAGGGTTTTGGAATAATACGTCAGAGATGCAAGGAAACAAAATCACTGCCATACCGGGTTTTCCACCAGAAAGTATGGCACTTTCAGTGGGTTCTACACCGATAACCTGGTACAGAATTTTTACTAATTAGAAGAATAGCCAATCTCTAATTATAGAGGTTTTAAACATCCACAGATGTATTCATTCCAGCTTAGTTGCTGCAAGCCCGTTTGCTCTATATACCTTCAATTCGGGTTTTCTTTCTTTAATGAACCGACCAACGCCAGTGATAGTTCCACCAGTTCCAATTCCCGCAACCAATATATCCACCTTTCCTCTTGTATCTTCCCAAATTTCAGGACCAGTAGTCTCGTAATGAATCTGCATATTCTTTTATATTAAAACACTAGCAAATATACTTGCAGCCTATAAAAATGTGGAACCAGAGAGTTTCAAGTTGCCAAAGAAACTAAACAGTAATACCAATGTTGATAACAAAAGGAAATGCAGAGGAGTTTCTATATTTTCTCTTAACTTAGATCTTTCACACTCTCTTATTATGGTGCAGAACTAGAGGCAACACTAAGTCATGATTCATATAACACAGATAGAGAGTATAATGGAAAGAGAAGCAACCACAGACCTTGGGATTGGCTGGGTTGTCAAACTGTTGGAGCATGTAGGAGTTAGGAGTGTTTTTCAATATTTCTTCAGCCTTCTGAATTGCCCCAGTCATGCCTTTTGCAGGTTCAGTTAATACAAGCTCAGCTCCAAATGCCCTCAAAAGAACCCGTCTCTCCAAACTCATGGACGCGGGCATCGTCAAGATAAGTTTATAGCCCTTTGAAGCAGCAATAAATGCAAGACCAATCCCTGTGTTTCCACTTGTAGATTCCACAAGAACACTCTAGAAAAGTGCAAAAAAGAAAAATATAATCAGAGGGCTTGACGCTCAATGCAGAATAATCCATTTAAGAATAATGAACTTATTACAACACAATGTCTACCAGATTTCTCAGCACATTCTGAAGTCTTAACAACAACAAGACTCAAATCTATAACCAATACCTTTCCAGGTGTTATAAGTCCTTTTTGCTCAGCATCAGTAATCATACTATACCCAATCCTGAAATCACCATAGCAGCAGAAGCTCAGAATAAACATGTGAAGATAGCAACCCATAAATCAAATCGGTTACACAAACCTATCCTTCACACTGCAACATGGTTCCATGATCTCAAGCTTGGCAGCAACACTTGCAACACAACCCTTGACTATGTTGTTCAAGTACACCATCGGAGTTTTCCCAATAAGCTGAATCAATTCATAACATTCAGAAAAGAAAAAAGGAATCAAAACTCAAAGGAGATCAAAGCAAATTGTATTGTATCAGACAAAGAAGTCAAATTCACAGGCCTAGTGCTCAGCTAGATTACTGTTTTCCCCTAAAACGAGAAAATTGAACATCAATTTAGTTTTCCTCTCTCTCTCTCTATCTCTCTTCTCTATACAGATGCAATCGAAACACTAATTAGAAGAAAAACCCATCTAACCTGAGCGGCGTTCTCGGCGATATTGAGCCCTTCGATACCAGCTTCGGGCTTGACAGACACAGCCTTGCACACAACATCGTTACACCTCTGTCTCTGTCTCTTGAGCGTGAGAGCAGCCGGGAGAAAATCGCAAGTAGCCGCCTTTCTAGAAGATAAGGAGACAGAAGAGAGCTCTGGCGAGTATTTGAAGGGTCGGTGGCGAGAAGTCAACGGATTAAGGAGGAAAGCAGAGGAAGATGTCGCAGCCATGATTGCTCTTTCGCTCTGTTATCTCCCTCACTTTCCCAAAACCGTAGACACAGAGAGAAGTAGAGAGAGAGAGAGACCAGCGAGAATCTTCTTTCTCCTTTGCGGTTAAAACTCGAAGAGACTTGACACTGATTAGATCGCACTGTACCTCCGAAAACGACGTCGCTTGTTGAAGTTTCAATAATTTTGGCATCTTCTACAGGATTATCTTTTCCTTGAATTGTAAAAACAGAATTATCTGGAGAAAAAGAAGAGACTTTGAAATTTGTGGAAAAAATAAAAATAAAAATCTGATTTGTCTTATCTGATTCTCAGTTTCTCACCAACCTTAGTGTGATGGAGAGGTGAATATGGAGCACATGTTCTTCTTCATCATCTATCCCTACCTAACTCCCAAAGGTCAGATATAATCTTTCTGGATTTTTGTTTAATCTTTTTGGGTTCTTTTCCTTGTTTAATTTCTGGGTAGCTGTTAAAGTTATTACAAACTTTTCGAAAGAGACGACTCTTGTTTGACGTTATCTCCGTGTTTCTGTGATTCTGTTCCATTCGATTCGACCCTCAAGCCAAAAACAAAAACCCTATCCCCAGATTGGAAATTGGGATTTTGGCAAAGCTCTGAATTTGGTCAGTTTTTAGACGAGTTTTGTGTGTAAGTTTTTTTCTTCCGATTCGATAAAAATTGACCAATTCTTACTTTGTTGTTTGACTCTTCCATTTCTGGATACTAAGCTAAATGGATTCATATATATCTCTGGAGCTCTAAAACTGTGATTTTTGCATAAGATGGCAAAGAAAATCGCTCATTTGCTCTCTGTTGCCTTTGACTAAGCCAAATGTCTGTTTATTGCTTGATTAGTTTTCTATGATAAGTAATCGTGTTGTTGATTTGTTCTTTACCTACAGGTTAGAATTCGCTGTTGGAACATCGACTGTTTTGAGGTTTACGCTTCTGTTGTATTGGACAGTGTTCGCAGAAGAAGAGACGGAAGATGTCTTTGGATGAGAAGAACCTCATAGAAATCTTGGAGGAAGGTCACAAAGTCGATATACTTAAGTACATTGATTATGTCAGTGCCCCTCAAGCTGGTGCTATAGCGACATTCTCAGGCACTACAAGGGACATGTTCGAGGGCAAAACAGTCTTGGAGCTAAGGTATGAAGCATATGTGCCAATGGCCACACGATGCCTCAGCTCGATCTGTACAGCCGCTAGATCAAACTGGGACATCCATAAAATTGCTGTCGCTCACCGTCTGGGACCAGTTCCTGTTGGAGAAACCAGCGTGTTCATCGCGGTCTCGTCTGTTCACCGTGCAGATGGTTTAGATGCTTGCAAGTTCTTGATCGACGAGCTCAAGGCATCGGTTCCAATATGGAAGAAAGAGGTGTACACTAATGGAGAGATTTGGAAGGAGAACTCTGAGTTTATGGAGAAAAGATTGGAGCTTGCAGAGAAAAGAGAGAGCTTAGGGAGGAAACCTGTGGTTGAAGAACATAAAAGAAGTTGCTGTGGTAGTAAAGTAAGAGTACAAGACGATGAAGAAGCATAAAGATATAGCAGGAGATAACAATTCTTCTTCTTGATTACTTGTAACAAAGAGCAATATTTGGTTTTTTGTTTTCTCTCAAGAAATAAAAATTTGTCTCAAACACATTGTTGAACCTAAAGACTTCAATTACAATAGAGTTGCAAATGTCTCACAGCTTTAAAATTTCAGATCTCTCCCAAGTAGATATCTTTATCGCTACTGCAAGATCCAATGATAGGCTCGGTAGGGTGAAAAACGCACTCATTGACAGAGCCTTTATGACCTGGGAGCTTATACAGAATGCGCCGAGTGGTTGTGTCCCATATATGAACCATACGGTCTGCGCTACCAGCAGTGACTTTGGTGCCATCGGGTGACCACGAACATTTCAGTAGGTTCTTCTCAAAGTTGTGTTGGTGCCCATCAAAGATTTTCACACATCGGTTCTGTGGAGCGTAAGGACGCATGTCCCATACGCAGAGCTTGCTGTCCATTCCATTGGTGAGAAGGTAGGAACCGTCTGGGCTTAAGCTCATACCCGTGATTGTGTCTTGATGACCCTCAAGTGTCATGGTGGCTTCGCCTTTCCGCAAGTCCCAGACTTTGACATCACAGTCTACACCGCCAGTGAAAATCTTATCAGCAGCATCAGAGAAACTGACGGCTGTGATTTGGTATTTATCGGGGAATGTCTGTATGGCTCCTCTCTGACGCATGTCCCAAAGCTTGGCAGTTCCATCATCGGATCCACTGATGATAAGCGGAGGTCCTCTACGTGTAGGACAGCAAGAATTAACAAACGAGGAATGTTCAGCCATCTTCTTGACTTGTTTTCCAGTTTCAACATCCCATGCCCTTACAGTTTTATCAGGACTGGCTGACACAATATGGGAGCCATCGCTGGTCCAGTGAAGATCAAGGATAGCGTTCTTGTGACCTTTCAGAACCATGAAGTTTTTGCAGTCCCCGTGAACTCTCCAGAGGAAGATTTCTCGATCATGGGATCCAGATGCAATCAGAGTTCCAGCTGGGTTGAACTTCATGGTGTAGACAGCACTCGGGTGTCCAGTTAGCAACATAATAGGTGCTTCCAAGCTCGATGTCCGTTGATTGCCATTGGGACCAGGTCCTTGGAGAGCATTGTGTGTGACAGTTGACATATCCATCGGCCTAGGACCTGACAAAGCGTTCTCATTCTCTCTAGTCATGATTTCCATCTTAGCCTCTGTGTTCGCTGTCAAATCGGGTTCGTACCTGGATTCCACAAGGAAACGAATTACCTACCACATTGATCAAAGCTATATCAATAAATCGCACAGCTGTGTAAACACTTAACAAGTATCAAGTAACCTGCACATCCCAAGTAAAGCCAACGAAAGCAATAGGTTGCAATAGTTCCTATAGGATTGATTTTGAGTACTGAACATGAAAAACAATGTAATGCTAACAAGAAGCTCATACGGGAAGGATCTTTTGTTTTCCTAAAAAAAAAGAGTTAAGGACACTTTGGAGTCGTGAGTGAGATACAGACGCATCTAATATCAAGCCGCAAGAGAAAAAATCCAGATATTTACGAAGCATCAGGAATCGAGATCTCTCTAAAGGTAACATCAAATCTAGTAGCTAACAGAGCTATGCGTAAAAATCTAAACACGCTCATGCCTAATCCGCCTCCAATTACACAAAAGACAGTGAAGAATGGAAGAAGAAAAAGCTTGGTAGATACCATGATTTAGCAGAAAGACTTCATGGAGCTAAGTTGCTTAAAAGAGAAACCTATAACGCTCGTTACGGAGAGAGATATATTACGTACCCAAGTTAAATGACGGCGAGAGATGCACAAAACGCCCGGTGTCGTTGACAAACCACCGGAACCCTAAACCCAGAGAGAAAAAGCTCGCGAGAAAGAGGGAGAAGAGATTCAGAAAATAAAAGGTCAGTCCGTCGCTCGGTATATTTGTATAGTATTTGATAAAGACCCCTACATTTTTAAAGTAATCTTAGGATAAGCCTCATACTATTATTTACTTCTCGAATTCTTTTTTATTGATTTTCGACCGAGTAACAACAGACCATCGACATCTTTAATGGATAGGCAAACCTTATACAAAACATTTAAATACAAGATTATGATAAATTTCATAACTTTAAAGACTGTTTTTTTTTTGTGTGCAAAACTTTAAGAACATCAAAATCTTGTTTGCAGTTTATTAAGAAAGTGTAAAATGTCACGAGTTACAGAAGAGACCAAAGTATCACTCACAGTTATATTATGAATGGGATGCGTATTGAGAGAGAACTTTATAGCAAGCATGTATATAACAACTTTTAGTTACTCCGTTAAAGAAACATTGCAGCAGTGAGACTCCATGAGCCTGAGGCAATGGGGGAACATTGGTATCTTGTTCATATAGTAGAGACTGTAACCATTCATTATGAATGCTTCAGAGCCGGACAACAAATTCTTGGCTCTGTATTGTTTTAAAATGTTTATACTAGATCAGTTTTTGATCACAGGAGCTCGTGACTCCTTACTTGTCCCACCTCGTGGGTCTCTTCCTCTTCTTCTCTCCACGAACTTCCCTGAACAGCTCTTCAAGTTCTTCACATAGCGGTTCTGGAGACAGCTGAATTATCTCTCCATCATCACAACCACTACCCTCATTTGGATCTGTCTCGTCCTCCTCCTCCTCACTTAGCCATCCACACTGAGAACTCTTGGAACCTAAACAATTGATTTTTCCTTTGTAAGACAAGTATTCATGTAGTGAGATTTTTATGGCGATAAGTTTGTTACTTTGTTACCTCCAACAGAATGGTGTGCATAATCTGCTGATGCATCTCCTGATCGAATACCCGTTGGTGATGCATAATCCACTGACGCTTCTCCTGATTGAATAGCTGGTGATGAGTCCATGATGACCGCCATGTTAGTGATCGATAAAGCATCAGCCTGTGCTCCTGTCTCCGCACCACACCCCACCAAAGTTGTTGAGTTGCTGCCAACATGGTCTCTCCTATCCTCAACCTGCTGCTCCTGCTCATGTAATACGGAAGACAGATCATGCTGCAAGTTAAGTAGCATAATGGGTAAATCAAGTTCAAAAACCCCAATGTCGTTTGTTTCCGATACTTGATCACCAAAACAAATCATGCAAGCAAAACCAAGCTGAGATAGAGAAAGAGTAGGAAGAACAACAAATCACCTTTTCTTCTTCCTGAGCCGTTTGTTCATGTTGTTCCTCAGCTATCTCTTCGTTTTGTTCCTCAGCCATTTCCTCTTTCTCTTCTTCTTCTGATTTCTTTGTTAGCTCCTGTGCCTTTTCAAGGCACTTATTTAGAAGCACTTGGTAGCTATACTCTTCGATTAGACACCATCCTTCTTCACCATACACCTGAAATCCAAAGCGGGTAAAGCATCACTTTCAAGGAAAATGTTTTCAAGGAAGAGAAAACGGAGGCCTAAAAACGAGGAACATACCTCTAGCAATTCCTTGATACACACTTTGATAACTCGCTCCTTAAATCCAAAAGCTCTCATGGCATCTCTTGCCGCATCCTCTCGCATCAGTCCAGCCTTCTGCAAAAAGGAGAAGAAAATATACCAATTTAAAGCCCCCGATAATAGATAGAAAATCTTACAAGAAAACAACACCCAACGGACTGATTTCTGCTTCTATTTCTCCCTGATAATCAACTGACAAAAAAATCGAAGAACAGAAGAAACAAACACAAACCTAAGAATGAGTTCTAGAGCATCATCCCATAATCTCCCGAGTCCCAAACCACCACCACACTCATCTGGTCAAACTCTATGTATCAGTAAAGCTTACCTTTCTTCTTCCTCTAGGCGCCATTTCAATTATCCCTCCTGGCTCTTTGTGATTTCTGAAGAAATCCAAGGAGAAAAATGTTAGTTTCAAAATCAAACAAGGACAAAGAACTACTATGCCAAGATAAAGTGGGGAGGCAGTACAAAAGAGCAGCGTGATCAAAAGATGAGTAACATCATGATGTGATTGATTGTGAACAACAGAAGATTGCAAAACATTCCACCAAACTATAACTGTTCTTTTGCATTGTAATGGAGACGGAGAGACAATCAACAATCAACAATCAATTTGAAATCAAAACATCCAAAGCTAACATCTTGACCCAAGCTTCCATTACTCGGCGGCGGAAGTTGTTGAAATCAGATAAAAATGCCAAAAATGAAAGCAGAGCAGGAAACACCAATCAAAATTAGTCCGAGGACCACAAAATTGAAATTGAGATCGAAGGGAACCTGGTGCTGTACGTTTAAAAGATCACTCGGAAGTTGGAAAGATGCACAAAGCTGGTATCTTCTTCTACGGAGAACTGTGCCCGGCGCTGAAGAAGCCTAAAGGTTTCTACTTAGGTGACGACGACTGGTTCGAAGACGCTCGATATCGTTGCCACTTGCCAATCTATCGAAACCCTAAACCCAGAAAATAGCTCGCGAGAAAAGTGAGAAAGAGGGTTCGTTGCAGAGAACAACAAGCCGTCTCGAGCTCGACCCAACTGTGTGATACACAGTGATAAGATCCTTGTAATTTTGGAATATTGTCAAAATGAACCACCATATTTTTCTTTAATCCAAATTACCCCATAACCAATGGCTACAAATTCCCCCACCGAGTTATTAATGTTTTCAATCTATGAAAGATTTGTAATCATCTTTTTGACTTTTTCGCTCGCATATTGTATTTTTGGGAATGTCTTTCCATCCTGTTTACACGTAAGAATCAAAGAGATGTTTCATGTTAGGAAGATGATTGCAAAAAGTACAACCAAAAAAAAAAAAAAAAAACAGCAAATAACATCAACGATGTTTAGTAGTTACAGCTATTTTACATTCAAAATGTACTGTTAAAATGTATTATCATAAATCTAAATCGAGTGATTTTGCAGGAACCACATTTTCTTCTTTGTCTCCCCAAACACTACTAAATTAAAAAAAAAAAAAAAATACTTCAACAGTGTTTTTTTACACACGGGTCAAGTGAAGACCGATAAAACCATTAAAAAAGATCCGCACGCACATGACTTTCTCTTCAGATCTGTTTTGACCCAAAACCACAAAGAATATCAAATTTCCTTCTCATTCATTCATTCACTCACCCAATTAAATCCATTTCCCATTTCCCTCAATAACTCTTCGATCCACACAAACCCATTAATTTCCTCTTTTTTTCACCGGCGGTCATGGACGGTGGCGCGGGTCAACCGGCGGCTGATACCGAGATGACGGAAGCTACCGGAGGTGCTTCCGCCGCGGCTCCATCTCACCCGTCGCCTCAGATGCCCGGCGTTGAGAATATTCCGGCGACTCTTAGCCACGGCGGTAGGTTTATACAGTACAATATATTCGGGAACATCTTCGAGGTCACCGCTAAGTATAAGCCTCCGATCATGCCTATTGGCAAGGGTGCTTATGGCATCGTCTGGTAAAATTTCCGATTCTTATTTACAATTTCTATTAGCCTTCAAACTGATTATGGATGTTGCCTTAATTGAGGTAATGATATATTTTTGTTGATTGTGTTGGTAAAGTTGCCAACTTTGATCCGAAATTTCTATTAAAAAAAAAAATAATTGATTAATTGTGATGTTTGTTCCGTTTTTTTTTTAATCATTTCGAGCTCGAATTTGATGGTTCTTTGGTATTTGCGATTGTTTAGGTTTGAATTTCGTATATGAAGCTTTATCCTTTGTGCTCTTGTTTATTCTGTTTTTTTTTTTTGGAAGTTCGGCTATGAACTCTGAAACAAATGAGAGCGTTGCAATTAAGAAAATCGCAAACGCGTTCGACAACAAGATTGATGCGAAGAGGACTCTCCGTGAGATCAAGCTGCTTCGCCACATGGATCATGAAAATGTCAGTTTTTTTTTTTTCCATTCATAGATAAGAAGAATCATCTGTTTATAGCCTATAATGTAGAGAGCCTGATAGGACGATAGATTTTTAGTTAATGCGAACTTATTTAGGACAGGATTTTGCACAAAAATAATCGACTTTTTGATTCTTACTGTATATGCTAATTTAGGTTTGTGAATGAATGTGTTGCAGCTGGTTTTACATTTCCTTTTTTAAGGTCTAAGTAATATACATGAATCTTATTTGGTGTGCATGCATTTTTTCGGTTTGATACGGATGGTTTAGTGCTTCTAGAGTGAGTATGATGATCTTCTCCATCTACGTTAAAAAAAAAAATCTTATTTTTTTAGAAATCGAATCGCAAAATAATGAGTGGATTATTACCATCTGTGTTTATCAGATTGTTGCAATCAGAGACATAATACCGCCACCGCTAAGAAACGCTTTCAATGATGTTTACATCGCGTATGAGCTAATGGACACTGATCTCCATCAGATCATACGGTCAAATCAAGCATTATCCGAAGAACATTGCCAGGTTTTTTGAGTTTTGAGACATTTGGTTTTTTTTTTTCTCCTGTAACCCGACTTGAAAACCGGAGTTGCTCATTTCCTTTTTTTGTTTTGGTAGTATTTTCTTTACCAGATCCTCCGTGGGTTGAAATACATTCATTCCGCAAATGTGCTTCACCGTGATTTGAAACCGAGCAACCTCCTCCTAAACGCAAACTGCGACTTGAAAATCTGCGATTTCGGTCTAGCTAGAGTCACTTCTGAGAGCGATTTCATGACTGAATATGTTGTCACGAGGTGGTACCGTGCACCGGAGCTGCTTTTAAACTCGTCTGATTATACCGCAGCTATCGATGTTTGGTCTGTTGGCTGTATTTTCATGGAGCTAATGGACCGTAAGCCACTCTTTCCTGGCCGAGATCATGTTCATCAGCTTCGTTTGCTCATGGAGGTAAAATTGTAGCCTCTCTTATTAGCTCTATATGAGGAACAAAGACCAGGAATTGTGCAGTAAAGAAACATGTTGGGACAATTTTCTTTTTTTTGCAGCTCATAGGAACTCCATCAGAAGAAGAGCTTGAGTTCTTGAATGAAAATGCAAAGCGATACATAAGACAACTTCCACTGTATCCTCGCCAATCCATCACTGATAAGTTCCCGACGGTGCATCCTTTAGCGATTGATCTTATCGAGAAGATGCTAACATTTGATCCTAGACGGAGAATCACAGGTCAGACCCCAATCTATAATACCATTTAACTTGCAAAAATAAGACTTTCTTGTGCGAATCAGTCCAGAAACACGAAAACAGATTCAATTTAGTGGAGGAGTAGAGCGTTATCGACTCTTGAATAGTCCTCACCTCTTCTTGATTCTTGATTCTTGATTCTTGATTCCTGATTCTTGATTCAGTTTTAGACGCGCTGGCCCATCCATACCTGAATTCACTGCACGACATTAGCGATGAGCCAGAGTGCACGATACCTTTCAACTTTGATTTTGAGCAACACGCGCTCTCAGAGGAGCAGATGAAGGAGCTTATCTACCGCGAGGCGCTCGCTTTCAATCCAGAATATCAGCAATAGTTTGAACAACAGAACAGCATTTGGGAGATGAAAAAAAGAGGAAAACTCATTGTTTGTCTTTTGTGTATACTTGTGAGAGATGCTTGAAGGGGATGGGGATCAAACTTTTTAATTCAAGTTCTTTTGGATTTTTTTCTCTTTTTTGTTTTTCGTCTACGTATTTGTAATTTGCCCACATTTTCTTGTTGCAATTATTAAGACTTAAAATCATTACAGAAATTCTCACCTTTAATACCTCTACAAAATGTTTTTTTTGGCAATTTTTTGTTTGTTACAGCATAAGGATTAGGCGAGAATATTATGCGATTATTGCAATTTTGAATCCAATGTAACAAATTGTTGCTAGAAAATATCAAATGCGCACAATAAATATCGAGTATATCTGGTGAACACGAATCTCAAGTCTTGCACTGTGTCAACTCTTGAGACTGCCAAAGAATTTCGATAACGGCACAGGACCGTCAGCCTCATCTTTGCTTTGGCTTGAGTGTCTGCTTCTAGAGTTGTGTTTCTTCTCCCTTTTTGATCTTTTAGAACTTGACCTTGATCTCCTAGATTCCTCTTCATCGCTACTTGATGATTCCGAGGATGAGCTTGAGTCAGAGTGTCGCCTTCTCGAATGCTGCAGATCAAAGAACACATAATGTTAATGGAAGCTAAGCTACAAGGCAAAAAAAAAACATTACTGAAGATTGTTCAAAGTAAACTCGATATACAATTTGTTATAAGCACCTTTCTCTTTTTGCTTTTGCTTTTCTTCGAGTCTCTGTCCTTTCTATCTGTGAGATCCCTCTCCTTCCTATCTGTGAGATCACAGTGTACATTAGAAAGCAAGACGCAGATTACTGATTGTCAGACATTACATCTGATTCATATGTATACCTTTTCTGGATTTATAGCTTGGATAGTTCCTTCCCTTAGAGAGCTTCAGTGCCCTTTCAGCATCCAGCTGAGCTCTATACTCACGCATCAATTTATCGGTATCTGCCTCAAGTTCCCCCTTTTTCAACTCTTCTTCCTAAGAGTTGGTCACGTTAAGCATATACAGTGAGAAACATTTCTTATCTGTCATAAACACAGAGCAAAGAACCTGTTGAAAGATACCCTATACCGCAGAGCAAATACATAGATTTGTCGGCCAGCAGATTTACCTTTTGCTTCTTCTTATATTCTTCCCAAGTAATTGTGTGCGTCGTCTTGAGGCTGGCCAAACGAGCAGCATGCCACTCTGGTGTATGATACGAACCATCCACCTGCGACTCGCCTCATCAGAAAAGTTTTGGTAACGAAAAACAAGAAGTAACTAGACAGAGAGGAACGAAATTAGCCCTATCAAGACCACATTTTGGAAGCACGCAATTGAAATTACTCATCTAGATAAACTTGACAAGGGAACAAAAAAAAGTTGAATTCTTCAACTGCAACACAATAAAAAAAACTCTTGATTTGAAGGGATACAGAATGTGATTCTACACTCAACATATATGCAATAACAACAGTTCATCGTCTCCAAAACATTAACAGCTACCTAGGTCACAATGTATGCTTCGAAGGGGGGGAAATCAAAAAGGGTGGACGAAATCAATTGGGTTTTCTCTAAGGTGTCATCATGGTAGTATGAAAGGGTACAAACCATTCCGTCTTCGATCTCATCCGGCCCGGCGGAGCTGGAGCCAACTCTGGCTCTCTGCATAGCCTTGTAACCTTGGTTTTTCCCCATCGCCGGGACAAAGTTGGAGAATTTCTTCCACGAGAAGCAGAAGAATCGAAAAGGGGGAAACTACTGGAGATGGATGATTTAGGAAAAGCTTTGAGGACTTTTCTGGTTTAATCTTAGGGTTTGGTATTAGCGGTCTGAAGGTAGAAAATTTAGGGATCGATTGAAAAGCTAGAGAGGGACCTGTGAGGCCAAGCCGAAACGAAGATTGACATTGGAGTTTTTTTTTTTTATTGGTTTTAAATTGAACAAAACTCAATTATTATTATTTTTTTAAATCAGTTTTGTTCAGCGATCAGCCTAAAAAGATTTTATGGTAAGCCTAAATTTAGAGAAACGGCCCATATATTCCATAAATGGGTCTAAGCCCAAATTGATACTTGTTATTGTACTGTTTTTTTTCAAATGTCGGTACCAAATTTATAGGAGCTTATTATACAAATGCCAAATCTACGCATATTTAAAACTCTTCAATTTTCCCACATTTTATATTTTCCACTCGGATACTTTACGTTAAAAAAGAACTAGTCATCATCTTTCGTGAATTATTGGAATGAAACTAGAAAATGAAAAAATCTAGATGACGCAATATTGGAGCACTTGTCTTTGGCTTTTCATATTTTGCCACTTTTTCTCTTTTAAATTAAATTTGTACTTTTTACTTTTTTTCCACAACAATCTAATCCTATGCAAAAGATTTTGCCTTTCGCGTCGTTTGTAGCACGATTCAGCCTAAAAGGTACATTTTCTCACAAATACCCCTCATATACTTTCAAAATTTTGAAATATCCCACTTTCAATCACTGACAAATGACAATAATAATAACCTCCTTTTACTTTCTCCTGTGGTTTCAAAATGTTAATACTTTTTATAGTATTATTTTGTTGTCAACCTACTTTATTAATATTTTCAAGCAATGCATAAATCATAGCTCTTCTCTCCGAAGTTCTCTTTATAAACATTGAAAACTCACGTTTGAAATGATGCAGCAAAAAAATACCACATTTGAAAATCAGCAATAAATAGTGATAGAGATAATTCATATTCCATGTTGTACAGTTAGGTTGCAGAGATTTTGATGATAATGGTGCATCTTAGTTGAAAGGGTAAGATCGTAATTAACTAGATTACTGAAGTGGGGATGTTGTTGTCCTTGAGAAACTGGAACAGGGGATAGCCGGTGAAGAAGAGGGTTAACAAAGAAGGGAAGAAGACTGACACGTGTCTATAGAGAACAAAAAGTGGATGACTCCTGGATTTGCGTGATTCACGGGTTTACAGTGAAAATCAAATATGCATCGTCGTGTAGCTCTGTACGCTCTTTATGTACTCAGTTTCTGTTTTGCTCGGACTATTTCTCACCGACGATCCTGTTCTACGTCGTCGTTTTTCCGATTCTCTTGTAATAAACTTTTTTATTTAATTTTACCCTGAAGATAATAGATAACTCTCAAATTAAATTAGTAGTGAACCTTTTTCCACAGGCGGAATGTTTGCTTCCCCTACTATTATTTTTTTATACTATTAATTAATCAATCAAAAGAATACATAGAATATTAGGGAATGATGAGAGGCCTAATTTAAATATAGTCAAAACTTTATTGACCTGACTGTGGAATGGACCAACCTCCGATAAAACACAGATTGTGGTTAGTCTGTCAAAATAACTAAAATCAAAAGAGGTAGTAAAACTTAACTCCGAAGAAGAAAAAAAAAAGAATCTTTAGAGAAGTGGAAAATTATGCAAATCCCAACACTTTTCGTTACTTGTAATAATATAATGCCAAGAGTCTGTGTATATACTTTTTTTTTGGTTTTGCAAATGTGAAATCTTTTCTCATTCACTATATTCTTTCAATCTCTTCATAATCCCCTCACGATTTAAGTTATAGCTATTTGTTTCTAAAGAAAAATGGGGTTCTCAATTATAATTCATAAAATAGCATTAACCAATTGTATCAGTTTGGACCACATTATGACATAACTTGGTTTGACCCTATAACATCAGAACATCAAAACTCAAAACACTAGGCCAAATGTTTCCAATCAATGTACTCACTGTTTAAACTAAGAGAACATGCATTTTAATCTCTCACAATTTTTTTTTGGGGTGCAAACTACATCTCTCACATTCTATTTTTGATTTAATTTATGCTGCACCACTTTTGTTATTATGTTATGATAACGATCAAAGCTTTGATTTAATTTAGCATAGACAATAATGCATTACTCTTCTATAGACGTACGTTTTTTTTTTTATCATTTGTAAAATTAAACGTTTGGATATTCCATAAGTTATCGACAATAAATGTGGATTAGAACCGCCGACCAAATAAATCATTTGGCCATTCTGCATTATCTAATGGCTATGTGACATTGAATTGTATAGGATACATTGATTGAAGCCAATTTCGTTGAAATGAAATTCAATGTAATGCAGCGTGGTTTAATTACAGTTTGTTGCATAAATAGACTTCACTTAAATACTTAATATATATATAAAAAAATCAAAACCTATTCGTGTAAAAAAATCAAAACCATATTAAAATAAAGTTCAATTTATTGATCGACTATTTTGGTTTGTTACAGATCGATCAATAAATTGAACTTTATTTTAATATGGTTTAAATGAATTTATATTTTTATTTATTTATAGAAAACCAAAAATAAAATCTAACCGAGTAAAAAAACCGAATTAAAACCATTTTTAAAAAAAATTAAAGATCTATTTTACTAAAATTCGAATCTGAACTAAATTAAAACCAAACTAAACATTCCCAAGAATTTTCATGAACCATGAATTAATTTATTTTTTTGCAATTTCAACAAATTAAATAGTTTTTTTTCATATTCTCTAAAATTTTTTTTATCTTTCTTTAAAAATAAGTTCAAAGTATATAATCAGAAGAAAAAGAAACCATAAATGTTCAACTAATTGTGGTAGTGAACAAGTCACAATCAAAGTTTCTAGGGGGTGTATTGAAACTGAAATTTGGGAGAATTTGCAATGATTTAAGTTTTAATGATATTTTAGATGATTTTAGTTGAATTAGGAAATTTCTTATGATTTGTTATTAAAGTCTATGAAATCCCACCTAAAACTATGAGATTTGATTTTTTATATTTTTAACTAACAAACCCCACCAAAACCACTTAAAATCACTCAGAATCCTTTAAAATCTACTACTTAAAATATTTCCAATAACAGGAGATTTGATTTACTTTTTATAAATTCTTAATTGAATAACATAAGATTTGGTAAGACATTTAAAAATCATTAGTTCAATAACAAGAGATTATAAAAGAACCACCAAATCTTCTAAAATTCATAATCCAATACACCCCTTAGATCTTACTAGTTACTAGTATGTGATTATTATCAGAAAAGGATACAAATAATGTCTTGATCGTTAAAAATCTTGATTAAAATTCATGGTTTCAAATTTTCGATATGTCCATTATTACAGCAATCATTATTATCGAAAATCGATCTATCTGATAACAATTGGTCCAACCCAACAACAAATCATTTAAGTTTTGTTCTGAACAAATTTATTATTCGATTTACAGAATTTATTTTAATACTAGCTCTTGGATAAAATAAAACGTGGAAATAAATATGGGAAATAATACACGAACTACCTTTCTCAATCGAATCAAATACGAAGACCTAATCTAATTTAAGCAATGTGACACCTACTTACTATTCCCTCCAATTTCTCTCTCTAAAAGACTCCCTCGTAAAGACCAAACCTTTTGTCTATCACTTTCTCTCTCTCTCTTCATCGACCAAACCAAACGCTTCTTCACTCTCTCTTTTCTCTTCAATGTCAGATTTTGATTGCCACAACAACAACAACAAGCCCTAGAAAACCAGAGTTTGCCGAAATGTCTAAAATACCCTTCTTCCTCCGTTTAGCTAGTATTATCTTCTTCTCCTTGGCAGCCTCCTCCTCCGCCGATCAACGTCTCCACTCTCGCCACTTACTCCATCAACCCTTTTTCCCGGTCATCACCGCCGCTCCACCACCGTATCAACCACCGCCATCTTCCGAACCTCCGTCTCCTTCCCCACACACACACCACCACCATCATAAGAAACACCCAGAGTCGCCTCCACCACACGAAAAACACCTTTTCTCCTCCGTCGCAAACCCTCCACCTCCTCCGCCGTCTCCGCCGCATCCGAACCCTTTCTTCCCCTCTTCCGACCCATCTTCCACCGCCGCTCATTCCCCACCACCTCCGCGTCCTCCGGCCTCACTCCCGACTTTTCCCGCCAACATCTCTTCTCTCCTCTTTCCAGCCCATACCAACCCATCCAAGCCTCGCAATAACCGCCGCGTCGCCAAGCTAGTCGCCATAACCGTCTCCGTCGTCTCCGCTGCGGTTCTCCTCTCTCTATTCGTCGTCTTCATCATCTTCCTCCGTCGAACCCGCCACCGCCGCAGCTCTTCCCCTGCAGATGACACCAAATCCACCAGATCAGACTCTCTCCAGCTCTTCAACGCCGCTCCTTCCGACGGCTCTCTGAAACACAAACAACCACCGAAGTACACTTCCTCTCACACATCCTCCGAGTTTCTCTACTTGGGTACTTTAGTAAACTCCCGAAGCGGCGGTTTAGATCAGCAGAAATCTCCCATCTCCGTCTCCGGCAGTGTCACCGGCGTCTTGGAATTACCAGCTCCTGCTTCTTCGTCTTCTTCTTCTTCTTACGCGCAGTACCATAAGTTAGGCTCGCCGGAGCTCCGTCCTCTTCCTCCTTTACCAAAGCTCCCAGCTTTCACTCCCAATTACCAAAGCACTGAACAGTTAAACCCTAAAAGACAAGACTTTGACGGAGATGAGAACGAGAACGACGAGTTTTTCTCTCCGAGAGGATCTTCGGGTCGTAAACAGAGCCCGACACGTGTCTGGGCTAGCATATTGAAGGATTCTGGTGTTGATCAGATTGGCAGCAGGAGTATTAACGGCTCGAACACGTGTTCGCCGACTAATTCCGTCTCGTCGTTGAATGGTTCTCCGGCAACAAGTTTGAAACCAAAGTCGCTTAGTCCTCGTCTCTCGCTGCACAGTCAGAACAGCTCAAACAGCTTAAACGACGGCATTTCGAAGCAACCCGGTCCAGCGAGGCCACCTCCTCCTCCTCCTCCTCCGCCTCCGCCGCAATTATTGGAGAATCCGGCTACCATGTCACTCTCGCCTCATCGTGGAGATTCTGATCCAGAGAAAAAAGAGGAGACCATGAAACCAAAGTTGAAGCCTTTACACTGGGACAAAGTTAGAGCAAGTTCGAGCCGTGTTATGGTGTGGGACCAAATCAAATCAAACTCTTTTCAGTAAGATATAACGAATTTGAAATCCTCCTAATCTTGAACAATTCGTCCCCTTCTTTGCATAGGCGACTAAGATATGATTCGTTTGTCTTTTGCAGAGTGAATGAAGAAATGATAGAGACACTGTTCAGGGCGAATGATCCAAATTCAAAAACAAGAGATGCCGGAAATGCAGGTTTTGTTCAATCTGCGAATCAGGAGAATCACTTTCTTGATCCTAGAAAGTCCCACAACATTGCGATTTTGCTGAGGGCTCTTAATGTAACTTCCGATGAAGTATGCGAAGCCCTTGTAGAAGGTGAATCATTTCCCACTCTGTTGTTGCTTATGTACTAGTTTCCATATCGAATCTCCAAACTTTCTTCACGCTTACTGCAACATAATTCCCCAAGATTGGTCTGAGAATCTCGAAGCTTTAGTTTGGACTGATTTTAGTTTTATTGAAAAAGGGATGTCATTACATTTTCTTGTTCATGAATCAGGCAACTCGGATACGCTGGGCCCTGAGCTTCTAGAATGTCTGCTCAAGATGGCACCTACCAAAGATGAAGAGGACAAGCTTAAAGAGCTTAAGAACGGTGATGAATCTCCTTCCAAGATTGGACCCGCAGAGAAATTCCTCAAAGCATTGCTAGATATTCCATTCGCCTTCAAGAGGATCGATGCAATGCTTTACATAGTCAACTTCGAATCAGAGACAGAGTACCTTAAAAGATCCTTCGACACCCTCGAGGTAAAAAAAAACTCCACTTGTCCTCTTAAGTGTACTTGTGCTAAAAACAGAACACATTTACATGCATTTGATCAAACCTTTCAGGCTGCTTGTGGCGAGTTAAAGAACACTCGGATGTTCTTGAAGCTTCTAGAAGCGGTGCTCAAAACTGGGAACCGGATGAATATAGGAACCAATAGAGGTGATGCGCATGCTTTCAAGCTTGACACGCTCTTAAATCTGGTAGATATCAAAGGCGCGGATGGGAAAACCACCTTGTTGCATTTCGTAGTTCAAGAAATCATAAAATCTGAAGGAGCTCGGGTTTCTTCTACTCCGACTCAAAGCCCGATAGGCGATAACATAGCCGAGCAATCCGCATTCCAAGACGATCTAGAGCTGAAGAAACTCGGGTTGCAAGTGATTTCAGGTCTCAGCTCTCAGCTGATAAACGTCAAGAAAGCAGCTGCAATGGATTCAAATTCCCTCATCAACGAAACAGCGGAAATAGCCAGCGGAATAACGAAGGTCAAGGAAGCAATCGCGGAGCTAAAGCTAGAAGCCGGGGTAGAGAGATTCTTAGACTCGATGAACACGTTCTTGAACAAAGCTGAGAAAGAGATCACGGAGATACAATCCCATGGAAACAACGTCATGAAGATGGTTAAAGAAGTAACAGAGTATTTCCACGGGAATTCTGAGTCTCATCCTTTTCGCATTTTCGCCGTGGTCAGAGACTTTCTGACGATTCTTGATCAAGTGTGTAAGGAAGTTGGTCGTGTAAACGAGAGAACAGTGTACGGTTCCGTACAACGACCTTCACCGCCGAACCAGACCGTCGTGCCGCTTTTTCCGGCGGTTAACAATAACAGTCCACGGCTAAGTCACTCTGGTTCTCTAGACAAGGACGACGACTCGTTCTAAGTGAAAACGATTGATTCGGTGTATTCTAGTGTTTTGGTTTCATTTGCTCCGTACTCAAGAAACATGTTATATGTATTTATTTATTTATATATATTGATAGGTGAGAATTTATATGGAAGGTTATTAGATTTTGGAAGTAATTTTAGCAGGTTGTGCAATCCCTGCTAGTACGTGCTGCTACTCCTATATTGAACTATTTATGTCACGTGGAAATGTATTTTGTTTTTCTTAAAGCAGAGCCGGCCCAGCAAAAGTTTGGGCTCCAAGCAACAACAAATCTTTTGGCCCACTAAGATGCTACAAGAAATGTTTTTGTTGGACCATGTAGACGGAGCCTAGCTGCTCTCTTGCAACCAGAGATTTATCATTTCTGATTCAATTTCGATATGCCTTTTTTTTTGCTTACAACTCTGTCACTCAAATTGTGTCTTAATCATCTCCAAAATTATGAGATATAGGCTGACTTTTATTTGATAAACAAGGGATATTTTTTTAATTATCGTTTTTCCCTTAGTCCTTGGGACCCTTATCTACAATGCAACACATGGGTGGCTCAAATAGTTAGTTATATACATCATCTATGTTCTTTCTTTTAACGTCATCACTTGCATCATAACCTGATGTCATTATCTTAACAATTATTAACGGAAATAAAAGAAGCTGGGTTTGATTTTTGGTGTAACCAATCAAATAAAATATAAATAAATAATTTTATTCTATATTAGTATTTCATCAAACTGAACGATTTATAGTTTTTTTTTTTCTTTTTCATTAAGTTTTGCTTCAACTGGTCAACTAGACATTAGACAATGTCGTTATAACGGTTGCTTCGATCTCAAATATGATCCACTAGACATAATAAATTTGCACGGACTAGCGTCGAAATCTGAAATTAAGCGATACAAAAAAAATTGAAATTGGATTGAGTGAGATACATAATCACACATTTTAGATAATAACGAAATGCCAGATATAATAAGGCATCAAGTAAATAGTCAACATCTTCTTGTAATTATAGAACCGTAGAGAATCTTTTCACATCGTCTTACTCCATTTCGGTGTTGTCTCTTATTTTTTCCATCTCTTAAGATCTTACTTCTCCAAAAACAAGATCAAAGTTTCGATTTTGTGTGTGTTTTGTATTTACATTTTAAGATAATTTTGTTTTCAGTTTTTTTTTTTTTTTTTCAGATTTAGATGTGAAAAGCAATCGCTGAACACAAATATCAATGGCGGAGCTAGAATAATACCTGGGTCATTAATATAAAACACTAAAAATACAAAAAAAAACAAATGACAAAATAGATCATATATATTTTTTAAATATTTTTTTACAATATTTATACTTTAAAAAAAAAATTTGAATATGTGAGCCATATTTTAATAAGAGGTTGTAGTTAAAATATTATAATTATAATTCATAGTTTAATTTATACTAATTGAAAGTTCATATTAATTATATAGTGGTTTTTCTAGTAAGCTACTGTCTTCCTAATTTTATTTAGCATTTTAAAAATAAAATGTACTAAAGATTATTTAAATACATTTGAAAAACATTATAAAAAACAAAAACCTATAATAGCTTATTCAAAAAATTTCAGGAAGAAAATTAATTTCTAAAGTACTCCTTAAATTCTTTAGTATAATTGGCTAAAATTTATATAATATAGACAGTTAGACACATATTCACAGTTTTTAATTATAATTATGGGTCTATTTTATTGTATTTAGATTCTAATGTAAGTGTGGGTTAGACAGGAGGTTAGATTTAAAAGGAAGTAAATATTTAAAGGACTGTAACATGCTTTCACATGGGTCAGTTGACCCCCCCCCCTCCTCCTCAAGTGCCTCCGCCACTAAACACGCTTTCTATTTCCATATACATTTATCGTGTATATTTTTAATTAACAAAAAGAAATTGTTTAACATAGTAAAAACTAATTATGTACGGAACATAAAAGCAAATGCATCGTTAATACTCACACATTTCATTTTCTTGTGAAAGAAACGCAAATTGATTTTCTCCTCTTTTTCTTAACCTTACTTGTTGATCTTCTCTTCTTATTCCCTTTTTTTTTTTCTTTAAAGATAAAAGAGAGCAAAACAAAACTATCTCTGTTTCTGATCACAACGTTCTTATCTAAAACAAGAACCTGACAAACCTGTATAAATTCGATTTTTCTCCTAAGGCATATTCATTTTGGTTAAAGCAAAACATTTTGAGATAGAAAGAACGAGATGACGAAGAAGAGAGGACATGTATTGGCAGTGCCATATCCAACGCAAGGACACATCACACCAATCCGCCAATTCTGCAAACGACTTCACTCCAAAGGTCTCAAAACCACTCTCACTCTCACCACTTTCATCTTCAACTCCATCAAACCTGACTCATCTGGGCCGATCTCTATAGCCACCATCTCTGATGGCTACGACCTCCACGGCTTCGAGTCATCTGGCTCCATTCAAGACTACCTCAAAAACTTCAAAAAGTTCGGCTCAAAATCCATTGCAGACGTCATCAGGAAACACCAGTCTAGTGATGACCCCATCACTTGTATCGTCTATGATGCTTTCATGCCTTGGGCGCTCGACGTTGCCAGAGAGTTTGGCTTAGCCGCGGCTCCTTTCTTTACGCAGTCTTGTGCTGTTAACTACGTTTATTATCTATCCTACATAAAAAATGGAAGCTTGAATCTTCCCATTGAAGACTTGCCTTTTCTTGAGCTCCAAGATTTGCCTTCTTTCTTCTCTGTTTCTGGATCTTACCCTGCTTACTTTGAGATGGTGCTCCAACAGTTTACAAACTTCGAGAAAGCTGATTTTGTACTCGTTAATACCTTCCAAGATCTGGAGCTTCTTGTTAGATCTCTCTCTCTCTCACACAACTTCCTCCACCATGTCTTGTTCTTGTTCATGTCCTAATTACTCTGTTTTTTTTGTTACAGGAGAAGGAATTGTTGTCGAAATTTTGTCCCGTGTTGATAATTGGTCCGAGTGTTCCATCAATGTATTTAGACCAAAGGATCAAATCAGACACAGACTACGATCTGACTCTCTTTGATTCGAAAGATGCTGCCTTATGCACTAGCTGGCTCGACACGAGGCCACAAGGGTCAGTGGTGTATGTAGCATTCGGGAGCATGGCTAAGCTGAACAATGTGCAGATGGAGGAGCTAGCTTCAGCAGTAAGCAACTTCAGCTTCTTGTGGGTTGTCAGAGATTCAGAGGAGGCAAACCTGCCATCAGGGTTTCTTGAGACAATGGATAAAGACAAGAGTTTGGTCTTGAAATGGAGTCCTCAGCTTGAAGTTCTATCAAACAAAGCCATCGGTTGTTTCTTGACTCACTGTGGCTGGAACTCAACCATGGAGGCATTAACCTTTGGGGTTCCAATGGTGGCTATGCCTCAATGGACCGATCAACCGATGAACGCAAAGTACATACAAGATGTGTGGAAGGCTGGAGTTCGTGTGAAGAAAGACAAGGAGAGTGGGATTGTCAAGAGAGAGGAGATTGAGTTTAGCATCAAGGAAGTGATGGAAGGAGAGAAGAGCAAAGAGATGAAGGAGAACGCGCAGAAATGGAGAGACTTGGCTGTCAAGTCACTCAGTGAAGGAGGCTCTACAGATGTTAACATTGACACATTTATATCAAAGGTTCAGAGCAAATAAGTTATCACATGACGTAGCAAACATCTCTGTGTTAGTATCTTGTTGGTTCAGTCTTTGTTTTTTTTTCTTGATAAATTGTTGGGTCAGTCTTTCATTCAGTATTTTCTATAAGTTGATTCTTCTTCTGGTTGCTTTCCCAATCTTACAATGCTCTGTTGCAAACAGATTCTAAGAAGATAGCAAAACATGTCGTAAAGTTTTTGTCCACCCAAACAAGTTACTCTTGAGTCACAAATTCTTGGCAATGTTGCATTTCCTATTTCTAATCAAAGTCAAATTTAGATTTTAACTAATTCATTTCTGAATGTTTTGGTGTTTTTGTCTCTTTGGAAGACATTGATTAAGCTAATTCCTATTCGTCATTTCGTGATCTATCTCTCTCTCTCTTACAACTTTTCCAACCATGCCTTCGTGTCCTAATTACTCTGTTTTTTTTCTTTGTCGTAATTATTCTGTTTTTGTTATATGGGAAGGAGTTGTTGAAGAAAGCTCGTCCAGTGTTGACAGTTGGTCCCACTGTTCCCGTCGCAGGTCCGTGAATCAACGGCTGGAATCTCTGCTACACTTCCGGCAAAATTTCCTTCAGCTCCTTCCTCACTGTTTCCATCGATTCCATAAACAACTATGGATGTTTCTTCTTCACAACAGAAAAAAAAAAAAAAACTACGGAATATATTAATTATTTACAGAAATATTCCTTTTTCGAATGATTAATTGTTGAGCTAGTCGTTTTCAATTTATTTCATATTAAACCGTTGATATCTTTTACTTGCATGCAAATAAATTACACCTACTTCTGAACCGACCTTTTGTTATTCTTGCTTTGTTAGGTTTAAGCAAATACATAAAACATGATTATGGAAAAGTCTTTTTTTTTTCCTTTGGTAGGTTTAACATGTACATCAGTTAGTATTTGGTAGACTTTGAAGTTTCGACCACATCGTTTTAAATTAGTATTTTTTTAATTGAAAATTGTCTAGAATTGATTTAATACGAATTTTTATAATAAATATTTTGTCCAGATGCTCTTGTAATTTATAGAACCGTAGAGAACCTTCTCACTTGATTACTTACTATTTAAATTTGCATGCGACTCGTTACTACGCTCCATCTTCTTTAGTTCCCAAATATAACATTAAAACAAGCTTTCAAAGCAAGAGCCTTCTTGAGTACTTTCTAAAACCGTTGACACGTTTTCTTTTCTTGTGAAAGAAACGCTTCTCTGGTTTGTCTTCTTGCTCTGATCACAAGCTTTTTTGAATCACATGTATAGGTGTGAATTTTTGAATCATTATTTGTGAGTAAAAGTGGATGTAAATTCTTCTCAAATCCTTTTCACAACTTTTTCTTTAAAAAATTGTTTAGTTTTGAATAACAGTAGATTTGATTTTGTTTTTACAAATTTCATATTCAATAACATAGGATTTTAAGTGACTTTAATTGGTTTTCTACAAATTTCATATTTAATAACATAAGATTTGGTAAAACATTTACAAATTTCACATTCAATAACAGGGGATTTTAAAACCCCCACCAAATCTCCTAAAATTCCTAATTCAATACACCCCTTGAAGTCTCTCAAAAAAACCACATGTATAGGTGTGAATTTTTGAATCATTATTTGTGAGTAAAAGTGGATGTAAAATCTCCTCAAATCCTTTTCACAACTTTTTCTTTAAAAAATTGTTTAGTTTTAAATAACAGTAGATTTGATTTTGTTTTTACAAATTTCATATTCAATAACATAGGATTTTAAGTGACTTTAATTGGTTTTCTACAAATTTCATATTCAATAACATAGGATTTGATAAGACATTTGCAAATTTCACATTCAATAACAGAGGATTTTAAAACCCCCAACAAATCTCCTAAAATTCCTAATCCAATACACCCTCCTTTGTCTTCTCTCGCAACAACCTCAAAAGCCTTTCAACATATATAATATTTACAATCTCTCTTTACTCATTTTGTTGTAAGCAAGAGAGAGAGAGAGAAAAAAAGAGAACTATGGAGAAGAAGAGAGGGCATGTACTAGCAGTGCCATTCCCAAGCCAAGGACACATCACACCGATTCGCCAGTTCTGCAAACGACTTCACTCCAAAGGTTTCAAAACCACTCACACTCTCACCACTTTCATCTTCAACACAATCCACCTCGACCCATCAAGTCCCGTCTCAGTAGCCGCAATCTCCGACGGCTACGACCACGGTGGCTTCTCATCAGCCGCCTCCGTCCCCGAATACCTCCAAAACTTCAAAACCTTCGGCTCCAAAACCGTCGCTGACGTCATCCGCAAGCATCTGGCTAGTGATAACCCCATCACATGTATCGTCTACGATTCTTTCATGCCTTGGGCGCTTGATCTTGCAAGAGAGTTCGGTTTAGCTGCGGCTCCTTTCTTCACGCAGTCTTGCGCCGTAAACTACATTAATTATCTTGCTTACATAAACCATGGAAGCTTGAAACTTCCCATCAAGGATTTACCTTTTCTTGAGCTCCAAGATTTGCCTACTTTCGTCACTCCTACTGGGTCCCACCTTGCGTACTTTGAGATGGTGCTCCAACAGTTCACCAACTTTGACAAAGCTGATTTCGTACTTGTTAATACCTTCCGGGAGCTTGACCCTCATGTTAGTCCATGTCTTTATTACTCTGTTTTTGTCCCTGATTCATTTCCGAATTGCTCTGTTTTTTCCTAATTACTCTGCTGTGCCTTAAATATTCTGTTTTATGTCTCAATCACTCTGTTCTTTTTTCCTTGCTACTCTGTTTTTTTTTTCTTACTCACTCTGATTTGTCTAAATTTCCCTGTTCTTTTTGCCCTAGCTACTCTATTTTCCCTGGTTACTCTGTTCTTTTTGCTCTCGCTAACCTGTTTTTTCCCTAGCTACTCTGATTTTATTGCTCTAGTTACTATTTTTTTTCCCTTAACTACTCTGTCTTTTTTTTTATTTTTTTCTGTTTTTGGTTTCCAGGAGGAGGAGTTGTTGTCGAAAGTTTGTCCTGTGTTGACAATTGGTCCGACTGTTCCATCAAGGTACTTAGACCAACAAGTCAAATCAGACACCGACTATGATCTAAACCTCTTCGACTCAAAAGAAGCTGCCTTATGCACTGACTGGCTAGACACGAAGCCACAAGGGTCAGTGGTATATATAGCTTTTGGGAGCATGGCTCAACTGAGCAGTGTGCAGATGGAAGAGATTGCTTCTGGAATAAGCAACTTCAGCTACCTGTGGGTGGTCAGAGCTTCAGAGGAGTCAAAGCTCCCATCAGGGTTTCTAGAAACAGTGGATAAAGAAAAGAGCTTGGTCTTGAAGTGGAGTCCTCAGCTTGAAGTTCTATCAAACAAAGCAGTAGGTTGTTTCATGACTCACTGTGGCTGGAACTCAACAATGGAGGCTTTGACTTTAGGAGTTCCCATGGTGGCTATGCCCCAATGGACCGATCAACCGATGAAAGCAAAGTACATACAAGATGTGTGGAAGGTTGGGGTTCGTGTGAAGGCAGAGAAAGAGAGTGGGATTGCGAAGAGAGAGGAGATTGAGTTTAGCATTAAGGAAGTGATGGAAGGAGAAAAGAGAAAAGAGATGAAGAAAAACGCAAAGAAATGGAGAGACTTGGCTGTGAAGTCACTCAGTGAAGGAGGCTCTACAGAGATCAACATTAACACATTTGTATCCAAGGTTCAAATCATATAAGTTACTCACATGATGAGGTAGCAAAGGTCTCTGCTTGTAATGTCCTGATGGATCTGTCTTGTTCACTCAAATAATCTTTTAAGTTGACTCTTCTTCTGTTGTATGTTGATCCTCTTGTTTACTCCCCAACGTTCCTAATCAAAAGCCCATGAGAACCTTTTTTTTTTTGCAATACAGTACTTTGTTTTGAATGTTCTCCATTATCACTTATAAATTATGTCTTAAAATCTTTGAACCCTAAAAAGTCCAATCTTCATTTGAAATTTTTGCTTGTGCAGCAAAAAGTAAACTTTGGCTGCGATTTCTATTTGCATGGAAACTCAAACGCAAATACTATATTACATGTAAACACAAACGCAAAAGTAAAGAAACAATAGTAGCCTAAACGTTTTTTTTTTTTGTAATCCACTTTTTGGCAACAATAGTAGCGAATGAGTTTGATCGACATTCATCTTTCTAGGAAAAATTACTGTAAATTAGATTTATGTAAAGTATCCGAGTGGAAAATAGTAATATGTTTTGTTTTTTGGCTATAATGTTGCCGTTGAACCTACAACTAGATCTTTACAATGGCCGAGATATCGTACTCTGCTGGAGAAAATAGTCAAATTCATTCTTCGATTCGTTTATTGCTTTTTGGATTAGTGTCGCATAATTCAAATGTCACTGCAAGCGCTATCACCAAGACTTTAACTCGAGAAGATCGTCTCCTGTTTTACCTTGCTCTAGGTGAACCGACTTGGCTACACAACCAAATTAGTGAAAAGGTGAATTGCTGCTGCTTTTTTCCTTGACTTAATGTACTCTATTTTTTTATTTTGTTCTTGCGTTTTGATTGACTTGGTTTTTAAGAAAATTCCAAACAACTAAAAATAGCTCTATTTCTGAAACAATAACCATTCATTGCCTGTGTTTCAAAAAAGCTTTGGGTCAACTGAGTGCAACGTGAATTTCTGTTAACAACCTAAACTATCTTAAGGTGTTAACAGGGTTTTTTTTTTAATTGAATAAACTTTATTCAAACAAAAAAGACATCTGAAGAAAATTATAGTCAAAAAAGGACAACTGAAGAAAATTAAACATCTTGGAATTCGAAAGAAAAAAAAAAATACCTATAGTCTTCAGCAAAAAATAATAATAACCTATCGCCTCTTTTGATAAATTTATTACTTATGGTATAAATGCTATATATATATATATATATATCTGTGTTCACTTGCTTCAATAGATTGGGAGCAAGATTGGCATTGAAAGATCTCCAATCTTTAGACTTATTAATGCAGAAGTAGCTATTTCTATTCAGTTCCTTTAGCCCCGGGTGTGCTCCATTCCAATCAGTTTTTTTTTGCTTCAATCTTGTGTTTCTTTTTCATTTTGTTTCATGAGTTTTTCGTTGTATTAGTCTTTGTCTCTCGATGTTTCGGGATTGTACCTCTGGGATCTCTATTCATTTATAAAATCGTCAGAAACATATGAATCTCGTCCTTGTATTCCTCCCTGTATTTCATCATGTTTCTTTGAAAGTTTCAATAATATGAGATGACAAAAAAAAATGATATATATATCCTATATGTAGATTGTTGTATTTTCAGCTTATTAAAAAGAGGATAGTTTAGTCATTTGATTGTTTAATGAATATTATTACCGTCACTTCATTTTAGGCTATTAACTAAAATTGTCATTTTATCTATAAATTAGATCCATAGTCTAGTCTAATCAACATATTGGATTTGAACATATACCGATATGAAATGATATTGTCTATACATTCTTATGACACATGAATCATTGTCTCATTGTACATTGCACAATGAATGCACCATATATTTCAACATGAATCTAAAGTTTACCTCTCTTTTTGTTTCAAGTTAAAAGGCAAAATGTTTTTTTCATGCCTGATATTATGGTATTTTGTTAGTGTTTAAAACAATCGCTGATTCCTGATTCTTATGATTTGTATTTCTCTGATTCCTGATTCTTATGCGTTTGTATAAAGGTTAATGATACCTCATCGGACCATGTGAAGCAACTGATACTTACGACATTAGCAAGATTAAGAGTACCTGAAGATTTTGCTTCGTACTTGTTGCTTGAGTACGAGTGGAGTCAATGATGCCTTGAGAAAACATATGCTATTATCAGCCACTACACTCCCCGGCAATATCGCCGCGTATCTCTCTTGGTAATCTCTAAATCTCTTTTTCTCAAATTTATCACACATCCGAAAATGAAGGAGCTAGGTATACTGTGTAACCAAGTCAAAGATGGTGGTTGCCCATCCGATTTGGTCTTTTGGTTAGCTTAGTCTTGTGTTATTATGTCTTATGTGTTTTGGTACTTTTTGTTTAGCCATTGTTGTTATGTCTTGCAGATTAAAGTTTTTTGCTAAAGCGAAGCTGGACATAGGAAAATAGAAGATCTCCCACGTTGAAGGAGGTAGAATCCACGTATCGTTTTACTCCAAACGGATATATTCCATAAAAATTTATTCTCTCTGTTTTTTAAAGAAAGTAGTTTTAGGAAAAAAATTTGTTTCAAAAAGAAAGTTGTTTTCATTTTTCAATGAATTTTTGGTTAAATATTATCTGTTTTGTCCTCATTTATTTTTCTTTTATTTATGATAAAATTTCTTAAAATCTGTGAAAATCTCAAAACTACGTTTTTAAAGGAATAGAGGGAATATTTCACTGCTCTTGACTTTCTTTCAAAGATTAATCTTTTTCAAAAAGAAGAAGAAGAAATTGTGTTGCCCCTTCCTTATCATGAAATAATTTAAATTGATGGGAGCGATCGATGTGTATCATATATGTTCATTAAAAACAACAAAAAAGGGTGTACAAAAAAAACATTATTTGATTATGAAAATTCACTAATAGAGCTTAACGTATAACCCACGGAAAATGTCAGTATAAATTACTTCTTGGCCCAAAAAAAAAAAAAAAAAAAAATTTGGATTCCTTTGGCTTCTTCAAGCAGCTCTGCCACCCGTACGAGAAACAGAAAATTCTACAACCGATCGAGAACAGAGGTCTCGTCCATGTCCAAGTACTTATAAAACACATATACCACATTGGCTAATTAATGGCGCACGGGATGGCATGTAACGGGTTGGTCTTATGTAATGTGAGACCAAAGGTCTCGCCCATGTCCAAGTCCTCAGAAACGATGCCGTTTGGAAGCTTCCAGTCAAAGGAATAAAGAAGAGAAAAGTCAATCCGGGCATTGTCGGCAATCTCGGGGAAGGGAAGCGATGCCGTTTTGTGTGTTTATTATACAGTAATGGCCTATAACTATACAAACTTACGGATCTAACCTTTTAAAAAGGAAATCATGTTCATTTGTTCTACACACATAAAATACATAGCGAATGAGTTTGATTGATATTCATCTTTCTAGGAAAAATTACTGTAAATCGGATTTTTGCCCACAAGTCTCACTATGTTCTTCTTTTTCGGTGGCTACATAGTTGATTCCCTGTTTCTTCCCCTTTTATTTCCTGCAAAAAAAAAAAACCAATTAAAAGTCACAATCTTTCATCTTTGTTTTAACTTTAGATTCTACCTGAAGATGAAATCTTACCAAGGGAACTTAAACGTATCTTTCCACCACCCTTGCTTAGAGCAATTAGCTACTATTTTGTCAAGTCGAATAATAATCTCAGAGAACCTCGGCCTAATACCGACTTCTGGATGCCAACACTCCTCGATCAACCTGCACATTAAGCGATACAACAGGTTCAAGAAGTGGCACTTCTTCTACGTGCATAGGGCCATAAATAATTCTTTGTCCAAAATCGTTTTTGAGCTTTACTCTTTCATATCCGGAGGGTAACTTTTTGACTTGGTTTTAAAAACGGGTCTCTTTCCTTCCAAGCATATCATTTTCGCAACTTCTTCGGGTGGTCTCGGATGAAAAACCGGCACTCCCTCTGTTATCTGACCACACACACATATACAGATTAAAGAAACACAAGACACAAGAACAAATCGATCACGACGAGGAAATGTACCTCATACAAAATGACACCAAACGAGTGTGCATCAACCCTTCTGTCAAATATCTCGTCTTTATAAACCTCTGGTGCTATGTAGTAATCTGCAATCAAGAAATCATTTTTTTGTTGATGATCATAAATCTTGCAAAAAGAATACATTTTTCTAGCGTATGAATGAAGCATTCTCCTCACTTGAGAGATCTATCTGTGCTTTGTGGTTTGCTACTTTCGCATTGTCTGGTGAAATTTTTGACAATCTTATCAAACCGAATCCAGTGATCTTCAAGTGCCCTCCTCTATCCAGCAAAATATTTCTGGCACCTTACGAAAAATTTCAAAATATTAAACGAACAGAAACATCTCAATGAGCATGAAAAAGGTTTTAAACATATCAAATCGACATTTGCTTTTGGTTATCTTACTTTGGCCTTAGATCACAGTGAATGATTGGATCTGGTTTACACTCATGGAGGTAATTCACGCCCCTGAGACACCAGAAAAACCAAAAAGACAAATGACATCCGGTGAGGTACCTAGTAATTACAAGAACCTTTAGAAGCAATACATTAGAAGTTAACATACCTGGCAATATCAAGAGCAAATCTAAGTGCCTTGGAAGGAGAAAGACGTCCTTTCTTTTGGAGATATACACCTAAATCTCCCTGCAACAGAACCAAACACGGTAACACACGAAAAGACATTGAGATGATTGATGAAATAAGGTGAAATCAAAAGGGAGGAGAGAAGTAAATATGCTTACTTTTGGGTTATACTCTACTACAATCATCATTGGTATATTTTGAGTGACGGCTCCAACAAATTGAACAACATTTGGATGCCGGACTTTTTCTAGCAACGTCAACTCATGTTTAAATGCGTTTCTGATCAGATTAAAAAACCAGGAGGACAAAGCAACATTAGTTTCTTCATGTTAAACCGAATCATTCCTTAGGAAACAAAATTCAAATAATGATGAACTTTGTTGAGTTGACTATTCTTTTAAGCTCACTCAAGTGTAACACATAGAAAAGGACCCCCAAGAAGTAAAAGCATACATGCGCTCAGGGTCTGAGTAGCTATCTTTGTCAAGTATCTTAACGGAAACCCGCGTGCCATTCCATTTAGCTACTTGATATGCTCCCTGCAAACAATCAAACACGAGTGATTCAAATAAATTAAAATGATCTAAGAACAACATGATGATGTTCCCAAAGTTACACATGATCAAATAACAACAAAAGAGCATGCCTTTGAGATGCCATCAGATTTCCGGACTTGAACCTCAAATGGATTAAGCTCATACTCAGGAACTTCTCGTGGATTCGCCACAGTCATCGGCGTCTTCCTGGTTTTCTAAAAAGTGTGAAGATAACGAAAGCCTTTCATAATACCACACATGAACACACAAAAAAAAGACCTAACGTCTCCAATTTCAAGAAACAAAAGAAAATAAATGGAATCTTAATAGTAAAGTACCGGAGCTTTAGCTCCTCGAGCCTTCAAGAGATTGTACACATCTAAATTCCCATAATACTTGGCATCAGCAGCCGCCTAATTTCACCAAAAATCGAAGATAAAAATGTCACCTTTTAACCAATCCGAAACCAGACAATCAACACAATCGAAATTTAAAAAGAACAGAATCTTGGGTTGAAGGAAGAAGAAGACAGACCGTACTTCCCCATCGATCACGAGCATCAATGTTAGCTCTACGGCTGAGAAGAGCCTTAACGACGCCTAAATGGCCCTCGCAGGCGGCGATGTGAAGCGCCGTACGGCCGTCGAGATCGATGCTATTGACATCGATTCCTTCATCAATAAGCTCCTCGACTCCTCCGACGTCGCCTTTGCTGGCCATAAAGAGGAGCTGCATCGTGGAATCGAGGTTCTCCGGCACCGACATATGCGGCTCGTCGTCGCTCCTGGAATCAGGGCTTCTCCGGATCGGATCGAGGGAAGACTGGCGGCCGAAGCTAAACCTCATGTTGGTCCGACGAGGGTCGAGCGACGACTGACGCGTGAACTGTCGGCTCAATGTTCGACGCATCGACCCAGTTGAGAATTGCCTTGAAATCCCGCGTTTCAGCTGCGCGGCTATGTTCTCCATCGATGAATAAATCTTCTTCCTTTGCACAAATCCTCCAAAAACCTCCCGAGATTAAACTTATTCCATGGATTAAACCCACATTGCGTCTTTGGAGGGTTGTCGTCAATGGAGGTTGAGAGGGAGGGACGAAGACGACAAGTTAGAGAAACAAACGAAATTGTGAATAAGAAAGGAGACGACGATCAGTCCGTTTTTTTCTTTTTCTTTTTTTACTTCCCTAAAAATAATAATTAAAGTTGAGATTATTATCCATAAACGAGATTAACCAAAAAGTTCGTTGGTTCACAATTTCTTCTATTGTGGGTGTAAAACGCGGGTAATCCCATACAGATTATCAAATTTTTTTGTTAGCAATAGAAATATCTTTAAATAAATAAACAGTTAAAATAATGAAACTTTTGTTTAATGGAATACTATACAACCTGGAGAAGGTGGGTGGCTTTTGACTTTTTAGTGAAGTGGAGAAAGATGATCTGGTGCTACCCCACTAATAGTACCAAATGCGATATGCTCCATAAATTATTATTATATAGTAGTAAAGAGTTAATAATGGGTCGGCTATTTATTAGTCTTTGTTACCACTTATGTATACTACTATCATTTGTATTTACTTTAATCTACATCCACATATTTCGATCACCTGATATCATTTTCAATCACTGCTACCAAACTTGGCAACATATCGTTTGTATTATGTATCTTTTTAACAAGTTGTTGCATCTCTCTTACCATATTATATCTAATGGAAAAAATATTTAGAGGGTAAATGGTTGTAGTTATGAGAAACCTTTTGATTTTTATTTATTTAAAAACTTGAATCCTCCATAATATCAGGAATAAAAATTGCCCACAAAAAGCTAAGTTAAAACAAAAACTAAGCAAATGACCATTTACAAAATTTATAAAACTAATATCTACCACATAAACCAAAAAATAAACTCATATATAAAAACTCACAAAGCAAAAACTACTATCATTCCAAACCTTCTTTAAACTCACATAGAATACAAAGAATCTCAAAGATCAAACACACAAGTAGCAACGTAAACACCAAAAAAATAAAAAAATAAAAACAAGTAGCAGACTGGACAAAACGTCGTTCACAGATTCATCTGCATTAACTCATCTTCAGGCAAGGAGCGATCGGGACGACATAGCTTCGGGGATCCATCTACATATATCATGTCATAAGTCTGTCTGTCTTAAGACAAGGAGTGAACGGGACGACGTCGTTCGCTAATCCAATTGCATTATCGCAAGAAGCCTGAACCGGTCCATTAACCAAGGAGAGATTCACATTGCCCATTACAATACCGGTACATGGTTTCTTCTTACTGCAATCAAACATAACCGCCACTTCCGTATTCGATGTTCCTTGTATATCTTCATATCTCACATTTGATACTTCCACCCCAGATTCCTATAATAACATGTTTACCAAAAAAAAGAAGAAGAGATTCGTATAATAAATATACAAATTATTAAACGACCCAATATGTAGAATAGGGTATATATAAGATATGATCAATTAATTTCTTTTACCCGTTTAGGGCAAGGCTTGGCAAGACAATAGTGTTGGTCGATAATGATCGGGTTCTTGACCATGTTCATATTAATATGTTGGAAAACGATGTTTCTAGCGAAACTCATGCTATTCATCCCCCATGTTTTGATCCTAACTCCGTTTTCCGTTGCCAAGAAATTCACGTTACTCACCGTCACGTTCTCCACTCCTTGTTCTTCCTTTACTCTCCCAAGACTTCCGATACTGTTTTGGAGGATTCAAAAATTAAATTAAAGATCGTTATTAACAAGTTTAGATATTAATTAAGTAACTTGTGGGGCAAGAAATGAATTGTTGTGTTACCTGATGCCGTGCCCTGGACCGCATTGAATGTTTTGTATGGTAACATGAGTGGATCCTGGACCGATGGAGATGCAATCGTCGCCGGTTCCTATGGTCGAGTTATTGATATAGACTGAATGAGATGATTGGATATGAATCCCATCGGTGTTAGGGCTATTCGCATCAGCAGAAACATTAACGCCCTCAATGTTCACGTTATTGCTATAATCGATAACTATATGGAATCTCTGGCTGTTGATCGACGTTAGACCGTTGATATTGATGTTATTCGACCCAGTAAATAACAAAGTCTGCAAAAGCAATTGACAGTCAAATAAAGTTAATGAAAACTGCATGTAAATTAAGAAAGTTTGTTGATTCTCTTGTTGGTCAAGCAGACCTTGGCACCGGTAGGGCAATTTCAGTCACCGTTGTTCTTGCATTTCCACAAACTACTGCCTTGCGCGTCAAGTATGCCACCGTAAATTGAAACATCAGTAACGCCATTGAACCAGATCCACTGTTCTGAGCTTGCGATAACTCTATAATCTTCCGGAGCAATCAGTGAACCGGCTATAAGAAAAGATATTGGAGCATCCGTACAGTTGTTGCCTTGGAAAACAAGGTTTCCAACCAAGAACCGTCCTACTGGTACGATAATAGTTGTAACTTTAGCAGAAGAACAAGCGACGCGCCAAGCGGCTAAAAAGGCTTTGCTTGAGTCTGTTGAGCCATCTGGTTGAGCTCCGTATGTTGAGACGTTGACGAATGTGGTTGGAATCGGTTTGGCTAATGATGAGATTAAGACGAAATCAAGAAAGATGAGAGCAAAAGGAAGAAGAAGACATGGAGTTTTGTAAACCATTTTTAAAATGTTTTTTAGAGAAGGTTAATTAGTATTTTGAGGATGAAGAGTATTGGGAGAATAAGGTTTGTGTGAGAGGGGAATTTATAGGAATTAAATGATAGTAACGTACTGATTAATCTTTATGGAAGGTTTCTTTTTAACAATCTATTATTGTGGCAACTTGTACGAAATTAGATTAGTCAATTTTGAGAGAGATTCAACTATGATTTGAGGGTTATTCACTGACTATAGTTCATAACTGGTGAATATATTTGACTGAAAATTGATTATGGATTGATTTGGGATCTCCTTTTTTTTGTTGATTATGGATTGAAAATTGATTTTTTTTTTTTTTTTTTTTGCAAAAGAGGATTGAAATATTGATTATGGAGTGATTTGGTCTCTATCTTATTTAATATTCACAAACTTGATTATGCAGTCTTATATCACTTGACTACTCTAGTGATTAAATTTTCATCATTCATACATATATAGATAGCACATGCAGTATTCTTAGTTTTAATTTTTCAAACATTTACGCGCAATGTCTTTTACAAAACAAAAAAACATTTACGCGCAATGCCTAAACTCCTTGGTAAATAATAGAGGATCATTAGTCATGCGAATTGCATACCAATTAGATAAATAGCTTATCAGATTTCTTTTTTGACTAAACGTAATTAAAGATAATTAGTGAAATATATAATACATGAGCAGTGGATTAATAATATTGATCAGCCAACGTTTTTTTATAGATTCCAATATAATGGTTGGTTTTTAGACGAAAATGGATTTTACCAATCGAGAAAGACTCTAGAAATGTGGCAAATGGCAATGCGCATTAAAAACATTTACATAAAGGTAAGTAATAAATATAGTAATTGTGAAATACAGAAAACATGCATTAAACAAAGGATGGCCGTATCATTTTCTTGTGGTGGCACGAGAGATTCGTATACCACTTGCGTCAAATTCACACTTCATTACGTAAGATTTCAGTTTCTTGATAAGTAATATCTTGTTTTTTGGTTAGTCAGGAAAATCAATTTTTTTGGACTGTGCGTTCAATGGAACATATAATTAGTTTTTTTTCAAAGTAAAATTGATATGTATTAATAATAATTGGTAGTATTTTGTGTTTATAAGTACACTTCACCTTGAAATTAAAAATTTGAACTATAGTGACTTAAAACTCTGTTAAACACTTTCTGGTAGTATTTTCTTTATTTTTCTAAAAACAAAAAAAAAACACTTTCTTTACATTGAAGAGTAAAATACGGAGCCAAAATAATGAAAGTATCAACCGAAACAAACTAGACATCTTTGTTATACAAACCCAAGAAAATGGCGCGAAATTGAGGAGTCTTGTCTTTTAATATAATTTTTTTTTTCTAGGGTAAATTACAACTAAGAAAATCCCCAAACCGGTAAAAACAAAAAATAAAAATAAATCTAACAAATAACACAACACATGAAATTATCATAAATCATCATCAATGGTTGATGTGGGCTATATATTCTACAAAGCAAGGCCAGGCTCTAGGCCCAGCGGGCCGTACACCGCCACAGGCTCATGCATCTTAATTGTGATCCCGAGCCGTACGTATCGGAACGGAAACTACGAAATTATATAATATACAAAATAATAATAACAAAAAAGGAAGAAGACATATATTTGTCATAGACAGTTTGGTTGAAGAAATCCAGCTTCTATTCCTCCGGCGTGAATACAAGCCGATTCAGCCGGTTTATTCCGGTACGTTAACTTCACATCCTCAAGTCCAATTCCGGTACACGGTTTCTTAGGACTACAATCAAGTTTCACTCCAACCTCAGTCGCCGATGTTCCATGTATATCTACGAACAACACATCGCTGATCTTGATCCCCGAAACCTGAAAAAAAAAAAAAAATTTGATTTTAAACTCCAAAATATCAAATATTTTAGTCAGTCAGTTTAAGCTAAGTAAGTAAGTACCTGGCGAGGGCAATTCTCGTTGCGAGGACAATAGTTTTGGTCAATGACGATGGGATTCTCTACGTTGTTCATAACACAATGTTGGAAACGGATGTTCCTAGCGAACCCACTACTGGGCCTGGCCCATGATTTGATCCTCACTCCGTTATCTGTTCCCGTAAACGTCACCGTTTTCACAGTCACGTTCTGCACACCTGACTCCACGCTATCTTTCCCCAAACTCCCTATGCTGCAAATGCAATTATCCCCGTCCAAATAAAAGAAAACTTTATCAAACCAACTGATATTATATAGTACATCAATAAAAAAATATTATCCTAACGATCAGTATCTAATTTAAAATATTATGTTTTATAATTTGATGAGTTATAGTTTTAACATATGTTATTTTGTAATGGAACGCATCGGATATATATAAATGTATATACCTAATGCCGTGACCGGGACCACATGCGACATTTTCGATCCAGAGTCCGTTAGTGCCGGGACCGATGGAGACACAATCGTCTCCGGTGGAGATTTTTGTGTTGAAGATTGAGACGGTGGAGGAAGACTGAACGTGGATACCGTCGGTGTTGGGGCTGTTTCCGGCGGCTAATACTTTGACTCCTTGAAGCTTCACATTGTTGCAACCGTTGATGACGACGTGAAACATCTGGCTGTTGAGTGACGTCAGGCCGGAGACCACCACGTTGCTTGAGCTCTGAAACCCTATGGTCTGTTGATTCACATGATCAGACTCAAACCGTTTCATTTATTAATTAAATCAGTTACGTATATATTACTCCCTCCCTCTGTTTTTAATTAAGTGTCATTTGGAAAAAATGTATCTGGATGTATTAAACTCAAAACACATCTAAATACATCCAATTACATTGCAGATACATTTCTCCAAACGACAAAACGGAGAGAGTATATGATATTGATACATATGAATCCATGGTTGGTCACTTGGTCCACGTGAATTGGGAATTGTGGGATTGTTTTTAAGAAATCGTTAAAACTTCATAATTCATAAAAGTATGCCATTAGCTACACATAATTAGTAATTTGAAAATTAATCAAGCAAATGTCTCTTTAATTTATCAAAGAGACAAAATATACATAAATAATTAGCATTCACATTCATACTGAGAATCTAGTTTTCTTCTTATTATGAAAAATGGCGATGTCTAGTGGCATTGGCTTAAACTCCATAAAGTTTAATGTCCACAATTTAAAAAAAATGTCCTAGAGAGAGGATTTTGTAACAAAAATGATAAATCATAATAGGAGTGAAATCAAGGGCAAAATGGTAAATGTTTAGGACGTTACGTACCGTGGCTCCGCTGGGGCAAGTCTTGCCGGATTTTTTACAATCCCATAGAGAAGCTCCTTGAGCGTCAAGAACTCCGCCGTAGACGGTGACGCCGTCGAGATGGTGGAAGAAAATCCAATAGTCTTCATTTCCGATAACTCGGTAATCAGCCGGAGCCACCAATGTACCGTCGATACGGAACGTGACCTGTTTGGGCTTGCACTTGGAACCGTCGAAATTAAGGCTCCTTATCAAGAACCTGCCTATAGGAACCACAATGGTAACGGGACGAGAAGAGGCACAAGCGGTTTACCAAACAGCCATGAACGCTTTGGTTGCGTCTGTCTTACCGTCTAGCTTAGCTCCGAAAGACAAGACATTGTAGGATTGAGCAGAACAAGAGGAGATGAAAAAGAAGACGAAGAGGACAAGAAGTGAAGCCATTGTATGTCACTAACGTACGCTTGTTCAGAGATAAATAAAGAGGGAGGGAAGGAGAGAGAGTGGAGTAGTGGTGGTGGTGTGGGAAGTTTTAACGGTTATGGAATGTATTTATAGTGTTTGTGTTGTATATGAAGGGATTTTTTGTTTGTTTCTACTTTTTAATATAATAAAAATAGATTATTGGATTTGGCATGAACATAAAGTAACCTTTTGAATGAATAAGAAATTAGGTGTGAATTTATTTTGCATGATTGTTTTTTTATTCATTCGAAACGTATCAACTATATGTATATAAGATCTGTTGTTATGTTAAATGGAATATTGCGTTCATATAATAATATGTTTTAAGAGACTTTTTTCAACATCAGTTGTCGTGTGAGTAAAATTAGAACAATCTTCAGCTAATTATGATAAAATAGGTAAATTTCATAAATAATACTTTTGCAAAGCATTATTTATTTAGTTATTTTAATATTGCAAAGCATTGTTAGCTCCGAGTTTTAGAGATTTCAGGGATTGACATGAGCTTCGCCCTGAAATTCTTTTGGTTTTAAGAAGATGAAAAAGTTGTTTAGTAACAAATAATTTTACTTAAGTATTCTTAGATCATTTGTTTGTAGTAAATAGAACTTTTTCTTTTAAAATTAAATCTTTGAAACCAAGTATGAGATATAAGCGTGGTGTGAAAGAGAATGCCGTGAAGTAGAATAAAAGTCAGAAAAGTAAAATTACAATGGTCAATATATATATATATATATATATATATATATATATATATATATATATATATATATTTTTTTTTTTTTTGCTAAACGGCTTTCAATGGTCAATATATTTTTATTGGAGAAATATACGAAACAAACGTACGTGGAAATGCAAAGAGTTCGTTAATTTATGAGAAGAACAAGCAAAAGTATTTACACTTTTGGCAGCACCTCCGACGTGATCAAGCCGCAAAATTAATTTTCTTTTCTTCATTTAACTTACAAAACAAAAAAGTGTATTATCAAAGATCACGTAGTGTGGATAAAGTCAATACATGACAAATCCATTTTAGACTATTTAATAAAATGATTTTTTCCCGTGAAGTTTTTATGATTATAGTGTTTGTTGAACAAAAAAAGAAGTGTTTGTCTAATTATGCTCAAGTAGCTAAAGTTTCCGTAATCATCTGCGCGATGTGATTATTTTTATGATGAATATATTCATTTTAAAAGAAATTTGATCTTGAAAGTATTTTTGTAGTTGACCCAGCTTATTCTGTGGTGGGAACAGATAGAGTTATACTGATGGACTGTGGTGGGAACAGAAAGAGTTATACTGATGGAGACAAAGAAACTAAGTTGGCATTGTTCTGAACTGGTCAAAACAATTCGTTTGATTTATGTTTTGTTATTAAGTGGAAGATTTGGTAAATGGATTGGTAGTAACTACTCTTTGAAAAAGAGAAACCATTCTCCACGTATTTGATTTTTTTTTTGTTGTAGAGACTGAGAGCCCATTTTCTGTTTTTTTTCCTTTCCTATTTGAGCAAACGAAATCAATGAATAAATACAGAATAATTCTGTCAAAAAACAACGTCTAGGGTTTTCACTTTTATGCTTTAAATGTGAGTCTGTGAGCTCTCAATCATATATATATATCCTAAGGTAGTATTTTTTTTTTTTTTTTTTTTTGTGGAACAGCTTCCTAAGGGTAGTCTAAGAGTAAGAATTAATGGTTGAAAAAACGAGATAGCTAAGATTAAATGTGTTCCTTTCACTTGAATGTTTTCTTAAGTCAAACATTTGATTACTGACATATTCATGTTCATGCACTTGAATTAACGTGCGAATAGCGAGAATCAGAAATATAAGACGAGAGATGAGATTAATAAAGTAATTAATTTGAATAAACTTTTCCGGTAATTACTTAATAAATCAAATTCAATGGAATGATCATGTTGCGCCGTATTAATCCTAATTGCATGTTCAAGGATCGAAGTTCTTTAATTATAAGAAAAAAAAAGAGGATCGAAGTTGATTTGTGACTCAACCTTCCTTAATTAGACGTAGCTGAATGGTGCTCCGAAAATTTGCGTATGTAATATAGATAAGCTTGTAGTCTAAGTTATTTACGTTTTAAGCCACTTTTAGATTATATGCTTTGAATCTTATGATCCCAACCCATGTGCCTTTTTCAAGTTAAGTTAATTAAAGGGTATGTTATAATGTGCAAATTTGTTTTAGATTCTTTTGTTGCTTTCTTGACTATATAATTATACAATATATATGTACATATCGTGATGTATGTTTAGTATACCAAAGGTCCAAAACCAATCCGAAATACTAGGAATATTGAGCCAAACTGAACTAAATCATAAGTGAACTAACCGCGCGAGTCAAATCGAAACCAACCCAAATTTGTTTACAGAGGTTATTTGTAACTCCAAATCAAGCCAAGACTAATTCGGTAATTCCAACCAAACCAAAACTAAACCCGATTTGATTTTTCAACTTTAAGTAAAAATATATTTTAAATAAGATGTTAATATTATTTTAATGATTAGAATTGGAATAGCTATAAAAAAACCTTTTTTTATCTATTCATATTTTTGGTTTAGTTAAGAAAAAGAAGAAAAAACTAAACCAAGATCATAAATTAAAAGAAAATCAACTTAACTTAGCCAGTTAGCCAAACTGAATATCAAAATGCCAAATCCCCTACCTACGTATGAAGTGATCTCTGGTCTAAAATAGGATTCGATCATAAACCAAAATAACCAAAATCATCAAATTATATAAGTTCAATTTTTTTTTTTTTTTAGAATATCATTATATTGTCCAGGGTCACATGCATTGCAAGATCTCAGAAATATCATGTTTTAATTCACGTAACACATTTATTACGACGTATGCATATATGCTATGCCGCATTTATTGCTAAGGACATCATGTTGAGTTCATGTTTCTCTTTGATTGTCACGTATATGTTACGCACTGACACTGGTGCCTGCAGTATATATAAAAAGAATTTGGGTTTTTAGTATCGACCCGAAAATTAGTATTTGACCAAACATCTACTTGTTTCGTTATGTTAGTTGAGGTTAGATACTGATTTTGAGAAACAAATATCATCAATCAATCATTGGTTCTAGCTCGCCTTTGATCTAGATTTGGATTTGTAAAAACTATTTTATATATATATTAATTCAACTAATATTATACGGGCACTTCGTCATTTTACTCGTACGTATACTTGTGATACAAATAGGGTATGATTTTACAAAAAATACATCGTTGTTTCCAAATGATAACATACATCATGAATATACAAAATCATAGAAAAGCATGCGATGATACAAATAGGGTTTAGCCTTTTAGTGGATACATTGGATTTAAGGCATATCGAATCTAGTCGTTGATCACAGAGGCTATAGCCATGTGATCTTGTAAATAAATTCTAATCGATCTGTTGATTGAGAAACCAATCTAGTTTAAACTATTTACCTAAATAAATCAGTGTCTAGATGTGTTCCCTCATCAGATCGCAATTGTCATTAGTTTTCATCGATTTGATCCATGCTAAATTAAATATTTTGAGCTTTTACAGGTAGATTCTTTTCCCGAGCCATATACATGGCTACATAAAGGCGCGAGGAGATAACCGTAATATGTTAGAGAAGGAAAATAATCCACACACACATGACATATCTAACGATATAATCTTAAGTTATGAATTGTGTGATATGCAAAACAAGTATTTCTAGCTTGCCTAAGAAAAAGTATGTTTCTAGGCTTCGAAAAAGTTGAGCTTCGATAAGTAAATAAGGCCTTCAAATGGACCCAAAACAAATCAAGAACCTTTTTTTTTTGCTTTCGATTTTTTTTTCTTTTATATGTAGCACAAGTTATGGATTTGAAATAAACAAATAATGTGATACAAAGCATAAAGAAAAGAAAAAGAGATGTTCACTATATAGAACGTGAAACCACAAAACTATAGGCGTTTTTGTTGTCTCAGCTCTCAAGGCTCACGAATATCTCATTCAAAATTAATTAACAAGAAGTAAAATGATATATCTTCATGAAATATATATGAGTATAAATTATAAATCTATTGTCAGATGTAAGACTTATATATAACACGCTCGCATACTAAATTTCTCTTTTTTTTGTTTCTTTCAGATTAATTGTTATTTTTTATATTTTATGGTATATGATTTAGTTAGTTGATTGATAAGTATTTGATACTTCTATATTTTTTTTCAAAAATAACTAAGTCCACATTTGTTTCCTTCATGTTTATTATCAACTCTGTTCAGCTTGTATATTTTCAGTTCGTTCATTATTTACTTTTATTTCCTTCGACCATACAATTAATTAAAACGGTACTATCGAGAGGTTTGCAGGAGCCATGGGTTGCATATATTCCCGCCCAATTATGCTGCAGAATTTCCTCCATGTGACACTACAATAAATTTCCAACTGTAATAGATAAACTTTTTGTTTCTAGGTTTCTTCTCCACTTGATTAATTTTATTGTTTTATTACCGAATAAATATAACAAAAATTTATTTATATCGAGTTTGATTACAACGTATTGTGAAATCGTCATTGTATCATTATCAACAAACTATTTCAAATCCAAAAAATAAAAATAAAAATACCAAACTTTAAATGTTAAGAACAAAAAAAAATCCTGAATCAATGAATTAATTTGAGAATGAGTCTCACTAAACATTTGCAATTGATAACGTGGAAATTGAGACTACTACATTGTTTTGCAATTAATTCATGAGTCTCATAGACTTAATATTCGTAATAACATGGAATTAGTAACACTTAGGTCACTTATATTTTAATGCACCGCGTACGCGATTAGTCATTAAGACACGGATCGTCCGATCTAATACAAAAAGTCTTTTCCCCCTGTATATATAACCTTTCTCATTATTTCTTCTAAATCACTATAATCATACAAAGCCTTCAAAAATTAGAAATTTTTTTAAGATGGCTAAAAACATCTCTTTTCCTTTTGCCATCATATTATTTTCCACTGTCTTCTTTCTTATTAACTCATCCAACGCAATGCCTTCATTCAACGTACAAAGATACGGAGCTAGAGGTGATGGAAGAACAGACGCGACCAAGCCATTTTTAACGGCTTGGTCATTAGCCTGCCGCTCAAGAGCTCGAGCCATGGTATACATTCCCCGTGGAACATACTTGGTTAGAAACCTAGTCTTTTGGGGTCCTTGCAAGAACCATATAACTTTCAAAATCGATGGAACGCTCGTAGCTCCAACGAACTACTGGAGTATAGGTAATTCTGGTTATTGGATCCTATTCGCCAAGGTAAACCGGATCTCGGTTTATGGTGGAACCGTTGATGCTAAAGGAGCTGGTTATTGGTCTTGTAGAAAGAAAGGTGGTCATTGTCCTCAAGGTGCAAGGGTACGTTTATATCAAAAAACAAAAAAAAATAAATTAAAAATTAAAATACGTTCTTTAGCTAGCTATTTTGGTATATATAATCAAAATTTCGATACGGTTTATTTCGCAGTCTATATCGTTTAGCTGGTGCAACAATGTTCTACTAAGCGGCCTAACGTCGTTGAATAGCCAGAATATGCACGTCACGGTTCAACATTCTTCTAATGTTCGGATTCAAAACATAAGGATTAGAGCTCCAAGTGGAAGCCCTAACACCGACGGTATCCACGTCCAGTCATCTTCTGGAGTCACCATTAGTGGTGGAACAATTGCGACCGGTGATGACTGCATTGCTCTTAGTCAAGGATCCAGGAACATTTGGATCGAACGTGTAAACTGTGGACCCGGACATGGAATCAGGTAACTAAAATGAACAATAATCGACTTAATTAAGATGATGATCTACTACTGATTATTAAGGCATTAATTAACATGGGGGTTTGCTTGCTAATTTGATTCAGTATTGGGAGTCTTGGGGATTACGCTAATGAGGAAGGTGTGCAGAATGTAACTGTCACCAGCTCTGTTTTCACCAAGACGCAAAATGGAGTAAGGATAAAGACTTGGGCTAGACCAAGCAGAGGATTTGTGAGGAATGTGGTATTTCGAAATTTGATAATGAGGAATGTCGATAATCCGGTGATCATCGATCAAAACTACTGCCCTAATGGAAATGGCTGTCCTCGTCAGGTGAATAACCTAAGCAGTTTGCCGTAACTCAACTCTCCTTATATAGTCTTAAATTCTTTCTAATGAAAACTTGATTGTTATGATTGGTCATATATATACAGAGCTCTGGTGTGAAGATAAGTGGAGTGACTTATGCAAACATAAAAGGAACATCAACAACACCAATAGCTATGAAACTGGACTGTAGTGGAAGTAATCATTGCACAGGAATTAGGTTACAAGACATTAGGCTTACTTACATGAGAAGATCGTCAGCTTCTTATTGCAGGAATGTTCATGGACGAGCCTCCGGAGTTATGGTTCCAAGGAATTGTATGTGAATCAGGAATCCAAGATTTGATGATAATTGGGATTATATTTATAATTGTTGGGTGTGTAGATATGTTATAAGGTGATGTTTGTTCGATTCGTTTGATCGATGTTTCATAACCTTAGATTCATCCGTCTTTAAATGTGGTGAATTCTATGGTGTGAATGGAAATGAAGAGAAGCAACCAATTTGATTGCTAGCTTATTCAATGTGCTTGTACCAATTCTGTTTGGCTTGAAAATTATTTTATTTGAAATATATATATGAACTTGTATAACAAAAAATTGGCCATATATCATATATCAGATTTATTATTTGGGTAAAATAAAGTTCAAGCTGACAGATCCAAGTGACCATTTTGTTTTTTCAATATATATCAGTTGGCATTAATTACAAAGAAAACTTCTACCTAATGTTAGATCTTTACTTTTAGATTCAGTAACTTTTGTATTATAGGAAAACTAATACAAATAACTAACCGATAATCGAAAAGGTTCAAAAAAAAAAAAGCGATAGAATTCGAAGGTAAACAACACATTTGATTATTATTATTATTTGTTCAAATGGATGATGTGTCTATATATCATTGGTTGACGATTTATATGAGGTTTATACGTTGACTGTGTAGTACCCGCAAGTCGCAAGATTCGCTTTGACGGCTAAGATCGGATCTACTCCCTTCTCCTTCCATTACCACATGTCACATGCCAATTCCATAACATAAGGCTCATATATGAATATATGCTTTTTAATTTTTATTTATGTATTTTTCTTTGCTCTGATTTTACTGTAACAACAATATAATTACATATAGTATTTATACCATAAATAATAAATATATCAAAAGTAGACTATAGGTTATTTTTTTATTTTATTTTCTTTTCGCATTCCAGGATGTTTAATTTGAATATCAGCATTTTAAAACCGTAAACCATCTAAAGGTGTTAACAGAAATTCACATTGCACTCAATTGATCCAAAGCTTTTTGAAACACATGCAATGAATAATGGTTATTGTTTTTAAAATAGTTCTTTTTCGTTGTTTGAAATCGCCTTTTCACGAATGTGGTTGTGTAGCCAAGTCGGTTCACCTAGAGCAAGGTAGGACAGGAAACTATCTTCTCGAGTTAAAGTCTTGGTGATATATGAATTTGAATTTATGCGACACTAATCCAAAAAGCAATAAACGAATCGAATAATGAATTTGACTATTTTTCTCCAGCAGAGTATTGATATATCTCGGCCATTGTAAAGATCTAGTTGTAGGTTCAACGGCAACATTAATTATAGCCAAAAAAACAAAACAAATGAAACCACCTAAAAATAAACTCATTGAATACTCACCCTAACTTGATTTTTTTTAGTCGTCTCGTCTACCTTTAAACAAATGAAACCACCTAATAAACTCAATGAAGACATTTAGAAATAGTCGGCACATTATAAAGGGGAAGGTGGATATCACATGCTTTTTAAGTCGTCTCGTCTACCCTTTAAAGTTGCTTCAAGCTTTGAAGAGTTCTTATTGCTTATCATCACATGTGAACCGTACATATAATTTTTCGGATGTTATCTCTATCTGCTACGTCTTCAGCGTGATGCTGGAACTTATTTCTGCAGGACATGTTGCGCTGACACTTTCTGAATAATTAAGTTTCCTTAAAAAAATGTTGTCAAAGATTATCGGAGTGATCGCGAGCAATATTATCTCGTAATACATATATATATATATATATATATATATATATTAAATTGAAGTTCATTTGCTAGCTCATTTTAATCTTTAGCTTGTACACACGATTTCTAACTGCAGATGCATCTGATGTAAACTGGTTTTTTCTTTGAATTAATTTATCATACTTACAATTCAAAAAAAAAAAAATTAAAGTTCATTTGAATGAAAAACAGATTTCCAAAACCAGTTGCATAAAATACATAAAAGAGAACAAATGTAATTTGTCCGATATTAAAACTTCAAGTGAAATCTCACCATAATCATACAATGCCATCAAATCAGAGTCATTTTCTCAAAAAAAAAATTTATACAAAAAAAAACTTACTATAACTACAGAACTATGAATTAATTTGAAAAGGAAACCCAATGAACAGGTGCATATTGATAACATGGAAATTGAGTGCTACATATTGTTTTGCAATATTATCATACGTCAGTACGTACGTCCCATACGAATAATAATAATACGGAATCAACTGACATTTATGTTTTAAAACACCGCGTATAACGCGATTAGTCATAAATACACGGATCGTACATCCAATCTCATACAAAAAATATTATCTCCCTATATATATTAACCTTTTATCATTATTTCTTCTAAATCGCTATAATCATACAAAGCCATCAAAAATTAGAAAAAAAAAATTGAAAGATGGCCAAAAACATCTCTTTTCCTTTTGCCATCATATTATTTTGCACCGTCTTCTTTCTTATTAACTCATCCAACGCAATGCTTTCGTTCAACGTACAAAGATACGGAGCGAGAGGTGATGGAAGAACAGACGCGACCGAGCCACTTTTGACGGCTTGGTCGTTAGCATGCGGCTCAAGAGCTCGAGCTATGGTCTACATTCCCCGTGGAACATACTTGGTCAGAAACCTAGTCTTTTGGGGTCCTTGCAAGAACATTATAACTTTCAAAATCGATGGAACGCTCGTAGCTCCGGCAAATTACTGGAGTATAGGTTATTCTGGCTATTGGATCCTGTTCGCTAAGGTAAACTATATTGTGGTTTACGGTGGAACGATTGATGCTAGAGGAGCGGGTTTTTGGTCTTGTAGAAAGAAAGGTGGTCAATGTCCTCAAGGTGCAAGGGTACGTTTATATCAAAACCTGGTTTCGATTCCTTCTTTAGCTAGCTACTTTTGGTATCTATATGTATAATCAAGTTTTCAATATGGTTTATTTCGCAGTCTATATCTTTTAGCTGGTGCAATAACGTTCTACTAAACGGCCTAACGTCGTTGAATAGTCAGAATATTCACGTCACAGTTCATCATTCTTCAAATGTTCGGATTCAAAACATAAGAATTAGGGCTCCAAGTGAAAGCCCTAATACTGACGGTATAATCGTCCAGTCTTCTTCTGGAGTCACCATTAGTGGGGCAAACATTGGGACCGGTGATGACTGCATTGCTCTTAATCAAGGATCTAAGAACATATGGATCGAACGCGTGAGCTGTGGACCCGGACATGGAATCAGGTAATTAAATTTAACAACAATTAACTTAATATGATGATTAAGTACTAATTAATTAAGGAAGTAATTAACTGACATGGGCTTCGCTTGCAAATTAATTTGATGCAGCATTGGGAGTCTTGGGGAATACGCTAACGAGGAAGGTGTGCAGAATATAACCGTCACGAGCTCTGTTTTCACCAGGACGCAAAACGGAGTCAGAATAAAGACTTGGGCTAGGCCGAGTGGAGGGTTTGTGAAGAATGTGGAATTTCGAAACCTGGTAATGAGGAATGTCGATAATCCGTTGATCATCGATCAAAACTATTGCCCGAGTGGAAAAGGCTGCCCTAATCAGGTGAATAACCTAATTTTGATTTGGCGTAACCAAAGTCTCTTCTTATATAGTCTTTTATTCTTACTAATAATTGAAACTTGATATGATTGATCATATAGAGCTCTGGTGTGAAGATAAGTGGAGTGGCTTTTGCAAACATAAAGGGAACATCAACAACACCAATAGCTATGACGCTGGATTGTAGTGGAAGCAATCATTGCACAGGGATTAGGTTACAAAACATTAACCTCACTTACATGAGAAGACCATCAGCTTCTCATTGCAAGAACGCTCATGGACGAGCCTCTGGAGTTATGGTTCCAAGGAATTGTATGTGAAAACGGAAATCCATGATTTGACCATGGGATTATATATATAAACCCTATGATTAACTGTTGGGTGTAGACGTGTTCTAAGGTGATTCATCCGAAATTGAATGTGGCTAGTTAATTAATTCTTTGATGTGATTGAAAATAAAAGAGGACCAATCAATTTGATTGTTGGCTTATCAATATGTGTTCGTAAAAATTCTGCTAGACTTAAAAAAAAGTAAATTATCCTAAACTTTTAACAAGTGAAAACCAAATTTGTGACGAAAATTAGAGAAAATAAAGTAATTAATAAACCTACATCAGATTTATTATTTGGGTTAAAAACGATTCAAAGCCTTCACACAATTACTTCTCTTCATCACCTCAAGATCGTAGGGGAGAAATGAAGTTTCAGAGTTTTACTTATTTTATCAACGAACCTTATGAGCAGAAAGAAATCCTTATGGCTGAGATTTTTTTAGTACAAAAGCGGCAAGGTATTTTATTAGCACAGAAGACGACTGGGCCCAGGCCCATGTGTTTTGAACTTTTTAATAATCTGGTTATTTCAGAATCTGTGAGTATAAGCTTGTCTTGAAGGTATTGATTTCAAGTCCAGAGTCCCCATACATCAGTTTAAATTCATCATGAACAGGAAATAAATGGGTTAATTAGTTTAAACTCGTCGAGTTTATTGGATTTCAAATAATTCATCTACAAAACATTGATAAATCATTCTTAAACTCGTTTAATCACCTTTGTAAGATATCGGGTTCTTTCTGAGCAAAAGAAACTAATGAAACCAATTATTATTGCTTGCTCTGTTTTTGCCCCTTTGTTCTCTGTAAAGCCTTTTGATATTACCTTGGATATCAAGCCAACATATTCGAATATTCAAATCAAAACATAATAAACAATGTATTATAGCCTTATAGGGTCAGTTTAAAGAATTGAGACTAACCGTCATTGATAACGGTACGGTCCATCCTCCATTCATCCTTCACGTAAACCCATGTGGCAATTATTCTAATTATTTGTTAATTTCTCAAATGACCATATATTTACTTTACATTACACACATCCCATGTTACCTGTTTCTTATATTCACCAAAAAAAAAATGTTACCTGTTTCTTATGACGTGTTGAGTTAGCATTGGTTGACTTTCAATTACCCTTTTTTTTTTTCTAAGAGCTTTTGTTGACTAATGCTACTCATGGCCGTAGGATTCGGAGGCAGTTCTGCTTTTACGGCTGAGATTGAATATAAAATATATACAGTCCACATGTCACATGCCATAGATTATGCTACTACTATATATGAAACCTTGATCCATTGGTTCTCTTTCACGTTTTTTTAATTTAAATAAATAGAATTTAACCGAAGAACAATAGAAAAGTCCACGGATACTAGCATAATTTGTATGTATTTCTTTTGCAATTACCAATTAATTATTACAAGTGAACATGGATCACATGGTCACTCGTTTATAGATCAACATTATTTGCTTAAGGAATTCACAACTGCTTATCATCACATGCGATTATGCGAACCGTACATTTCATCATTTGAATTTGATCATATATATGATCAAACAATCATTAGCATTATAATTACGATTAGTCAACGTATTCAGATATTTAAACATACCACTATATACAATTACATATAAATACCCGTCATAACCGTTTCTTTTTCCTTCACCCTCACATTTCTCCACAAACACAAAACATAAATACTTTCAAATCTAAATATCTACAAAGATTTATCTTTGTAAGAAACAATAAATTATGAATAACAACAAGCTTGTGGCTGGTTTGCTGATGTTCTTCTCAAGCTTCTTGCTGATGAAATCATCAATGGCGGCTGCTAACAACTACAACGTCGTCAGCTTCGGTGCTAAACCGGACGGTCGAACCGATTCCACAAAAGCCTTCCTCGGCGCGTGGCAAGCGGCTTGCCGTTCAGCTGCAAGTGTCACTGTAACGGTCCCGAGAGGGAGTTTCTTGCTAAAACCGGTGGAGTTTCGCGGTCCGTGCCGCAGCAGAATCACGTTTCAAATCTACGGAACGATTGTAGCTCCATCGGATTACCGTGGTTTGGGTAACTCCGGTTATTGGATCTTGTTTGTGAAAGTTAACCGGGTCTCGATCAACGGAGGGACGTTAGATGCAAGAGGTGCTTCTTTTTGGGCTTGTCGAAAATCCGGAAAGAGTTGTCCTCCTGGCGCCAGAGTAAGATAGCCCACATACTTCACTAACTTTCCTAATATTTTATTCGAGAAATGAAACTGTTTCAACGAAGTTAAAATCCATTAATTCAATTGCCAAAAATCTATTTATTCGGATCAGATACACTCGTTCATAATATTGGTGATGATGATGTTTTTGTTTTTGTTTTTGGCAGTCAATGACGTTTAACTGGGCAAACGACGTCGTGGTGAGCGGCTTAACGTCAATAAACAGTCAAGCAACACATTTGGTTATAAACAGCTGCAACAACGTGATTGTCCGGAAAGTAAAGCTAGTGGCTCCAGATCAAAGTCCCAACACAGATGGCCTCCACGTCCAAGCTTCTGCTGGCGTAACCGTAACCGACAGCACGTTTCAAACCGGAGATGATTGTATCTCTATCGGTCCAGGAACTCGTAACCTCTACATGTCTAACCTCAACTGCGGTCCAGGCCATGGAATCAGGTACGACAGTTAAAGATAACTTGGATAGCAAGATTCATCAAAATGTTTTCGATATGCTGATTATTATTATGATGATAAAAATCTTGTTTGCAGTATTGGGAGCCTAGGGAGAGATGCTAACGAAGCTGGAGTACAGAACATAACGTTGATAAACTCGGTTTTTTCGGGTTCGGATAATGGTGTTCGGATCAAGACATGGGCTAGACAAAGCACAGGTTTTGTGAGAAACGTCTTGTTTCAGAACCTGGTCATGAAAAACGTTCAGAATCCGATCATTGTCGATCAGAATTATTGTCCGACTAATCAAGGTTGTCCTAAACAGGTAAAATCTACAATTACTTACCGAAATAGATCGTAAACTTAGCTATACAGTCAAATTAATCTGATTGGTTTTGGTTTGATTAGGGTTCTGGAGTGAAGATTAGTCAGGTTGTGTATAGAAACATTCAAGGGACGTCGCGAACGCAACAGGCTTTAACGTTTGACTGCAGTCGCAGTAATCCGTGTCAAGCGATCAGGTTGCACGATATTAAGCTAACGTTCAACGGTCGGTCTGCCACTTCCACGTGTAAGAATATTAAAGGAGTTAAGGCTGGTGTGGTGATGCCTCAAGGTTGTCTTTGATTTTATTTCACGAATTTTAAGGGTTCCATCACATTACACCGTCGCAGACGCAAGAGTATTATTTGCGTCCGTGATCGAGTTGTATTGTTTTACGTCTAAATATAAAACATGTGTATGTGTATATCCATGATACTTTGCTTTAATTTGTACTATTTTTAATCATTGGTACAAAATATTTGTTTGAATTTCTGGTTTTTAATGTATTGAAGCTAAGATTGATACTCATCAGAGTTGTTGTATCCAACAATACGATTATGATTTATATATTCAATCAAGGTATCGTTTTGTAAAAACTGAACCGACATTTCTTATAAAGTTCACATATCCTTAAATAAAATAAAAAACCACCAACAAATAAAACCAAAAAGCAAGTTTAAAGACTGAACCAAGAAACTCAAAATGTCCATCTAAGCTTAGGTACATAAGATATACTCAAAAACATTATGAATGTAAAAAAAAATGAATAAAATTAAAGAGTACACATTAAACTTGGTATTTTGAATGTAAAATACAAACAAGTGAGCGTTGATACATTCTACAGTTGGTAGTTGTGAAAAATATACTGATGATCTCTTGAAGCAAAAGTTAATGTTTGTTGTGGCCATTCCGGCTCTCCTCTCCCGTCGACGAGTTACTACTGTTCTTCTTCCCACTCTGAGATTTGTATGAGCTCGAATCTTCTTCCTTCTTCTTCTGAGATTTGGAGCTTGATGATTCTCCATCGTTCTTCTTCTGAGACTTGGAGCTTGATGATTCTCCATCGTTCTTCTTATGTGATTTGGAGCTTGATGATTCTCCATCATTCTTCTTATGTGATTTGGAGCTTGATGATTCTCCATCATTCTTCTTATGTGATTTGGAGTTCGAATCTCCATCGCTCTTTTTCTGAGATTTGGAGCTGGAATCTCCATCGCTCTTTTTCTGAGACTTGGAGTTGGAATCTCTTTCGCTCTTCTTCTGTGATTTTGAGCTGGAGTCTCCTTCGTTCTTCTTATGTGATTTTGAGCTGGAGTCTCCATCGCTCTTCTTATGTGATTTTGAGCTCGAGTCTCCTTCGTTCTTCTTATGTGATTTTGAGCTGGAGTCTCCATCGTTCTTCTTATGAGACTTGGAGCCAGAATCTCCATCGCTCTTCTTCTGCGACTTGGAGCCGGAATCTCCATCGCTCTTCTTCTGCGACTTGGAGCCGGAATCTCCATCGCTCTTCTTTTGCGACTTGGAGCCGGAATCTCCATCGTTCTTCTTACTACTATGGGATTTAGAGTCTCCTTCATTCTTCTTCTGACTCGTGGATTTGGAGTTAGATGGATTGGAGTCGATCCTAGGAGTCTTAGCCGAGAAGCAGTGACGAACATGGACCCGGTGGCACACAGTCTCAGTGGAACAGCTTCCTTGCACATTCACCACAAGTAATGCTTCTTTATCCCGCGTGTCCTCACACCACCAATTCTGAGGAATCCCATCTACAAACTCCTCCAATGTGTGGAACTCCTCATGATGAACCGATACCTCCACCGAACTATCCGGTTTTATAGTTCCTGCAGCCGGCATCACCTGAGGAAAAGAAAAGACCGAATCTTCTTAACAAAATGAGTCTTGAGAGAATTGTGGTTAAGAATTCGATGGTTTTAGTTTCAATACCTCGAGCCACCGTGGGAAACCGAATGAGCCAAAAGGCTGTAACTCCAATGTATCTTCCTCTTCCCTCATTGTACTCTGCCCTTCACATAAGATCCTGAATACGGCGTTCTCCTTGACACATTTGTTGGTGATGCGAAGCACAAAGGTGTCTTGGTTCTGAAGTACAATTTCGTTGCTGCTAACAACCGTCTCTGGTACATAACGTAGGTCGTTAAGCAACGCCCTGACTTTCTCGTTGGTCCTGATGATTCTCCCAAATTCTTGTCTCCTTACCGATCTATCAACATGCTCTATCTTCACATGGAATTTGCAACGGACCGGTTTGTGATCGCTCTCCGTCACGTCCATACAAGCATCATACCTGTCCATAACCCACGTTAGAACAATGTTGTTAAAAAAAAAACTCTTGAGAAGATAAGATTTCGAGTCTCTGTAATGTGGAAAGAAAAGCTTACAACATAATCGAAGCAACGACTGGACAGTCTAGACTGCATTCAGATTCTGGACTCGTGCGCGTGTCTCTGTATATTACTCTATCACACCACGCAGGAATCCGCTTTTTCTCCCCTGAATCGTACCCTGGGGAAGAAAAGATTGACGATAAACTTTTAACCTTTAAAATGCTACAAACACTTGCATACAAAAGCGGTTTATGTACCTCCTAAGCCAGGCCGGTGTCTTTCAAACTTATAAGTTGGAGGGAAAGTGATGATGGCTTCACGCATGCCTTGGAAAACTTTTCCAGCTTTCATCTCTGCCCTGAGTTGATCTTTTTCTCTAAGCCAATCGAAGCTTCTTTGGGAGACAAAGTCCCTAGCTTCATCATATGATATACCAAAGAGCCGATAGTTGAAATCACCAAAAAATACAACCATGTCCGCCTCTGCGAGGTCCTGCTTGGTCTCTTCCGTATTGACGTTTGCATTCTGCAAAAAGTGTGATGGGTCTGAGGTAATCAAGAAACTCAAACCAAAGGTAGGAAAATATGATTGATTCGTAAACGGAGGAAAATATGATTGATTCGTAAACCGTGATGAACCAGATCAAAAAGGTGCTTACATTTGCGCTTTTTGTGGTATGAGAACCGGGAGACACACCAGCTGCAAAAGTTAAAAGCCATGAGATATATGCATGCAGATGCCTTAAGCAAAGAGAAGAGAGGTGAAAAGTGGGCGTAGAGATATACCGGCTGGTGCATTATGAGCATTTGATGACCGGGAAAAAGACATTGTTTTGTAGATGTGATCAAAATCAGCATTTCTGCGGTTTACAGCTTCCAGATGCGCAGCCAAGTGACAGTTGATGAAGCACATAATCCGATCAAAAACCCTAATTCTCAAACCTACACCTCCCTGGTTTGAAACAAAAGTAAATCAAGTAGGATGCCGCCATATCAAAAATCAGAAATCAAGTAGGAGAGAATGGAACAAAACGCTAGAAGCAAAGGTAAATATCTTAATTAGGAATGAAAAGGCATAAAACTTAGACAAAGAGAATGAAACTTAAGCTTTGAATTTCCTTTTCAATCACAAGACAAATAAATATATACCTTGTTCCCAATTGCGCGTCCAAAACCACATGGAACCGCTGCAACATCAATATCGCCTACATGTGTTCTCAGACTCTTCCTCACCCTAAATTGAAATCAAAACATTTCATGATAACATTAAATTAATACAGATGGTTACTGGTTCTAATGGACAAGGTCACACATGGATTCTTTCAACTCACCAAAGTGATATGAGCAAACCAGCTAATTGTCTCGATCCCATGCGTTCAAAAACTGCTTTTTCATCTAAGGTCTTCCCTATTGTGTCTATCCAGTACTGCCCTATTGAACTCCCTTCATTTCCTCCTACCTAATATAGAAACAATAAGAGGTTAGAAAATAAAATAAATAAAGAATCCAAATCAATTATATTCTTTCAACAATTGTCTTACTGATTCTTTGGCTGCTGACATTGCCAAAAACCCTGCACCCATCTCTACTTCTTGCAAGCCTACAACAAGAATACCAACATCTGATGCAACAGAGCCTAACCAAGACATAAGAGCATCATGGGAAGCTTTTCCCTGGCCAACATTCCATGAACCGATTAAAATCCTAACACTGTCAGTCTGTGCATATGTACGTTCTTTTTCAGACAGTTCCGATCTTATTATCCCGTCAAGAGGCCCAGGAGAAATCACATGCCATCCACGTATACCACCATGAGTAGCAAAGCTGAAAATGTAGCCATCAGCTGCTGCCATCTTTATCACCGCGTTATTATGGGCTACCCACCCCGCGATTAGATTGCCTTCAAGATCAATTATCTGAATGTGACCACTAACATAACCAATGTATATTCTTTCCCCAAAAGTGCAGAAACACAAGACAGCACATTGATGGTGACGAAAATCTTGAAACCGGTTTCCATTTCCGTCCCATTGTATAAGCAATCCATTTGTGCAACCGGTCCAAATCATGCCATCCCCGGCTAATACCATCGCTTCAGTTCTTTTGGCATCTTCATATGCCCCTCCTCCTCTTGTTGCAACCCTTCGAACAGCATCCGCAGCTCCCATTATAGCATTACTTGAACGATGCAAGAACCCATGCGACTTCTCCTTTTTCGAAGTGGAAGCAATTTTCACCTTCATCTCATCTTCCGCTGACTGATCCTGCCCTGATGGCATTTCGACCCGGTTTTCAGTCTGACCTTCTGTGTTGAACACTTTCAGTAGCTCCTTTGTACGACCATCCCTGCAAAGCAATTGATCCCTTCAGAAAATCACAGCAAAGAAGACAAAAACATCAAATTTTAGACTTTATGTAGCAATCGATACTCACCACAAGGAGAAGGTCTGAAGCTGAGCAGCCCATATTTTAGATCTTACATTATCGGCTAACAAACATTTGACTTCAGAGGAAGATATACTGCATGTACCATTAACAGTAGCTTGAGCCCTGAGATCAATCCCTGACCTCTCCACCAACAAAGCAGCCATATGTTTCTCCTCTAACCTAAGCGAAAGCGATTTCTCCATAGATTCCCAAGTCCATATCTTGATCATGCCACCTTCTGAACATGACCACAAATCACCTGCGTTTCCCAATTACAAGCAACGCATTTCAGATTGAGTTCATTTTTGCAAGAAGAAATCAGATTGGGAATGTTTCCGAGAGAGATTACCATAAGAACTCATGATTATGGAATTGACGGGACCCTTGTGAGCTTGCCAAGAGAGGCCTTCCTTGAAAGCTTCATGATCATCATCATCATCATCATTATCAGCTTCATGATCCATCTTCCAAGACCGAATTTTACCATCCTTGTGACCACTCCAAACGAGCCTATTCCCATTGTCAACCATCAAACAGGTGGTGGGCGAGGTACTAGCCGACTCATGAAACGGAGCAGCGTCCTCGTCTCCTCTCCGTACGCGATCGCTAAGACCACACCCTGGCTCGAACGCATCGTCGAAGTTCCAGAATCTAACGCCGCTCTCTTGTCCAGCCCACAATTGCGTCCCCGTGCAAGCTATGTTCCTCAGGAATCTCCCGACCTGGGTCTCTTTTAGTGGATGCGGCCTTAGCTCTAAGCAAGGAGGACGAGCCGAGTGCAACGGAGATCGCGTGGGGACTTTGAACATTCCCACGCCGCCTCCGGAGCCGACGAATTCCGGAAGCGGCTGAAAATCCTCTCCAATCTCGGGCTGGTGTGTGATCAAGTAATCGTCAGAATCTCCGGCGTCTCCGGAGAAAGTGAAGGACGAGGAATTGGTGGCGGTGGCGGTGGTGTAATGGTAGAACTCGTCATCGGAAGAATCGCCGGAGATAACGCAGCCGGAGACGAGCTCATTGATTTTGGGGATATCGTCGAGGCTATGCTGGCGTTGGCGTTGGTGATGGCCTTTTTGACCGGAGGCGCGGATCTGGTGGCTGTAGGAATGGATTTTCCGGGGTGGAGGAACGGCGCTCATGGAGGAGAGAGCGTCTTTGTCGTCATCGTCGTCGCCGGCCTCGTAATGGTGATTGCTGTTGATTTCCATGGCGGGAGATAGGGGAAAGAGAGGAATGAAAGGAGGAGGAAAGAGAAAGGGGATGGAGAAAATGTAAGAGGAGAGAGAGAGAGATGGAGCGGAGTGTTCGGGAGAAACATGGCGAGGAAGAGAGCGTTGTTTGTTTCTTTTCCTCCATCTTTCATCGGAGATTTCTCTGCAATACGCTCCATCTTCTCCACTCCAAATTTCTCAATTAAATACAAGTCCAAATTTCTCAATTTCTCAATTTCCGTAATCATGAGTTATTATACTATTTTAATTGTATTAACTATTAAGTTTAAACTTCACGGTGTAACTGTGGATAAAGTCATAAAACAGAGGATACTATTTTAATTGTATGAAGTTTTAAACTTTACGGTGTAACAGTGGATAAAACAGAGGAAATATGGACAAAGGGAGATTCTTAAATTTATTAATAATTATCACATTCAAACGTACAACGTTTACATAAAATACATTAAGTAAGATAATAATCATTTTATTATTTATTATACATATAATACTCTAGTCTTACTAGAGTAGTAATAAGATCTATTTCTTGGATCAATTGATCTTCTTCCACCTTCCAAGCTTCTCTTTCCCCTGTTCAGTACATAATATCCATCGAAGGTAAAGTCAGTTCATATTGCTCGTTAACTATTGAATACTCATAAATGTTTGAAATTGTAAGTAAATCAATGGCATTGTTCTGTTTTGATAATGTAAAAAGTAGTATATAGTTCATGTATTAATTTTTTTATATGTAGTTACTCTGCCGATAATGTATGGTATACATAGCTAATTGGCAATGTTTTGTACACCAAATCATAAACTATATGATATATTAGATAATGTGAGTCTATATATGATGTATAATAATACCTTACGAGTGGCAATGGCGTGTGGATTTTCCTCGATGGACACGGCCTTAAATCCTACCGGAACCAAAACATCTTCGTAGCTAAACCTCAATAAACACACACATACAGTAGTTAACATTTTTAGTTGATTATATAAGCTCTTACTGCAATAACGGGTTGTCATTGCTCATAAACATTATAAAAAAAAAGTATTATGTACGTAACAAAAATTGAGAGATTAATTACGTACGTAGAGACATCTACTTTGTAAGGAGGTCCACCATCATGATCGGTAATCTAATGAATCAAAACGATAAAATAATTAGCGATAAAATACAATACTTACTTTCAGTTACGCTCAAAAGTTGTCAGCCAAGTAGAATGTTTTGTTTCTTCAGTTACAAACAATCTCATTTTTAATGAAATTCACATACTTGGCAAAAAAAAAAAAAATGTTTTGTTTCTTTATTTACTCTAGTTACTGTTGAAACAAAGAGAAATACAGACTTATTTTTACGGTGGTTTTGATGAGGGTAGCTGAATTTACTCTACTTTTTTCTCTTTCATATCTTTCCCATTTTTTACTTTTTATCTGTTTTCCACTTTTTTATTTTCCTCTCTTTTACTCTTAAGCATGTGCCATTCACAGAAGAAAAAAAAGATAGGAGTATTCAAATTAAGGGATTAATTGGAAGATGATCAACGGCTTATGTAATATGGATGGGTAGAATTACTTACGATTGGTGTTTTTATTAGGAAATTTGGAAACTAAATAATCGTCAGCATTTCACCATGTTTGACATTCGAGTTTTAATCTTTGATGTGCTTAAATATCATACATAATTACGGTTATGGGCGTTTGCAGGTGTACAATTAAAAAAATAAAAAATAAATATCATACATAAGTAAAAAAATTGCACTAAATATCATAATATTCTAGTTATCCATTCCATTTCATCAGAAATACTAAAGATTATCAGATGCAATATCCTAGGAACTACATATATAATGAAATACACGTTCGTTCATTAATATGATTTATAAAAAATATATAAATTTTACGACGGATCTTATATATCCATCGTATGAGCAAGTGGAATCGCCGAATCAGTGGCCCTAGTTTCACGCTGTTATTCACAATCTCCCAATAATAGATATTTCATGCTAAAAAAAATAATAACTCAATTTTCATTTTAAAAAAAAAAATCCCAGTAAATAATACTCCAAAATCATCACCGGCACTCTTATTATTGTTAGTGTAATAATAATTCCAGTGAACATTCTTATTAGCTCCAGTGGACCTGATTTCCACTCATAGTGGTATAATCAGCATGTTGCTGCTGTTTCTGAGGTCACGACCCACGAGTGGTCGCAAAGAGAAGGGACCACAAAATTTAATAGAGGCAATAAGATAAAGACATTGTGGACCTAATTTCCACTCACAGTGGTTTATTCAGCATTTTACTATACATCGTCAAACTGAACACGACATCATTTTTTAAAACTCAAAACGACAAAATTTTGAATTGTGACTGTGTTACACGTTCCTCATTCTCTTTTAGGTACGCCAATTTCACCCAACAAGGAAAATTATGGATAAGAAATTCGACATTGATTCTCATTAAATACACGCATTTGATTATTACAAAGTCCCATAAGACGGTCAAAGACACTTTAAACCGCATTTGTTTATTTAGACGTGTAATCATCACAATGTCTTCTTCTTCTTCTTCTTCCATCTGCCAACTTTTTCGATTCCCTGAAAATTAATTTCATATTTTAAACATTGTTGTAATTGATCTTTCTTGTTTCACAGTGAAACTAATTAAGTGCTGAAGTTGAATTGTTTTGTTTTTTTTTTGTTCTACCTTGCGTGTATCTGGAGCAAGTTCGTTGTCCACAATGGAGATTACCTCAAATCCTAAGGGGATCAAAAGCTCCTCGTAGCTACAAAAAAACATTTAAAGAAGTTTGATTTGTTAACCAAAGTGAGGGAGTTTCAGAGTAATGGAAGATTAAGGAGAAGATGAAGATTAATTTACGCTGAGACTGATACTTGGTAAGGAGGTGGTTCACCAAAGCGATCATCAAACTGCATAACACAATCAAAATAACAAACATTTCAAAAACGCCATCTATATATATATTTGTATCGACGAGAGAGAAATGTTGTTATGATTTTCTCTTACAGGAAACATCAATGTTATAAGCTCTCCTCCGGGATTCAATAGTTCTTGCATACGCTTCGCCCATAGAGGTCGTACTTTAGGTTCAAAGGCACAAAAGAAACTGCGAGAATCATCAATGATGATTCATCATATATAATTACAGACATTGATCAGGTGGAGTTTTGTTGTTGTTGTTCTTCTTCTTCATATTAACCAAGAAATCAAAACATATAGAAGGAATTAAGAAGTATATACTTGTAGTCGAAAATGAGGTCGAATTTTTCGGTTGGCTCCCATGTGAAGAAGTCTTCTTCCAAGAATGAGAAATGTTTTGAATTAGGCAATGAAGAGAACATCTGCATTTATAGATTTTTGAGATTTAAACATCATTTTCTTTTTTTTTATAGATTTTTCAAGAATTCAACTGAGAAAATCCAGATTATATCCTTACTTTTGTCGATCTTTCTACTGAGGCTTTTGAAAGATCGAGTCCAACAACATGACGGTCATGGGTTGCCATCACAACCACATCATAACCCTGTGTCTCAAAACCATTCTCAGACAACAAGACAGAATCTGAGAGAGTGAAAAAAGAAGAAGAAATCAAAACGACTTACGGTGCCACATCCAGGGATCAAAGCTCTTCCATTAGGCAATGAGTCTGTTTCGCAGAGATGAACAACAATGGGAGTTGCTTCTCCCAAATCCCACACTGTGCGTCCCTCTATCCATAGATTTTCCCATCCACCTTAAGAAAAAACAAAACACAAACATGCAAAAACATCATCAACAACACAATCTTTATGTTCTTTATAATGCATTCGTGTCTTACAAGATCTGCGAAAAATTAAACAATTCAGAGGTTAGGAGATTACCATGAGGCTCTTTGATATCCATCGGTAGATTAGAAAACAGAATGGTGAAGGTTCTTTGTGCTTACAGTTTATGTTATTTTATCTTTGTTGCATGAGTTATTATTATATATATAACCAGACTTGCTTATAATTTTCTCCGACATACATAAAAGATAATTCAAGGCGATAAAAATATATAAAATCATAAAGTAGAATATTGAAAAACCTGGAAACGAGGTTTCTGTAACCAATGCACCGAATCAGCCATGATTCCATGGCGCATGTATAAACTCCACAAGACTTTTTCAACCTTATTTAAGAACACAGAGAAAAATAATTCAAGCCTGATATTCATGCTGAAAAAAAAATATTAAAATTTTCATAATATATCTATTTTTATATTAAAAAAATCCAAGTAAATAATACTCCAAAATAGTGGCACTCTTATTGTTGTTAGTATAATAATAATATATCCAGTGAACATTATTATTAGCTCCAAAATCATCACTGGACAGTGGACACTGTTTCTGAGGTCACACGACTCACGAGTGGTCGCAAAGAGAATAATAAGACCACAAAATTTAATAGAAGCAATAAGATAAAGACAGTGTACGACCTAATTTCTTCCACTCACAGATAATTTATTTTTCGGCATTTTACTTACTTCGTCAAACTGAACACGACAAAACTTAAGTGTGACTGTGTTACACGTTCTCATTCCCTTTTAGGTACGCCATTTTTTTAAAACACAAAACGAAAAACATTCAAGTGTGACTGTGTTACACGTTTCTCATTCTCTTTTAGGTACGCCAATTTCACCAACGAGGAAAACTATGGATGAGAAATTCGACATTGATTCTCATTAAAATACACACACGATTAATTATTACAAAATTCATAAGACGGTCAAAGACAATTTAGACCCATCTCTTTTATTTATTTAGACGTGTAAATGTAAAATCATCACAGTGACTTCTTCTTCCACCTGCCAACTTTCTCCATCCCCTGAAAAATTCATTTTCATATTTTAAACATTTTGTTTATCTTTCTTGTTTCACAACGAAATTAGTAGTTAAGTGATGAAGTTGAATTTTTTTTTTTTTTTTTTGTTTACCTTGCGTGTATCTGGAGCAAGTTCGTTATCAACAATAGAGATTACCTCAAATCCTAAGGGAATCAAAAGCTCCTCATAGCTACAAAAAAAAAAACATTTAAAGAAGTTTGATTTGTTAACCAAAGTGAGACAACGTAAGGGAGTTTCAGGAGTTATGAAAGATTAAGGAGAAGATGAAGAAGATTAATTTACGCTGAGACTGATACTTGGTAAGGAGGTGGTCCAACAAGGGGATCATCTAACTGCATAACATAATCAAGTAACAAACATTTCAAAAACGCCATCTATATATATATATATTTGTATCGGCGAGAGAGAAATGTTTTTATGATTTTCTCTTACAGGAAACATCAATGTTATAAGCTCTCCTCCGGGATTCAAGAGTTCTTGCATACGCTTCGCCCATAGAGGTCGTACTTTAGGTTCAAAGGCACAGAAGAAACTGCGAGAATCATCATAATTTCAGACGTATCAGGTGGAAGTTTTCTTCTTCTTCTTCTTCTTCATATGAACCAATTGAGAAATCAAAACATATAAAGCTATACAATAGAAGGAATTATGAAGTATATACTTGTAGTCGAAAATGAGGTCGAATTTTTCGGTTGGCTCCCAAGTGAAGAAGTCTTCTTTCAAGAAGGAGAAATGTTTTGAATTAGGCAATGAAGAGAACATCTGCATTTTTAAGATTTAAACATCATTTTCTTTTTTTATAGATTAATTTCCAAGCATTCAACTGAGAAAATCCTCACCTTTGTTGATCTTTCTACTGAGGTTTTTGAAAGATCGAGTCCAACAACATGACGGTCAGGGCTTGCCATCACAACCACATCATAACCCTGTGTCTCAAAACCATTCTCAGACAACGAACATCTTAACAAGACAGAATCTGAGAGAGTGACAAAAGAAGAAGAAATCAAAACGACTTACGGTGCCACATCCAGGAATCAAAGCTCTTCCATTAGGCAACGAACCTGCAGTTTCGCAGAGATGAACAACAATGGGAGTTGCTTCTCCTAAATCCCACAGCGTGCTTCCCTCTACCCATAGCTTTTCCCATCCACCTTTTAAAAACATGCAAAAACATTATCAACAACACAATCTTTATGTCCCTTTATAATGCAATCGTGTCTTAAAAGATCTGCAGAAAAATACACAATTTAAAGGTTAAGAGATCACCGTGAGGCTCTTTGATATCCATCGGTAGATCACTGCGATCAGAAGCAGAATGGTGAGGGTTCTTTCTGCTTACAGTTTATGTTAAACTTCTTCGTTGCATGTGTTCTATAACCAAACTTGTAGATTCTATATATATATATATATAAAGAGACCTGCTTATAATTTTCTCCGACATACTGTATATATAAAAAAGTAGAATATTGAAGTATCGGGGGAACCAGGTTTCTACAACCAATGAACCAAATGCACCGAATCAGCCATGACGCATGAATAAACTCAACAAGACTTTTTCAACCTTCTGGATATTTAAGAACCCAGAAACAGATTATTCAAGCCTGATGATATATGTGACGAGAGCAAAGCCAAATGGATTTTCGCCTTTAACTAAAAAAAATATTAGAAAGGGGGAAATGTTCAATATTTCATACATTATTATACAAATATATTGATCTTTAGGTGTTTCAAGTTCCATATCTAATTCAATGGTCTTACACGTTTAGATAACCAGTGTAAAAAATATAGAAACATCCAGATTTGTAATGATCAATAAACATCATTCACAATTCACAAGGTGGAGTGAAACGTTAAAGATTTCTTCCATCTTCCAATCTTCTCCATTCCCTGTGAATTGAATCCAAAGGTAACATTATCTTCCCCGATCCCAAACCCGAAATTGCGATTCTCCACTGAGTTATGTTAAATGGAGAATTAATTACCTTGCGTGGTCGTACAGCAAGTTGGTTATCCACAATGGAGATTGCCTCAAACCCCAATGGAATCAGAACCTTCTCGTATCTGCACATTGAGAGATTTACAGAGTGAGGATTGGCCACAATATTTCAGTGATGTTGCTGTTAGTAAAAGAGAGAAACAGGAGATTATTACTCAGACACAGATACTTTGTAAGGAGGCCCCCCAGAACGCTCATCGATCTGCACAAGACGCATTTTCTTTTCAGTTTTCAGCAACTACGGAAACTTGAGGATACAGATCAGAGAATAGAGATGTTATGACTGTTACAGGAAACATCAACGTTATAAGCTCTCCACCAGGTTTCAGAAGTTTTTCCATTCGCCGTGCCCACAGAGGTCGCACGCTAGGTTCAAAGGCGCAGAAGAAACTGCGAGAATGGTCATATGATGCAGATATATAAAAGGTAAAGTCTATATTGTAAAAAACCAGAAACAGAGATTAAGATTATACACATACGTATAGTCGAAAATGAGGTCGAATTTTTCAGCTGGCTCCCAAGTGAAGAAGTCTTCACTCAAGAAGGAGAAGTATTTTGCATTGGGCAGTGAAGAAAATATCTGCAATGAGGTTGAACAAAAGGTGTTAAACGGTAAATGCAACAACAAGTTATAAAAAGGGCTTTAGAGGATATGAGCATGTCCATCTAATTTTCCAAAAAATCGAAAAAACTATATAAACCTTTGATGATCGCTCAACCACAGTTTTTGATATATCCAGTCCAACGACATAACGATCAGGGCAGGCCATTGCCACCACATCATAACCCTGCAGATTCATGTTTCATTGTTTGTTTCAAATGATGAAAGCGTTATAAGATAGTACATATAAGAGAACTATAATAAGGAAGCATTCAGGTTATGGAGAAGATAAACTAACTGACAATCAGCAAGTAATGCAAGAACCTATCTAACAAGCCAGGTGTACAACGGAAGCTATTCAAAGCTGCTCAAAAGGCCATATGGTCTCTCATCAGAAGCACACAAAAAAGTGGATTCAATGTCAAGAAAAGCTGTGTCCTTTTACTCACATGATTATAAACTCAAGCAAAGAAACTCAAGCAAGTTTGATTACTAGTGTTGAGATATAGCAGCGAGACAAAAAAAAAAAGGTATGGAAGTAACATACGGTTCCACAACCAGGAACTAGAGCCCTGCCATTAGGCAATGAACCAGTCTCGGCGAGATGCACGATGATCGGAGTTGGTCCTCCTAAGTCCCATGGAGTTGCTCCTGCTTCCCAGCTCTTTTCCCAACCACCTTAAACAATACAAATCATTGCGAGAAAATCACGACGACCAAAATTGCTTCAGGGCAAGAGATGAATAATTATTTGATCTGAGGAAAACTAGGGTTCGTTACCGGAAGAGTTCTCGCTCATCAACCGTAGGAAGATATCACGGGGCGATTCGACTGACGGAGCTTTACCGGCGTTTTCCATCGGATCAACCAAAAACGCTAACGAAGGATAATGGGACCCACAAAGGAATCGGCGACGACTAATGTAGAGTAACTAAAGAAGGTTCCTGCGAGAAGCTAATTAAGCTAATTATTTTATTAATCATTTTTTAAGTAGCTAATGAAGCTAAAATATGGAGTTGCAGGGAATGAGAATGAGATGCAAAGAAATTTTTTAATAATTGCTGTGATGTTACAAAATAGTTGAGAAAAATCCAGTAAAATCACAATGATGGGTATCAAAATTTAGACAAAAGAATAATAATATGTTTGTGTATGTTTTTGATGAAAAGATTCATAATTTACAAACGACGAGACTTTTATGTCTTCACTGTTCCCTGAAGAAGATTGTGGAAATCAATCGAGGTAGAAGAGCGTGACGATCTTGCGGAGATTTTTGGCTTCTTGACATGTCTCCATGAGAAGCTTACTGTCGTGAAACGCAAAGCATATTACTTGTTGTACTTGTGATATGATGTCCATGTTACAGAGCCTGCCATAAATAACGACGAAACATGAGTTTTTAATTCATCTGTTCTTTGACCAAAGGAGAATCAATAACGGATACTGATGAAATTCTACAATGATTCTTTCATCACGAACCTGCTGGCTTCTAATAGTGGCAAATGGTCATTGTGTGGCTTTTCTACCACGTTTTGTACCTGTGAATGACATAGCAAAAGAGGAGAGTTTCTCAGAATCCACCGACTTTCAGCACAACATATATTGAAGAACCAGTTTTTGCTTACTTTAGACAACAGTTCCTGGCTCTCAGGAGGTTGTTTTTTCAAGCTTTGGGGTAAAATTACTGTAAGAAGCTCTGGTCTCTCTGCTCTCAATGCACCTCTGATAACCGCCGCATTAGTTCCAGATGCCCCTGAAGTATATATATGGTTTTTCTGCAATAACCGAATTATAGGATGAGAGATGTCTTAGGAAATGTTTAGAAGAAAAGATTGGAGCAAAACCACAAAGGATGAAGCTCAAATGCCTTACTGTTATAACCATGGCGTAGCTAAGTATCTCGATCAGTTCTTGATGCATGAAACCCATATTCCTTGTCCCAAAGAAGCCAATTGATCTAGGCCCTTGCTGCTGTATCGCCAATAGCTCCTGTTGATTTAACATTTAACATACATGGTTAGGGCCCAAGGCCAAAAAGATTGATATACGAGTTTAATTTCCTGAAGTTAAGGCTGAGCGGAGACTTACTTGTATGTAATCTACATCAGCAGCGGGTTTTAGCTCTGAAACTGCAACTGAACCAGATCCTTCAACGATAGCCTGAGCCTGAGTTGGAATCCGGAGCCCGGAATCTTCATCTGATTCAAGCCCACATGTAATATGGTCATCTTTACTTCTCCAGACATCTGTCTTGTCTTGCTCTCTCGTGTGTTCAGGAAAGCACTATACACAGCATATAAAAGCCAGAGTCCCTCTCATTATCGAAAAGCCAAAAACCACATTGCTCTAGACTATTTGTAAGAGAGACAAGCACAACAAACTCGCGAGGTCAAATCTTAAAGCTTATATACCTATCAATCATAAAGGAACGCATGAGAATTCAACAAACCGCTATCTTTTCCAAGCCAAGAAAATCTGAACGCAATTTTAAGTAAATCAAAGGACTAGCTTTCTTATTTTTTTGGGGAAATAGAAACAGTAGCAACACGCATGGCTTCATCAGCAATACTCGTATCTGAGTAAGAAAATCACCTCCTACAACAAACTCTTCATCATGAGAAGACATTACGTACAAGGTAAGATACGATGCAGTCTTATGAACACTAGAGATACGGATACAAGCATCGATGTAAAATCTATGAATAAGTCAGCAATAGCCATTAAAACTGGAGCTCACCTAACTACTACCATTGAAGACGAAAGCGATTAGAATAATTAATGCGTCTCCAGCATAATACTAACACTTTCAGGCTATAAATGGGCAAATACAATCTTGATGAAAGAAAACATCGATCAATTCTAACACAACCTGACGAATTTTACCACTTTCCGAATCAAACAAGGTCCAATCAAGGCATTTAGCACATACAGTCTAACATTCAGAGAGAAATAGCAAGCAATCAGCGAGGAAATCAGAAGATACCATGGGAATACACGGAGAATAGGATCTGGATCGCCGTATTCGTCCAGGGAAAAGCTGCCACTGGGAAGAACACGAGGTAGCAGAAGAAGAAGAAGAAGAGGATCGGCGATTGAAATTAGGGTTTTGCGATCTGAGCGGCGAGGGAGCATGGGAATCTGGAGAAGGAGAAATCAAGGATGTTGTAAGAGGCTGAAGGAGCCTCAGAGGTAGAGACGAACTCATATCTCCCAACAGTGTCTTCTCGATGGATTTCAATAATTATCTTATCTCTTCTCCGCAGATAATTTAGACAAATGAGAAAATCCTTCGGTGCTTGGTTTTTTCGGGACTGTGTTTTCCCCGTCGGATGTGTGTATTTCGTCGGATTGAAGAAGAAGAAGAAGAAGAAGAAGATAAACACACAGACCAAGTGAAAACAAAACATAAACAAAAGGAGGAATAAGCGAACCAAAATTTTTATTTTATTTTCTTAATTGGAGAATATTCCATTGCAGCTGTAAGTCCAATGAAAATGATATTAGTGGCTAAAATTGACTTTTCTGTTATGGGTAAAACTCAAAAGCAAGGTAACTTTTTCATTACAGCGGAAAAAGAATCCATAGTTACACGTGTCAACATTTGAAGAACCTGGAGAAATACAGTTTGCAATACGAAGATTATTCTCTTAATCATTCTTCTTCGGTCACAGTTTTGCAAAAGAGCTAAAAAAAAAAAGGATCGGATATATAAGGAGTGAAGTGAAGTGAAGGAGCTTAAGATGAGAGGGAACACAACTTGTGTGTATTACAGAGAGAGTTACGAAAGTGTAAATGAGATTTTATTCAAGATTCCATCAAATGTCCCATCTTTTCTTGACTCGGAACATCAAGACTGAGGTTTTGATGTCGTCTTGTGGAACTTGAAGCATGAACTGGACTTTCATCTTCATCGGCGTCGTTTTTACTTTTCCAGCTTCATCCCCGACCTGCGCAATAACCGAGTTAACCCCTCGATTTTTTTTTTTCAGTTTTGCTATAAACTGAATAGAACATACTAGACTCGAGACAAACACAACGAGACTCAAGATTAGAACTCACTCAAAAAGCTTAGCTAAATAAGGGAAGAGAGAAAAGAGAACTAAAGTTCGAAGCTTTACCCAGAGAGAAGCCCAGCCGAGGCGTACATCAGAATCATAGCCAGCTTTGAATTTGTAGTCTTTACCATATGTGCGTTTGTACACGGCACTCCACATGTTTGAATCAAAGTTGTACCAGTAGCTGCATAGTAGTAGATCATCATGATATTATACTTTCACAAAGCCAATACAGAACTAATGTAGCAGATGAGATGGTTCTACGAAAAGAGAGAGAGAGAGAGAGAGAGAGAGAGAGGATGAGGCACACTGACGCCACTAACCTCAACTTATCTGAAGGGCTAAACCGACGCTTGAATGCAAATGAGGCAGCATTGGAAGGAAGGGAAATGCTTGGGATGAAAGACAATGCATCATCCTGTTTGAACAAAAAAAAAAAAAACATAAAAAAAAAAACAAAAAAAATAGCGAGGAAGGATATTCTCTTACATGTGTACCTTCTACAAGTTAATAATTGTATAATAACAGAAAAAGCAGAGAAGGAATTTAGTAAAAGTCCAAACCTTATAAGCATATCTGAGCCTCAACTCTTCATCTGTGTATAGAGCGGAACAAACACCAATCATGACTTTACGTTTGAGGATCCCGTTAACAGATAAAACTCTGTTGCTCTTCTCCTCCTCCTCCTCTTCTTTTTCTTGTATCGAAACTTCGCCAAGTGGGAATTTAAGAGTCGCTCTTGGCTGCAGGAAGAGAAAACCGCTGGGCATTACTAAAACAAGGCGTTTTAAAGGCAACAACAAGTCGCAAAAGTACTCGCAACCAAACAAGAAAACAATTTTCCCAGGCCATCGACGAAGTAAACTCTCGCAAATGCAAAAATATGCACACACACCAAATAGAGAATGTAAGAGATGGCACTCACGTAACCAATAGGGACAGGTGATGAAAGCTCGAGAGAGTAGCCAGGTGCAGCCAGATTCGCCTCCATAGCAACCTCTCCTTGTTGCGCCTGCAACAACATACATGTAAATCTAATATTAATGACACAGTAGATACAACCAACATAATCAAGGAGTGAACATAAGCCTACAAGCGTAATCCTAAACTGTATAAGGAAATGTTCAGTTTCTAAAGATATGATATTTTTATTTTTATCTGCGCCCAAATCGACAAAATGAGTCGCATTAAAGATTTCATCAGAAAGGAACACAGATTTAGCGAATTGGCAAGAAGTAGAGAAGAATTCGATTTTTTTTCCTTCCAAGAAGTACCTTGACATTGTGAAGAGCTCGGAGCTGAAGGCGAGAGGAAACGTCAACAGTGCTCTTGATGAAAGTGTTCTTCTCCTCGAGATCGTAGAGAACGGAGAGGTATTTGGAAGTGAGAGAGAGCTGAGGCTGAGTAACCTCGCGCTGGGAGTTGTTCTGAAACGACAGTTTGAGCTTCGCGAGGTTGTCGAAAAGCTTACAAGACACTTTGTTTACGAAGATGAGACTATCGCTGTCGAATTCAGATGTCACGCGGAGTTTCGGCCTGTTCACGCCCTTGAGAAATGGAAAAACGGAACAAGGCGGCGGAGACGGTGGCGGTAGTTCCGAGGTTACCGATTGAGGGGCCGGCGAAGGAGGAGGAGGAGGAGGAGGATGGGAAGTGGTGAGGCTAGGGTTTTGAGGAGATGGATCCGCCATTGAAGTGGATTTGGGAGAATCTATCGCAAAGTCGCCAACACGAGATTCAAGTGCGGAAGGGGGAAGAGTATGAAACGGACGGTTGTTGTTTTTCTCAAGGCGGAAATACTCACGATGACTCACTTCTCTTTTTCTTATTATTTTGGCCACGTGTGTTAAAAGGCATTTTCTTAGTGTTAATTAGATAGATAATTTTTATATGGTTTATTTGCAAAATTGACATGAATCATGTAAATTCATCGTATAGTTTTGTAATCAAGCTTCAAAATTAGTTTATCATGTGTTTATATCAATTTTCTTGGCAGTATAAAAGGAAATGGTTTTTTTTTTGGTGCAACTAAAATTAGTGACACAGGCCAAACATGTCATTATTTTTCATTATAAAAGCGTTAACAGAAACACTGAAACTGGTATTTCATTACACACTGTCATCTTGTAAGGAAAAAGTTGTTTGCTTTGTTCTTGTAAGGTAAAGAGACGTATTTTTTCAAATAAGACAAATATAAAGTCTGCAAAACTAATCATTCCCCATGGGAAGGAGAAAGCTCTCTCTCTCTCTCTCTCTCTCTCTCTCTCTCTCTCTCTATTTTCTCTTTCTTTCTCTCCCTTTTGGGACCCTTCACAACCCCAAATCACCTCTTTGCAAAACAGCTCTGGATCAGTCTGCCTGAACCATGACTGGCTTTCCACGTCCCATCGAGAATCCTCTGGTCCCATCAGGCATTCGTGGTCCAGGTGGTTGCTGCTTCCCCATGCCTGGTTGCTCCATGTTGTTCATTTGATTGTTTGAAGGTGGTGTTCCCACTTGATGATGATGCTGATGCTGATGTTGATGGTGATGATGGTGATGATTCCCGCGCCCATTGTGGCTCTGGCTCTGGTTCTGGTTCTGGTTTTGGTTCTGGTGTGGTTGACCTCGTCCTCGTCCCTTTCCCCTTCCTCGGTTACGCCCTTTTCTCTGCCCAGCCGCTTTCTCATTCCCTTGCTCCTCTCCCTGTTATGTGGTAAAGTTAAGAATCATCCATGGAGAAAAATGCAGACCCAAGAACGTATTTGGTGTTACTTACTATTGCCTGCTCTTGCACATGTGTATCCCATTCCCCAGAACACTCTTCAGATTGTTTCTCAACCGGCTGCTGCTCGGATGTTGTGGCATCTTCTTCCTCATGTTCTACTTCTGCATCATGTCCCTTTCTTCCTCTTCCTTGACCCTGTTTTGGTTCCTTTGTCTGTAAAAAAAAAATAAAAACACATTAACCGAGTGGAACCTACATCAACTTACACAGATCTTAATCCAGACCAATGACATCTAAATCCCAGAATGTTCTGAACTGCAAAGATATCTGGACTCTGCTCATTAGAGAGAGGAAAAAACGTGGTGTGTTAACAAATTTTTAAAATCATACACATACCTGATGTTTTAGCATCAACCGGACCTTAAGACCGCTCCTCCAGTTTCCCGCCTCATTTAGTTCAGCAACCTGTACAAGTAACATGCCTTCAGTTGATCACATCAGCAAATGAGGGGTATATGAACAAAAAGTCTGAAAATCTGAGGCTTTACTGCTTTCTCGGCTAGCTCAACTAGCTCATACTCGACAAAAGCATGAACCTATAAGAACATGTAAAAGAAACATCAAATTTGCATCATGTTCATCCAAAATTCAAGGCGAATTGAAAACCGCATGGATCTATTTAGTTACCTTGTTACTGAAAAGCGAACCATCACTTTTGGCTGATCTTGATGCTGGTGGAGCACCACCTCCAGTGTTTTGTGGCTGGCAGGTACGGATGTTCTTCACACTGACAAATAAATTGATAATTTAATCGGGGGGAAAAAGGGGCAATGGTGGCTGATCTAGAAATGTCATTCTAAGTTTTGTAACATAAACAGTCAGTAGTACCTTCCAATGGTTGAGAAAATCTTCATCAGATTTTGGTAGCAATGATCCTCAGGTAGATTCTCAGCAATAACTATACGAGACTGGATATGATAAACTTATTAGAAAAATCAACACAGTCCATTTTTTTTATATTATAACTTTATGTCTTAAATGATATATCTCGAAAAGAAGTACCTGGAGTTCTTCTATAGCAGCTTCAGTAATTGGATTTACGCGTCTCACTTTCTTTCCATCTTCACTAACAACCTGTTGGATGACTCAAAACGTTAGAAGGCATTCCCTACATCTGAAGGATATGGCATCCCATCCCGGCCGCATAAATAGGAGAACAAGAAGAGAAAAATAACATAGAGAACTCACAAGCTTCGCTGAGTTCTGTAACACTGAGACAAGCTGAGAATTCCCACTAACGACAGCTTTAATTTTCTTGAAAGATGCAACGACATGTATCGGCACTGAAATCACATTAACCCCATTATGGATTGGAACAAAAAATACTACACTTGAAAAGAGTAACGAGCAGAGAAAGAATGAAAAGTTTACACGCTTAGAAGGAATATGATTTAGCAACAGACATCTTACCATATCCTTCGGGATCCTTGCTTATGAATCTCATCAGATGATCTGTGGTGGCCAAGTTCAAGTCGCTGAAATAGTATTCGACCTGAAGATGATCTGAATAGTCAAGAACTTGAAAACCGAATTGGATAAACTCATGTTGCAACTGAGAAACAAGATCACTAGCAGAAGAGTCTTGAAAGAGTATCATGTTTGAATCTGACTTAGAATTCATAAAGCGTCATCGATCATTCAAGAGATTGAAAAGCTCACCTGATTCACTATCTTCTGGACGGTATCTTCAGGCAAACCAGTTTTCGAATCGATAGAAACAGAAGCTCCCGTTTCTGTCGTCTGATCGCTCTTAGATTCTCTCTTATGATGATCTCTCCGATCGCCCTTCTTCGCAACCAAATCAGGTTCCTGCTCGCCACCGACACCACGCTGCTGATAATCCTGATGGCCGTGATTCCTCACCGGGACATATTGATGGTTCTGATGACGACTGTGGTGATTGTGATGAAAACGATGAGGATGGTGATTTTGAACAGGGACCAAGTGAGGCTGGATTGGGACAGGACCCAGAACCGGAAAGTTGAATGGAGGCTGGTGGTGGAACATGTGAAGCATACCGTGCGGCGGAGGAGGAGGGATAATCATCCTCGGCGGTAGCGGCAGCGGAGGAGTAGTTCGACCAGGTACGAACTCGGGAGCTCCGGCGTTGAGTCGACTAAAGGATAGAGACCTCAAGAGCGACGGATCTGAGGAAGGAGAAGCCGAAGTAGTAGAAGAAGTAGAGTGGGAGTGAGAGAGATCATCGGACTGAGGAGGAGGGGTAGAGGAATCTAGGGTTTGCTGATCAGCCATGGATGACGACGATCGAAGGAAAGATTTAACAGTGATAGATGAAGAATTCCCAAGTAGAATTATTAGGGGTTTTCTGAGGAATTGAAGTGGGAATCTTCTTACAGGCGAGAGAGAGAGAGCAGATCCCCGGAGAAGGGGGGAGACCAAAAGAGGCAAACACTCCTTTCTTTGTTTGGAGACAAGTTCTCGGTCTCAAAGGTCGTCGCTTGTCGTGTATTTATACATGGGGACTTTTGCTCTTATCGACAATAGGACAGCACAAACTTTTTCACTTGCTGGTCCTTAAAAATACAATTCGACAACATAATATTCCCTTGTTTCTACAATTATTTAGTCTCAGAGCTGAAGCAAGCAGCTTTAGGTCTCTGCCTGCTCATCAACTCGTCAGTCATCAGACAGAAGAGTTTCCCACCGATGTACGGATTTAATGCTCTTGGACATGTTGGTCGAACCTGTTTCTGATGGCTTCCCAGAATACGGGAACTGCGATGTTATCCGGGACTTCTTTAAACGACGGTAAGTAGTTCAAGTCTACTATCACGTGATCTCCTGTTCCTTCTTGAATCTGTGGAAATCTCAGGAAAGAGACAAAGCGTAAGTACTCGACTAAAGTCTAGTTCTGAAACCTGGCTACATAGAAAGGGTGGTCTTGTGATCAGATGATACTTACAACCACGTCAAAGCCCAAGATTGTGAGATCAAGCTTCTTTCTGAGCCACTTAGCTGCTTCTGTAACTAGATCCAGATCAATCTCATCTACCGGGTTCTGGTTTGCGGAGCCAACTGGTAAAGACTTTAAGCTGTGGAGGTAATGGAACAACCAAAGTTACAATAACTTAGCAAGCGAAGGCTTATGTGAGTGCTAAGAAATCTACCTGTCGAAGAGAATTGGTCGGAGACCGTTTTCTTCGGCTGATTTCTTCAGACTGGAAGAACTAGGGATAGATTTCTTGACCGCGTGGAAGATCTTTTCCCCCAAGACGTAAAACTTGAAGATCTTGGATGAATGGTCCACATACTCCTGCAAATCAATGGTTGACAAGTTTCTTTATGCTATACATCTTGATTTAGTGGTGTTCCCCTAGCATTGGGGTATCCAGGTTATACGCTATGACTTACTTGGATAATAGCAGGAACAGGAGTGTTCAAATCCTTAAAATCCTCAACTCGGAAGACAATGGCCTGAGTGAAACACATGAAAATGAGGAGATCTTTTGTTTCACTGTGAAAAAGAGAAACAGAACATGCGAGAGATACCAAAACGAGAAAGAAATTGTGAGATATATTTACCATGCTGTGAGCATCAGCAACACCACAGGCAACCTGAGGTTTCACAATACATGGAAAAGAGAGTCCAGCTCTAGACAAGTTTTGATCCAGATCCGGTTCATTATAGCTGTCAATCTGCAGATAAGCAACTCTGGTATTAACTTGCTACGTAAAAAGGAAAAGCCATCATGTGATACGATAATGGAGTAGTCAGAGGAAAGACTTTCTGGGACGGGTCCCAAGAGATACTATGTCAAATTTAAAGCATGAAGAAGATTGACAAGTTAATGAAATAGAGCGGATTTTAAGACCTTGAGAAAGCAGGCGCCTCGTATCTTTCGTCCTGCTGCAGTAAGGTCCTCTAGCCCAAGAAGAATATGTTGCATCTTGAGTCGGTCCAGGACAGGATATAGATTTCGAATAGGGTCGACTACGGCAGAAGCATTTGGATCTTCCATATACCTGCAAAGTACCTTATATCATTATGCAAACCTGTACGGACATATTTTAACAAGGTTTCTCTCATATTTGTGATATAACAGAGTGCTAGACTGAAACCGTAGAATCGAGAAGCTTACTTCCGCAGTTCCTCCATGCCGGCAGAGAATGTAACTGCAACGGATGATTTTGAGTCGGAGCAGTTCAGTTGAATGGACAAGATTTCATCAGTTGCTTTGTGGAAAATGATATCAGCGTGTTTGAGTTGCGATGAAAGAGGCAACTCAAACGTGAGGGGTAGAAATATCAGCCCGTTTGAAGTAGGATACATGGGTAAAGCACCCCTCTAAAGAAAATAAGAAAAAATTAACATGGTGAGCATTGCATATAAGCACTATATTACTTTCATGAATCAATAACGACCTAGAAGGTAAAGCATCATATATACGATCAGCATGCAGTGAGCCAGCAAGTAAGCATTGATCACCATAAAGCTAATGTTTGAAAGTCGAATTTTAAATATGGTTGTTACCTTGGCAAAGTCCTCTACGCGAGATGGCTTCATGACGTAAGCAACTATCGCAGCACCATCACCCATTGCCTGTTTTTGAGAGGTAGCATCAAAAGGGTGATTAAGATACTAGTACCCTGCAAGACTTAAATTAAGTACAATGGAGAACGAAGAAAATGAATGGTGTGGTATCAAGCAACTCAGCAACATTTTTTACGTTGTTTAGTTCTCGCCTACAATTAGTACTCTCTTCAAGTAGACCAGCTCATTTCTCAACTTGAAGCGTTTTCTAGCATAAGCCAACACCAACGTCAAGACATACCTTTTTGTTCATGCAGCAAATAGTCATCGGCAGCTCTTCCAGCCTACGTATATGAAGCATACTAGGATCCTCACCCGAATCGCCTTCTACAACATCTAGAAACCCAAAAAAATGTCCACAAAATTTAAGCGCCTCATGAAAAAAGTTATCGGTACAAAAGGAAACACTCGTTTGTAAGAGCCCATAGCATCTTTAAAACATTCGAAAGAGTAAACTGCTTAGACCCATATATGCGGAAGCTGGAAGTTTTGAATTTTTTTTAAATCTCTCATAGGACTAGAGATTATCTTCATCACTAACCGAGTACAACAACTAGCTGGCTGGGGCTTAGTTCAGGCAGTGTCTCTTCTTTTCTGCTTGAAGCAACATACAGAACACTGCCATCAGTATACCATGCTTTGAGAGTATCACCAAAGGTAACACTTGTCTGAGACGTCTCTAAAGGTAAGCAATCGATGGAGTATTCAGCTGCCGTTTTCCTCAGTAAATCCACCTATAAGATTGTAGAGACGAATCAATCTCACCACAATGTTAAAACAAGTTACACAAAGCATAGATTTGACTTGAACAAACTCATTTTCTTAAAACATATAAGAAACATCACGTTCGTGGACTCAAGTTTAAATAGTTATTCCAAACCTTGTTTCCCGGAAGATCAAGCCCATATGATATCCCCTGCGAGACAGCAAACAAAAAGGTAATATTCAAATTTTTCATTACAGTAGAGGAAGAAAAATTCGACCGAAAACTCGAATCATTGTCATCTCGATCCTCGATTTCTAGAAATTCCATAGCAAAAATTGAAGTCCGATCGAAGAATCACTTCATAGATTCCAGGACGATTCACTCATTTCCACTCAAATAGTTCGCATGCAAGGTTTTAACTTGTAGAAATCCGCAATGCAGAAGGAAACATGGACTGGAATTGAGATATAGCTATTCAATCAATCGTTACCGTTCGGATCATAGAATAACGAAGCAGTCGGAGAAGAGACGGGACTGATTCTCGAAGTCGCGGCGTCGAATCTTCACCCTCGTGGTTGAAAAGCACAGATTCGCCAAGCAAAACCCCTTTCATCGTTCTTCCTCCCATCTCTCTCTCTCTCTCCACTAAAGAAAGAAAGAGAAGAATAAATCAATACGGTGGCGATTAGCCGTTGAACGCAATCGAAGAAAAGTGTTCTTCTTTAATGAACTGACCGATTAAAAAAAAAAAAAAAAACTGACCGATTTAACCTTACCGTCGTCAAAGCTCGATATGAAAGTCGAGGGGGTTTAATCGGTAATTAAGAAAAAGACAAAAGCATGCCTCCGTCAAAGTTTCGATCTTTTTCATTTATCAATGTCTGTTGTTTCTTTCAGATCAAGCAGATCGGAAACTTTGAGACTGAGACTCAACGGCAAAGAGATTTAGGGATTCCGGTCGAATGTCCGGAGAATGAACCGGGTAACGTCTTCCTCAAATGCCCAAACGAAGAAATGCCCTCAGTCGCAGTCTCAGCCGCCGGCGAAGAAGGAGAAAATTGTTAAAAGGGAGAGACTTCCGGTGAACCCTTTGAGAGGTTTCAGTACAAGAAGCTCTGGGAGTAGCAGCTGCAGCAATGGCAGTGGTTCAGGGTCAACTTCCGGTGAAGCCTCGAACGGATGTCACAGGTTCTTGCTCTCTCATTCTTTCTCATCGTCTTCTTCCACTTCTTCTTCGTTGGGAGTTTTTACTCATGGACCTGTGAAATCTATAGCTAAAACCCCCAAATCTGCCCCGGTTTTGAGTAAACCCTTAATTAGAAAGAAACCAAGGCTTCTGGGGGAGACTAAGCTGAAATCCACAGTTGCTGAGAAGCCTCAGAGATGTAAGACAAACCCTACATCTGGAAAGAAACTCACTGGTAAGATTACCATGAAACAGGAAAAAGGTTCGGTTTTGAAGAAACAACCTTGAATTTCTAGAGAGGTTAAGCTTAAAGATCGACAAACTACGTTTAGGGTAAATGACAGCATTGCTCAGGTTACTCCTGTATCTAAACTAGGAACCGGATCTGATCTGATTTATAGAAGCAACAGTGAAGCTATGGATGATGTTAGCAGTAATGAAGAGAGGACACCACCTGTTCAAGCATCAGTATCTCCAGAGATACAGTTTGGATCATCGTCTATGAATTTGTCAGCATCCGCTCAATCTCAAGCTTGTTATGCTGCTGGACATTTACTCTCGGGTGTCAGTGATAAGAGGAAATGCAAGCCTAAAGGGTTACTCACTGTGGGTGAAAATGGTTTCGAGGTTGGTAAGGGCAGGATACTAATTGATTCTGATGAGTTTGATGAAGGAGATTTTGGTATTGGTGGAAGTTATAGTAACATCTCTATGATGCCTTTGCCTGCCGATGCGTCAGTGCACTGGCTTTTATCTCCTTGTGATGAGGAGAAAGAACATGAAAAGGAAATATATGATGGTGGTTTCTCTCAGCTTCCGCAAATTGTTGAGTGTGTAGGCCATGAGACTCCTTCGCCTTCGCCACTATCAGATCGTAGTACCTCTTCAGATTTATGCAACATTAGCAATGGCAGAAGTCTTTCACCCATGAAAATATGTAAAGAGACAGTGAGAAGGACCAGTTCTTCGCTTTCTCCAAATGAGCTTTCTCGGTTCAGGAGATTTATGCAGCTTTCATCCTGTGAGGGTGTAGCTTCAGCACTCGACACTACACCTACGTGTGAGCTAGATCCTCCTGAGCACCTGAAAGGAGACAACCCGTCTCCATTATCTGTTGATACGCTAGGAAGTGAGAATGTAATTCAAACACCAGAATCCAACTCGAGCTTCGACAGTTATTTCGGACTCTTAAGTTCGGAAGCTAAAATCCAGAAGAAACTTGAGGTTGGTTCAGATTTAGAATCACTGACAAAGACTCTTCAGTCAGCCAGATTGTCACCAAGGAGCCACGCTTCATCACGGGAACCGAGCAGTTCAAGTTTCAACTTTGCTTCTTTGGCCACATCTTCTGATTCCATAGATCTTTCACAGTTTCAGAGAGGTTTAGTTGACAAGAGTTCTCGTCATTCTCATGTTACACGGGAGAGAGTGTCCAGGACACATGTGAGAGAATTGAAATCCCAACAGATTACAGATACTGCTCCTGCGGGAAAAGGAAGAGAATTGCTTCCATGCTCTGCTGCGGAGTCAATAAGCACTGATGGTGGTGGTCTGGTTTGCTCTGAGGATTCAAATTGGATGTCCTGTTACAAGAATTAACCTTTCTAGACGATTAGTTTTAGCTTATCGGTTTCTTTGTAAGTAGGTCCACGTTATCAGGTAACTGAGAAGGAAATTTCCTTCTGTTGTTGTGTTCTTCTCTTGTTTTCTTCACATTTTCCACTTATAAACAGCATTTTTTTAATGAATATTTGAAAATCCTTTACAGTTATTTGGTAGACCAATAAAATTTATGTTTTCAGTTCTCAAAATACAAGAGAAGGATTGACACTCGTTTACATTCTTCTTTTTGGGTTCTTCTATAAAGGGACATTGTTGTTTCAGCATCTTCCAATTGAAAGTAAAGATACTTACTTTACCTGATACCTTTCCTTTGCTCCAGGTTTTGAAAAAGGCAGAGTCTTTTGAGAATATTTAAAATTGTAGTCTTTCGGTAAATCACTCAATGTTCTGTTGCTCGGTTCTCAAAATACAGGAGAAGGATTGAGGAATCACACAATTATAACCGGGATTGCTATATTCCTGTCTTTCGGTTTCTTCTAGAAAAGGACATTGTTGTTTCAGTGTCTTTCAATAAAAGTTTGATACTTTAAACTTTTCTTGATACATTTCCTTTGCATCAGGTCTTGGAGAAAGAAAAAAAAAGCCAAGTCTTTAAGGAGAAACAAAGCTAAAGAGAGTTCTTCTAAGCATCTCTTACTTATTTCGGAAACCACACATCATCTTTTAATGTCATGCTGAGCAAGAGCCTATTCAATACTTCCTATTTTCCACATATTAAAACATTTCATTTTGGAATTGGTTTTGTTGATTGATGCGATAGTATATATATATATATATATATATATATATATATATATCTATATATATATATATTCTTCCCATTCTTGTTATCATCTAGTTCCTCTTAACAATATTATCAGTTAAAAGCATTTCGAGGAAGAATGTCAGGCTATGCCAAGACAACAAATGGAAGAAAGAGCAAAGATGTTGATGAAGCCCGCGCAATTTACCAGCCGAAACAGAGTGATATCACCGGTAAAATCATCATCTTGACCCTTGCAGGGCTTTGCATTCTGCTCTTAGTTTTCATCAGCATCGGTTTCTACGTCATAGCCAAGCCACTTCAAGCAAGCCTGACATCCGTGGCTTTAAGAAACCTCAGGTACAACAACAACACATCATCATCGTCATCGCCTTATTTCAACGCAACACTGGTTATGGAAATTAGAATTGAGAATCCGAATTTCGGGTTCTTTGAGTTTCCAACTAGCAAAGGAGATATCTTGTACAACGGTCGTGTTGTTGGTGAAGTGAAGATTAATGGACAGCGAGTGGCTTCATACCGTGCCATAAAGACAGAGGTTAGGACTGAAGTGAGTTACAGAGAGGATCAGGGATCATCTGTTTGGTTGAAGAACGATATAAAGAGAGGGTTAATTATCCTCAAGATCGGAGCTAAACTTAGAGGTGAAGTACACTTGGAGGCTTTGAACAAGAGAACAGTTCATTTGAAGTGTTTGATGTATCTTAATCTCATAGATGAAGTTATTCAACGTTTGTGGTGTAAATGAAAAACCCTCTTAGCTTAGTTTTTACTTTTTACATACCTTTTTTTGGGCTAACTTAATTTTCTTTTTTACTTTTTCTTTAGTTGTATTAATAAGATGGTTATAAGTGGATAATGAAATACTTTAAAGCTTTCTTTTATGGGATCCTTCTTTTATCATAAAGTTGATATTTTATAGTCTGATACTCTCTAGTCTGTAGCTAGATAGTTAAAGAGCCAAAATTGAAAATCCATTTACAATCAGTATATATACATTTTTGTCACGATAAAATTGACATTTGTTTGTTTTTCTACATTATAACGGTAAAGAAGTTGAAATTTGGAATGTTTTTTACCGGCAAAACTTCTGCTTTCACAACAAAAATAAAGATGTTGACAAGTGAGTTTTTAATTCCCATCATCAAATAAAAATGTTGTTTTTGAATGATTCAATATAATTAATTTCGTGTTTGTTAGCGTAAGAAGCATCATCAGCTTTGTGGTCGCTCATAATTAAACTTGTTAATTTTTTTACTAATTTACGTCTATCCATCTATCATTCTCCGGAGACGCAACCTTCTTTAGTTTAATTTTATATTCTTTCATCTTCGTTTGTGGGATTTTTAAGTGAAAAGGCATCTTTGATGTTATATCATAACAATGATTAGGTATCAGTGCTTTCCTTCAGTAAGCAATCTCTTTTCTGTCCATAATTAAAGAAATCATACATTAGATGAATTTATGTAATGTTTAGATGAGTTATGTATATACTTTTCTTCGGTTTTACGAAGAGAAAAAAAAAAGACAACAAAGAGAAGCCAGTTTAAAGGAAGCTGACAAAATAAAGAAAAACGAGAAAATAAATTTCCAATTTGGAGTTTAATTGATTGAGTTTTCAGGTTTCGTTTTCGTTTGGCGTCGCTTCGCCTTTTGTTGTGTTGTTTAGTTTAGTTGTTGTGGTTTGTTTGTTCCTTTCTAGATTTTGGTCTTTCTCCTTTTTTTTGTTTATAAATCTTTTAACATTGATATCAACAAAACAAAATAAAGAATAAGAACGAAATACTAATATCATTTTGGATTTTTTGGCTAGACACAAACACCACCAAGTCAAACATTTGAGATTGGAGGATAACGTGTCCAACAGCTAAATCATTTTTAAAAGGAAGTGACGGGTTGGACTTTTTTTAGGTCTCAATCACAAACCCTTATATGTATATTTTAAGTGTGCATTTGCATCAAACGTTCATGATTTACTGTTTTAAGTTTGTTCTTATTTCTTAATCTTCTGTTCCTCGTTGACAAAAATAAGAATCTTACATACATACATATGTTATGTCATTCAAACAATTTTAAACCAGATCATTTTAATCTCAAACATACAAAGTTGTGGTAGATGTTGTAACATGCTAAACTTTTGAAATGCTTACATCAAGAATCTTTAAAAAAAAAAAAAATCGTAAACTCTATATAAGCTTTGTAGGTTGTACCATAAATCAGGTATCAAAACACCAACGTAATAAACACTTTTCTTCCATTCTATTTTTTTTTGGGCGTATACGAATCATAATGTTTTAATCGTAAACATGAGATACCATACCAAGTAATTAGAAAAACTAAAGATAATCATTTTTTAAATCATTTTTTTTTTTTTGTGTAGCTGTGGAATTCCAAACATAATATAAAAATACCCAACTAGTACAAATTGACATAGCAATCAGATGGGGAGAATCAATACTCAAAAAACTTAGATTTCTTGTATATAAAAAAAAAAAAGAAATACACAGAAGAAGAAAATGGAAGGTAACTAAGCACCAACCCAATACACAAATAAACAACAAAACCTTTTTATTTCTTTCATCTCAAAAGAAAGAAAGAAGAATAAAAATAGAGTATCATGGATGGTTTAATACCAATGGCGTTTAGGGCCGTGAAGAAGAATCTAACTCGCCGTCGTTACGAGTGTCTCTCCTCCTCCGCCGCAACTCGTGAGTCTTACGACTTCGTTTCCGATGTTGAAATGAACGTCGACGTTCGCCATCGCCGTCGCTGGTCCGTCGGAGATTTCTCATCGTTATCAAGCCGGGAAACAAAAAGAATCGGAGTGGGAGCTCCGGAGAAGGGTTGTTCTCCGCCGCCTCGGGAAGGTCAGCTTGTGAGATACAAGAGCCATCGATTGTTTTCTTGCCTCTCAGGTCAATAAACTATTATATCAATTCAAGAAAATTTGCATTTTGTTTCGTGTTTTGGTTGATTTGAATTTACAAAAGATGTGTGATATTATTATAATCATGTAGATATTATTCGTTGCTTTGTGATCTTCTGATGTCGAAACACACGTAAAGTTTATACAGTAGGGGGGTTCGTTGTAGAAATGTATATTTTCTGGGTCTTAAACGATAAAACCAAAACTTGTATGGGTCAAATTCGATAACTATAATTCTAATCCAATATGCTATTTCTCTTTGTTGACCTAATCAAGAGATTACAAACGATCTTGATGACCTAATCAAGAGATTACAAACGATTTGATTGCGACCTCTATCATGTTGTTTGATGATAAGTTTTTGCAGCCAACAGAAGAGAAAACAAATGTACACAAACAAAAGGTTTTAATTTCCTTATAGCAGCCAACTCAAAACCAAAAACCGAATAATCAAAGAACAAAGAGACCCATCAACGACTCTGTCTTGTTCCTTTTTAGCAAATGTGGTGTGGCGGCGCAGTCAATAATGTTGAACAGAGAACAAAGAAGACAATGCGCTTAACAAAACTCTAAGTCACTTAAAGAGTATAATAGCTCGACAAAGCTAACAACTTTGACTAGTTCTACAAAGTGACAGTGCGTCTGTAGAGAACTTCATCGTCACTCTCATCTTCTTCATCATCATCAGACACAACCTCACCACCACCACCACCAGGCATATCTAATTTCCCACCCATATCGAACACTGGACCTTCAGTATCGGGATCGATAAAGTTACCTTCAAGCCGTTCCTCAAATCTTTGGTCGCTGCAATTGAGGAACCAGTTCAGTGAACTCCTGATTCCTTTGCTCTGTAGCTTCTGGTACCTCGGTTTGATTCTCGACTCCAAGCTATAAGTAAAATACTCCGGATACTCCACTAGTTCTTTCATCGGTCTACCCATCTCGGTCTTGTAAAAGTAGTAGCTGTTCTTCATGAGCTCGACTCGGGAACAGAGGATCTGAGGACATCTCACAACCATTTTCGCAATGTCCTCGAGTTGAAACGCCCGTCCCAAGAGAAACTCGACGGGTTTCATTATCACGTTCTGCTTAAGGCTTACAATCTGCGGCATTTTCTCAACCACGCGAGCGAATCCTTCAGGATCAATCTTGAGTTTCAAGCTAAAGAAGTACTGTTGCGTAGACATCTTGGCCTTTACCGGTAACCCGAGAATTTGAGGATACTGTGCTATAAGCAAAGGTAGCAGCTCTCTCTTGATGCCGAAACTGATCAAGCAATCTACATTTGGTTTGACAGTCTCCTCGAGACTGTATCCGATGATATATGCACGTTTCTCTAGCATCCTAGCCACTATCTTCTTCGGCAAACCGATGGAAATGAGATAATCTACAAGAGGTTTGATCATGGTTCCAACTCTCATTCCCAAAAGATAAGGATACTGAGTCACCATCGGACCAATGTCCCTAGGACTCACACCAATGCTTACAAAATAAGCAACCGATGTGCTCATCGTGCCTTCGAGCTTAAACCCTAAAAGCTCTGGATACTTCATCAGGACATAGCCCAGATCTTGCTTCTCCACATCGAGCCCTCGGAGAAACTTAACCACAGGGGCAAGCTCAACGACCACACTCGCGTGGAGAACCTGCGGATAGTTCTTAACAAATTCTCCTAATTTCGACCTGGAGATTCCGATTTTCTCCAAGTAAGCCAAGACAGGGATCAAATTCTTACGCACACTGCAGCCTAACATCAAAGGGTACTCATTGATGTCGTCTATTGTTAACCCTAGCTTCTGTAAGAACTCAACACGCTCGCACATGACTTCAATGGTGGAAGGTAGCTCGATACTCTCCAATTCATCGGTGATTATGCCCAATCCCTTGAGATAGTCGCAGATTTTGACGCGATTCACGAGCTTCTCTTTCTTCCCTTGTATGACTCCCCATGTGACGGTGGGCATCTCGTACTCTGGGAACTTGGAAGATTGGGTTGCATAGTGAGAAATCCGGGGAATCGAACAAGGGTTTTGAAATTGGGGGATATGAGGATCTGGGTTTATCAGGGTTTTAGTTTCAGGGGAAATAAACGGAAGAACCAGGTTCCGTCTTCTGATCAAAGATAAGAACTTGTTCCTCCTGTGAAGAAGATAGCTCATTCTGGAGAAACCCAGAAGATTGGTGTCGAAGAAGATTACGACTATGCCAAAAGAGCCAAATGGGAAAATTGAAAAGTTTATCTTTCTCGTTTGAAAGGGTTTTGCGATTAGAGGAGAGAGTGAAGAGAGAGAAGCCCTAACTCTACAGAGAGATTTAACTGATCATATATACTTCATAGGTAAAAAAATCAAGTTTTTTTTAACTGTTGACATCTCATAAAACTGCTCCACTAAATAGACAAATGTTTAGTGATAGTGTCACCTTGTTGAATTCGATTATTTTGAAAGAATCCACTGAAAATTTATCGGAAAAAGTTGAACTTTTTTTTGGGTGATGAGATATATTCTCATCCCCTGAACATAAGATCGTCGTTGTTCAGAAATTTTGGAGAATTTTATCTACAAAGACTTCAATGATCCGGAAAGAAAAACATTTAAGGTAAAGAGGTCCGCATGAAGAAGAGCTACAAAACACCAGTTGCAATTGTAAACAAGCCTGGTAGTTTCAAAAGCCTTGTCCTAAAGGCAGAAGTAGTGAGCACCAAACATTCACAGCTGATGATGATTTGGTAAATCCATCTCGGCTCTTCTAGAACCACAGTTTGGTCAATGCACCGACATAACCCGGAAGCTCAACGCATGTTTCCCTCTCTCAAAACATCGATCATGTTGTAGATTCGCTGGTCTGCTTTCAATCGAATCTGCATTTCACAAGAGTGTTGATGAAACAACAATTAGCATCGTTATAGAGAGAGAGAGGTGGGACTCAAGAGAAAGCTGAGATTCAACTTGGCAGTATCATTGTAAGTTTTAAAACCTTTTTGGCAAGGAAAAGCACGGCATCGACAGTGCCCTCAGCGTATATTGACCTGCCACAGACATTGTGCTGGAACTCGAAGGAGACACTGCAAAGAAAGACAAAGACAAAAGGAGCTAGTTATGGAACAGACACACACTTTTACAGTAGAGATCAAAAAAGTTGTAAACATTGTCTTAGATATTGCATTACGTTTCATCGGGTGATGTCAAGTGATAAAGATGGAAAGCGTGGCCAGAGACATGCTCTTCGGGAACACCCACCATCTCGATTTGCTGTTTTGGATCCCGAATCAATTGTATCTACCACAAAAGTTGTATACACTGAAAATTCATTTTCCGGAAAATAAGTAAGTCGTAGTAGCCGACATGTACGAGAACAAAGGACGACTAAATTCACCTGATCCATGTCGTAAGAAACACCCAATTCCTGGAAGCAAGAGATAACAGCTTTTGCTGTTCCGGATGCATCCAATTTACTAGCTTGATGAGACTCCATCACCTACATATATAGATTTGCGGTTGATTAGACGTAGCAAGAAGCAATTAAAAACGCAGTTGAATGTATAACAAAGGTAAGAAAAATACATCCAAGGAATAACCAGAAAAGGCTCCAGGAAACTGCTCAGCCATGATCTCCATGGCCGCAAGAAATGCAACAACCTAATGAACCAAAAAAAATAAAGCACAGAAATGTGAGCTAAAGGATCTTTCACTCACAATAATTTCTACCAGAAACATCCGAGTACACATACCTGTTTACCCATTTGTGGGGAAAGCACAGCATAAGTCTTTGCCTCTTCAACAGTTTCATACAGTTTGTTCCTGTCTCCACCAGTTGTTCCCATGACGAAAGGAACACCTACTTTGCTATACAGCTCCGCGTTATCTACATTTTGCGGGTGAAAAAAATCCCCAAACTTGAAATCAACAAACAACAACACAGAAAAAGTTCTAGCAGATGATTTTCTTCGCTCAATCAGGGATCACAAAGAGAGAAATGAGAGATTGTGGAGTTTACCATTGACTGCAGAGGGAATTGTGTAGTCGACAACAATTAGCTCCGGGTGCTTCTCAAACACTGAAGATAGAACTTTCTCTCTCTCTGTAGGACCGTGCACAGTAATCTCCTTCCCACAGACCTCGACTGTCTGGCCAGCCTCAGCAGCAGATCCAAACGACGTCGGAACGATGTTTACTCCCGCAGAGTCTGCTGCTTTGATTACAGCTTTCCCCATTTTGCCACTGCATCCATTCACCTGTAGTAGTATACCCAACATCCCCCAATTTCAAACTGTTAAATTTGACCTACCAGATTGCTATTGATCGAAGTAAAGGCACAACCTTTGACATTTCTACATTTCTAACTATGATGGAAATGCATCTCCATGAAATCACAATCATCACAACTCTTAGAAGGGAAATAATTAGATCATCCTATACCATGATGGATATGCCATTTCCAGGCAGAACGGACTTCACAGCCTCCTCACCGGAATCCGCCGTCGTCTTCATAGATAGAACCACCGGAAGACGACGTGTCCCACTGCCCAGGAAACTAACACGGCCTTTACCGCCATTTCCTGGCGTCGTCTGATTCGTTCTAGAAGCAAATGCGAGACGCGGGACTTCTGCGCGATGAAGAAACACACTGGGAGACGCCATTAACCTGTGATCAAAACGTTTGCTTCAGTGTATTACCTTATCATCTCCATCAATCAAACCAAAATTCCGACTTGAAATTCGTAGAATCGAAATGGTACCAGTTCGCAGCCATTTCCTATGATTCAAGAAATTTTCTTATCCCAGGAATCGAAAGTTATTAAAATCTTCCGCTTTTGTCTGAAAATTCCGGCCGGCGAGTGATTGGGATTTAGGGTTTATTATATCTTCTCACCTCAAAGCCAAAAAAGCCCAAAATAGTGGATTCAGTAAAACCGGAATTTAGTGAATGGCTAAACCGGGAGCCTTAAACCGATGAGAGGTCTAAGAGAAGCTTCTGTACGAGAGAGAGGTCCTTCCCACTTCCTAGCCTCGCTCACTCCTAATCTCAGAGAATCTCCAACGAACGAAAATGGAGTCGTTAGCTTCGCCGCCGTGCCTCCGCCTAACGCCGACGGGACGCCGTCAGCTCCATTCGCGTCAATCTTCCTCCGCCTGCTATACTCACGGTGGCTCCTCTGCAGTCAAATCCAATAGCCTCTCATTCTCAACATCCGCATCCGGTATACTTGCCATTTCTCACTTTTTCTTATATAGCTCAATCGATTTTCGCAATCCCGTTATGAGGTTTTCGCATCCGTGTTAGGGTTTCCGTCTCCACTCACTGTAGAGAAGGAGTTACGCTCTTCATTCGTGCAGACTGCCGCTGTTCGCCATGTCACTGGGTCCCTTATCAGAGGGGAAGGTCTTAGATTTGCCATCGTGAGTTCTCCTTTCAGCAAAGTCTTAGCTTCCACAGGCTTTGTTGATTCTTATAGATTCTCTCAGTGATAAATATACAACGGCAGATTTGTTCCCTGCTCAGATTCGGTTGTTCTGATTTAGATGTTTCCAGTGAAATGGAAAAGATGAGCTCATTTGGATTGAGCTGCTTTCATTTTTTTCTAGGTTGTCGCTCGTTTCAATGAGGTTGTGACAAAGTTGCTTTTGGAAGGAGCCATTGAGACTTTCAAGAAGTATTCAGTCAGAGAAGAAGACATCGAAGTATAATCTTTTTTCCTGTAAATCTTATATTAAATCAGAACTAAAGATGGGAGCTTCACATCCTTGTGGAGCTATTGTATCTCTGATGCAACTGAAGCTAATGAAACTCTTTTCAATCAGGTTATATGGGTTCCTGGCAGCTTTGAGATAGGCGTTGTTGCACAAAATCTTGGGAAATCAGGAAAATTTCATGCCGTTTTATGTATCGGTGCTGTGGTATGACTTTTGCTTTAAAACAGTTCTCACGTCATCTGATCATATTTTTTTCATATGACTCCAGAAAGAACTTTGCCCTTATGTTGCTGACACATGTTTAGAGTAGGATTTTGATCTGCTTTTGTTGTTGTTGTGGTTAGATTAGAGGAGATACCACCCATTATGATGCTGTTGCCAACTCTGCTGCATCTGGAGTACTTTCAGCTGGAATAAATTCAGGTTTATCTCGATATTCATTTGCGGGATATGCATTTTTTATACACACTTATGTAACATTGTTTTGAAAACAGAGAAAGATTTGGTATTTGTACTTGCAAACCTCAAAGAGCTGTTCCATTTTTGCCTTTCTCCGGATTTTGGACTATTAGATTATTTTTGTTCTAGTTGTTCAGTCTCTGTTCAAGTCATCTTCTCTTGTATTTAGTTTAAAATTTGTAGTGGCAGTAACTAAAGCTCATAATTCTCATTTTGCAGGCGTTCCATGCATATTTGGTGTGCTGACATGCGAGGACATGGATCAGGTTAGTTTTGTAATATGCAAGAGTTGTTGATATATATAGCTTATTCATTATATAGCTAATATTGTGGTTAATCTGAAACTCAAGGCGCTGAATCGATCTGGTGGCAAAGCCGGCAATAAGGGCGCTGAAACTGCATTGACGGCGGTAAGAATGATCACGATTCAATCATTTATTCTTAGAACAAGATGTAGAAATTCCTGGTCATTCCATTAAGCAAATGGTCATGTTATCATCATTTGGGTTCCTGGCTCTTTGGCAAAGTCGTTACATTTTCTCTCCTTTTCTTTCTGCAGCTCGAGATGGCGTCGTTGTTTGAGCACCACCTGAAATAAATGCTCGTTCCATGGATGAACAATGATCACGTATGAGAACTTCTTTCTCTGTCGCATTTGTTCCAATCCAATCTTCGAAATTGTACCTTAAAGATTGTCAAAATGTTTTTTTGCCAATTGTTTAGACGCTTTTGTAAGCTTTTGGTCTTTTGTGAATCGTGTAATAATAATAAGTCCTCCGAATTTTGGGGGCGAGTGGGTTTTGCTGGACCAATCGAAAATTTGATCTTCTTTGTCAGAATATATTGAAACTGAGGTGTAGACAGGGATTTCGAAGAGCCTTTATAACTTTAAAGGCCAATAGTGACCTTACACGACGAAAATTTTGTCGGCAAGCGAAGATTACGCGTCACATTTATTAGTTAATATAGTTCAACGAATCAACCAATTCCACAAAACTTCAATCATCTGTGTGACTCTTCCAAGCACTCTCTTTTCTCTCTGTCTCACATTCATCCAACTCTCCAGGTAAATTCAAATCCTCTATATTTTCTTCTGATCGTTTATTGTTCTTGCGTTGATCCTTTCTGATTTGATCGGAACACATGGACAAAGGTGATGATTAGATCGAGTTGATGAATGATGATCTCGAGCTTTGCTGATACTTTGACCTTATTTTTCCCCGATCTGTTTGATATTTCGCTTGCTCTAGCGCTATCCTGTTTAGATGATAGATCGTTCATTCGGATCTGCGTTTTCTTGTTTGTCCCATGTTTCCATTTGATTCACGTGATCTGATCATTGTTGCTTACTTCAAAGATGCAATGTATGTTCTTGGGTTCGAGCTATAGGAATAGGATGTTTACATGTTGTTATGGTTCAATTTTATCTTGTTGATGAGATCTACTTTGATACGAGTCTCGATAGTGGTTGGTGGAGAAAACTTTCCTTTTCATTTTAAGTTGATTGTGTTTTCTTACTTTGGTGCTATCTGACTAGTCACTAGTGTAAACGAAATCTGCCATTGATCAAAACTGTTTGGTTTTACTTTTTTTCAGCCATTGTTCTGCTGTATCTTTTCTCTGTGTTGCTTGATTTCATTGAGTTTGAATCTAGTTTAAATTCTTGAAGATTGTCTGTTCGCTGATACTCTTAAGCTTTTGTTTTCTGTGGCGCTAAATTGACCTTTTTAAATGATGTCCCCTTGCTGCTTAGGTATGTCGACATCTGAGAACAAAGTGGAAATAGTCGATAGAGGTCACAAGGAGGAGGAGAAAAAAGAAGAAGGGACAGGTGGGTTCCTAGACAAGGTGAAAGATTTCATTCATGACATTGGTGAGAAAATCGAGGAAACCATTGGGTTCGGGAAGCCAACTGCTGATGTCTCTGCAATACACATCCCTAAGATCAATCTCGAGAGGGCAGACATTGTTGTAGATGTGCTCGTGAAGAACCCGAATCCAGTTCCCATCCCTCTGATCGATATTGACTACCTGATCGAGAGCGAAGGGAGGAAACTGGTTTCTGGACTGATCCCTGATGCTGGAACCATCAAGGCACATGGAGAAGAAACAGTGAAGATACCATTGACTATGATCTAAGATGACATCAAGAGCACTTACAACGACATAAACGCCGGGATGATCATACCTTACAGGATCAAGGTTGATCTGATTGTGGACGTGCCGGTGTTGGGGAGACTGACGTTGCCGATGGAGAAGCGTGGAGAGATCCCAATCCCAAAGAAACCCGAAGTTGATATCGAGAAGATTCAGTTCCAGAAGTTTTCTTTGGAAGAAACCGTGGCGATTCTCCACGTGAGGCTTGAGAACCTGAATGATTTCGACTTGGGGCTTAATGACTTGGACTGTGAAGTTTGGCTGTCTGATGTAAGCATTGGGAAAGCAGAGATATCGGACTCGATCAAGCTTGACAAAAACGGAAGCGGATTGGTAAATGTGCCCATCACATTCCGACCAAAGGACTTTGGTTCCGCGCTTTGGGATATGATCCGTGGTAAAGGAACTGGATACACTATCAAAGGTAATGTGGAAGTTGATACACCATTTGGAGCTATGAAGCTTCCCATTATCAAGGAAGGTGGCGAGACCCGTCTGAAGAAGGAAGATGATGATGATGACGATGAGGTATAGGTTATATCTTCTTCTCTTTTTTTTTGCTTATAATAGCTTGAATCTCATCTCGTTTTGCTCACAAATCTAAAACTTCATTTTCTTACAGGAATAAGGAAAAGAGCTCAAGAGGAAGAATGGTTTTAAAGTACCTGAACCTCTCGATCTTTTAAAATATTTTTTAATTTAAAATGAAAGACTTGTTTGGTGTGTGGTTCATGGATTAGACTTTTGAATAGAGAGCCGTCTTTTTTTGGACTTGCTTTGTCATTATGGTCCGGTTCGGTTGGTTATGCTCTATTTAAACCGGGTTTGGAATCGTTCCTTACCCGGATTGGGCATTATATTTGGTTATTATGGAATTCGCACGGTGATTTTCAAAACTTTTTATTATTAAAAGTTAAAACAGAAAATCAGCCGTAACAATAAGGGGTTTTAACTTTAAAGCAAGTGACAGTGAAACTGGATTATTTTCCTGAGTCACGGTCGGACTGGGTGGTATGATCCGGTTTCTATAAACCCTTATTAGACTTCACACTCAATAGTTTACGAAATCAAACCCTTTATAGTTTGCTTCCACTTTCGATCGGAGAGCCGCGTTCTGTCTTCTCTTTCTCTCTCAAATTCCTTGGAAGCAAGCATCTTCCAGGTTTGTCTGAGTCTCTAAGGTAGATCATCATACAGAGGAATTAAGCTAAGAGATTGATAAACCCAATTATTCTCTATCAGTTGTAGAATTGCATGGCTCGTAGAAATGTACTCGGTGTATATAAATATAAGTCGTACGCTTTTAGATATGAAATCGAAAATCGTTGTGATGATTTATGTACCTGCATTTGTGTAGATCGCCCCGTAGAAAACCTTATTTAGGGATATGCTGATGTTTGTTTGATAGAGCGTGAAATAATCTCTTGCGCTCACTGTTTAGAGCAGTCACTCCCATGTCGGCTCTTGTGGCGCTATGCAGAGCTCGAGTCGCTTCTTCTTCTCTATTCAGCGGTGTTATTCGTCCAGCATTTCGCAGTTTCTCCACAGGTAGCTACTTAGCCATACTCTTTAACTTTCCTGATATGTTTCTGAAAAAAGGCTCTTGATTCTGAAGATATGGTTTCTAGTTACTACTAACTATTCCGTTTCTGGGTGGCCATTATATGATACAAGTTTCAAACTTTCTGCTTGAACAATGAAAACTGTTGCTAGAATGGAATCAGGTACTTAAAAACTAGTATTGGAAAGTGGTGATATAATATAAGGTTGTAGTGTATCCGTGAGGAGGCAGATTGAACAGTGAGTTGTATTTTGCATAAGAATAATTGTTACGAAAACTGATAATATACTGTTGTTATTGTTTCCCACTTGTGCATACATTCGTGTTCAAACTGATTTATTGGGGAATCCAAGCTTGTGGGTTTTGTCAAAGGTGCAAAGCCTTGGCTTCTCCCTATGAGATAATGAGCGGAATAGCTTGCGTTTGTTCTCACTTCATCTGAGTATTCTTTTTTTTTTTTTTTTTGGTCATGTATACTGTCCTATATGGTTTACTATACGTCTGGTGGTGTGACAAGTCACTCGATTTTGCAGGTTTTGCTGATGCAGAGAACAGAAAATTGGTGGCACAAATGAAAGAAGAGATGCTCCACAAGGACATCAACTCAGCGATAGGAAGTTCCATGCCACTAGGTATGATATGCGCATAGGAGTAGAGATCCACAACATCGAGATGAACCCAGGGCAAGGCGGGAAGCTGGTGAGAGCTGCAGGAACATACGCCAAGGTCCTAAAGTTGCCTGGTACAGGGAAGTGCTTGATAAAGCTTCCGTCAGGTGGATCAATGCCAGATGTAATGCTACTATTGGTACGGTGTCGAACCCGACTCACAGAGTGAAGAAGAAGCTGAGGAAAGCAGGAGACAGTAGGCGGTTGGGGAAAAGACCAACAGTGAGAGGAATTGCGAAGAATCCGTGTGATCATCCACACGGTGGTGGTGAAGGGAAAAGCAAAAGCAGCGGAAGCCGAGGAAGGACATCTGTTACCCCGTGGGGGAAACCGTGCAAAGGAGGTTACAAGTCCGCCAGTGTCAAGAAGAAGAAGAAGCGATTGGCGGCTGCAGAAGCCAAGATGTGAGATATGATGATGAAGAGGTTACTACGATTTCTTCAAATGCTTCTTTCGTTAAAAACCTCTCAGTGTTGTTTTGTAACGTTGCCTGAATCTTTTGAGAGTTTGTAAGCTTTCGTGGAATTATAGAGCATCTTTGACAAAGTTATGGATAAAGATAGTTTGAAAGTTTTCTTTTCTGAAAATTGAAATAAAACGTTTTCATCATCATGACCACGTTTTAGTTAACGCGTTTTCTTGCCGTTATTAAATGAGTATATAATTGTCCTATTCAATCGAGCCAAGGTATCAGAGAGGTCCTATAACAAAAAAAGGCCAGATACTACTGGGCCGAAAAGCCCATGAAAATCGATCAAAGAGAGGGAGAGGGAGAGAGGGAGAGAAAGAAGAGAATTCAAAATCCGGAGAGAAGAGAAAGAAGACGCGCTCGCTTCATCGCAGAGAGAGAGAGAGAGAAGAGAAAGAAGAAGAAGACGCTCGAGAAAGAGAAACTTATTCTGTGGAATTTCGAGATAGTTTCTAAATCCTTCTTGTGTCCTTTTCCTACCCCAAATTTTGGTGACGCGATTTAAATGCCGTCAGATTTGGTGACGTTTCTGGATTAGGTTGTGGAATTGGTCGATTAGATCTGTATAAGATATGAGAAATTGTATGTCAGTTGATTAGGTTGTGGAATTGGTCGATTAGATCTGTATAAGATATGAGAAATTGGGCGATAATGGGGGAAATCGTATCTCAGTTGAATATCTGTAATATGTGAAATTGGCACAGTTAACCTTCGACTGGGGAGAGGAGCTGCTTGAATATCCGTATCATGCCTGTATACGTATCCATGAGAAGTACTCATTGAGTATCGATGCTGTCTCGATGCGTACAAGTGGGACGAGGAGGGATTGTCGTCTGATTTGGAGACACTAGATCACAGCGAAATCTTTGACAAGACTGGCTTTGGCGTTGAACTGAATCTGGCGGAAATATTCGTAAGTGTCTCTTTCCCTTCATTATGCAAGCATCTTTGCATGATATAATGTTGTTCTGCCTCCTCAATGCTTCCTTCTCAATACAGAGAAGCTGTGGCTTATGCCAAGAGAAAACGAGACAGTCAAAAAAGCTTCGGGTGCAACCACTTCTTCTGTCTACCTTGTCTTGACAACTACTGCCAAGAATGGGTCAGCGAGGGTGAGATGAGGGTTCTGTGCCCCGAACCTTCTTGCAAGATTGTGGCTCCGAAACCGGTTGTGATGAGTCATCTTGATGGTCCTCTCTCGTTCGAGCTAGATATGATGACGCTTCGTAGCATGGTGGCATCAAAGCCGACGGTAAGAGTGCTATATTGATAATGATTGGTATTTGAGAAACATTGTAAAAAAAACCACTGTTTGTTTTGCGCAGATGACATATGGTGCCCAGCGTTGCTCTGCTGCTGCTTAGTCAGCCACCAGCATTGGCCCAAAGGCAAGACGATTGTTTGTCCCTGCTGCAAAACGAAGATGATACTCTCAAGGACGATGGGAAGGCTATCCTGTACAGGCCCGGCCCTGATAATATATGGGCTGCAAGCAAAAATTGACTATGGACCTGTGAATTAGTATATTAAAGAGATTTTTAATATAAAAAAAATTAATGAAATGTGCAAGAATCGAACTCAACACCTTCTACTTACAGGTTGAACCGCTCAACCATTTTATCTAGAGGATATTTCGTCAAAAAATGGCCGATAATTTAGTTATTGTAAGAGGGGCCGCAAGCACCTGCTTGCTTTGCTTGACCTCAAGGCCGGCTCTGATCCTGTACGACGATTACAGTCTAACGGATGTAGCTTTTGAGCGCCGGGGGTTAAAGAGACCACGGTGTGACCATGACTGACAGAGGTAAACTCTTTAAACACCAATGATATCTTGAGTTTGCGTTCTCATTCTCACTGCAATTGGTGTTTTCAGTAATGTCATATGAAAACTACGTTTGTACTATTTTATTGAGTCCAACTGTTGTTCCCGTCGCAGGTCCGTGAATCAAGAGGGTTGGAGTCTCTGCTACGCCAAATAAACAAAACGAGTGCTACGACGCTTCTCTTAGCCCATGCATATTCTCCGGTTCATCTTTATGCTTTGGTTTTTTTTCATGTTTCTTTGGGACCAAATCTTTATGCTTGCTTTTTTTCTAGTGTTCTATTCTCTCTCTCTCCCTCTCTGTTAAAAGGATTATGTGAATATTACTCTGGGAACTCAATTGCTATTGTGAGAGATGAAATGAACATGCTTACACGTTAAAACAATATTATTTTAGAAATGCTTTGGATGATTCAATTTTGGAAAACCGACGAAGAGGTAAACTCTTTAAGCACCAATGATATCTTGAATTTGCGTTCTCATTCTCACTGGAATTGGTGTTTCCAATAATGTCATATGAAAACTACGTTTGTACTACTTAATTGAGTCCAACGTCAGTTGATAATAATATGCTTCTCTAAAACTGTACTACTCTAGCTCCGTTGACTGGTTAGGACTCATTGATTCAATTGCATTTCTGGTTTATGTTGCATTTCAAGGTCGGAAGGTAAAGGAGCGTCCAAAACGGGACGTTTTAAGCGATTCGAATCGTACCAGGTCAACCTTTTACAGTGCGTTTTATCATACTAAGCTTCATGACTTCGGCCATCTTTGTGGGCCTGTTCTTGATAGTGTTATAGTACTCCCGGCCCATTAACAATTTGTGCGTTTTATTCGTATGAGGTTGGACTTTTTTGTTGTTGTGGTTGTTGTTGTTGTGAAACTCTTTTTAACAACTCATACGTCTGTTAAATGGGATTGTTGGTATAAAAATTTATGAGTTTTTTTTTTTCCAACTCCAACGAAAAAAAAGAAAAGAAAAACCTAACACTAATGGGTAACAAAATTTATGATTTGGTGAAGGTCAACTTTCACAATCCTGATGTTCAAGAGGGCCCATCACAAGTTCTAAATTTCCATGAGAAAATTTGACATCGGTTGTCAATAAAATAAAATAAAACAGATAATTGACAATTTTGGAAAAGGAAAAGAAAAAAAAAAGAGCAGATGGGAAGTTTTCGGGAAAGAAAGGAAAGTCAAATAAAATACAGGACCGTAATTGTAACTCGATATGGTTAACGAGACTTTAGTGGCTTTGCGCATATATATCTCTCTACTTTTTTTTCGGGGGCCGTCAAACATAACTTAGGTCTCTCAGACTATAATCTCTCAGTCTGGATTTTTATCATTCACAGAGCACCAAAGAGAAAGATGATGGGTGGTGATTCAAGAGGCTGTATTGCTTCAGATCTATTGAAAGAGATATTTTTGCTTATGTATTACAAAGACGTGATTTTGAAAAGTCCCGGACCACCACCAAAGGTTCGGAGGACGGAGCAAACACTAAATTCGATCTATATCACTCAAGATCTACTAAAAGAGATATTTTTGAGGCTTCCCCTCAAGTCTCTGGCGAAATTCAAAACGGTGTCAAAAGAATGGAGATGGATACTGGAATCAAAGACTTTCATTGACATGCATCTGAGTAATCAGAAATCTGGGAAGAAGCGCCGGAAAATCGTGGCCGGTTACAAGTGCGACTGCTGCGACAGGCCGAATCTCTCGCCCGTGTCAGGATTCGAAGGCGACCAAGAGATGGTGTATCTGCACTGCGACACAGCCCGACCGTGACGGTTTGGTCTGCATCCCCGAACCAGGTTGGGTCAACGTTTTGAATCCATCCACCGGTGAGCTCCGGAGATTTCCTTCCGGCCCAGATCCCGTGCCTTGCCAGATCTCCTCACGCCACCGTTATATGGGAGGTAATCTATTCTATCCCCTTAAGGGAATTAGACCAATCTTGTTTTGATATGATTTGGAATCAAATACCGAATATTGGCTTTTGAAAAAAATACAAACTTTTTGCAGAGGTATGGTTTAAATATTTCCCGGGAAATTGGGCAATGGGATTCGGTAGAGACAAAGTGACAGGAAGGTATTAAGTGGTGAGGATGTGCTTTGATCCTGTGGAATGCGATGTTCTCGCGGTTGAAACCGGTGAATGGCGGAAACTCAGAGCACCACCTCCTTACGAGGTCCACTCAGGAAGAAGATCGGCTTGTGTGAACGGGTCCATCTATTGGCTAGAAGTAACTTTCTATGCGGGTTACCGGATACTAGGTTTTGATCTTCACACAGAAGAGTTCCATGACGTCGACAGTCTTCCTATGCCTTACGTTCAGACGGGGTTGGCCAAGATACTGAACCTCGACGACCGTCTAGCCATATCGATTACATTACAACATGCACACAAGCTAGAGATTTGGTTCATGGATTCAAAAGAAGAAAGATGGAGCAAAGCCTACTCAATATGTATAGCCGATGTTGCTCCCAACGACCGAGGGTATTATGTTTGGTGGTTCACGCCGGTGATGGTTTCCGAGGAAGGGAATGTTTTGATCTCTAACAACAAGAAGTTTTTATTCAAACATTATCCACAGAACAACGTCACCCGTCGTCTCTCTCCTTCTACTTGTTGGGTTATATCTCCTTATCTCGAAAATTTGGTCCGACTTGAGATCTAGCGATGTTCTGTTTATTACGGATTTGCTTTTATTTATGCAATTTGGGTTTTACTATAGACAAGTGTACTACTCTATACGCTCTTTTGTTTTGCTACAACATACGTTTTAGGTCCCCATCATCTTCAAGCGCTAACCAAAATTCTAACTTTACAAATCATTTGTTTGGTGGGTTGATGGATTTGGCTCACCAAACCGTATAACTTGAAATCATAACCTGCATAAGTCACACCAGGACCACCCTTTGACCTTGCTTCATTCCCCACAAAATGACGCCTCCACTCGGCCTTTTTTGGATATGAGATTTTTGGTTCTGGTTGAGTGAAATGCATTTGAGCTTTGATGTTTTAGATGTCGTGCTGTGATGTGACGTCATATGGCTGTTTCGTTCCTGCTGATGTTGTTGTCTTTGATGGTTCCCAACCTATACGTGAGTCCGGAGTCAGAAAACTTATCTACAACAGTACTGCTGATGTTGTCTTTGATGGTTCCCAACCTATACGTGACGGTGATGAATCCTTGAAACGTCCTTTGAAGGTGATCCATGATTGTTCAATTGTTTTTTTTTTCTTTTTCTTTTGCTCTTACTCAGGAATGATATCTGTTTTGCGCTGAGTGTGTTGCTGTTCCAATCCATGTTGCAGGCGTCTTTTGATAGTGACGGACGAGTTTCTGGTTTCCAAAAGGCGCTCAAATTGATTATTTTAGGGGTATGTTTTCTTCTTTTTTTTGCAGAAAGAATTTGTAACAGTTTTGAATGTTGTTTCAATACAGTGCTCTAAGTTGTTTTCTTATTAGGGAATCGATCCGTCTATTAGAGCTGGCGTTTGGGAATTTCTCCTTGGCTGTTATGCATTGAGCAGCACCTCTGAGCACCGTATGCAACTCAGGGTAGCTCGAAGGTAAGACGGTTTCACCGTAAGCATCTTAAAGTTAGAGAGAGTGTGCTAAGGGAAAGTTGATTTTAAGCAAAAAAGGTTAAAGTGCTTAGTTTGCATTTTTGAGCAGGAAGCGGTACAATGAATTGCTCAAGCAATGCCAGACGATGCATTCAAGTGTGGGAACTGGTTCACTTGCCTATGTTGTGGGGTCTAAAGTCATGGATATGCGGAAATCTTATAGAGATGAGGCGGTAAAGGTTGCTGCTACTACAGATGAAAACAGAGAAGAAGCATGTATAGATGATAATGATATAATGCTAATACTGAAAACCATCACAGTGATTGGAGTAACAATTGTACTGATACATCTCACGTACACAGAAGGGGGAGTTCTAGTGAGTCTGTCGATTTAGTAAGCGGAAGAGAAAGTCCGGAGAGCGTAGTAGACAACAGTTGCTCTTTTGTATCTGCTTCCAGTCCATATGGCTTCACTTCCCCTGACGGTTATTTCGACTTTCCCTCTCTACCGGTTACAGATTTGTTTGGGAGGAATAGTTTAGATACGATAGAGGTTTCTACGCCAGACGAGGATGCTGATTTAGTTAGAGAACAACATAGGTCCAGTTCAGAGGTAGAAGTGATGCATCCGGATTCTGTTGGACCATCGTCTTATTCTGGTTGCAATGCAGAGATGCTTGAGAATATCAGATGTCCCTGAAATGGCACCAGTAAAGGAGACTCCCTCTCGTGTTGGGAATGTGACAGAAGATCGAGTGTCTGAATGGCTTTGGACATTGCATCGAATAGGTAGAAATGATTCGTTTGTCTCTTTTTCTTTGGAGAATTTGCACAAGTCGTCCTTTTTATGTCTCAGCTTGCATCTTTCATAATTAACTTTCTCGTTTCCTCAGTTGTTGATGTGGTAAGGACGGATAGCCACCTTGAGTTCTACGAGGATCCAGGAAATCTAGGAAGAATGTCGGATATCCTTGCGGTTATGCTTGGGTTGATCCTGCAACTGGTTATTGCCAAGGTTCCATATCTCTCTTGAGCTTGATTTTTTTAGATATGTTAACTTATGGAGGTTTCATGGGTTTAGGATACTAATTCTCTGGTTCTAAATCTATTGATAGGAATGAGTGATTTAGTCTCTCCTTTTGTGGTTCTTTTTGAAGATAATGCTGATGCCTTTTGGTGCTTTGAAATGCTCATAAGGCGAACGGTAAATACAATGTATTTTTTTTTTTTTTCTTATTCTTTTCTTTTCTGGCCTTTAATTGAATCTCATGATGATGCATTATGCTTTTCCTATGTGTTTGTTTGTGTAGCGTGCGAATTTCCAAATGGAGGGACCAACTGGGGTGATGGATCAGTTGCAATCACTGTGGCACATATTGCAACTCACAGATAAAGATATCTTTTCTCACTTAACGCGTATTGGTGCTGAAAGTCTTCATTTTGCCTTCCGCATGCTTTTAGTTCTGTTCCGACGGGAATTGTCTTTTAATGAAGCTCTAAGAATGTGGGAGGTTTGTAGTTCTTCTGCTTGCTTCAAATACCGAGTCTTTTGTTCAGTCTCTGTTTCTTTAGCTACATCATGCAATTAGTCATATATATTAATGGGTTTTGTCTTTGATTTATAGATGATGTGGGCAGCTGATTATGATGAGTCTGTTGCTGAAACTTTGGAGAATGATTGCTTGGAGCCTTTGGTGATTCGGCTTCCAAGAAAATCTGAAGCTGAGGTGAGTGAAGAAACGATAGATGACGGAATTGGTGGTAATAGTACAAAGAGGGAACAAACAACTTCAAAGAGCAGCGGCTTGCTGTCTAGGAGTGGTTTGCTGCCAAAGAGTGGTCCGTTGCCAAAGACTACCGGTCCATTCTCTGATGAGAGTGGGATCAAGTCAGCATCGTCATCCTCCACATATCACTTCTGTGGTTTGACTAGAAGTCTTTGGTCAAGGACCGATAGAAGAACACATGTCCCCTGTGTAATTAAAGGGGATGATGCTCTTCCTGTCTTTTGTGTGGCGGCAATTTTAATCATGAATCGACAGAAGATCATGAAAGAAACTCGCTCGATCGATGACATGATACAGGTAGAAGATGTTTTTCTATTTGTATTTGATGAGATTCATCTATGCTGATTCAGAAGATATTTTGCAGATACTCAATGATAAGGTTCTTGTATTTCGCGTGAGAAGATGCATACGCACAGCCATGAAACTTCGTAGGAAATACATGTACAAGGTTAGATATATTCTCAAAAAAAAAAAATGAGTTTCTGCTGCTGGATTCTTGTATTTTCGCCATTTAACTAGTGGACGCTTGTTAGAGTCAGGTAATCAAGACCAAGAGCCACACTCATTCTCAGAATCACAACCAGGTTCAAATCCAGCATCAAACCCATATGGAGAAGAGCCAGAAGCTGGAAGAGATTCAAAGCCATGGTGAGAACCAGAGCCAAACATCAAGTTTACATCATAGTCCTGCCGCTCTGAATAGTCAGATTCCACTCAGTTGCATTAGGATGTAAACTATTAAGAATAATAATAATAATTGCCCCCACCCTAAATAATATATTTGCCCACACTAATTTTTTTTCCTTGTTCTGTTACTACTATATTTGATCAAATTTGTTTTATTTAATTGAATATTGCCTACCCAATTTTTATGACCAAATAGATTACCTTGCCTTTTTCTCTTAATATCATTTATAGTAATTCATAATTTTTATACATTTAGTCAATAAAATATATATACATAAACTATAAACATAATTATATTGATTCGTAGTTTTTTTTTATACTTACAAAGACTACAATGTTTTAACTTTACCACTTTCAAACGGGCTGAAACAATTAAATGTATGAAAGAATTTTTTTTTTTTCGTTGATTTTTGTAAACTACAAGTTAATAACTTTCTACAAAAATAATTGGAAATATTATTGAGATGATTCATCACATACACATTAGGTTGTCTGATAAATATGATAACTAATTATTTAGAATACACCAGATTAAAGATAAAAGTTTTACCTTTAGTAAAAAAAAAAAAACATTCATTTTTAATTTTCTAGAAAAAGATTTTTCAAAGCAAGGTGAAAAAACCGAATCCGTTTCAATTTAACCGAATGCGATCTTGATGTAGGAGGCCCGCTTCAACCGATCCTGATATAGGAGTTCCACTTCAATCAAATTGATCCAAATAAACAAATTGAAAAGGAGATAAACCCATTTCGTTTTAATTTTTTCAAAGTAGAATAAACTGAATCCGAATTGAACCAAAAAATAAAAGTTAAACCAAACACCAAGAAAAGTTTTTCCATTTGTATTTTGTTCTTCTTGCATGCTCAATTATTGATGATATGTAAGGAGAGCAAAATACAAATGTTTTATCATTGAATAACATGATAAAAAAAAAGGTTTTTGTTTGAAGATTCGTGCTTTGATCTGTGTCGACATGTTTGACAAATTTTTTGAGGTAACCAATTTATTTTCTTTATTCCATTGGAAAATATGTTTGTGCATAATGAAATCTTGGATTTTAATCGCTACTAAAGCCTCTGCAGTTTTGTTGTTCATGTAATAAAATTATATCCTTATCATTGTTTGGCCTCTTTTTGAAGCTAGCACGAATGAACTAGCAAGTGATTGAGAAGCTTGTGACATTCAATCGATTGATACTTCAGAAAATATAGTCTAAAAACTGCAAAGGTTTTTTAACATCTTAAGAAATTGAGTACAATTTGTGCAATTATTGTACGTGAGATGTCTTATTAAGTGTGCGGGAACATTTTATAAAATTTTTGTAAGACAAATAAAAGAATTTCTCGTTCTTGCGAGAACAATTTTGATTAAATATCCTTTATACTTATGTGAATATTAGAAAAAAATTATACTTTTTAGAAACACGAAAAGAATACATATTTTGTAGCTATAGAGAAACCTCTTTCACGGCGATTACAATGTTGTGATGACAACAAAAAATTCCACTTATGACGGTATAATAAGATAAAAAAAAAAATAGAAGAAGGAGGTTACACAAGTAGGTCATCTTTGATAGAGAGTTTCGAAGAAAGGGTTTCTGTTTGAAGATTTGTGCTTTGATCTGTGTGTCTACGACATGTTTGACAACTTTGTTGAGGTAACCAATTTATTTTCTTTATTTCTTCTGGTGAACATATGTTTATGCCTAATAGCCTCTGCAGTTTTGTTGTTTATGTAATACAATTACATATATTCTTATAGTTGTTTGGCCTTTTTTTAGAACTCCCCCTTCTTCTCTGTTTTAGAACTCCCCCTGCTGCAAAACGAAGATGATACTCAAGGACGATGGGAAGGCTATCCTGTACGACGATTACAGTCTAACGGATGCAGCTTTTGAGCGCCGGGGGTTAAAGAGACCACGGTGTGACCATGACTGACAGAGGTAAACTCTTTAAACACCAATGATATCTTGAATTTGCGTTCACATTCTCACTGAAATTGGTGTTTCCAATAATGTCATATGAAAACTACGTTTGTACTACTTAATTGAGTCCAACGTCAGTTGATAATAATATGCTTCTCTAAAACTGTACTACTCTAGCTCCGTTGACTGGTTAGGACTCATTGATTCAATTGCATTTCTGGTGATGATGATGAGTAGGTTACGATTTCTTCAAATGCTTCGTTCTTTGAAATCTCTCTGTATATAATAAGTTCTAAGTTCTAAATTAATCTACATCTTGTAACTAAGCAAGTGACAATTAAACTGGATTTATTTTTCGTGTTCGGACCGGGCGGTCTGAACCGGTTTTTGTAAATCAATAGGCTACGAAATCGAACCCTTTTAGTTCTTCGCTTCCTCTTTCGATCAGAGCCGCGTTTTCTCTTCTCTCTTTCTCTCTCAGATTCCTTGGAAGCAAGCTTCTTCGATTTCGCAACACTCAGGTTTGTCTCAGTCTCGTAGTAGATCATCATACAGATATATCAAGTAAAGAGGTTGATAAACCCAGTTAATCTCTATCAATTGTAGTAATGTAGAAATGACTCGGGATACGATAAATCGCAAAGTTTTAAGATTTGGGAATCAAAAAATCGTTGTGATGATTTGGGTATCTGCATCGAGCGTATAAAACCCTAATTTTAAGGATATGCACACCTGCAGGCTGTTAATGTTGTTGTTTATCTGATAGGTTTGGAGCAAAACCTACATTCTTACTGTTTAGAGCAGACACTCCCATGTCGGCCCTTGTGGCGCTATGCAGAGCTCGAGCTGCTTCTTCTTCTCTATTCAACGGCGTTATTCGTCCTGCATTTCGCAATTTCTCCACAGGTAGCTATCTATACTCTTGACTTTCCTGGTCTGTTTCTTGAAAAAATAACAAAACGCAAGCATGAATAGCACAAAGGCCCTTGATTCTCAATATATGATTTCTTGTTTCTAACTATTTGCTATTTGCCTATGTCAAGAAATGAGTATGTCATGAATTGATTATCTTTGGGTGGCCATTACATGATGCAACTTTTTCAAGTTATCAAATTTTCTGCTTGGAGGGTGAAAATTGTTTTGCTAGAATGGATCAGGTTCTTCAATGAGTTTTGGAAAGGGGTGATATTTAGACTGTAGGATGGTGTATCTTGGAGGAAGCAGGTTGAACAGTGAGTTGTATTTGCATAAGCATTATTGTTACAAAAACTGATATAGCGTTATTGTTTTCCCTCTCGTGTATACATACGTCCTATATTGGGGAATCCAAGCTTGTGGGTTTTGTCAAGGTGCAAAGCCTTTGTTTCTCTCTATGATATAATGAACGGATTAGCTTGCGTTACTACTCACTTCTTCTTCATGTTTATCTTTCCACAATTTAGTACCCTGAGTATTCTTTTTCTTCATGTTGAGATAATTTTGTGTTGAAAGAATTCATGAGCATTAGAGATATCTCTTCAAGGGCTAAACTTGAACATATACATGTAGGTAATTTATTGGACTTGGGTTATGGTCATGTATACTGTCTTTATGGTTTTTCTATAACTAGGTACATCTTCGAACTTTGCTAAAGGAGATCATATATATTGGTAAATGGAAATCCAGAGTTTTCATCTAGCTTTGTGTCAAAGTCTTTCTTTTGGGTGCATTTGCGTGGTGACAAGTCACTTGAAGGCCTCTAACGTTTGCTGGTATTTTTGCAGGTTTTGCTGATGCACAGAACAAAACATTGGTGGCACAAATGAAAGAAGAGATGCTCCACATGGACATCAACTCAATGATAGGAAGCTCCATGCCGTTAGGTATGATGCGCATAGGAACAATCATCCACAACATCGAGATGAACCCAGGGCAAGGCGCGAAGCTAGTCAGAGCCGCAGGAACAAACGCCAAGATCCTGAAGGAGCCTGCTTCAGGGAAGTGCTTGATAAAGCTTCCATCAGGGGACACCAGGTGGATCAATGCCAAATGCCGCGCTACGATTGGTACGGTGTCGAACCCGTCTCACGGAGTGAAGAAGCTGAGGAAAGCAGGACAGAGTAGGTGGTTGGGGATAAGACCAAAAGTTAGAGGAGTGGCGATGAATCCGTGTGATCATCCACACGGTGGTGGTGAAGGGAAAAGCAAAAGCAGTGGAAGCCGAGGAAGGACATCTGTTACCCCGTGGGGGAAACCGTGCAAAGGCGGTTACAAGTCAGCTAGTGTCAAGAAGAAGAAGAAGCGATTGGCGGCTGCAGAAGCCAAGATGTGAGATATGATGATGAAGAGGTTACTACGGTTTCTTCAAATGCTTCTTTCGTTAAAACCTCTCAGTGTTGTTTTGTAACGTTGCCTGAATCTTTTGGGAGTTTGTAAGCTTTCATGGAATTATGGAGCATCTTTGGCAAAGTTATGGATAAAGATAGTTTGAAAGTTTTCCTTTCTGAGAATTGAAATAAAACGTTTTCATCATGACCACGTTTTAGTAAACGCGTTTTCTATCCGTTATTAAATGAGTTTATAATTGTCCTAATCAATCGAGCTATCAACAACACTAACACAAGTCTTACTTGTATGGTAAGAGACGGGTTGGATCGAGAAAGGAGAGGGTCTAAAAAGTAATTAGTTCAGGGAAAAGAATAATTAGGAAAAAAAAAAAAGGAAATTAGAGAAGGAGTCAAAAACTCAAAAGGTTTGGAACAATGCACTGAACCAGTAGTCCCCACGATAAAAACATTAAAAACAAAATGTCTTTTTTTGACTATTATTATGAACCCCAAAACTTTTAATTATACCCGGCATCGGAAAAAATAATTCATTAGATTTGAACTTTGAAGCAGACACATATAATATTCGTCAGCAATTCAGCATTACCGTGCGTTTGAGTTATTCAAATTCTCAAAGCAGTTTTTTTTTTCTTTCCATCTGAAAATAAATTAAACATAACGAAAGATTCAACAATATTTAAACAGAGACGGCTACTTAAACCCGCTAACAAATACGGGAAAGTACCGCAAACATAAGCCCAAAAGAGGGAAGCAAAGCCCAAAAGAGGGAAACAAAGCCCAAAAGAAAGGGGAAACAAAAAACATACAAAAGCAGAAGATGACGGGAAGTCAAAATCTCTGGACACTACAACATTGCTACTGAAACGAAGCACTCTCACGACCTTTCCAAAGAACCAGAGAACGCCAATGCCAAGCCAAAATACATGAACACCGAGCAGAAGTAACACAGACAACAGCATCTCCACAAGAACAGGAAACCCGAAGCAAGGAGAAGCCCGAGCACAACCAGCCACAACACTAGCAGAAAGAGACGCAAAACCGCAAACAAACCGGAGCAAAGAAACTACACCAATACAACCACATCAAGGCATTGAAGCAAGGGAGAAACCTAGGTACAAGGCAAAGAAACCAAGACCTCTGCTGGGGAAAACGCCAAAGAAGCTCAAGAACGCTTACACGCGGACACTCGCAAGCCAGCCATTGCCATCTACAGACAATGGAAAGCCACCTCCTCGCAAGAGAAGAATTGAAGTGCCAAATAACTGCGATTCCTGAAAACCACCCTCCAAAACTCAAGAGAGAAATCAAAGGAAAGCTAGTAGATGATTCCGCAGCGAAATACCATCCCAATGACGAACCCAAACCGAGCCCAAGCTCAACCACAAGACAAAGAAACCTTCAGAGGAAGGAAAGGAGCAGCAGCGCCAGAGATCAAAAGCACATCCTCACATAACAAACCGAAGGCCATCACCAAAGAGCGAAAGCAATCGGAAAGAAAGGAAGTAAAACCTGGAAAGATACAAAGGAAACAAAGTAGATCCAGCAATTGAGAGGACAAAACTTCAGAACCGGAGTAGAAAGCGAGCCAGACTCGCCCCGTTGCTCAGAAGAGAGCCGGCAAACTCCAATCGCAAAGCCAACCCAAACCACACCGAACAGGAACGACAAACACGGCGAGCACCACCACTTACAACCGATGAAAACCTAGGTCCGAGCCAAAAAAAGAACACCACCGAGGGTGACGCCGAAAACCACACTCCACCCATCGGAAAGAGCCACTGCGATGGCACACCGGTAACCGCACTACTGCAATTCCTGAGGAGATCAAAGTCGAAACCGAAAAAAACTAGAAGACTGAAGATGAAAAGAGAGTGACAACGGCGAGAGAAGACTCCGGCGAAAACCACCACCGCCTTCCATTTCTCTGCCCCGACACCGCTTCACCGACCGACACACTAGAACGGAGATGACTGCTCAATCTCCTCCCACAACCGGACAAACAGGACAAAAAAAGAAAAAGGAAGCAAAAAGAGAGAAGATCGGCGCTAGTGCTATGAGAGCCACCGGTTGCCGATCTCCAGATCGAGAAAAATTACGAGGCGGCGCTTAGGGCGATTTTCTTACGAGAGGGTTTTTTTTTTTAAGTTTATTGGTCAGGAAAGTTCAAAAATATTGAAAGGTTATAATTTCTCAAAGCAGTTTTTAATTGGGATTCTTGAGATTTTCAATTGTAAATTAGTGTTAGAGACGGTAGTTGATAAAAGCAAAACACTATATACATTTGACCACATCTCTTTTAATAGTCTTTTTTCGACCAACATCTTTTTTTGCAATAGTTGCTTAATCGATAATTGTCTGTCGTTTATTACTGTAAACCGTATACGTACGTTTATTACTGTAGATTTACCATTAAGATGGCTTTTCTTGTCGAAAAACAAAATTCAAGATTACTTTTCTAAGAATATTAGTTTCTTGTATATTTTTGATTTTAATGAAGAAAACCAACATGACATTTTCCTATGTTTACACAACCTAGCTACTATTTACAAAGTTTTGAAAAATGAAAAAAAAAACAAACAAAAAAACACAAAAACAAGAATGGTATTAGTTTTTGGAAACGGGAATGAATAGTGAAGGGAGCACACAGAATTTGAAGATTGAAAATGAGAGATGTTAATGTAACAAACAACAGAGCAGCCACCACCATGCTTACCATCTTGGGTCCTACTCCTCCATATTTATTCATCATTTCATCTTTATTCTTATTTCTGTTATTCCTTTTATTTAATTTTCTACTAACTGTTTTTCTTTTAGCTTTTCATGCTTTGGTATATAGCCAGCCCACACACATACAAAAATATAGTGAATTATAAAACCAGAAAATATACAAAGTAGAAATAAGAAAAGATTGTCTTAAAATATAAAATTATACTATATATAGGGTGTATAGAAAAGAACAATGGACATTTTGTTATGCGTGAAGTTAATAAAATTTTTAAGTTCAAAAAAAAAAGTTAATAAAATTTGAATATAATTTGAATATAATAGGGAATGGTATGTTATTCTTCTTTGAAAAATGATCTCACCAAAAAGAAGAAAAGTTATTCTCTCAATTTATTGTTTCAATGTTTCACATTTAACATATACTAATCTTTATATTTGTTAACCCGGTAAAAAAGTTTTTATTGTGTTTGAATAAAAATCAAATTATAATTTATATCACATTGATCCATAAAAAAGTATTGGCAACAGGTAATTTATAAATACACCCACTTAACTTTTATGGCAAGGGAGGTGAAACAAAAACGAATCATTAAGATACATGCAATGAATTCAATAACCTCACTAACAGATGCATGAATTTTTTTTATTTTTATTTTTTTTGTTATCATCCATCCATCCTTTTAGTTCCCTTTTCAGTCTGGTCATATCTTTGCCCAGACTTCATAACAAAGCGGGATAAAAGAAATCGACAAAAGTATATGTCCCCATATATATATATATATATATATATATATATATATTCTTATCTTTATCCCGAAGAAAGTAAATACCTTAGCTTTATGTCTTTATCTATGACAGTAACGACACTGTATAATTAATGTATCAGTTAGTTTCTTGATTAGTTAATGCATATGATTGAATATAATTATACGAATACAATAATTTTAAAAATAAAATTTAACATAGGAATTTTATTTGACCTCTAAACTACAAATTGAGTAACATATAATTTTCATTTGACTATTGTAAGCGATTGAATACCAAACAAATATTAAGTGCTCTATAGAGATATGATATGAGATGAGTTTATGTTTCGTTACATAATTACTTAGGTATAAGAAAATTTATACTATAAAAAAAATTAAAACAATGGTGTATATACATGTCTTAACGGTGTCAAATTTAAATACGTAGAACAATAATTTGGGGAAATTTGGCAAGAGTATGAGAAAAGAGAAAATGAAAATGTAAAACGTAGAAGAAAGAGGGTTTTTAGATTGGAGAGTTGTACGAGGAATATTAATAAGACAAGTTGGTGGAGATATGCATTGAATCGATGGGAACGAGCCGCGTGACAACGACATGTGCCGTTTCATCCACATTATATACCCTTTTGAAATCATTGGATTTTTAATTGTTGTTAATCTTATATATATTCTATACTATTCTTTTCAATATATATCTACGAAATACTGTAGGTAATAGTAATACCAGAATACCACCAACATTATTAAAGGATAGCCTTTAATAGAGAAATAGAACTAATGATTTTAAAAACTCAAATATGTGATGAAACTGTGGGCGTATCATATAAACTCGTTATTGAGATAATAATTAATGCCTTGTGCATTATGCATTATGCAATGTATATAATAATATAAAGTAATTATATATTTGTTGAATATTGTTTGCAGCTCCACTACCACTAGACAGGCGATCTAAGGAAGGGTTTGCGATGTTCAAGGCAATCATGCATGGGTGGCCATTTACATTAGGGCTTTCCACCATTTTTCTGTTTCCTAATTTCTTAAAAAAATAAATATAACAGTATAATAATACCAATAGAATCCACGATTTTTTTGTATGAAAAAATCCTTCTGTTTTTTCACCTTCAAACAAAAATAAATCCTCTATCTTTCTCGGTTTTGCCTACGAATAAAAATCTTTTTTGATTTGGATAAGAGATTGCACTCTCTGTACACAACTACACATTATTATATTTTCGACAAATTAAACAATCTACAAAAAAAAGTTGTTGAATTCCGATATGATTTTCATCCTTCTTTGTTCTAAAAATTTATTATGAATTTTTTTTTTCAATACAAGCTTCAGTATATTATAAAATTGTTCATATAAAGATTGTAGATGTGATCGATCTAAGATATGATTTTTTTTTTTTTTTTTTAAGGGAGGTAAATTTTTGCTGTAATTTTTATACTTTAGCCATTATAATTTAGAATAATTATGTGAACTAGTTAGTGGTTGACACTTGACACTCACACACACACACACGAAATCTCTTTTTTTTTTTTTCAGTTCTTTTATAGTTGAAGTAATTGACGTTGTATATGTGATTCATTGGATTTGGATAAAATAGGTCAATTGGTTAATACCCGAAAGGCCAAAACCGAGCTGCTTACGAAAAATATCATGTCCCTCATTAATCACGCAACCAAGTAGTATATCATGTAAAATACAAAAAGTCTCACAAATGGTATAACTTTAAGTTTGCATTGCTTTTAACTATAAATATATAAGTTATATAAAACTATTAAAATTTGCAAAAATATATGGGCAAATAACAAGATAGTAGTAACGATTTAAGTAAAAAAAAAACATAAACCTAAAGAAAAATAAATATTGGACAAACTGTCCCACTAGGAACACGATAATATGATACATCCACCACATGAAATGCCGAAGAGAAGAATAACAATATGGGTCCTAATTGGTCGATAAACATAGACAACATTATTATTAGGTGGGAAGTTTATTTATATAATTAAAAAATACAGACTATTTGATAAGTTTTTTTTTTTGAATTTGTCAAAAGAAATTGGTAATTTCACCACATTCAATTTTTTTTTTTTTTTTTGGGTGCAACGTCACCACATTCAATCTATTAATCATTGTTACCCCTTGAATTCATCACCTTTAGTACATATGAATTCGAATCTTTAATTAGTACGTTTTCCAGTCCATAGATTCAATAGATTACAACTCTGAATGATAATTACATAGATTAATTTTCCCGTCCACAGTTTCAATCTACTTATTTTTTTAAAAATAATATCGATCTTTAATTATTTGTTTCTAGCATGGGGTTTATCACGATCATGACAAATTGTCAATCAAGCCATAAAAAACGCAATCACATTTCAAAATCTCTACAATCTTAAAAAAAAAACATAAGTTAAGGAAAAAGCACGACTGTTTTTTTTTTTTTTTGTCAACTTAAAAAAATATGACTACAATATATTATATATAGACGAACAATGTTAAAGTTTAGATTCGTCTAATTAAAACACCATTGAATATTCCAAAAACAAATCTAAAGAAACTGAAGACCTCCACTTCAGACAGAGGGTTACCCTAAATAAAATCCAGCCTACGTCATCTTCAAGTCTAAGGAAGGGAGAGAGAAAGTGTCTAGGGGAGAAGAACCAACTGTGTGATTGTGGAGAGAGAAGAAAGAGAAGCAAAGTGCATTCTTAATTTTCAATTTTCATGACCTTCCAGAATCAGCAACTTGCTTCTCACACTTGCCACCCCCAAAAGAGAAATAAAATTAAAAATTAAATTAAAGCCTTATTGTTCTTTTTTTTTGAAAAAAATAAAAAATCTGTAAATTCACTGAACCTTCCTCTCTTTCCTGTTTCTTCTCTGATTCCACAGTAATCCCCAAAGATTATTTATATTTCCTTCTTTTTTATTGCTACTCGTCTTCTTCATTATACTATCTTTTACCAGATTATATTATATACCAATTCCATATCAAACCTCACCCACTTTATTTCTTCTTCTGTATTTTCTTAAAGAGAAAGGTTCCAACTTTCAAGCTTTCTTCGTGTTCCTCTAGATTTAAGCTTTTAAACCCAGATTTCGGTTTCATTGATAAATCTTCGATCTTCTTCTTCTTGCTGCTGAAGGGTTTTGGTTCCAAGGTAATTGCTTTCTCAATAAACAAAAAATGATATTTCAATTCTCTGTAAATTTTCGTCTGATTTGCTGCTCAAGTTTTTGTATGCTCTGTCTACGTATCATAGCGATTTACTGATCAAAACGTTTGATGATTTTCTCTTTGCAGCTTTTCGTGAACGCCAATCGAATCTTCTCTTCCGGGAAAGAAAAAGTTTAGTCTTTTCTAGGTCGGAAAAACGTCGAGATCAATCGTTATAAACCTAGGATTTTGTCTGCATTTCGGAAAATAGAATCGTGAATCATCTCGAGGTCCTGGTTAATTTCATCTTCACTCTTCAAGGTTCTTCAACCAAGCTACATTGACAGAAGAAATAAAAAGCTAGCTGCTTTTGGCATTTGGGTAAAAACTCAATTTCTTGGCACATCGATCTGATTTTCCAGATCAAGAAAAAAAAATCTCCTCTTTTAGATGATTCGTGAAATCTCCAGTCTACAAAACGACATCGTAAACATTCAAGGCCATTGTTCAAGCAGCAGCAACAAGAACAACAACATGGACATGAGAAGAGAGAGTCGAAATAACATCAGTTTTCGTGGATCAACTCAAGCTCCGACGATGGGCAAGCAAGAATATTTTCGGACATTGTCGTCTCAGAACAGTCCGAGGAGGCTAATATCGGCGAGTTACTTCAGTTTAGAGTCAATGGTTGTGCTTGTGGGTCTCACAGCATCTCTCTTGATCCTTCCGTTGATTCTTCCTCCATTGCCTCCTCCTCCGTTTATGCTGCTTTTGATTCCTATTGGGATCATGGTTTTGCTTATGGTTCTTGCTTTAATGCCTTCTTCTAATGCCAAACATGTAACAAGCACTTATATGTAACCAAACAAAAAAAAGGAAAAGGAGGCTTTTTTGTCTATTGTTAATTTGTGTCATTACACAAGGTTTCAGGGTAAGAGATTTTGTATAATTATTTCATTTGTAAAACTTGTTATCTGATGCAGTACTATACAATTTTCATGATCATTATATGGCCTGAACCTGAAGTAAAACTAGCTGGTATTGGAACATTTAGTGTGAAAACCGAAAGAATTTCAGATTTCTTTTATTCAATGAGATCATAGGAGACTTAAAAGTCAGAGAGACAGAATCAAGACTATATATATATTTATTTGTTTGTTTATAGTTGAAATTAATATAAAAGGTTTTGATTATCTCCCATGGTTTAGGATGCGTAAGAGACGGAAAAAGAGACTTGACAAAGACATTCTCATAGGAAGTTAGTTTGTACAAAGCTCCTCCTTTCATCATCTCAAAACCTGGATCCGGATCCAAAATTGTAGTGGTATGGATTGTTTCTCAGTTCTTATTTTTTTCAACTAAAATGGTTAAACCCGAATATCTCTGGATGCTGGATCAATTGTGTTTGCTCAGTGAGAAGAAGCTTTGACCCAAAAAAGAGGAAGGTGATGCTCCAATACTGCCATGAGCTGATGATGACCTTTGTATACTTCTTCTGTCTCCACATCGAACCCTTGAAGCTGCTTCGCGGCTTCCATGAGCTGTCCCCTTAGCTTTTGTGAGAGCAACCGCCCACCCGCCTTCACACACTCTCTGTACAGCGGCATGTACGCGATTGCAACCCTCAGTGGAGCCGGGAGATCCTTCAAACATATCGCAGACTCGCCAATCTTCAAAACCCTCATGAAATTCATGAAGTTTTCGCGGCTTTCCCTCAATCCTTGGTTGAATGCAGCCTCTGACCAATGTTCTTGGAGAAACGCTTTCAGTTCTGAAGGAACAGTCTCGTCTTCTGACTTTGCAATGGTGTCTGCAACTGAGTAAGTGGCTACCGGATCCCCCAGGAAATCTGATTTAAGGAGAAACTCTACTCCGTAGAGGGAACCGCCGCTTCTTTCACCGGCTGCTTTGAGGATTTCAACGCTGAGAGCAGTGAGGACGGGTCTTGGTACATGAGGAAGGAGATAAGCTGCGATCTCGACCTGGCTGCTCGAAGTGGCGGCTGTGAGAGCCAAGCATAGCTCCATTTCACGACAGCCTCTTTTCACAAACCATTCGACAACTTGCATACAACCTCTCTCTGCTGCTCTCATCAAGGGACCCAAGAAAGCAATGGCATGACCTTCTTCCACAAGGCAATCCATCGTTTCGATTTTACTATAATGCGAGGCAAAACCCAGGGCTAAATCGACATCCACGTCTAAGCTATTCCTTTGAGCAATCTGCACCAAAGAAATAGAAAGTTAGAGTGCACAAAGAAAGAAGCTTGCAAGCAATCATTAAGGAATATAGAGTCACCTGCAACAAGATGCGCACAAGTTCTGTGCTCCCAAAACGAGAAGCTTCAAGAAAGCACTGATTTACGTTATCTGCGCCTCCTTCCACCAGCATACCGAGCAATCCATGTATGACAGTAGCCGAGATTCCAGAAGCCCAGCCAGGATTGAAAGAGGTAGAGAACAGTGTAAGCGGGAAGCAAGCTGCATCAAAGGCTTCTGTGAAATCCTTTCCTGATAGATGGTTTCCTGCCAGATCTAAGAACATCTTGAAAGCAGAAAGCTGGAGTTGGATCTCAACAGCCGAGTCTTGGTTAGGTTTATCTCTAGCGCCCTGGCATCGGGAGTGGAAACCTATGCATTTGAGGGCCCATTCGGTAAACTTTTGAACTTTGGCACCAGCTTCTGCTTTTAGCATCTCATCACCGTTACACTCTTGGAGACGTTCGTGCAACCTGGATACGCCGAGATGGAAAAAATGGATTTATAAAGTAAGGGTGTCTCACCCTTCCCAGCTAACCCAATATAAACCAGGAGAAAGATGAACATAAGAGATATTATAGGTTTAACAGAAAAGAAACTACAAGTCAAAGATGTAACCAATCACTGTAACAAGTACGACACAACGTGGTGAATTGAATGAAGCAGAATAAAACAAGAATCATGATAGAAACCCAATGTCTAACAATACAAAAGTGTGTTGCCGTTACAACTATGAGAAAAGGGGAAACATCTTATGAGAGAATCAAATGTGTACCTTTGAGCCATTACAGTTACAGTATCAGCAAGACTCACTGTCCGGCTCTGACAAGATGAGACACAAGAAGCAAGAAATGAAGTCCTAAGTGTAGCTCTAGTATAGTCGTGAGCACCATGACATATGATCTTTGCAATCAATCCCGTGATTCCCCGTAGCTCATGCTCTGTGCTCAAGAACCAAATAGAATCTAGACTAATACACAGCAAATCATTCAAAGTTTGTGGATCAGCCAGATGAATCAGTCTCTCGGAAAGTTCCCAGTCCTGTGTGCTAACAGCACCTTGGAAGAGCCGTCCCAATTCGATTCTATCCTGTCTATTAAGCTTCTTCTCTTTCCCAAGATTTCCTTTCTCAAGAAGATCAATATTACCTCTGCATTTCAGTTTCGTAGCACTACAACCACAGCAATTGCTACAACCACAGTAATTGCTCGGTTGAGTTGTAGCTTGGTCTTTACTTATAAGAGGTGCCTCTCTAGCAAAAACAACATCACTCCCTTCGCCTCCTTCCACCGTAAGTTCCTGGAAGTCCTTCTTTGGAGACTGAGCAATGATCTCCTCAGTTTCCAGCTCATAACTTACAGGCTCGTCAGGGTAAATCTCATCACTCACGCTCTCGTTCTCCATCCACCCAGATTTCCGAAATAAACAACTCAACAACCGAGATTTCCGAAATAAACAACTCAAAAACTGCTCAAGAATCCAAAAACTTCTTTTGACATTCGAAAAGCACTTAGAGAAAGCAAAACCTTTAGTGTAACAATAATCTAGACCCAATCCCTTCCCCGAGTCGATTCCTTCTATAAGCAAATGTCTGGTACCAAAATGGGGAGAAAAAAAAAAAAAACTCCAGACTTGTACCCACTTGCGCAATCAGCCACTCCAAAATGCTCCAAAGAGCATACGAGAGAACACAAGAAATCAAACCCAACGAATTGGAGAAAGAAAAAAAAAACTAGAGATTTCGTCCCTCAAGCCCAGAAAATGCTGTAGAACCACTAGAGTCGATTCACGAGAGCGAGAAGGGTCTGAATTTTAACAAAACGTAGTCAACAGAAGCATCGAAATCTGAAAACTTGACGCCTTAAAACCAAAACCCGACACTGATCCCAATCAGAAATCCATGCCCGACCCGGAAACTGTCATCAGGGTAAATCCTCGACGCGTTTCGCTTGTGAATTCGGCCCTGAAAATTGCATCGGATATCAAAAACAAACACTAGGACGGAATGAAGAAAAGGAATACAGCATAATCCAATTTGATTCGCGGGAAAACGAAAACCTTTAACACCCAGATCGCGAATTTGCAAATACATAAGAACATGAAGATGAGAATTGAAAAGGGAAATGGGAGAGGAGCGAACCTGGACGAGATTTTCATTGAGAGGTTAAGAGAGAGACAGAGGAAAATGAGGTAGAGAGAAACCCTTCGCCTCGAGTTCTCTCTCTCTTTTTTTCTTTTTTTTTTTAATATAGAGAATTTTATTTATTTGTGAACAGTGACCATACAGAAATGAGCTTGCACTCTCAGATCTGCAGTAACAAAGAAGAAGATTTGTTTTAGAAAACGAAAATATTTATTTCCTTTAAGCAAAATTGTCTTTTTAAACGCTAATTTTTTTTTTAATATTTGTGTTTGCATTTACATATTAAAAAGTTATAAAATACACTTTCGAAATATAAAGCTTTTAAAAAAATCTCATAACAACATTTTCACCAAATGCAAACAGAAATGGAAGAGTTATATATTTGTTTATAAAAAAAAGAGTTCTATATATTTGTGTTGAGATTTTATTTTCCACTATCTTAATTCACTGCCTTATATTTTTATTTTTAAATTGATTTAACAGCTTTCAATAAATAAAAAAATCATTAAAATTATCAAACATTTCAATAAGTTTAATATGGTTAAATCGTTTAAACACATATCAAAGTATTATGTATTCAATGATTTATTTACGATTTTATATGTATTCAATCCTTTGATATGTTCATTAAACTTGATAAGATTTTATTTATCCATTCGATATCCCTGTTACATTTTCATTTATCTGTTTCAATAATTGAATAAGAAAAATGATAAGCAGACATTATAAAAAAAAACTAAAAATTGAGAAAAACATAGAAGGAGATTTTTATTCGAGAGTATTAACAAAGCAAGCATCTTTGGATTTTTGTTATTTATTTTTAATTGATATATAGACGCAATCACCGATCTCTCTCTCGAAGGTCGCCTGCCAAAAGCCCCTCTCTCTCTTGTTTCGTTGTGAGTCTTTCGCGATCAGCCATGGACGAAGAGTACGAAGTTATTGTTCTCGGTACTGGTCTCAAGGAGTGTATCCTTAGTGGTCTTCTCTCCGTCGATGGTCTTAAGGTCTGATTCTGATTCCTCCTCTCTTTCCTCAATTTGTTTTTGCCTGTGGAGGTTTCTGGTACATGAAGAACGGATCTTGGTGAGACTGTATCTCCGATTGCATGATTTTAAGCTCGGGTTTCCGATCTGGCTATGCGATTATGTGCGGGTGTGAGAAGATTCTTCGAAAATTTTGTTTTTTGACGAGTTCAATTTTAAGCGATTGATTTTTGAGCCTCTTTGACATGAGTTTTGATAAATCATTGGCCTCGCGATTTTTCCACCTATTTGAATTTGATGCATTGGTTATTGAGAAATGAGATGCCTTCTATGGGACTAGCTGATCTCGTCTTCAATCAATAATCCAGTTTTTTTTTCCCAAGTAATCATCACATTAGTCGACTAATGATGTGATTTTCTGCATTCTCCAAATAGGTACTTCACATGGACAGGAATGACTACTACGGTGGAGAGTCAACGTCGCTTAATCTCAATCAGGTCAATTCTCTCTGATGTCTACATTAAGTTTTGTGTGATAAAATTTACCATTAGCGAGCTTTATTGATATTTGCTTGGTTTTACCAGCTGTGGAAGAAGTTCAGGGGAGAAGAAAAGGCTCCTGCTCATTTAGGCTCTAGCAGAGACTACAATGTTGACATGATGCCTAAGGTATGATATTAGCTAGTCTCCAGATAATAGTCTCTTTTCTAGCTTAATTATAATTTATACTATTAGGAATTACCAACACTTCTCTCTCAATGTGGCGGACCAGTTTATGATGGCAAATGGCAAGCTTGTTCGTGTCCTTATCCATACAGATGTGACAAAGTACTTGTCTTTTAAAGCTGTTGATGGAAGCTATGTTTTTGTCAAAGGCAAGGTACAAGCTTTTCACCCAAGTGCTGGCCGCAGATTTTTGCAGTTTTGTCATTTTGTTTTATAGTTATTGTAACTGTTAATATCCTACAGGTTCAAAAGGTGCCAGCAACTCCAATGGAGGCCCTCAAATCTCCGCTTATGGGTATTTTTGAGAAACGTCGAGCTGGAAAGTTTTTCAGTTATGTTCAGGAATACGATGAGAAGGACCCGAAAACACATGATGGAGTGGATTTGAAGAGAGTTACAACAAAGGAGCTGATTGCGTAAGCCGATGTTCTATTGCCTTCTGCATTATGGTGTCGTCAATATCTGATTTAGACTATCGACTGCTAACTATTAGATAACACTTTGGCAGGAAATTCGGTCTTGATGAAAACACTATTGACTTTATTGGTCATGCAGTGGCGCTTCACAGCAATGACAGCCATCTCCATCAACCTGCGTATGATACTGTAATGAGAATGAAGGTGAACTGCTCTCGTGGGATTTTGAAATATAGCTCCCCTTATTTTAAAAGTCTTAAACATTTTGCTCTGAGTTAGGCATTTTTGACACTGTTTGGTTTAAATGTTTTATCAGCTCTACGCGGAGTCCCTTGCACGTTTCCAAGGAGGTTCACCATATATCTATCCTCTCTATGGGTTGGGAGAATTGCCTCAGGTTTGTCGCTTCTCTTTTTTGTTCAATGCATGCTTCATTTGGTTGGTTGATGTTTTTGATTATAGTTTCTTGATTCTCTTTGAGATTTTTTTCTTCTCATCATCGTTTCAGGCATTTGCACGACTTAGTGCTGTCTATGGTGGGACTTACATGTTGAATAAACCTGAGTGCAAGGTATGTCTTTGGCTTCCTCATATTTGCAGCTCTTTGTTTTGGTAATTCTGCTGCTTACAGAAGGGAAACTTGTGACGTCATCCACTGTTGCTTTTATAACAGGTAGAGTTCGACGAGGAAGGTAAGGTTACCGGTGTTACATCTGAGGGAGAGACTGCCAAATGCAAGAAAGTTGTCTGTGACCCTTCTTACCTGCCCAACAAGGTAATGACTGCAATCACATATCTTTTGAACTGTACACTGACACTTCCATGAGAGGCGGAAGCTAACCATGATTTTTTTTATTCAATGCGAGTCTATCAGGCATTTTTTTAATCTCCTACTTTTTCATGGCTATTTATGTTTTTGACTTCTTAAAATCATATTCAAACAGGTCAGGAAGATTGGCAGGGTTGCTAGGGCGATTGCCATTATGAGCCATCCCATTCCAAACACCAATGATTCTCACTCAGTGCAAGTCATCCTACCTCAAAAGCAATTGGGCCGCAAATCAGACATGTGAGTTCTCTTATTCATCTTGCGGTTCCACTGATAGAAGTAAATGAGTCTGAATGACTGAAAGGAATTTGAAACGTCAGGTCCATATATTTTTTCTCTATGGTAGCTGCTAAGCTTTGTCTGATGTCATTTCTTGATTTATTATGCTCATGAGCTTGCTGAGATACCTTCCTTGATTCACACTTGAATCCTCTTTAGACTAATGTTGGCAAGAAACTCTAGTCAGTGATCTTATTTTCTTGATGACATTACCCAAACATACTGGCCATGTGTAAGTGTTGGGTCGATTGATATGTTTGTTTCTCAGCTCATGTCTTGACTGTAAATGACAGGTATGTCTTCTGTTGTTCGTATTCACACAACGTTGCTCCCAAGGGAAAATTCATAGCGTTTGTGTCGACAGACGCAGAGACTGATAACCCTCAAACCGAGCTGAAGCCTGGAATCGACCTTCTGGGTCCTGTTGATGAGCTGTTCTTCGACATCTATGATAGATACGAGCCTGTCAACGAACCCACCTTGGACAACTGCTTCATATCAACGGTTAGTTTAGTTATGCCATTTTGTGAGCATCTTAAAGTTGGCTGCTTTCTTACAACCTTTTTATTCATGTCCTAAACAGAGTTATGATGCTACAACACACTTTGACACAACTGTTGTTGATGTGTTGAACATGTATAAATTGATCACCGGAAAGGTAATGCTACTACAGATTCTCAAATATATCGGTTTTATTATCCATAACCCGGACATGCTCTGCGATCAGGAAGTGATAACTCTCTTTTTTTGTTGCAGGAACTGGATCTAAGTGTGGATCTGAACGCAGCTAGTGCTGCAGAGGAATGATGGAGAAAAATTCAAGCTTTCTCTTTCTCACTCTCTCGCTTTAGTCAACAAATGATGTAACCGGTTCTCGTTCTCCCATCTTAAAAGTTGTCTCGCTTGTTTTCCCTCTTCATGTTGTCTAGTTCCTGTCTCTTATACACATCTAGATGTGTATAAGAGACAGGGTTAAGAGAGAGACAGAGGAAAATGAGGTAGAGAGAAACCCTTCGCCTCGAGTTCTCTCTCTTTTTTTTTCTTTTTTTTTTTAATATAGAGAATTTTATTTATTTGTGAACAGTGACCATACAGAAATGAGCTTGCACTCTCAGATCTGCAGTAACAAAGAAGAAGATTTGTTTTAGAAAACGAAAATATTTATTTCCTTTAAGCAAAATTGTCTTTTTAAACGCTAATTTTTTTTTTAATATTTGTGTTTGCATTTACATATTAAAAAGTTATAAAATACACTTTCGAAATATAAAGCTTTTAAAAAAATCTCATAACAACATTTTCACCAAATGCAAACAGAAATGGAAGAGTTATATATTTGTTTATAAAAAAAAGAGTTCTATATATTTGTGTTGAGATTTTATTTTCCACTATCTTAATTCACTGCCTTATATTTTTATTTTTAAATTGATTTAACAGCTTTCAATAAATAAAAAAATCATTAAAATTATCAAACATTTCAATAAGTTTAATATGGTTAAATCGTTTAAACACATATCAAAGTATTATGTATTCAATGATTTATTTACGATTTTATATGTATTCAATCCTTTGATATGTTCATTAAACTTGATAAGATTTTATTTATCCATTCGATATCCCTGTTACATTTTCATTTATCTGTTTCAATAATTGAATAAGAAAAATGATAAGCAGACATTATAAAAAAAAACTAAAAATTGAGAAAAACATAGAAGGAGATTTTTATTCGAGAGTATTAACAAAGCAAGCATCTTTGGATTTTTGTTATTTATTTTTAATTGATATATAGACGCAATCACCGATCTCTCTCTCGAAGGTCGCCTGCCAAAAGCCTGTCTCTTATACACATCTAGATGTGTATAAGAGACAGATACAACCTCTCTCTGCTGCTCTCATCAAGGGACCCAAGAAAGCAATGGCATGACCTTCTTCCACAAGGCAATCCATCGTTTCGATTTTACTATAATGCGAGGCAAAACCCAGGGCTAAGNAGTTAGGCATTTTTGACACTGTTGATTTAAATGTTTTATCAGCTCTACGCGGAGTCCCTTGCACGTTTCCAAGGAGGTTCACCATATATCTATCCTCTCTATGGGTTGGGAGAATTGCCTCAGGTTTGTCGCTTCTCTTTTTTTTTTTTTTAATGCATGCTTCATTTGGTTGGTTGATGTTTTGGTTTATAGTTTCTTGATTCTCTTTGAGCTTTTTTTCTTCTCATCCTTGTTTCAGGCATTTGCACGACTTAGTGCTGTCTATGGTGGGACTTACATGTTGAATAAACCTGAGTGCAAGGTATGTCTTTGGCTTCCTCATCTTTGCAGCTCTTTGTTTTGGTAATTCTGCTGCTTACAGAAGGGAAACTTGTGACGTCATCCACTGTTGCTTTTATAACAGGTAGAGTTCGACGAGGAAGGTAAGGTTACCGGTGTTACGTCTGAGGGAGAGACTGCCAAATGCAAGAAAGTTGTCTGCGACCCTTCTTACCTGCCCAACAAGGTAAAGACTGCAATCACATATCTTTTGAACTTTACACTGACATTTAGCTTTGTCTGATGTTTGTCCATGAGAGGCGGAAGCTATCCTTGATTTTTTTTTTTTTATTCAATGCGAGTCTATTAGGCATTTTTTTTAATCTCCTACTTTGTCATGGTTATTTATGCTTTTGACTTGTTAAAATCATATTCAAACAGGTCAGGAAGATTGGCAGGGTTGCTAGGGCGATTGCCATTATGAGCCATCCCATTCCAAACACCAATGATTCTCACTCGGTGCAAGTCATCCTACCTCAAAAGCAATTGGGCCGCAAATCAGACATGTGAGTTCTCTTATTCATCTTGTGGTCCCACTGATAGAAGTAAATGAGTCTGAATGACTGAAAGGAATCCAAACGTCAGGTGCATATATTTTTTCTCTATGGTAGCTGCTAAGCTTTGTCTGACTGTAAATGACAGGTATGTCTTCTGTTGTTCGTATTCACACAACGTTGCTCCCAAGGGAAAATTCATAGCGTTTGTGTCGACAGACGCAGAGACTGATAACCCTCAAACCGAGCTGAAGCCTGGAATCGACCTTCTGGGTCCTGTTGATGAGCTCTTCTTCGACATCTATGATAGATACGAGCCTGTCAACGAACCCACTTTGGACAACTGCTTCATATCAACGGTTAGTTTAGTTATATGCCTTTTTGTGAGCATCTTAAAGTTGGCTGCTTTCTTACAACCTTTTTATTCATGTCCTAAACAGAGTTATGATGCTACAACACACTTTGACACAACTGTTGTTGATGTGTTGAACATGTATAAATTGATCACCGGAAAGGTAATGCTACTACAGATTCTCAAATATATCGGTTTTATTATCCATAACCCGGACATGCTCTGCGATCAGGAAGTGATTAACTCTTTTTTTTTTGTTGCAGGAACTGGATCTAAGTGTGGATCTGAACGCAGCTAGTGCTGCAGAGGAATGATGGAGAAAAATACAAGCTTTCTCTTTCTCACTCTCTCGCTCTAGCCAACAAATGATGTAACCGGTTCTCGTTCTCCCATCTTAAAAGTTGTCTCTCTTGTTTTCCCTCTTCATGTTGTCTGTTAGAACACAGAATCAGATTGATCTCATCATGTTCCCGGTTATCTCGGTGTCTGTTTCTTTCTTAAACCAAAACGTTGGATATGGTGGTTTCTGTTTGGATTGGCTTATCTAAGAATGCTCTGTCTTCATCGATGCGTAATCTTGGCCGATCTAAGTAATCTCGACAAATGCTTAGAAAACCGAACAGTGTCAGCTGTTGTGGTAGGACGCCTTAAAACCGTAAATTGGTCCCTCCTCTGGTCTGAATCTGTNGCATCTGGAATTTCTATTTTTTAATTGAAATATATCCTAATTAATCTAATTTATTTTTTGTTTTCTTTTTTTCTTTTCTTAAATTGAAATAGATCCTTTTATTTTATTTTCTTTTTCTTAAATTGAAATATATTCTAGTTGATTTTATTTTACTTTTGTAATCTAAATCGATAAATTTGACGTTTTTATTTTTTTAACCGTAGCTAACTTAGTTTTCTTTTTTTCTTAATTTTTATATTTACCTTTTCGATTTTTTATTTTTCTTTTGGTATTAGTAATTGAAAAATAAACTTATTTTCGTTTTTTAATTTTAAAAATAATGTTTTGATTTTCATTTTAGTATTAGTAATTGATCATACAATTTCCTTAACTTAAATGAAAAACATAAAAAAACTTAATTTCCTTTTTTTTTTGTTTTTAATTTTACATTTTCGATTTTTTATTTTCCTTTTTGTATTAGTAATCAAAAAAATTTATTTTATTTTTTTTATTTTTAAAACTTATTTTTAGATTTATGTAAACATTATGTTCAAATCTAATTGGTTGGTTTTTTTAACACGTTTTAATTTTAAAAATAATGTTTTGATTTTCCTTTTATTATTAGTAATTGATCATACAATTTCTTAACTTAAATGAAAAACATAAAAAAACTTATTTTCGTTTTTTTTTTATTTTCTTATTTACATTTTCGATTTTTTATTTTCCTTTTTGTATTAGTAATCGAAAAAGTTATTTTTCTTTTTTATTCAAAACATAAAAACTTATTTTCCTTTTTTTTATTTTTTTATTTACATTTTCGATTTTTTATTTTCCTTTTTGTATTAATAATCGAAAAAGTTATTTTCCTTTTTTATTTTTAAAACTAAGTTTTAGATTTATGTAAACATTATGTTAAAATATTATTGGTTGATTTTTTTTAACACGAATTAAAATCTAATCAATTAACTTGACACGTGTCAGATCATGTTAAAAACTAACTTCGATGCATCATACTTTATATAATAAAATTCGATATCCCTTTTACATTTTCATTTATCCGTTTCAATAATTGAATAGGAAAAATGATAATAAAAAAAAGCAGACGTTATAAAAAAAAACTAAAAATTGAGAAAAACACAAAAGGAGATTTTTATTCGAGAGTATTAACAAAGCAAGCATCTTTGGATTTTGTTATTTATTTTTAATTGATATATAGACGCAATCACCGATCTCTCTCTCGAAGGTCGCCTGCCAAAAGCCCCTCTCTCTCTTGTTTCGTTGTGAGTCTTTCGCGATCAGCCATGGACGAAGAGTACGAAGTTATTGTTCTCGGTACTGGTCTCAAGGAGTGTATCCTTAGTGGTCTTCTCTCCGTCGATGGTCTTAAGGTCTGATTCTGATTCCTCTTCTCTTTCTTCAATTTGTTTCTGTCTGTGGAGGTTTCTGGTACATGAAGAACGGATCTTGGTGAGACTGTATCTCCGATTGCATGATTTTAAGCTCGGGTTACCGATCTGGCTATGCGATTATGTGCGGGTGTGAGAAGATTCTTCGAAATGTTTTTTTTTTACGAGTTCAATTTTAAGCGATTGCTTTTCCACCGATTTTAATTTGATGCATTGGTTATTGAGAAATGAGATGCCTTATATGGGATTAGCTGATCTCGTCTTCAATCAACAATCATGTTTTTATTATAAGTAATCATCACATTGGTCGACTCATGATGTAATTTTCTGCATTCTCCAAATAGGTACTTCACATGGACAGGAATGACTACTACGGTGGAGATTCAACGTCGCTTAATCTCAATCAGGTCAATTCTCTCTGATGTCTATATTAAGATTTTCGTGGTAAAATTTACCATTAGCGAGGGTTATTGATAATTGCTTTTGTTTTACCAGCTGTGGAAGAAGTTCAAGGGAGAAGAAAAGGCTCCTGCTCATTTAGGCTCTAGCAGAGATTACAATGTTGACATGATGCCTAAGGTATGATATTAGCTAGTCTCCAGCTAATAGTCTCTTTTCTAGCTTAATTATACTAATACGAATTACCAACTGTTCTCTCTCAATGTGGCGGACCAGTTCATGATGGCAAATGGCAAGCTTGTTCGTGTCCTTATTCATACAGATGTGACAAAGTACTTGTCTTTTAAAGCTGTTGATGGTAGCTATGTTTTTGTCAAAGGCAAGGTACAAGCTTTTCACCCAAGTGCTGGCCGCAGATTTTTGCAGTTTTGTCATTTTGTTTTATAGTTACTTTAACTGTTAATATCCTACAGGTTCAAAAGGTGCCAGCAACTCCAATGGAGGCCCTCAAATCCCCGCTTATGGGTATTTTTGAGAAACGTCGAGCTGGAAAGTTTTTCAGTTATGTTCAGGAATACGATGAGAAGGACCCGAAAACACATGATGGAGTAGATTTGAAGAGAGTTACTACAAAGGAGCTGATTGCGTAAGCCGATGTTCTATTGCCTTCTGCATTATGGTGTCGTCAATATATCTGATTTATACTATCGACTGCTAACTATTAGATAACACTTTGGCAGGAAATTCGGTCTTGATGAAAACACTATTGACTTTATTGGTCATGCAGTGGCACTTCACAGCAATGACAGCCATCTCCATCAACCTGCATATGATACTGTAATGAGAATGAAGGTGAACTGCTCTCATGGGACTTTGAAATATAGCTCCCCTTATTTTAAAAGTCTTAAACATTTTGCTCTGAGTTAGGCATTTTTGACACTGTTTGGTTTAAATGTTTTATCAGCTCTACGCGGAGTCCCTTGCACGTTTCCAAGGAGGTTCACCATATATCTATCCTCTCTATGGGTTGGGAGAATTGCCTCAGGTTTGTCGCTTCTCTTTTTTGTTCAATGCATGCTTCATTTGGTTGGTTGATGTTTTTGATTATAGTTTCTTGATTCTCTTTGAGATTTTTTTCTTCTCATCATCGTTTCAGGCATTTGCACGACTTAGTGCTGTCTATGGTGGGACTTACATGTTGAATAAACCTGAGTGCAAGGTATGTCTTTGGCTTCCTCATATTTGCAGCTCTTTGTTTTGGTAATTCTGCTGCTTACAGAAGGGAAACTTGTGACGTCATCCACTGTTGCTTTTATAACAGGTAGAGTTCGACGAGGAAGGTAAGGTTACCGGTGTTACATCTGAGGGAGAGACTGCCAAATGCAAGAAAGTTGTCTGTGACCCTTCTTACCTGCCCAACAAGGTAATGACTGCAATCACATATCTTTTGAACTGTACACTGACACTTCCATGAGAGGCGGAAGCTAACCATGATTTTTTTTATTCAATGCGAGTCTATCAGGCATTTTTTTAATCTCCTACTTTTTCATGGCTATTTATGTTTTTGACTTCTTAAAATCATATTCAAACAGGTCAGGAAGATTGGCAGGGTTGCTAGGGCGATTGCCATTATGAGCCATCCCATTCCAAACACCAATGATTCTCACTCAGTGCAAGTCATCCTACCTCAAAAGCAATTGGGCCGCAAATCAGACATGTGAGTTCTCTTATTCATCTTGCGGTTCCACTGATAGAAGTAAATGAGTCTGAATGACTGAAAGGAATTTGAAACGTCAGGTCCATATATTTTTTCTCTATGGTAGCTGCTAAGCTTTGTCTGATGTCATTTCTTGATTTATTATGCTCATGAGCTTGCTGAGATACCTTCCTTGATTCACACTTGAATCCTCTTTAGACTAATGTTGGCAAGAAACTCTAGTCAGTGATCTTATTTTCTTGATGACATTACCCAAACATACTGGCCATGTGTAAGTGTTGGGTCGATTGATATGTTTGTTTCTCAGCTCATGTCTTGACTGTAAATGACAGGTATGTCTTCTGTTGTTCGTATTCACACAACGTTGCTCCCAAGGGAAAATTCATAGCGTTTGTGTCGACAGACGCAGAGACTGATAACCCTCAAACCGAGCTGAAGCCTGGAATCGACCTTCTGGGTCCTGTTGATGAGCTGTTCTTCGACATCTATGATAGATACGAGCCTGTCAACGAACCCACCTTGGACAACTGCTTCATATCAACGGTTAGTTTAGTTATGCCATTTTGTGAGCATCTTAAAGTTGGCTGCTTTCTTACAACCTTTTTATTCATGTCCTAAACAGAGTTATGATGCTACAACACACTTTGACACAACTGTTGTTGATGTGTTGAACATGTATAAATTGATCACCGGAAAGGTAATGCTACTACAGATTCTCAAATATATCGGTTTTATTATCCATAACCCGGACATGCTCTGCGATCAGGAAGTGATAACTCTCTTTTTTTGTTGCAGGAACTGGATCTAAGTGTGGATCTGAACGCAGCTAGTGCTGCAGAGGAATGATGGAGAAAAATTCAAGCTTTCTCTTTCTCACTCTCTCGCTTTAGTCAACAAATGATGTAACCGGTTCTCGTTCTCCCATCTTAAAAGTTGTCTCGCTTGTTTTCCCTCTTCATGTTGTCTGTTAGAACACAGAATCAGATTGATCTCATCATGTTCCCGGTTATCTCGGTGTCTGTTTCTTTCTTAAACCAAAACGTTGGATATGGTGGTTTCTGTTTGGATTGGCTTATCTATGAATGCTCTGTCTTCATCGTTGCGTAATCTTGGCCGATCTAAGTAATCTCGACAAATGCTTAGAAAACCGAACAGTGTCAGCTGTTGTGGTAGGACGCCTTAAAACCGTAAATTGGTCCCTCCTCTGGTCTGAATCTGTTTAGTACCCGTCAGGGAACCGGCCGGGTCGCGAGAATTAAAATCCTACACCAATAATCTCACTAGGCTAATACGTCTACAAATATTTCTCATTCCTAAAAAAGGAGGACCAAAATGTAAAAGAAGGACCAAAATGTACGATCTACAAAATGTTTCTCCCACATAAACCCAATCGACTTTTGTGGCAGGAAGAATGATCTCGGATAACATCTTGTTCGCAGACATCAATTGACAGAGAGATTCAGTTATATTTGCTTAGTATATTTCTCTTACAACACCGTCAAATCAGTTTTGTATACAATTACGAAGTTTTAGAAGTTTTTATTGTCTGAAACAGAATCGGATAGAAGCTTTGGTTTATGAAGTATATATACTGTGTAGTATTATTAGTCTTCCTGAACAATCTCTGGTTTTCCCTGAGAATGGGGATTTTGTTGAGAGAAGCCTTTTCCTAGCAACGAATGCAACTGAATAGACCGCGGTGAAGGAGTGGCTATAGCGTTTGCAGTGTCAGCATGACTGCTACCTGCATGATTTGCACCTTTCTTCACTCCCTTTTTAGCCATCTTTGCCCATCCAACTATCTGTTGCTGCGTCTGCTCGTTGAATATTGCACCTTTGAATGAACTCCCCATCTTTTCCACCAAAACACCACCAGACAAGAAGAATAACAAGTCTTGTTTTGAGTTTTTGTATAAGAAGACAAGAGAATAATGAGAGGGAGATGCAAAATCTGTACCTGAGTGACGAGTGCATAGAGCGGTAAGGTACTGTAACTACAAAGAAGCTGAACCAATACCCTGAAGAGAAAGAAGAAGAAGAAAAACAGAGTCAAAAGATTCTACATTTCAAGATCAAGAAACTTTCAAGGAGAGCTTTGGCTATTATTACCCGATGATGAGTCTGGGGATTATAAACTTGACATGTCCCATGATGCAAGAATCCCAACCATATTGGACCTGTCGTTACAATTGCAGAAATGGGTTTGTCTTCTTTTTAAGTACATACTGACATATCTTAGATTGTTTCTTAAGAGTACTTACGAGGATAAAGAAGAAGTAAGCCAATTCGAAGGAGTTTTGGAAAAGAATGAAATGGATCAAGAAGAGAACTAGCCGGGGACTTCGAAACCAGAATAAATCATCAGATGGTCGGACTACCAAATCTCCTTCCACAGCAACGTGTTTCTCTGCAACTTCATGTGCCAAATCTGTGATAATATGCTCCAACTTCGTCCCCACAGCAAGCAAAAGCTGGGGAGAAAATCGCGTAAAACGGTTTTGGTCAAGATTGGTTTGCAAAATAGACATCTAAGATTGGTTCAGGGACTTACGATCAAAGGAATAAAAGCTAGCCAGAAGTATACATGCCATGCTGCAAGAAAAAAACAGAGTCGTTTTGATCTTAAACCGGTTGAAAGGAAGAAGTAAACTGGTTTAGACCGAAGTTAAAAGATATCATCATCTCACCAGCAATGTTTAGAAGCAAGAAGAGAACCACAAATACCCAAAGGTACCAGCTGCAATTTGATATATACACATCAGAACAGAATCAAGAAGTTAAAACTATTTGAATAAGTATAGTTTTCGAAAAGAGCCTGAGACTTTTTACCTGATACCAACAACTTTCTTGAAATCTGAATTGAGAGCACGCATCAAATACTTGTGGAAATTGAATTTTGGGTTGGTCTTGCAATGAGTCTATATCAACCAAGAAAACAAAAAAGAGTTGTCTTAGATAATATTGCAGAGAGAAACTTATATTCCAAGAACAAAATAATAAATCCGAGATGTATACCGTGATGAAGCCTAGCCTCATCGTGATGTAATCCGATTCATTGACTGACGCAAGAAACTGTTTCATAAACGAGTGCTGCAATGGACAAGAACACACTCAAAACTTGTGCATGTACATACAAACATGTCTTACTAAATAAAGATAAAAAACATATTAGAAAACAAAAACACTCACCAACCATCCAAAGCAAGCATCAGCTTTTCCAACTCCAAGAAATCGTCCCCTTATGAATTCGTGTTCTTGGACCGATGTGAATTTCTTCTGGATTACTGTACGTATTTATGACGGGTTAATCAAAGACTTTGTGTCACTTCAAAAAAATTAATGACTTTGTATTTTTTAAAAAGATTATTATGATTCACATATAAGAATCCTTGGACCAAGTAAATCTATTTTTCCGAATCGTAATTATATTATACCTTGGTCTGCGTCGTAATCTTTTTCTCGAACTTGATCCTCCCATTTTCTCCATTGCATTATCTATCCAATAACGTCGTATAATGATCATTAGACTTGATAAAGTTTTATTTATATAATGGTGTGAGCTCTTGTTTTTTAGTGTTATAGGTTCTCTAGTGATTTTCATTCCTTTGAAGAAAAAAAACAAGTATTATTGTTGTAAATAAGTAAATACCTTCATGGTACCAAAAAGAATGGTCAAGAGGCAAAAAATAATGTGAGAAACCGCTAACACGAAGATGAATATGTGAAGTTCGTGCAGAGCTGATAGTGACATTAACGGAGCCTTTCCCTGAATTTAAAACATTTCCAAATTAAACTAATTTTGATATATATGTTAATTGTATGCACGTCTTCAAATCCAAACCATATACAGAGTATATCTTTGAGAATATTGTTTGGTTTGACCAAAAATATTTTAAAAGGTTTTATACCTTTTGGGAGCAATAATCACCGGCGGTGGAATCTCCGGCGAGGAGATGACGGGCGGTGAAGCTGAACTGGAAATGGGAGGAGTCTTTGAGGGACTTATCATCCTTTGGACTCTTACAAGGGAGAAACTTTTCACTTAAGCCCTTCGATATGCAAATCTTCGCTATTTTAGACTGGCTTACTGATAGTAGCAACGATATGAACCCTAGCAGCATAAGTTCTGTTGCCAAAACGATCCAAGCCATCGTGAATTTTTTTTTTTTCATTCAAGAATCTAGTTAGAACGATGATCAAATGATATCACACGGATCTTGGGTTTTCATTAAAAAAAAACATTTTGAGATGGGAAATTGTAATAAAGATGGGGCTAAAAACATGAAGTCACACCTTCTTTGACCTTTTGTAATGCCCCGAAGAGCTGCTTCTGATCGTTCTTCCGAAAGTGCTGTATCCCCCACATATTATGCATCACACATTAATGAGTCAACAACATATAAATAAACACAGAGAGAACATAAATGATAAATTATATGTAATTACCTTTCCGGCACGGTGGAGGAAACGCTCGACGCCGAAAGAGATGGAAACGATGACGGAGCAGACGAGAGCCACCACCCAAGTTGGTGTGTACTCTAAGGTCGTTCCTCCTCCCGCCATTTTTGCTCCGGTGGTTCTTGATTTCTCGGATCCGTTGTGTTATCTGGTGGTGCTTTATATATTAGTTTGTAGATATGCTGACCAATTATTTTGTTTTTGTTTTTTTATATTCGATTTTCAAATCTTGGAACGTGTCTTGACATTAAAAAAAAGGGTTTCACATTCTGCAGGTTGTATTCATCATACACATAATAAAACTAAAATCCATATATAACGAGTGTGTATGTGGTGTTTAGTGTGTGTATGTTTGACTTTTTCTAACTAAATATACATATTTTGACAGTAATAATGATATTATCGGCAGAGACGGATATTTCATATATACATTATGATGATCAATAGTATGTTGAGGTTAAATCCCCATTTAAAATGAAGAGATCATTTGTCAAAATAAGAATAGTTGAAGAAGTTATCGATTACTATAAAAGTAAACACACTTATGCCTTTTTTTCTTTGGTTCTCCCATACTAACATACGCGCTCCGTTCCAATTGCACACAATTGATACCGATCATAGAAATTACTACTTGGTAACGTTTCAAAGATTTTAAAATCGATATATTATATATATGGATCTTATTTTAGTTAATTATGTGCTATGCAATTGCATAGTTAAGAGAAATGATCTTCTTCCTATATCTTCCCAAACTTGGAATATAGTTTCTCTTCCTATATCATATATAATAATAAAGTGAGAATTGATCTTCTCCCAATCTTCCAAACTTGTTTGTATCATGTTTTGATTGAGATATAGACCGCACCATGCATCCATTATCAGCCAGCTAGAGACATTATTGTGTATGGTAACCATACATTTCTGTAAACCCTCGCACCATATCTTTTGCTTCATACCAGTTGGTTTTCTAATAGAATTTGACCGATGAACCGGTTTTCTAATAGATCAAACGGCCGAAAAACCTGTAGACCGGTTACTTAATCGGTCATTGACAACAACGCTTAGGCCACCGACCGACAAAAGCCATAAATACTTTGTTTTCGTCAAGTCAACCAATTAAGTCCTTTTGGAGTATATATAAATCATATTACAAATTTGGGATACATAATAAATTCATTATAATTCTTTTCACATTACGATATAATGAATTGATTAAATTCACTTCACATTGCGATATATTTATTCCTTGAACATTAAAAATAAAATAAAAAAAGGAGAAATATTCTAGGGATACCGGTAACAGTCACGTTCTGCTATAAGTCCAAAGCAGAGAGATATTTTGTGCATTCTTTGATGGGCTTATTAGACACAAACGCTATGTATTATATATTTCTTACAACACCGTCGAATCAGTTTTGCATACAATTTAATTACACCAAGTTTTTTTTATTTATCTGAAACAGAGAATCTGATAGAAGCCTTTAGTTCATGAAGTAGATATATATATATAACTGTGGAGTATTATTACTGATCTTCCTGAACAATCTGATCTGGTTTTCCCTGAGAATGGGGATTTTGTTGAGACTGCAACTGAGTAGGCTGCGGTGAAGGAGTGGCTACAGCGTTTGCACTGTCAGCATGACTCGAACCTTTCTTCACTCCCTTTTTAGCCATCTTTGCCCATCCAACAATATGTTGCTGCATCTGCTCGTTGAATATTTCTCCTTTGAACGAGCTTCCCATCTTCGCGACCAAACGACCAGACAGGAAGAATAACAAAGTGTTGTTTTGGGTATCAGAACACAAGAGAACGAGAGAGGGAGATGCAAAAATCTGTACCTGAGTAACGAGGGCATAGAGCGGTAAGGTACTGTAACTGCAGATAAGCTGAACCAATACCCTGAAGAGAGAAAGAGAAAAAAAAAAAAAAAAAAAAACAGAGTCAGAAGATTCTACATTTCAAGATCAAGAAACGTTCAAGGAGAGGTTATTTACCCGATGAAGAGTCTGGGGATTATGAAATAAACATTACCCATCATGCAAGAATCCCAACCATATTGGAACTGTTGTTACAATCGCAACAAAAATGGTTTGTCAAGTATATATAATTATATATATTGGTATATCATCATCTAGATCGTTTCTTAAGAGTACTTACGAGGGTAAAGAAGAAGTAAGCCAATTGGAAGGAGTTTTGGAAAAGGATGAAATGGATCAAGAAGAAAACTAGCTTGGGACTTCGAAACCAGAATAGATCATCTGATGGTCGGACTACCAAATCTCCTTCCACAGCAGCGTGTTTCTCTGCAACTTCCTGTGCCAATTCTGTGATGATATGCTCCAGCTTCGTCCCCACAGCAAGCAGAAGCTGACGACAAAATCGCGGGTTGATCAAGACTACTGGTTTGAAGCATAGAGATATGTATAATATTGGTTCAGGGACTTACGATCAAAGGAATAAACGCTAGCCAGAAGTATACATGCCATGCTGCAAGAAAAAAACGGAGTCATTTTGATCTTAAACCGGTAAAAAAGAAAAAAGGAAACTGGTTTGGACCGAAGTTAAAAGATTGATGATGATTCTCACCAACAATGTTTAGAAGAAAGAAGAGAACCACAAATACCCAAAGGTGCCAGCTGCAATTTGATATATACACATCAGAACAGAATCAAGAAAAATATTTCAGTAAGTATAGTTTTCGAAAAGCGTGAAATTTTTTACCTGATACCAACAACTTTCTTGAAATCTGAATTGAGAGCACGCATCAAATACTTGTGGAAATCGAATTTTGGGTTGGTCTTGCAATGAGTCTGTTGTATTCACCAAAAAAAAAAAATGAAAAGAATTAATATTATTGCAAATAGAAACTATATATTCCAAGAACAAAATAAATAAAAAAATCCGAGATGTATACCGTGATGAAGCCTAGCCTCATCGTGATGTAATCCGAGTCATTGACTGTCGACGAAGAAAACTGTTTCATAAACGAGTGCTGCAATGGACAAGAACACACTCAGAACTTTTGCATGTACATACAATTAAACATGTCTTACTAAATGAAGATAAAAACTTATTTAATAAAACAAAAAACACTCACCAACCATCCGAAGCAACCATCAGCTTTTCCAACTCCAAGAAATCGTCCCCTAATGAATTCGTGTTCTTGGACCGATGTGAATTTCTTCTGGATCACTGTGTATTTATGACGGGTTTATTAATGACTTATTAGTTATATAAAAAAAAGATTATATATTATGATCCATAAACAACAATCATTGTACCACCAAGTAAATCTTCTTCTCTTTCCGAGTTAACTTTTTTTCAACCGTAATTATACTATATATACCTTGGTCTGCGTCGTAGTCTTTTTTCAAAACTTGATCCTCCCATTTTCTCCATTGCATTATCTATATAATAACGTCGTGTAATGATCATTAGACTTGTTAGGTTTTAATAATATATTTGAGCTCTGGTTTTGGGTGGTTAAGGTTCCCTAGTGATTTTCATTCCTATGAAAATAAGTAATTTTGCTGTAAATAAGTAAAAATACCTTCATGGTACCAAAAAGAATGGTCAAGAGACAGAAAATAACGTGAGAAACAGCTAACACGAAGATGAATAAGTGAAGTTCGTGCAGAGCTGACACTGACATTAACGGAGCCTTTCCCTGAATTTAAAAACATTTCCAGAATAAATTAATTTTGAAATCCGACCATATACAGTATCTCTTTCATAATATTGTTTGGTGTGACAAAAAAAATTTTAAAAGGTTTTATACCTTTTGATAGCAATTAACTTTGGCGGGGGCGGAGGATGTGGGGGCGGCGGCGGAGTATTTGGCGACGGCGGCGGAGTATTTGGCGGCGGCGATGGCGGCGTATTCGGCGGCCTCAGCATCATAATTACAAGGGAGAAACATTTTACTTAAGCCCTTTGATATGCAAATCTTTTCTATTCGAGTCTCGAACACTGGTAGAAGCAACGATATGAACCCTAGCAGCATAAGTTCTGTTGCCAATACATCGTGGAGTTTTATTAAATAAAAAAAAACTTTCTTACATGGGAAATTATAATAGTTGTATATGGGGATAAAAACATGAAGTCACCTTCTTTGATCTTCAGTAATGCCCCAAAGAGCTGCTTCTGGTCCTTCTTCTGAAAGTGCTGTATCCCGCACATGCATAACACATTGAGTCAACAACATATAAATAAATAAACGCAGAGAGAAAGAATATAAATGACAAATATATATAACCTTTCCGACACCGTGGAAGAGACGCTCGACGGCGATGGAGATTAAAACGATGACGGAGCAGACGAGAGCCACCACCCAAGTTGGTGTGTACGGTAAGGGCGTTCCTCCTCCCGCCATTTTTTTTTGCTCCAGTGATTCTTGATTTCTCGGTACGTTTGTGTTGTGTGGTGGTGCTATTTATATATTAGTTTGTAAATCTATTGACCAATCACCAAGTCATTTGTTTTTGTTTTTTTATACTCGATTTTTCAAATCTTTGGAACGTGTCTTGACAGTTATAAAAAAAAAAAAAAGAGTTCCACATTCTGTAGGTTGTATTCATCAATCAATATACATAATAAAAATAAAATACATATATAATGGGAATGTATGTGTTATTTTGAATTATCGCAGAGACGGATATTTTATATATACATATGATCAGTATGTTGAGGTTAAATCCCCATTTAAGATGAAGAGAGTTGTTAATGTGTCATAATTGAAAAAAGTTATTAATTAGTACAAAAGTAAACACTTATGGCTTTTTTTTTTTATTGGTTCTCCCATAATAACATAGGCGAGCAGTTCCAATTGCACACAATTGATACCAAACCATGGAAATTACTACTTGGTAACGTTTCAGAGATTTTAAAATCGATATATATATATGGATCTTATTTTAGTCTATGGTCAATGCAATTGGGATAATAATGAGAATTGATCTTCTTCCTACGTCATATGATTACATCACTTTCTCCACTTGCCCAATCTGTCCAAATGGCTAGGTATCGACAAGGCTCTCTTTTGCCTTGACATGGCAAACAAACAAATATGGTGTCCAAGTTTGTATGATGCATTATCAGCCAGCTAGAAGTTATATGTAATTGTATCGCAACCATCCATTTATGTAAACCCTCGCATCTGTATCCATATCTTCTGCTTCTAAGTTCTAACCAGTTCAGTCCTTAATCATTAGACGTCTGATCTATGTAATCAAACATACAGCTTGGCCGATGAACCGGTTTATAGTAGATTAGTTAAACGGCCAAATAACCAGTAGACCGATTACTTAATCGGTCAATCGACAGTGACGAAATTCGGACAAATTGACAACGGTTACGCCACCGGTCGACACAGAGATAAATACTTTGTATTCGTCAAGTCAGCCAAATCATTTTGGAGTATTAATCATACAGTATTACAAATTTGAGATATCGTAGAGACGGATATTTCATATATACATTATGATCAATATGTTGAGGTTAAATCCCCATATAAAATGAAGAGATCATTTGTCAAATAAAGGAAGAGGAATTATAGCCAGCTTTAGAATCCCCACAGTAACAACGCGAGCAGTTCCAATTGCACACAATTGATATGGGCCATGGTCCATGGAAATTACATTACTACTTCGCAACGTTTCAGAGATTTTAAAATCGATATACGTATGGATCTTATTTTAGTTTATGGTCAATGCAATTGGATAATAATGAGGATTGATCTTCTTTCTATGTCATATGATTACATCACATTCTCTACTTGCCCAATATGTCCAAATTACTAGGTATCGACAAGGCTCTCTCTTTTGCCTTGACATGGCCATGAACATGATGGCAAACAAGATCGTGTCCAAGTTTGTATCATGTTTTGATTGAGAGATGGCACCATGCATCCATTATCAGCCAGTTATAAAAATATTATGTAATTGTATCGCAACCATCCATTTTTGTAAATCCTCGAATCTGTATATCCATATCTTCTGCTTCTAACCAGTTCAGTCCTTGATCGATTAATTAGACGTTTTGATGTATGTAATCAAACATATAACTTGACCGATGAACCGGTTTTCTTGTAGATCATTTAACGGCCAAATAACCAGCTGAGCGGTGGTTACTAAGATGTCCGGTTACAGTCACGTTACCGATTTGTTGGGCTTTGACAGAAATGTAAACTAAAAGATTTCAAATTTTGCTGAGGAGCACAAAGTAAAAAAAAGCCCATAATAGGCAAAGAAAATGAATAATCAAAAAGCCTATCATCTCAAACAAAGATCACACGCCCCTGGGTCACTGGATAAAAGAAACGAGAAAAAAAAAAACTCAAGATCCCAAAATCTACGAAAATGGGCAAAGGATAAAGAAGGAAGCTTTTCATCAATTCATTCTCCTGACAAGCTCGTTGATGAAGTTCTCCCTGTTTCCGGCATCACCACCTTCAACATAGTGGTTCCTCTTCTTCTTAAGGCCACCGAGTGGTGCCTTCAATTGGAATGGCCAAAGGAAGTTGTTGGCTTCCTTGAAGTGAGGTCCAACGGTCATGATCTCGTGGATCAGATCCTCCACACAGATGATCCCGTGCTTCCCAAGAGCTTCATCCACTATCGAGTTGTCCGTAAGTGCTATCCTCTGGTGGTTCAGCTTTCCAAAACCCCTCTTGTAGATCAGCTCCTTCACACTCTTCAAGTTTGGGTATCTGCACCATATATATTATTATTCCCTTGTGTCACATATACTTGAGGTTGCCATAGGGAATAGAAAGAATCAGATGAGGTACCCGTAAGTGACGTAAGGTTCAACACGACGCAACATGTTTAGTGTTGCCTTGTTCACCTTAAGAAACACACCATTGAAGATCTGCACAAATGTATACCACAAGTTAACTTTCTGATAACATAAAGAGTCTTTCTACTCTAATTTTAAAAGATGATCATCGAGGCAACTATCACATGCCACTTAAACCAATGACAGATATAATCTGTGGGCTAATATAATCTCTGAGACTAGATGAAAGTAGGAAACTTCAGCCTTACTTGTCTCAAACGCAGGAGCTGCAAGATTTTCTTGGTTTTTGGGTCAATGGCGTTGATACTGCAAAAGACAAACGACCATGTAAAGAAACTATTTGCAAACGACTTATGTAACACACACACACACACAAAACACAACATACCCACGGATACGAATGATAAAGAGTAGCTTGGGCTCGGGATCAACGTAGAACCCTCCTTTCAACTTAGCCTCTCGCTTCAAACGGATCAACTCATTATCCTAAACAAAGGACAAAAAGAATTTATCATTAGAACAAACCAACAGCAGAAGAGTCGACTTGGTTAGCAAAGGCGACGACAAGTGTGTGTTTCTTTACCTGCTCCGCGTATCCTTTGAGGTATTGCTCAGCTCTCTTGCAGATAAGCTTCCGGGTCTCGAGACTCTTCTTCTTAGCAGCTTCAGCTTCCTGTTTCTTCGCCAATGCCCATTCCTCTTCCCTCTTGATCTTTTTCAGCGTAGACTCTGGAACCATGACCTTGGAATCAGCCATTTCTCCTATATTCAATTCCACAAACCAAGCAAAAAATCAGCTCACCAACCAAAAGACACCTTTATGCAATACAATTATCATAAGGAAAGCAAGAATATTTATGGAATGACACGATCAACTATATACCGCCCAAGATTTAACAACTAGGTTAGATTTTCTAGAATAATCTAAGTGAATTCTTCATACAATAGAACGGGAGCAATTTGGAGTTATCGATCTCGAATATTTGAGATATACACAAACCTCGGAGAAGGAACTACCACTGGAAACAAGAAAACTTATGTTTCGAAACGAACGTATACGAGGAAGATCGAAAGAAGCTTACTTTGAGAGGAAGAAGAGGAAATCTGCGAGTGAGATTGACAGAATGCGCGGCGCAGAGGAGAAGAAGAAAGACAAAACACGCCAAAATGGGTTTAGGGTTTAATTCGTAACCCTATTTTTTTTTAACTGGGCCCAATATTAGGAGGCCTGTTTTATCATTTTATTTGGGCTGGTTGATAAAGACATCCGGCCTGAATGACCGACCAAATGAACATTTTCGTGAGACGAAAAAAGTGTTCAAGGCATTTGAAAAGTTTGAATTGGATTTTAGTATTTTACAAAATGAAGAAAGGATTTTAGTATTGTGGTGGTTTCTTATCATAAGTTTTGTGTTATTCACATAGGTTATATAGTATATGCATTCTTTTTGGTGGTAAGGTAAACCTTAGATACTACGGTAATATGATATTTTTACACAAAAATGAAAAATGAATAGTTAGAGATATGGTGGTGTTCTAGAAGAAAAGAAAGAGAAAAACTTTAGTAACCGTAATGTAAAGCAAGAAAGAAAGACGTTTAGAAGATAAGTGCTTGCCAGATTCGGCCCACTTTCTTTCCTCCCCATAAAGAAGACAAACTCCCCAAAAGGGGAAAAAAATATCAATGCTCTTCTAGAACCCTTATCTATTTTTGTCTTTTAAATTATTATACTATACTTTATATTTTAATTTCATTTTCAAACCACCAGTACAATGTCTTATCGAATTATTAGAAACCGATCCACTTCACCGCACTCTTAAATCAATCAACCTTCATTGAAGCAGTATACAACCTCTTGCCTCTTGGTGATTTGAAAGTTTTTCTATAAACTACGTACTGCTGTCGTCGAGTCGTGAAATTATTTAATTAATAGTACAAGAGAGTAGCTACTTTTCGTTGTCGACAAAAAAATAGTTACAGAAGTTATTCCACCTGTTTCTTGACGAACACTATCGCCAAAGTAAAATTTTAGGGTTAATTATATTGGTACGAATATGCAGTAGAAAAGTACGTGAAAACAGAAATTATATAGTATAATATTCAAAGTAAATCTACGTTACTAGATTACCTATGACTACGAGTCGGGGGATTGTTTGTTTTCACTCGACAATAATTCATTGACGAATCAAAATCAAAATACAGAAGATGACAGAGAGAAAATGCAAAGAACAGTTGACAAAAGAAAAGAAGAAGACAAAGGTGGGGCAAAATGCGTTAGAGGGAAATGGGCCCAGCCTTTTATATCCGACCCCATTATTATTTTCCTTTCCCATACTCATCCACTACTTTCCTTTTCGTTTTTGGCTATGTTCGATAAGGTTCATATCCCTGAACACCAATTTCAACACATCTCCCTTTAAAACAAAAAAAAGGTACATATAATTAATAAGATTTTTTTACTTTGGAACATGTTTCTAAAGTCATTATTACCCATTGCATGTTTCCTCTCAATTCATATGAACAACACTAATTTTGTATCTATCTCATTGTCTCAAGCTTTATCTTCCTCTGTAAAAAGTACACTTTTTGGAATAATATTAAGTTATTAACCGTTGTAAAAAATATTCATCAACTTAACCCGATCGACATATATATAACGAAAATCGTGTTTGAATCCGGGTTGCCAATTTAATACCACTTGGTCGAATTTCCCAATAATGAACACCCTTGTATTTTTAAGTTTTAGTAATTTTAAGGTTTACACTACTCAAAGGTTATTACACTACTCAAAGGTTTTTTTTTTTTTATAACAAAAAGCAAAAATTAGGTCCATTTATAACCTTCTAGAAACTAAAAAAGTTTAAATCAGTATTGTTTCCGCTGTTGATATTCGTAACTTTCAAATTGTTTTCTATTTTTGGTCTGAATCATAGTATTAATAAACTTGTACCGACACCGGCTTATAATTATTCTGATGAGCTTGTTGAGAATATATAAAAATAAAAAAATAAACGGAAAAAGACTTTCGTATAATAATATTGTCAAAACTGTAAACTGTATTTTGTTCGGATTACATTGACATAATCGGAGGAGAATTAATCATGATTAATACTGAAACAAAACATATTCGTATAAACGAAAACATATAAAATATAACTAGTGATCGCATGCAGACAAAAAATTTCCTCTTTGCCATTTGGCAGTAAAGTCTTGAATCCTTGATATATATACAAGATTTTTGTATTGTACTACCACATGAGTTTAATTAATCTACTCCTACGCAACAAGTTTGCTAGGGAGTAAATCATCATGCACCATCGTAAAATTGAGTTATAATTCTCATTCTTATAGGTATACCCCGCGATTAGTTTTGTTCTTTTACATGAAATTCATGTGGCATAAATAGTAAGTGTAGTTTTCATAAATAAACCAAGAATATTAAGGTCAAATAACAAACAAAAAAACATCATTATCTGGTAGACGACGAGATGACTCGTGTGAGGCTGTAAGTCCGCGAGACATACCTTTACGTCGGTGCATTGCATAACCCACGTGTCACCGTATTAATATCTGTCGAGTAAGACCGAAGATTAAGGCAGGCCAATGCATACATGAGGCCTTCTAGAAGACTAGAAGACTAGAAAATATAAATTAATACTCCAATATTATTACTAAATATTCATTCAATTATTCTTGGTGTTTTTTTTTTTTTTGCTCAAGGATTCTTGATGTTTTTTTTTTCCTAATATAAATTCCATCACATCATTCTATATATCTAAAACGTATACAATTACACATGATGCTATCTTAAAACTTAGGCTATTAAGCATAACAATTTTTTTTTTTAAAACATAACAATTTTGGCTAAAAAAAAGAACCTATATGGACTATTCGTGGAAGAATTTGTTTGATAGTGCGTGCACAATGCAACATGGAAATGAAAACGTATTTAAATATCATAATAAATTCACAGCTCACTATTTGTTTTATCGGTTGACGGTTGCGTCAGTGAGTACGACTCACTCCTTATTACAGTATCATACTATCTCATCTGTCTTTGTAAAACCTTCTAGCTCACTGGTTTCTTCAATTTATTAACTATATTTTTTTAAGAAATGAAAAAACGATGGTAAAAGACTCATGACTGGTCTTCATGAACTTTATCAAGATGTTATAGATTCCGTTTTTCAAAGACTTCTTTTTGAAGAAAATCGCGTCAACAAGAACCGGATTGTTGGGTGACTGTAATTAATCTACTTGAGAAATTAATTAAAAAGTTCTTGACCCACAAACAAAACTAATTACAAAAAAGTTATCAGTCCAAGCTACTTTTATAGTCTAGCTAGTGTGGTAAAAGCGTAGAACAATAGTCCGGTCACAGTATCATGTTGATGAATTAAAAATTAGGCTATAAACATACCTAACTTCACTTAACCCAAAAAAAGTTACCTAACTTCAACTATTGTCTCGTACAAGGTACAACAAAAACTATTTTTATTTAAATATGCGAATGAAAAATATGATATCTAAAAACTGGAAAGATAAAGCATAGTTTTTTTTTTGGGTTTTTTGAAAATAAGTAAATGGAATATCCCTGGATTTATTTGTTGACATTCATTTTTTTTTTGTAGTGGAGTAGTTTTACTAGTTACTGTAATTCCAGTGTTAATTGTCTTAATAGAGCTTCTAGAAGCTTTTTTGTTGTTGTTGTTGTTCCTAAAGAGCTTCTAGAAGCTTGCTGTTTTTATGGATGTTTGTTTTTTCTTTTTAAAACACGTTAAAAAGGCACACCGTCTTCATGAAGCAAACCAGTCAACGAGAGAGGTTTAGATTACATTTCAATTTTCGAAGTTTAAATCATTATAAAGGAAATCGCATCAAGATAACCGAACTGCATGGGTAAAACTAAAAGGGAGTGATTTATACACGTTTACATGAGAAGCTGATTAAGAAAAATAACTAGTTTAGGTACGTTTTTGAATGATAAAGGTGTACAACAAGCTTGAGTTATGTGCACAAATGTCCACAAATTCTCTAAATTAGTAAAGTCTAAACGAACCGTCGCGTAGGTTTAAGTTAACCACGACTCTTGTACCTCCTCCTCCTTCCCTATATAGAGGCTCTGCCACCACGCTTAACTTCAAACTCACTCAAAGTAACAAGTCCCCTTTTCTTGAGTTTATGTCTTTCTTCTCCACACATACTCACTTTAACGACTTATCTCAATCAAACCCAATAATCTCTCTTTAGGAAAGAAGCTTCTTTGATTCTGGAAATGTCGAAAAAGAGAGCTGGGGAAATTTCAAAAGATTTCCTAAAGTGTCACGATTTGATTCCCGGTTTACCCTCGGAATTAGCAATCGAGTGTCTGGTCAGAGTTCCGTACCAGTTTCAATCCGCCATGAAATCCGTTTGCCGTTCTTGGCAAAGCTTACTCTCCGACTCTTCCTTCATCCGAGAGCGGCGGAGGTGTGGCAAGGCAGAGCTTCTCCTCTGCCTCGTTCAACCGCTGACGCCGGCCAATCCAGCGTCTAGAGCGGTTGGGGAGACATTGTTGTTGGAAGAGGAGGGTGAGAAGAAATCGGAGGATGATTCCCCGCGCGTTTTCGTCACGCCACGGTTCGGGTTGAGCGTTTACAACGCTGCGATGGCCACGTGGAATCGCGTTGCGTTCCCCGAGCAGCAGATCCCGCTTTTCTGCGAGTGCGTCGTGCTTCAGGACGCTGGGAAGGTTCTGCTCATCGGCGGGTGGGATCCGGTGACGTTACAGCCGGTGAAGGACGTTTACGTCCTGGATTTCGCCGGAGAAGGAAGCGGAAGGAGGTGGAGACGAGGATCACCGATGGCGGAATCGCGGTCGTTCTTCGCCTGCGCTTCCGTCGGCTCGACGAAGGTGTACGTCGCCGGAGGTCACGACGACCAGAAGAACGCTTTGCGCTCGGCGGAGGTGTACGACGTGGAGAAAGACGAGTGGTCGACGATTCCTCCGATGGCGGAAGGAAGGGACGAATGTCAAGGATTCGCCATGGGGACGGATCTAGGGTTCTGCGTATTGAGCGGTTACGGAACGGAATCTCAAGGTAGATTCCGATCCGACGCAGAAATTTACGATCCGGTGACAAATTCGTGGGCCAAAATCGAAAACATCTGGCCGTTTCCGGATACCAGCCCAAGAGGACGCACCGCCGGAGACATAAGAGGCTCCTCCAGGTTATGGTGTTTCGTAGACCGTGAATCACAGAGCCAGCGACGATGTGAAACGAAAGACGATTCGGGAAAATGGAAACTGGATCTTGAAATTATAAAGCTTCCGATGACCGTAAGCTCAGTTTTCGCCGGAAGCTTAGGAGGTGAAGCGGTGGTAATGATCGGCGGCAGAAGAGAGAGTGAAGGCGAAGGAGGAGTAATGATGAAGACGACGGAGGAGAATATCGGAAAATGGAGTCATGTCCATGACATAACTTGTGATTTCTCCACTCTCCCATTTTCACATGCTTCGATCTATGTTTGAAAAGATATGATGAATGAAAGACAAACTGGCTTTGATAAACGTTTTTTTTTTATAGTACAACACTGTGTTTTTGTATTGTGACCTGGTGTAATTTACACCAAACGCTAAAAAACCAACGAGTGTAACACGAAACTAGAGATTGTGAAATGTTTGATGATCAGAGCAATTGCCAGTCATCTTCACGTTCTTCCTCCGTATCCTCCACAAACTCGCAATTGCTGTGGCTAATCGCGCTGTGGGTTTGAGCCACGGTGAACAACGGAGCGCCGTTTGATTCCTCGGCTAGTTTCGATGCCCGGAGACAGAAATCATCGAAATCATCTGTTGAAGATTAGGGAAAAGTTTTAGTAAGTAGAGGATATGCTACTGGTTTTGACTCTGGGTTTAGAGAATGCGGTAAATAAATTACCTTTGTCACGGCAATAGAATCCGAGAGCAAGAGATGGGTCGAGTGATTCCAAAGGAATGTAACGAAGGACACTGATGCAGGGAAAGATACAATTAAGAAACTGAAGAAAACAGAGCCAGGCAAAATTAGATTGATTGAAACTCACTTGCAGTGATAGGAGGATGTGTCAACATCTGGAGTTTCCTTGTTGACTGTGACCACCTAACCAGTCATCAAAAGATAAGCCTCAATCAGTGAACACCAAAACGTGAAGTGCCCATCACGTGAATAATTAATATCAGATCTTCCTAAAAGAGAAAAGAGATCTTATGGGCAACTGATCTGATTTAGGTACTATGGACCACCTCAAAGCCAGACCAAATCTCAGATTCTCTATAAAATTTTAAGGAACGGAATGAAACCTGTTGGACTTCGTGGGGATCAAGGTAGAAACCTTTGTCTTCTTGAACACCAACTATGTAAGTTGAGGCACCTGGTTTGCCACCCAAAATCCCCAGGCTTTGAGGGAAACTGAATGTGGCTACGAGAGATGGAATGTACCTGTCAACAGATTTAGGCAATGTGTGTCATTAAGGCCAAATACAAATGACGAGGCACAAACCAAAAAGAAAGCAATCAACTTCACAATTTGAAACCTGGGATTCACTTTGTCAAGCCCAAGAACCAGCGGGACCAAAAGGAGAATCGGTGTCCACTCAGCCTTTCCTTTTGAGAATTCTAGGCAAGATTTGGTGGCATCTTCTATGCAGAGAATCGGAGCCCCACCTCTCTCTCCATCCTCGCTGCCAGAAACGATATGAACAGCCATCGGAAGCGTCTGGTTGTTAGAATCAGTTTGTTTTCTCTTCTTGCAGGCTAATGATTCCCACGATCGACAAATGGCATATGGTCCTACCCATGATCCAGCAGCGAGACCATAGGACTCTCCGGCTAGTATTAGATTGTGGATGGAGAAAGCCGAAGCCTCGAAATCACCAAAAGGTTCCAAGATCTCCAAGTATTCCACTTCAGGCAGCTGCATATCCAAATCAAACAAGCATGAGATTTCCACTCTCGCCAAGTTGAATGGACTGGAATCTATTAAATCAGCCAGGTTTCTGTTCCTAGAGTTGCATATTAAGTAATTATGACAAAGACTGGATGCTGCATTAAGCTAACCTCAGATTTCTTGATCCTCCAAGACCTCCCCAGTCTATGGAATAGCAAGGCCTGCAAATATTTGGCTTGTTTAAAATAATATGTTATATAAGCTCACGCCAAAAAGAAATATTCTTCCTCGCACCTGAGCAAAAAGCATCTGGCTGCTCCGAAGCATGCAACCCCAATTTACATCGCTGGTATATGTTGTGTCCTTAATAGGTTCAAAACCTGTAAAATAAAATGGTGAACATTATGCGAAAACTTTGTGTTGGACTTAGAATTGCAGCTGAATATACAAACCTTTACGATAAGTCATTAGTATTTTGGACGAAAAATCTTGTTGAAATGCAGCCAATGCACTGCCGGCATCTGTATCCCCTGAGGCTTCATCCTCAGATAGTTTATAGCAGACACCCAAGAGCCAAACGTCACTTGTAGTGCTCGGAAGACCAGTCCTATTTGGCCCCAAGACACGCTCCTGGAATCTCCTGATTGCGCCACTCGCCATAAAGGCTTTCTTCACAAGTGCTGTCCAACCATTACGAGAAGCGCAAACTTGCTTATGCCCGGAAGTTGAAGGCTCCCTATACGGTTGAGAAACTGAGGAAGAAGGTGCAAACACGTTTGACCACAAGGTAAACTTGGACTTATTATCCCTAGGTCCTGAATCTGTAACTACAGAGGATGGCTTTTCACTCTTGCTTGATGAAGAACATTGATGAGGAACAAATCTATCACATAAAGCCTTCATTACCTAGACATGAAGCACCAATTGCAACGTGTCCGTCTCATAGAAGCAATCTAAACCCTGATAACCTTATCTGAAATAATAAGCATAAAAGACACCGAATTAACACCGAACATACTTTTAAGTAAGAGGAAGCCAAGGTAACTAAAAACTTCTACAATTAAACTCAAACACTACAAAAAATTTGGTCTTCAGAGAAGTTTAATCCAACAACTGTCATGTAAACCAGCATGAAACCAGAACAATTCTCATGAATAAGCTTTAGTGATCCATAATTACAAATCCACAAAAACTCGGCAAGTTTTGATAAACCCAGAAACTCCATTCCTAGTTTCTTCCCCTCTCCAAAACGTGATACAGAAAAATCTCTCCGTGGCACAATCAAGACATATCGATTCCACATGCGCATTAAGAGGGCTTAAGGGGGGTCAGATTGAGACATAGAAAGCATAATTTTTGAGATAAAAAGGCATTTGGATTCCACATGCATATTCTCTTAATTGAAGAAATTCTCAGGATTATCACAAAAGACAGACAGAACCAATAAACAGACTTTTGATACAGTAATAGAAAAAGATCAATGAATCAACACAATCAGTCAACTTAAATTTGACAACCCTTTCCTCGAATATACCAGATATCAAGCTCGTTTAAACAAAAACCAATCGTGCACAAATTCATCATCTAATCTAGCCAAGGAAATGTCACAAGTACAAATTTCTAGCAAGAAGCACAAGGATCACCTGAGAGATCGATTAAAATTACCGCCGGCGAGGAAAACGCAAGGGGAAGAAAGAAGATCGATTTCGTGTTCTATCTTCCTCGCTTCTACGTCCCGCCGAAGATACCTAACACAGCAAAGGGACAACTAAGAAGAACGCGTGTCTCCTCCTTTTGGAGGTTTTGGGACACAATCTCAATGGAGAATCTCTCTACCTTCTTCAAGCCTTCGATGTTGATAGCTCTCGCTTCCAATTAATGACACCTATATATATTAAATTTTTAATAATTTTGTTTTTCACATACAGTAATCAGGGTTAGGTATGATTATTTGTATACAGTTTATTTACGGGGAAAATAATAAACATTCTAATATCCTGGGGGAAAAAAATTATAATATAGTTTTGCTGCAAATGTTATAACTTATAAGATCACATTATATAATTTTATTTTTGTGCAAGTACCTAAATCCTAATTATTTGGGAATACAGTTCCATAATTGCAATGTTACAAAATAATTAAGGGGTTATCAGCACATAAATGTGATTACGACTACGAGATAACGACGACATACATTACACGACGACATAAAGCAACAATATTACTATTTGGACTGGGCTTGTTCATATATTTAGATTGGATACAAAAGCCCATTAGAAGTCGAGATGAGCCCGTCTCTGAATTGCATCAGTTTTACAGTTGTACCCTTTAGGCCATTTCTGAAGCGACGCGTATTATCAAAGGAAAAAAAAAGTAAAAATAAATAAAAAGGAACTGCCGCTCTTTCTTCCTTGTTTGTCTTCCTACTCTCTCAGATCCGCCATTGTTACTTCTTCTTCTTCCTTGCTCCCACAAATCAACGTAATGAGAGTTTCGAAAATTCGAAATTTTCATCAGCAGGGAGACGTAGCCATCGAAGAATTTCTCCTGGTTGTTCGATTCAGTGAGCTTGGTTTTCAACGATAGATACAAGTTCAAATCTTGCTTCATTCTCTGGTTGGTAATTTCCACATCCAATCGAATCTCTGGAAATGCCTGCCGCGAAGAAGGTTCGTTCGAAAAGAATCTCATCTTCCTGTAATTATACTTCTCTGTTCATAATGTCTGAGATTACCCAGATGCTTTTCTCAGATTTCCGACCAGAACCACATAGGGCAAGTGTTCAACAAGCTGTTGAACCAGATTGGAGAATCAGAGGAATTTGAGTTGCCGGATTGGTTGAACAAAGGGAAACCTACTCCTTACATCTTCATTAGGCGCAGTATCCTTTTTTTCTTTTTGCAATCTTAATTATATGCAAATTTGTTTATTTTATTTGTTTTCGCCTTAGCCAATTAAGATATATACTTGACGAAGAAATTCAAAAGAAGGGTTGAGGATGATGGAATATTCTGTTCTTGCTCCTTGTCCCCTGGTTCTTCATCATCGACTGTGTGTGGGAGTAATTGCCATTGTGGGTATGCCTCATTTCTTAAATTCAATTTCTTGAAATATCTCATTGAGAACAAAAACTATCTGCTTGATTAAGTACATAAATCTATGTGTAGGATGCTATTCTCAAGCTGTTCCTCCAGTTGCAAGTGTGGGAGTGAGTGTAACAATAAGCCGTTCCAACAACGGCATGTCAAGAAAATGAAGTTGACTCAGGTAATGTTTGAACGGTTTGCTCGGATTTAGGCGCTTTTTTTTGTTGTTGGTTAGTTATATTATTTGCTTCTTGTAGACAGAAAAATGCGGATCAGGGATTGTAGCAGAAGAAGAAATCAAACAAGGAGAGTTTATCATTGAATATGTTGGAGAAGGTGATATGATGACTATTTGATGTGTTTTACCTCTCTCTGCTGAATCTATTGCAACCGTTGTTAAAGTTGTGTGTGTTTTTTTTTTTTTTATAAATCTTTGCTCAATATAGTTATAGATGATAAGACTTGTGAAGAGAGGCTTTGGAAGATGAAACACTGTGGCGAGACTAACTTCTATTTGTGCGAGATAAACAGAGATATGGTGATTGATGCCACTCATAAGGGGAATAAATCGAGATATATCAATCATAGTTGCAACCCCAATACGCAGATGCAGAAATGGTTTGTTTTCACCTTTATTGCTTGTTCGATGCTTCTGTATATATTTAAGCAAAGTCATCATTTGGTTTATCTTCTTTTGCTTGCTGTTAGGATAATTGATGGCGAGACAAGAATCGGCATTTTTGCCACCTCTGACATAAAAAAGGGAGAGCATTTGACTTATGACTATCAGTAAGATCATTTCCTCGGAATTTCATTATTTTTCCAAGTCTATAAATCTGTTGAGTTGAGACACTAAGAAAAAGAGCAGGTTTGTTCAGTTTGGTGCAGATCAAGACTGCCATTGTGGGGCCGTAGGTTGCAGAAGGAAGCTTGGGGTGAAACCCAGCAAACCTAAAGTAGCCTCGGATGAAGCCTTTAATCTAGTGGCATGTGAAGTGGCCCAGACACAGCCCAAGGTATTTTGAAATTTGATCTGAGAAGAAGATTCAAATGAAGACATCTTGTCTTTACCATGGCATAGTTTCAGTCACTGAGATTTTTTGTGTTATGAGGTCTAGAGACTTACTTTTTTCACACTTTTGGTTAGGTGCATCAAAATGGAGGTATCCATGAAGGTATCCAAGAAGGTAAATTTTTTTGTCTCCGCTCTATTTGCGAGAGAAGCTTAGTGTGTGTTGGATGTAAGAACAGCAATTTGGATTCCCACGTTTCTCCAGGAAAATCATGGAACAAGCTTAGTCAAGGGCAAATATGTCCTCGTAATTGCATTGGTGTGGTGATCAGGCTATCTCGCCCCACGAGTGAAAGGTATTTAGTTTCGGACTCGCGGAATAGTTTTATGAATCATGATGCTATATACTTTTCTCTAACGTGTTATTTGAGATTTTCAGGTGTTTTGGCCTCATTAGGGATTTTGATGAGTTTTCAAGAAAGCACTCGGTATTACAATCAAAGCCAATACTTGTTCACCTTCAGAACTTTGGCAAAATCAACCTCAATTAAGACCTCTGCTAACATTTTTCATAAACTTGTCCAGGTGATGTTCGAGGATGGTGTTACCGAGTTTATCGACATGTCGAGAGAAGACTGGGAGATTGTAACTGTCTAAGAGTGTTTCAGGTGATTGTTGATCTCACCCTGTTAATGTATCATTAGAATTCCCAAAAGCACAGAGTATTAAAATAATCCTTGCAGCTATGTTTCTGCAGAATTCTTGGAAAAGAAGTTGAGAAGACCCAACAAATCTGTCTTGTTAAACTCGAAAACCGGTCTTTCAGTTTGATTTGGGATTGACGCAGTGACATTGTTGTTGCATACAGCTTGACCTGTGTTGTACCATAGTATGTTTGTAAGATATATATATATCTACCTGTCTGTAACCACATTTGTAATTTCTTCTCATTCCTCTTTTTTCGTGAGCATTCAAAACGATGACTTTGTTTTGAAAGAACTTGTTGGTGTATAATTGGCCTTGTGGCTTGTACTGTAATCTCATATATTCTTAAGGAAATTCATAGGAGTGTATGTGCTTTACGACATATGTTTTTGGCAGACTCATTCTCACAGTCACAATTAGCTTTGAGAACATTGGTTGTAACGTTGGTTTGACAAATTAAAAAAAAAAAAAAAAAAAAAAAGAAGCTGCATGAGAAATACAGTTGGGCCTTACAGGCAACACATATGGGCTTTAAATAGGTGCAACCCAATAGCTGTTTCAGAGATTCCGTCAAGTCGTTTTTGCTTTGATCTCCATCCTCTGAATCTCTCTCCTCTCAGTGCCGTCGTATCATCATCATCTTCTTCTTCTGATTCCGGTTTCCGAGAAGGATCGAGCCTCCACTGGAATTCTCAGGTTATTTTGTCTCGTTCCTCTCTGCGGTCTTGAATTTGTAAGACATGGACAAATTTAGTGGATTGCCTGATGATTTACTGGTGAAGATATTATCGTTTGTTCCAACACAAGTAGCCGTATCCACTTGCGTTTTGTCTAAACGAAGGAAGTTTCTTTGGATGTGGTTGTCTAAGCTTGATTACCCAGATTGTTCTGTTTATCCAGCACTTGTGGAATTTCTCAACAAGAATCTGCCGTTACATAGAGCTCCGGTCATAGAAAGCTTGCATCTCTGTTTACCTAATCCGCAATGTAAATCTGAAGACATTAAATTGTGGGTTGAGGCTGCAGTTTCTCGCTATGTTCGTGAGCTGGAGATGGTTGAATGTTCGGATAACAGTGAAAACATATTTCCGGCTAGCTTGTTTGCCTGCAGATCGTTCGTGATCTTGAGACTCCGATATGTGACTCTCGTGGATGTTCCCTCTACCGTTTGTCTTTCCTATTTGAAAACGTTGCAACTTGAGGATGTGAAATACGGAGATGAAGAATCATTCCAAGCGCTTGTTTCTGGTTGCCCTGTTCTTGAAGATCTAAGTGTGGATTTTGGTGATTAATCTGATTATTACAGTATGCGAGGGTTCAATATTATCGTCCCCTCTTTGCAGAAGCTATCACTCTATATATCTGACTATTGGAATTCATTAGATGGGTATGAGATACGTACTCCTTCTTTGAAATATCTCAAACTTGAGGATTGGAACAAGAGGCCACACTTCTCTTTGTTTCATAATATGCCTGAGTTGAAGGAAGCATATGTCGATGGTGGATCCGTTCGTCTCATACTTCTTATTGGATCAATCACATCTGTCAACCATCTTACAATATGTTCAGAGGTTAATTAGTTTCCCTCTATCGATTGCGAATCTTCAATCTTATGTTATAGTACTAATGTTTTAATAGCGTGGGCAGGAACAGGATGTGTATTATGGTGATGGTTTTGTTTTCAAACAGCTTGAACATCTGAAGCTACATGTGTGCAGAAAGGACTTTTCGAATCTCCTTGCCCGGTTGCTCAAAGGTTCTCCTAACTTACGAGTGTTGGACATCGATTGCAGAGGGGTGAGTTTCTTTGATAAACTGTTTTCTCTTTTGATGACTAATAGTGTTTTTAATGTAATTCTTCTACTTGGTCTTTAGGATTATAAGTATGTGTATTCGCGTAATGATACGGTCTGGAATCAACCGACTTGTGTTCCTGAATGCATGTTGTCGAGTCTACAAATTCTCAACTGGTCACGATACTTTGCGAGACGACAAGATAGAGATATGGCGGTTTATATCTTGGAAAACGCCCCTCACTTAAGGAAGGCAACATTCTGTGCCGATCGATGGGAGAAAGCTAAGATGGTGAAGCAGTTGACACTTTCTTCCCTAGCATCAAGCACATGCGAAGTCGTTTTTTGTCTAAGGACTCCTTGAGACTTGAATCATTATATGTTTTCATTTGTATGACACAGTTCTAATTTCATCGAGAGTAAGTAACCATACCGGATGGTTTTCTGCACCGTTAATGTTGTGCAACGTTAAGTCAGATATGAAATGCATCAAACCAAATGCCTTGTCCACTGTCTCAGCGAGGGATTTTTTGAAACCAATTTTGCAACAGCTTAATCAAATTTGTAACCGAATAAACCGGTCTTGAGGTTTGATTTGGGATCCGTTGCATCTAACTTGACCTGTGTTGTATGTGCTGTATCATAATATATGTTTGTCTACTTGTAAACTCATTTTTACTTACTCAGCTACTCCTCATTCATTTTTTCATGAGCATCTCAAGATGATGATGATGTCTTGCAAGAACTTTGCGGTGTATATAATTGACCTTTGTTGTATTACAAGTAAAAGATCTCGATCCAGAACTTGGTTTTGGTAAGAACCGGTAATCTCATATCCTCTTCTTTAGCTTTTAGAATTTTCAACCAAAAACCGGTATGGTCTTTTAGCACGTGCTTAATAAAGTTACTCGTGTCGTGTGTGCTTCTGTGTCGGTGTCCAAGTAAGCGGATCGTAAAATCTTGACCAGTTTTTGTTATTTCGCGAGTGAAACCCACGCGCCGGCGACCCGGTGATAGATCGGCGATATAGGGTGGTAGGTGGTGAAGTGGGTCTGTGGTTCTGGCTCACCTACTCCAAAGCAGGGGTTGGGGAAAGATAGTGACAATTTTACTTTGTGGTTGGTAAATTCTTTTTAATATTTTCTCATGTTGTTTATTCAAAAAATATTTAAACTATAGTATTATTAGTAATATCAAGTATCATCAACTCGGCTATTTTTAACAAAAAGCTCTGATTCATGATCCTTTTTTTGTTTGTCATTTTCTAATTTAAAACAAAAAAAACATGGATTAACAAGTGATTTTTCTCAAAAAAAGATATATAATAATTTGTCTCTAAGTCAGTGAAGCACCAAACTTGTTGGGATCAATCTGTTACTATAAAGCAGTGAGAAGCAGAAGCCTGCAACAACTTGCCTTTTCTCTCATTCATCATCGATCAGAGCCCAAATTCGGAAGATGAAGGTGATAGATAAGATCCAGTCGCTGGCCGATGAAGGCAAAACGGCGTTTTCCTTCGAGTTCTTCCCACCCAAGACGGAGGATGGAGTCGACAATCTCTTTGAGCGTATGGATCGGATGGTCGCTTACGGCCCGACTTTCTGCGACATCACTTGGGGAGCCGGTGGATCTACGGCCGATCTCACGCTCGACATCGTTTCGAGGATGCAGAACGTTGTCTGTGTCGAGAGCATGATGCATCTCACCTGCACCAACATGCCCGTCGAGAAGATCGACCACGCGCTCCAGACGATTAGATCTAATGGGATTCAGAACGTGCTTGCGCTTAGAGGAGATCCGCCTCATGGCCAGGGCAAATTCGTTCAGGTCGAAGGCGGGTTCGCTTGCGCTTTGGATCTCGTGAATCACATTCGGAGCAAGTATGGTGATTACTTTGGGATCACCGTTGCTGGTTATCCTGGTATCGTCACTTTCCTCCATTTCTTTCCTCCTCCTCCTCGCTGGTGTAATTCTGATTCGAGCTAAAATTGGATTTTCTGTTTTTGAAAATCTCAGAGGCTCATCCTGATGTCATTGGCGAAAATGGCCTCGCCTCGAATGAAGCTTATCAGAGTGATCTTGAGTACCTGAAGAAGAAGGTATTGTTGCTTTGTTATCAATCGTTTCATCAATTTTTGTAGCGGGTTTTGCATTGTGTATTTGAAATTTGGATCGTCTTGGAACAGGTTGATGCTGGAGCAGATCTGATTGTTACTCAGCTTTTCTATGACACTGATATATTCCTCAAATTCGTGAACGATTGTCGGAAAATTGGGATAAACTGCCCCATCGTTGCTGGAATTATGCCGATTAATAACTACAAGGGGTTCTTGCGTATGACTGGTTTCTGCAAGACTAAGGTAAATTTTGATCTTTTAGTAAAACATCACACTCCCTGCAAATGAATAGCCTTAAAGCTGATGATATTGCTGTTGCCTTTCCATATAAAGGTGTTTGTTTGCAAGCTTAAGATATGTGGATTTAAACAAGGTGTATTTAAGGTTTCTTTTATCAGCTAGATTAAAGATGAGAGTGAGTTACTTGATTAAATTATTGTTTTCAGAGAATGTGTTTGTTGGATAATTTTTCAAAGGGGATTGCTTGAGCTGCGTTGCTTTTTGCTATTAAAAAAACGAAGACTTTACATGTGCTTTTGTATGATTGTGCGAGTCACATATTAATGTAGATTCTAATGTTCCGTTCCATATTATAGATACCAGCTGAGATCATGGCTGCCTTGGAGCCTATCAAGGATAATGAAGAAGCTGTGAAAGCCTATGGTATTCACCTTGGAACAGAGATGTGTAAAAAGATTTTGGCTCATGGAATCAAGTCTCTTCATCTCTACACACTGAACATGGAGAAATCAGCTCTTGCGATATTGATGGTTGGTCCTCATTTTCTATTACCTTAAGCATCGTGTAGATTTACGGGAGTATCCTAACTATCGTGGGTGGTGTTGCAGAACCTTGGTATGATTGATGAGTCAAAAATTTCTCGCTCTTTACCATGGAGACGCCCTGCAAATGTTTTCCGTACTAAAGAAGATGTGCGCCCCATTTTCTGGTAAACGCATTTAGTTTCTATTGTTCTGGTTATTCCTAGCCACAGATCTTTAATCCGCAGAGAATATAAGACTTGTGCTTTTTTCTAATCTTTTGAAGGGCAAACCGTCCAAAGAGCTACATTTCTAGAACCAAGGGCTGGGAAGACTTCCCACAAGGCCGGTGGGGTGACTCACGCAGTGCGTCATATGGTGCACTCTCGGATCACCAGGTACTACATCATCTGTAATTGCATAACTCTCTTTCAGGATTTCATAGCAAATGGGTTTCGAAGGGGATTTCATCGATTGGTCTTATTGATTTGCTCCAGATTGTTATATGTAAAATCTTCTCGTGAGCTTCTCCTGCTGAACTAAATGCTTTTGTTGTCAGTTCTCACGTCCGAGAGCACGTGACAAGAAGCTTCAACAAGAATGGGTTGTCCCACTGAAAAGCGTTGAAGATATTCAGGAGGTAGAACATTTCTTTCACTACCACACATTAAACAGCTGTTCCCTCACTTTCACCTGTGAGAAAAGGCAGACGCTTACAATAATCTTGCAAAAAACTGTCACATAACAGAAATTCAAGGAGCTCTGCCTTGGAAACCTAAAAAGCAGTCCCTGGTCTGAATTAGATGGACTCCAGCCAGAGACAAAGATCATAAACGAGCAACTGGTAAAAATCAACTCCAAAGGCTTCTTGACCATCAATAGCCAACCATCAGTCAACGCCGAGAGATCTGATTCCTCAACCGTTGGTGAGCAATAAGTTCCATCTGAACTTTCTTGTCATAACTAGGGCTTTTGACTCAAAGACTTATCAATGTATGATTTGCAGGATGGGGTGGTCCTGGTGGATATGTATACCAAAAGGCTTATCTAGAGTTCTTCTGCTCAAAGGAGAAGTTAGATGCAGTAGTTGAAAAATGCAAAGCTTTGCCATCTGTAACTTACATTGCCGTGAACAAAGGAGAAAACTGGGTATCAAACACTGCCCAATCCGATGTGAATGCTGTTACTTGGGGAGTTTTTCCGGCTAAGGAAATCATTCAACCAACCATTGTCGATCCCGCTAGCTTCAAAGTCTGGAAGGATGAAGCATTTGAGACCTGGTCAAGAAGCTGGGCTAACTTGTACCCTGAAGCCGACCCTTCCAGAAACTTGCTCGAGGAGGTAAGCTAATATTTTTTTCTTGATCCGATCGGATTAGTTAGTGCTCTTGACAATGGTCTATAATGACTTATGGACATTTTGATCCAAAATGCAGGTGAAGAACAGCTACTATTTGGTAAGCTTGGTGGAGAACGACTACATCAACGGTAACATATTCACGGTCTTTGCTGATCTTTGAGAAATTCAAGAAACAATTACAGTACGTCGGTTTCCTCTACTGCTTTCAAGATTTGCTTTTGTACTTTCTCTAAGATATTTTTGGTTTCTACATCTTGTTACAATTATCATATTGATTTGCCAATAAAAGTATTTGATAAAGAAAGCATCAGTTTCATTACCTAGAATATCCAAACAGAAACAAACCTTCGGCTCCGTTAACTCATTTACTTGGTCCTATGAGACGCGAAGTTGTCTGAAACAAAAACTCCCATTCTAACTTCGGAGCTATATATATATAATGTTGGCTTTTTGGGATAAAAATCAAACACCACTTCATGGAGACGCATGTAAGACTTCAAGAGCCATCTCTTTGCGTTGAATGAGTCTCAAAGTGCAGAAATCTCCAACCGCTAAACCGTAATCCCTCGTCAGAGTCCGCCATCCGCTAGAAAACAATTTCGGCTTATCACTACTGTAAACGTAGACCACCTCCCATGGCTTCCCCTTGGGATCATGTATGATAATCTTAGTTGTCTCCTTCGGCATATGCTTCTTTGCAAAATCTTTCGGTATTGTCTGATCAAATGAAATTAAAAAAAAAAAGACACAAGTTTTATTCCAAATCACGTAATATCATTAATCCAAAACCACAAAATGGTTAATCTTACCAACAATAGGAGATGTGATTGCTTGATGGTGAAACTGAATGTTGCAACCGAGGAAGATGAAGAAGCTCCATAGACATTGCTATTCGCTTTCATCTTCGTCTTCTTAGATTCAGCTATTCCCGGACCAACACAGCTCATCTCTTCTTTCTTGACATCTTCTTCGTTTCACACGAGAAAAAATCAATCAATCCGCAATATCAAAAAGTATTATAAAAATTACACGAGAACACTTACTGGAGGAAGAAGAAGCAATGATTGTAGTTCTTCGTGGCCTGAGAATCTCTTTACAACTCTTTTCGTAGATGTTAACGGTTAAACAGTTGTTTCCTTCGTCTGCGAATGTCAGAAACTCTTTGTCTCCTAAATTATTGTCGTATAGAAACTTCTCCCATCCATTTTTCTCCACGAGGTAAGATCCCATGAATTTTGAGAGATTCACTGTCCAAGATCTTCCCCAAACCACCTTCAAGATCACCTTAAGCGGGAAATTCTTACACACACTTGTTCTACAGAACTTGTGTGGAATCAACCTCTTTGGACACACAAACACGAAGAATGAAGATGTCAGAAAGAGAAACATGGCGTTTAAAGCTAAAGCTTGAGACTTTTTAATCATTGTAATAAACCAGGAACTCAAAACAGAAGACACATTGTTCATTTTAGAAGCAAAAGCAGTAAAAGTTTTCAAAGTTTCGACTTTTCACCCTAATCTATTTGGTTCAAGCAAAGAAAAAATCGGCAAAGAACAGAGAGAAATGTAGTAACTCAAGAAGAAAGATAGATAGATAGCTGAAAAAAGAAAAAAAAACTCACACAGACAATGGGAATCATTTAAATCTATGTTCCAATTAGAGCAGGAAACAAATAAATTGTAAGAAGGTGATGATGATGTTAAGAACATGAATACCATGGATTCAGATGATAGATCTTCATCTGCAAGAATTTTGAAGAAGACTGCCTTCTTACTGTCTTCTTGAATCCTACCAAATGCTCTGTTTCTAGCCATCTCATGAAGGCAATTCCTTCTTCTCTTCTCCTTGAGTGTTTTCACTCTTAGTCTCTCTGTCTCTCTCCCTCTCTCTCTCTCTCTCTCTCTCTGTAGCGCTCTATCTTTGGGAAGAACTCTCAAGAGATCCCCTTATGACCTTTTTCATTATTTGATTATACATGAGTTAATATGAAAAAGAGCAGCTCCATGTTATTAATTATCAATTTCCAAATTTGTCTTGATAGTTAAGAGTAAAACTACAAAATCACACAGTAAAAGAGAATTTTGACTTTGTAGACACGCAAAAGAAGAGTCTTTTGCTTGTTTTAGAACCTGAGCTCCCCTCTGGTACAAAAAGATAAAAGGCTTTGAAACTTTCCTCTTTTGTTTTGACTTGGCACAATAACAATTTTACTTATTTTATTTACTTCTTTAATTTTTTTTTACTATCAGCAGACGACTCTAATTGCACTACTAATCTTAAACAGCATCCATATCCATTTATTTATTTAATACAATCTTACGAAGAACATTAGAACTAAACAACAAAAACATTTGCCAGAAGCTTTTTTTCTACAAGTTTTGAGAAAATCGCCATTTCAATAATCGTCTCCTTTGGAAATAATCTCTTTGCAAGTTGGCCGCAACAAGATCGTATGCTCAAACTGAGAAACATGGCTTCCTTTCACATCACACACTGGAGGGCATGGCTACAAATAACCCAAAGAAACCAACTTTCTCCATTAAAAAGTCTTCGTTAACAGAGTAAACGTTCACATCATTTACAAGTTTACCTCAATAATGCCAGAATCACACAGATTCTTTAAAGCCATCAAGTATCTGGTTTCACCAAGACGGTCCAAATAGCGTTTGCAGAAGGCAAGAGTGGAGAAGTTGTTGTTAATGGTGGCAAGGAGTTGTTTCGCTCTTGGTAACCTCAGAGGAACGTGACCCACATCGAAGTTTTTCATGTAATGGCTACATTCTAAGTCATCTCTCACAAATCCTTTCCCTGCAAAACGACACGAGAGAGAAACAATCCCACTTAAAATCTAATTCTGCATTTTTCTCAAAATCTACTTGATACAGTGCCATTTATTACCGGTTGATCCAAAGGTTTCTATGGCATATAATTCACCCTCTTCCATCTTTGTCTGCTCGCCTCCTCTAACGTTAGGAACAGATTTTTCAGCATGTATCTGATAGCGTCCGATGCTGTGCCCATTCAGGTTTCTGATACTTTTCACTGCCCCCCATAAAAGACACAACATTGTTACACCTTTTTCTTAAAAATCCAAACAGAAATTACCAAAAAAGAGTTGCCTTTGAAGTTAAGTAGTTACCTTGGTAGACTTTTCCATTGATCTCTACCTCATAAGACTCCATGACCTCCTGAATTGCAGCACCCACATCACAAAGCCGGACATCGATCCCAGCTTCCTGAGCCAACAAATAAGACACTTATATTACTTGTCACAAATCAAAAGTCTATACTAAGTAACTTCTTTTGAGTGTTTTCTCAATGAGCTTATATGACCTTAGAAAGCTTAAGACCGATAAAGATCAAAAGGAAGAACTTAATATGGTTACAGAACCAAAATTCAAAAAAAACAACTACACGAATTCTTAGAGGCAGAAGCACAAATTATTAGCGACAGAAACAATATGAGCACCTTGATACCGGTATATGTTGCTTCACGGGAGGCTGCTAAGAGAGGATCAAACATAGGATTGAATGCAACAGTAAAAGCTGAATCAACAATGTGCCCTGCCAAAATAATATAAGATATTGTTTTTATGCTGCATTTACATTGAGAATACAAAAAGACAGATGAAAAGTTTTTTTTAGCGTTACCATCAATATGTGTCCCAAAATCCAACTTCATCACATCATCATACCGAAGGACAGTCTTATCTCCAGAGTTTGGTGTCCAATGAGCAGCGACGCTGAAGGTTTCAAGTAAAATTGAGACACGTTGATAGAATGAAAAAACAAAAGAAATACAGAGAAAATGAGAAAGTAGAAGTAACTTATTCAGAGAACATCCTGTAGGGAAGGCGATACCAGCTTGAAGACCATTCTCTGATATCAACTAACGAACAGTGTTCTCTAAGGTCTCACAGATATCAATCATCAACATTCCAGGCTCCATTATGTTTCTCATGTACTTCCTAACTTGGCGATGAACTTCCGCTGCTTGGCGAAGAGAGTTATATATCGGATTTTGCAGCCGCTCCATCTCTCTCTTCTCTTCAGATGTTGTTCTCCACAAATTACTACATTACAAAAAAATAGACTCAGCTACATAGAATCTAAGTCTAGACAAACATTTTTTTTACTGTCGATTTTAAGATATTGCAGATTTCTCACCCATCCTTGTACTGTTGGATTTCACCTTGAGGGAATTCTCCAGAAGGGAAGAGCTCAATAACAGGAATTGAAGGTGGATCAGTCTGTTGAAGAGAACTCTTCTTCTTCCTATTAACAGTCATCAGCTTTTGGAGTTAAAGATCACCAAAGCAAACATTGAAGGGTAATAGATAAACAAAAACAATGACTTCTCACTTGTTTTTATTTTTCTTCTTTTTCTTCTTTGTTGAAGCCTCAGCTAAAAATGATCCAGAAAAATAAAGGAAAACCAATCAATCATTAAAGGTAGAAACTAGAGAAACTCAAGAACCAAACTTTACATAGACTAAGGAATCCCTAGAAATTTAGCTTCTTTGGTAACAATCATCTCGTATAAAAAAATTCAAAAATTTCCATCTAATAAGAATCAAGAACATTATTTTGCTCATGATTAACATAACAAGAAATGACTTACCTTTGATTCCCTCTTCTTCCAGATTATCCTCTTTTTCATCTTCCTTCACTTGAGCAAGATCAAGATTCTTGTATAGGTCAGAAGCTAATTGAGCCTCTTTTCCATTAGAGGAGGACTCGGCTCCAGTATCCTCCTCCATTGGAGCTGCCACTTCTGAGTTTTTGAATCTAACAAGGCACTATACGAGAAATCGCACAAGCTCAATGAGACACAGAAATGATCCAGACGAAGAAAGTCTCTGCTCTTGTTTACTTTTCTTTGAATCAAAAAGTCTGCTCTTCTTATTTACTTTTCTTTTTCAAGTTTTTGTTCTCGTCTTCTTCCTCGTCTACGCTCCTTATTGGGCCCATTAATCAGAGCCCACCAACATCCTCTCGCCTCTGATTAAATTAATTGACAAATCCCCATTGTTTCACGGACAAGAGAACCGTTGCGCTTGTGAGCATTACGTAACGGCTACTTCCCCTATTGTCTCATCTCTTATTCTTCTCCCCCTTTCTCTTCCTCTCCGATCGAGGGTTTTGAAATTCCGCAATCTGATTTGAATCATTTCTGAAAATCCGATTCGATTGTAATGGAGGCGAGAACCGGTCGACCTATTCCAGAGCACCCATCGACGCCGGCGGTAACTGCGCCGGTTCCGGTTCCGGTTCCTCCGCCATCAACGCGACGGCCCAGGGTGAGAGAAGTGAGCTCGAGATTTATGTCTCCCGTTTCTTCATCTTCGTCTTCCTCCTCCGCCGGAGATCTCCATCTGTTGACTTCAAATTCTCCCAGGCATCATCAACAACAGCACCAGAACCATCGATCGATTTCGGCTCAGAAGTCGAGACGCCAGATAAAAATGGCAGACGGCGACGAGAACCGCCCTTCCGAGACGGCGCGTAGCCTAGACTCGCCGTTTCCTCCTCAACACGACGGAGGAAAAAACCAGCATCAGAATCGATCCAAGCCGCTGAAAGAGAACGGACACCGTCTCGACACCCCGACGCCGATGTTGCCGCCGCCGTCCAGATCACGGCTGAACCAACAGCGTTTGCTCACCTCCTCCGCCGCGGCTAGGCTTCTCCGATTATCAGTCTCCACAGACGGCGAAGAAGACAACGGCTCGGATCTGTTGCCAACAACCAGGAGCCACGCAAAGCTATCCAACAATCCCACCGCGTCGCCTCTTCGTCGATCCCTGAGCGACGATTCTTCGTCGTTTCGAGACGTGAGAGCTTCACTGTCGCTTAAGAATGGTCTTGGTTTGTCATTGCCTCCGGTGGCTCCTAATTCGAAATTTCAAGCCGATTCGAAAAAGCAGAAGAAAACTTCAGGGCAGCAAGCGGATGCACACTCACTGAAACTACTCCACAACCGTCACTTGCAATGGAGATTTGCCAATGCAAATGCTGAGGTCAAAACGCAGTCTCAGAAAGCACAAGCCGAGGTTAGTTTCTTATCCTCAGCTCTAAAAATCAGGAATTTGATAGTTTAGCTAATTATATCAATGATGATTATTCCTTTGGCACGACAAAATCTATTGAATATATTTGAAATGTATAAGTTCTGACATGAGCATCAGTGTTAGAAGTAGATGTGTTTAGGTCAATGTTCTTTATGATGGTGGTGATTTGATGGATTTTTGCTGAACTAGCAATTAGTCTCTTATCTTTAATAGTGAATTCTATATCTTGCAGAGAATGTTTTATTCCCTCGGCTTGAAAATGTCAGAGCTGTCCGATTCTGTACAGAGAAAACGCATAGAACTGCAGAGATTACTGAGAGAAAAAGCTGTAAAGGAGATTGTGGAGTCTCAAGTAAGTCAGATTGGAAATATCTTTTATTTCACAGTACTCTTACATCCATGAGCATGTTTGCGGAAACATGTGATTCGTAATAATCGGCGACTAAAAACTCTTTCAACTCTATGCAGATTCCTTCTTTGGAACAATGGACTGCCATTGAAGAAGAATACTCAACTTCACTATCGGAAACAACTGAAGCTTTGTTGAATGCTTCATTGCGGCTCCCTCTTGATGCTGATATCAAGGTATATTTTGTGTTTTCTTGGATCAACTCGGAAGAAGCTTGTTCCTTTTTTTTTTATTGAATACAGATTGCACTAAACACTCGGATTCTTGCTTCTCGAATCCAGGTTGAGTCTAAAGAGTTAGCAGAAGCACTTGCTATCGCCTCAAAGTCTATGGAAGGCATTGTGCAGAACATTGGAAATTTAGTGCCTAAGGTTAGTAAAATACTATCAACGGCACTTCATTAAAATTGTATACTTTCACTACACAAGCAAATGTTGAAGAAAACTGAAACAACTTCCTTGACGCACTTTGCAGACACAAGAAATGGAGACTTTGATGTCGGAACTAGCAAGAGTAAGCAGCAGAGAAAAAGCATCAGTAGAAGATTGCGGAGTTGCGCTGCTTAAGACACATTCATCACATGTATAAACCAAACTCTATATCTACCTATACATTCTGTTTACTATAACCCTTTTGTTGCGTATTCAAGTTTCTGAAAGTCTAAAGTGTCTTTTCTTCTGCAGATTGAAGAATGCTATCTTAGAACTCAGCTTATTCAGAACCACAAGAAGTGTGAACAGCAAGAGAGTTGATCTGTTTGCCTAGAAGGTTACTTTACTATTATGGTCAAGAACTGCAACACACAAGCTTTGAAACTGAAAGCTATTACGGTTTGGTTTCAAACTTATTAGCTGATTTCTCTCTCATATACCCAAAAATAACGATTTTAAGTGTAAATAAATCAGTTGTCTTGTAATACCTGAGTATCAATGATCATTATAGCTTTGTCTGAGGATTGTTATAAGAACAAATTCCTTTCTAATAGGGCTGTCCAATCTGGATATCGGTTCGGTTTTGATTCGGTTTTTTCGGTTTTTTGGTTTTTCGGTTTTTCGATTAGTAAAAAATAGCTACCATTTTAATACCATATCTAGTTTGGTTTGGATATCTTCGGTTTTCGCTTTATTCGGTTTTTAAAAAACTAAAAGTTTTGTTTGGTATAATGTGAATTTTGATTTTTTTTTATACAAAATTAGAAATGGTAACAAATTTTATATGAATCATAGTTTTTATGACTCGGTTAATGATTTAGTGTTCATATATTTATTATGATTTCATATAAAATTGTTTTTTTCATTCTTAATATTTAAGATTAGGTTAATTATGTTGTTTTATTTTAAAATTTGTTTAGACATTACGTTTTCAGGGTTACATAATTTACATACTTATTGTATACTATATATTATTATATTATATTATATAATATTATATTATGATTTAAAATTAATCGATTTTTTCCGGTTTAATCGATTTTATCGGTTAGTATCCAAACCATATCTGCATCCTACGGTTTTGAAACTATTACATCCGTACAGTATATACATATTCCAACCATATGTTCTATTTCGGTTTGGTTCGATTCGATTCGGTTCGGTTTTACCGGATTGGACAGCCCTACTTTCTAAGTATTTGGGTGTTCTAAACTTTCAACAACAAATTGAAAATATCACTTCACATAATTAAATCGAAATAATCCCGAAACACTAATCTCAAGAGGTCCAGAACAGGCCCATTAATCTTGGTCCAGCCCAAATTCCAATATGAAGTCATCACGCGATTCAAAAACGGACGGCTCTGATTTAATCTCATATCCTTCAGCATTTAGACGGCGGCGGCGGAGCAAATTATTACAACCCCGGCGAGATTTGGATCGAAACGAAGAGAAGGAAACCCAATTTTGAAGCGATAGGAAGAGAAGAGAAGCGACGGAGGAGGAACAAAAAGAGGAGCAATCATGGGGATGAAATTTTTGAACAAGAAGGGATGGCATACGGGGAGTCTCCGTAACATCGAGAACGTGTGGAAGGCTGAGCAGAAACAAGAGGCCGAGCAGAAAAAGCTTGAGGAGCTTCGTCTCCAGATCGTGCAGGAGAGGGAGCGCTCTGAGTTTCGCGCTCTTCAGGAACAAGCCGGTCTCGTCCCGTAAGTTTTTCTTCCTCCCTAGTCTCTACGCTCGATCCCAATTGATTTGGCGTGGTATCTAATTTCGGAATTAGGGTTAGGGATTAGAGTTTGTATCTATTGCTTTGGAGTAAATTTTAGCGTATAATCTATAATATGCACCTGCTGGTAGTTGATTTGTTTAATGATTGCGATGGAATCGGTGATCTGAAGTTGTGGTCGTTCCTAAAGTCGTATTTTTTCTTTTCTTCTTTTATCTTTCATGCAGGAGGCAAGAGAGGTTGGAGTTTCTGTATGATTCAGGATTAGCTGTAGGGAAGGGGAGTGCGAGTAGTTCAGGTCATGGTGTTTCGTTTCAGAAAGAAGAGCAGCCTTTAGCCAAAGCTGATGGTAGTGCCAGTGAGAAGCCAGATCAGTCGGGTCCTGGTGCGCTGTTTGAGGATAAGGCACCCTCTGCTAATGATTCTTGGAGGAAACTTCACACCGACCCTTTGCTTCTCATCAGGCAGCGAGAGCAGGAAGCGCTTGCCAAAATCAAGAACAATCCCGTGAAGATGGCTCTTATTCGAAAATCTGTAAGTTCCTTTTGGTTCCTTGTTTTTTTTTTAAGTACATGGAGGGTTTTGTGTGGTGCTCGAGTGTCTGTGCGTTTGCAATTGAAATTGTATTGGATTTCTTTTATGTTTTTGGCTTTCTTACCTTCTATAGCCACTGACCTGTTGGTGAGTTTTCTTCTCTGTAGGTGGAAGAAAAGGGAAAGGATAAAGATGGAGACACAAAGGAGCACAAGAAGAAGCATCAGCGTAAAAGTGCAAAGCATCGTAAGCAATCTTCATCTAGACACCATTCTGATTCGGAGGAAGATTCTGGTGAAGAGAATAACGGAAGAAAATCCCACCATCACAGGACATCAGGGACTCATGACAAACACTATGAGAGACGGAGGTCAGATTTAGACGATGGCTCCAAAAGTCACAATAAGCACTATGAGAGACCTAGGTCAGATTTAGACGATGAGTCGAAAAGAAGGGAAGATAAGCACTATGAGAGACGAAGGTCAGACTTAGAGGATGAGTTCAAAAGAAGGGAAAGTCGTGATAAGAACTATGAGAGACGAAGGTCAGATATGGATGATGAGTCCAAAAGAAGAGAGAGTCAAGATAAGCACTATGAGAGACGAAGGTCAGATATGGATGATGAATCAAATAGAAGAGAAAGCCATAGAGAAACTCGACCGAGTGAGAAATATCGGAATCACTCCCCTAACAGCCGTTTGGAGAGGGAAAATCTTAAGAGTTATGGTCAAGAGGACAGGAAGAGGAAAACTGAGGATCTGGACAACGAAAAGAACACCTCCAAAGAGAATGGATTCCAGAATAGACGCCGGAAAGGTGGCTCTAAACTAACAGAAGAAGAGAGAGCTGCCAGGTTTAAGCAAATGCAAATGGATGCAGAGGTACATGAGGAACAAAGGTGGAGAAGATTGAAGAAAGCCGATGAAACTGATGCAGTGGAAGCTGATAAGAACAAAGTGTCTGTTGGCAAAAACTTTTTGGACGATGCAAATAAAAGTGTCTATGGAGTGGAGAAAGGTGGAAGTTCAACTATTGAAGAAAGTGTTCGTCGCAGAAGTTACTATTCGCAGCGCGGAGCTGAAGCTGAAGGCAATGCGTTTCGCCGCTGATTATGCAAATATTGTTCCTTTGTGTCTTTGTATCTTTGAAACGTAACAAAATTTCGTCAGAATATCTGTCATTTCTTTTGTTGACATTTTATGTTTCTGAGTTTCCCACTTTTCTAGACAGAAGAAGGAAAAGCATTTGCACTCTCTCTCGATATGTGAGGCCTACTAGCCTATTTAAGGCCCATTGTATAGCCCATTTTGATGGTGGTCCAGTCCACTTTTGTTAGTGTGTAATAATAAGATTAACGAGTGGGACGTTGAAATGTGGTATGAGTCAAGCCATATACCCGTGACATATAGTTAGGCATAATACTCCAAGATTCCACTTTGGCACCTTTATAGAAATCACGAGATGAGGCCACTCTTTTTTTTTTTTTTGTCTTTTTGAAAATTTCGTTTCTTTATTTTGTCCATCTTTCAAGTAATGTAAATGTTTTTTGTCCAGTGATTACAAAATTAAAGTTTGACCAATTGAAGTTTGACTTTGGTTTTTTTAGTACAATTCATATTCAAATTTAAAATCAGCTGAATTATAGCCGATTTATAAAATATATATAAAGATTGAAATGAAAAAAATAATAAAAATCATCTCTTTTTTTCTTCTCAAAGATTCGATCATTCGGGGGGTAGAAGAAGCTTGGAAGGATGGTTCACGTGCTGCGTAATTTGTAGTACAATGATGTCGTTGTCTTTTTCCTTTTCTGCAAATTTTCTTTCCCGATAAGGAATGTTTTATTTTGCGGAAGTGGCTATGTAGTCAGGATTCCATAACCAAGATGTAAGCTTTATATCACCTCATTTGTATTTTTACGGTTATGTCAAAATATCTCAAGCAAATAAACCATATGTTACAAATTGGAAATTTCAAACACTGATACGGTTGAGCCAAACATCAGCTAACATTTTGAGTCTTGTAAACTTCTTTGATATTTATTCTTGTTAATGACATGTGATTTTAATACGAGAGAGAGAGAGATGCAATTTGCACATAGTTTTGAAATATCTATTGTAACGGTGCACATAAGATCTTTAATATTTTAAGAAAAACCGAAATAAATACCATGTGAATATTTTGATGAATTTTTTTAAAAAAAATCGAAGAATTGTACGAATTCGCAACAAAAATAGACAATATGTGACTTTTGGCCAATAAGAATTTAATGGCATACGACATGAGAGACGGCTTAGAGTAAAGAAGAAAAGAAAAAAAAAGAGAAATACAAAGTGGGAAATGAAGTAGGAGGAGAGGTAACAGAAACGATAAGGAAAGGTGTGGAAGTGATTGGGATTTGAGACGACGATGTATATTGTATTGTGTCAGTTTGTCGCCTAATAATATTAACCGACAATTAGTGGCTTCGGTTTTTGACTTTTGACTTTTACACTGTTTTCTCACATTGTGGGTGCTCTCACTCCCACCCAATCACCGCCCTTTCTTTCTAATCTTCTAACACTCTACAAATATAAATAAATATTTTTTAAAAAATAAGTGATCATATATTGTAGTGGAACATTGCTCGAATAGTTGACTCAGTAATTTAGTTATTAGTATATGTTTTCTTCTTGTTGTTGCTGCTGCTGCAGCATTTATCGATTTATATGTTTAAGGTTTAAGGTCGCGGTTAGAAAATTAGGATCTAATCGTATATTGTAATTTTATAGTATTAAGAATTAGATATTCATATATGGATTGTGAATACTTAAATTTAATTAAGGATGTAAGATTTAATAATTTTATGTAATTCAAGATGTAGTTCGTAATTTCATTTTAGACTTTCTAAATGTTTAGGTAGATGATGAGAGATTATCATTTTAAGATGTTAAGGCAATTATTTTAATAGGCATTATTAGGCAATGAAAAACATAAAAAACAAAAAAAACAAAAGAATAGTATACCAGTGATATATTTTTGGCTGTCTATTTAGTTTTGATTTAATATGAGTACGATAAATCTTGACTCTCGAAATAAAAACTTAAACTCGGGAACCAAAAAAAATTTGAAATCCCGATGAACCTTAATAAGTCAAAAGAGCGAAGAATGTTCCATTTCAGTAAATTTTCCTTTTCTGTAAAGGTGACAGTAAAACTAATTTTTAAAAAAAATCCTTACCTTCGAATAATTCCAGGAAAAGAATCTGACAAATAAAATTTAACAGAGAAAAGAAAGCAACCAATCTTATGCAGTAGAATCCAAATTCACTTGTCTCCATTTAAAAATCGTCCTTTATGAAGGTTTTGCCAAAGTGTTATTAGTGCCCAGAATTAAACGCAATCCACTTCAATCCAAAATCCTGAAAAGCAAAAAGAAAAAACCTCTCATCTTCCCCCAAAATTTTCTCTTTCTGTAAGAAAGCTTAAACCTTTCTGGGTTTCTTTAACCATGGCCGCTAATTGGACAAGGGTTAGTTTCTTGCTGGCTCTGGTAATAATGACGGTGCCGATTCTCACTTCTTCAGTCGTCTCCGGCGGAAATGGGTTTTCCGATCTTAAAATCCGTACCCAGTTGAAACGACTCAACAAGCCAGCTCTCAAATCGATCAAGGTATGTTGTTCACAGAGATGTTCACAGAAAACCCCATAAATTTTCAATTTTTTTTTTTTTTTGGTGCTGATTTTTAGTAATAATTTCGAATTTCAAACAGAGCCCAGATGGAGATATAATCGACTGTGTCCCAATCACCGACCAACCAGCTTTTTCTCATCCTCTGCTCATTAACCACACTGTCAAGGTTAATAACTTGTTCTGTTTACTCTTTTTTTTTTTTTTGAGTCTCTATGGTTTTTTTTGTTGTTGTTGCTCTTGAGTAATTCTGACATTGTTGTTTGTTAATGGGTTGTTATAGATGATGCCAAGTTTCAACCCAGAGAGTGTTTTTGGTGAGAGTAAAGTTTCATCCAACACCAAGAAAAATCAGCAGTCTAATGCTATAACTCAGCTTTGGCATGCGAATGGGAAATGCCCAGAGAACACAATCCCCATCAGAAGAACGAGAAAGCAAGATCTTTACAGAGCGAGCTCCGTCGAGAATTTCGGTACGAAGAATCGGAAAAGCATCCCTAAACCTAAATCTTATGAGCCAGCTAGTGTCCTTACACAAAATGGTCATCAGGTAATACTTTTGTTGTCATATGTATATGGATTTGAATTAGTTTTGAACCATTTGGTTGTGTTCATTAACCAATTTTCTAACTTTTTTGGGTTTGATATAGCACGCGATAATGTATGTGGAAGATGGTGTTTTCTACGGGGCTAAAGCGAAGATTAATGTATGGAAACCGGATGTGGAAATGCCCAATGAGTTTAGCTTGGCTCAGATTTGGGTTTTGGGTGGAAATTTCAACTCTGATCTTAATAGTATCGAAGCTGGGTGGCAGGTAATTTGTGTTCTTCAAAACGTTTCTGATAATTCTGTCCTGTGGAAAAAGAATGTTTCTGATTCAAAGATTTGTGTTTTCAGGTGAGTCCACAATTGTATGGTGATAGTCACACCAGACTCTTCACTTATTGGACTGTAAGTTTCTTGAATATTTCGATTTCGAGTTTGTTTATCTCTGTGTGTGTTTTTGGTTTATTTGAAGAATCATTATTTTGTCTCCCCTGTGAAAAACAGAGTGATGCATACCAAGGCACAGGCTGCTACAACCTTCTGTGCTCAGGATTCGTTCAAATCAACAGGGAAATCGCAATGGGTGGATCAATCTCTCCTTTATCCAACTTTGGAACCTCTCAATATGACATTACCATACTTATCTGGAAGGTAACACCAACAAAAGATTGATCATTTCGGAAACTATACATTTTTGTTTGGCTCGGTTCGGTTTTGGATGAAATAACCAGTACTATATCTACTTTTAGTAACTTAACTGAAAAATATGATGATTCTGTTTATTCAGTTTGTTTAAGAGAATGCTACCGATCAAAAAATTGTTTTATTAAACTTTAGTTTGAGGAATTTGGGGTTTGGTTTTTTGATCAGGACCCAAAAGAAGGACATTGGTGGTTACAATTTGGAGAGAAATACATAATGGGATACTGGCCAGCTTCGCTCTTCTCTTACTTATCAGAAAGCGCATCGATGATCGAATGGGGAGGCGAAGTGGTGAACTCGCAGGAGGAAGGACAACACACGACCACTCAGATGGGAAGCGGGAGGTTCGCAGAGGAAGGTTGGGGAAAAGCGAGTTACTTCAAGAACGTTCAAGTAGTCGATGGATCGAACGAGTTGAGAAACCCTGATAATCTTCAGGTCTTTACTGATCAAGAGAACTGTTACAATGTGAAGAGTGGCAATGGAGGTTCTTGGGGAAGTCACTTCTACTATGGCGGTCCGGGTCGAAACCCTAATTGCCCTTGAGAGTTAAGATCCGTCTACTTGCTTGCGTTGCAGATCATTCCAAAATTAATCAACTGTATAAAACATATAATATATATATATACACATTCTTAAGTATATTGGTTTCAGATGTCAAGAGTGGTTTTAGGGTTTGTTTATGGTTTGTTTCAGAGTGTTTCTCTGTTTCTATGGAGTGAAGAGAAGAAGATAAATTTCTTTAAAGAACATGGTCCCATGTGTATACTGAAATCTATATGATCACATTAATTAATTGTATTTGTTTTGTATTTGAGCGGTACTTTTTTTTGTTTTGGTGACCTGTGTTATAATTGCCTTGTCTATGTATAACAAAACATGGAGATGGGACTTTTGGATCTTCCATTAATCAGCCAAGTAACAATTTCAATTGGAATTATTGGTCAAACTTCACTATACTAAAAATGATAAATAAATGTATGTTATATTATAATATAGTAGTTGTCACTAATTGAAAGTATCATGGTCTAAATGTCACATACAATTAGTTCAACTGGTGGAATTTGTGAATTGGCGGAAAAGGATGTTTTTGCGCGTGACCTGAAAATTGGTGATACTTCTTCATTTGAGACTAAATCAAAATTTAGCTCCTTTTTTGTGTGTGTGTTTTTAATCAGCGGCTTCACAAGTGTCTTGGAATATGTTTTAGTCCAACTACTCATTTTATCTAACCCACAAGCAAGTCAGAATTTACAATTTAGAGGGTAAAAAAACAAATTTAAATTTGTAATTTCATCTATGCGGATTACAGATCTATCTTCCAGTAGCCTCTGTTAAAGTCAACGAGAAATGTGGGCCCAGAAACCACAAGAGAGTTGACTTCGATCGCGTTGACTAGTTCTCAACTGAAAAAGTATGACCAATTTAACATTTTAAGAGAATAGATTTAACAAAATATTCAATGATGACAAGGGAAGGTTCAACAAAAGAATGTATCAGCCATATTAGAAATTCATGTCTAAATTTAATATTGAACTGATGCAATTACAAGCTCGTGACCTCACGCGGAATGGTTCATGGCAGACTAACAAATGATTATCTTTTATTTGATTTTTTTTTTTTTTAAACTAGTGATATAACTAATCGATAAAGATAACGTCAAAGACTAGGTTACATATATTTAATTGGTTTAGTTAAATTAGTTATATATCGTTTGGTAAAATGTCATTTTATAGTTTCGTAAAAACTATCTGGGTTAACCAAAGCTATGCATGTAAACAAGGGTTATTTAGCTGAGACCCGAACCTCAGTCTTGTGGATTCAAATTTAGTTTTTTTCCAAAATAATGTGACTGGTCAAATTGCATTCGAAAAACTTCATTCAACGACATTCTTTAATTTATACCAAAAAAATATAATCTTGTTAGAAACTTAGAATTGAGAAAAAAATTGTGGTACTAAATACTAATATGTTAGAATTGTTAGAGTTGAGAAGGTGCGGTTTTCTTTTTGTTTCTTTGACACAAAGGTCCTATAAGAATTTTATTTTACTTTTATGAATTATATAAATTTACAAGCAATCTCCTCCTATAAAAGCCAATGATTTCTATCTACAAGTTTTGCTAAGAACTGTATAACCATGATGAGAATGGCCGGTTTGATGATGACGGTAGCTCTGATGGTGATAGCGGTTACAGTAGCTATTTCCGTTGATGGAAACGAGTTCGATCACCATGAAATTAAAATACTTAGACATTTGAAGCGACTCAACAAACCTGCTGTTAAATCCATTAAGGTATTTCATACAAAATTTCATGACAAAAACTTATAAAGATGAATTCTTCGTTGCTTTGATATTTTCCTTTACAGAGTGAAGATGGAGATGTAATAGATTGTGTTCCTATCACCAACCAACCCGCTTTTGATCATCCATTACTTAAAAACCATATTATCCAGGTTTGTTTTCATTTTTTTAGTCTCTCTTTTGTTAAAACACGATATTTTCGAATAACTTGCGATGCAAAGTTAATGCATGTAGATGAGACCGAGTTACAACCCGGAAAGTGATTCTACGTACACCAAGAAAGAGGCAAAGGCTATAACTCAGGTTTGGCACAAGACTGGAGAGTGTCCTTACAACACTGTTCCAATCAGAAGAACAAAGAAAGAAGATCTCTTAAGACCGAAATCCATCAAGAGTTTCGGAAGAAAGTCTCACCAAAGCATCCCAAGAACTACAACCTTTGATCCAACAATAGGTCATCAGGTACATCTACATGCACACACGTCTATAAATTTCCATTGTTACTGTCTTGTGGCTTACAGTACTTTCCTTTTCTTTTGGAGTGGATTTAGTATGCGGTAATGAGTGCGAGGACTGGAAAGTTTTATGGGACAGAAGTTGCGATAAATCTGTGGAAACCATATGTCCAGATTCCCAAAGAGTTTAGCTTGGCTCAGACTTGGGTTGTGTCCGGAAATGGCTCTAGTCTTAACACCATTGAAGCTGGTTGGCAGGTTTGGTCCCTTCTTCATTACATCTTCTTTGTTCTTTTGCAAAATACGTAATTAACTCTATCTTTGTTTTTCTTAATTTATAGGTTTATCCAGAACTGTATGATGATAATAATCCTAGATTCTTTGTTTACTGGACGGTAAGTTCTCTTATATATATATTAAACGCTAATCATTTCAAACTTCCAAGGGTTTACTAGTTTCGGATCAGAGAAGCCTATGTTTATTTAAGGGGTTGACAACCGAAAAAGCACATAATATTGTTATAAAAAGATCAAGACTTCAACTTATGTTTTTGTTTGGTATCGATATGTAAATTCTTAAATCAGGATTTTTGTTATCTTTTTATGCAAGTATCTATAAAAATATATTAGACACTAAGTCACTAATCATTATGAAATCTTTTATTTTCATAAAAAGCGTGATGGGTACCGAAAAACAGGCTGCTACAACTTTCTCTGCTCGGGTTTTGTTCAAACAAGTAATCGATACACTGTAGGTGGATCTTTCAACACTGTGTCACGCTACCGTGGTACGCAGTACGACATCTCCATACTTATATGGAAGGTAATAACATAGTTCCATTTCACGCCTTAACAATATTATTAGATACATATATTCAAGATAACTTCAATCGCAAGATATATATACCTTTTCCCCCAAGTTACCTCTCTATCTAACCTAAAACGGATCATTCGCAATCATTAGGACCAAAGCACAGGAAACTGGTGGCTAAAGATCAATGAAAAAGATGTTATAGGTTACTGGCCTGGCAAGTTGTTCACATCTCTAGGAGATGGAGCTACGAGAGTTGAATGGGGAGGTGAAATCATTAACTCGAGGACCGGTGGGAGACACACGACCACCGATATGGGAAGTGGGCATTTTGCAGACGAAGGGTTTAAGAAAGCGAGCTATTTCAGAAATCTTATGATAGTTGATGGAACCAATACTCTTAGAGAACCAAAGAGTCTTTACTTCTTTGCTGATAAACATAACTGTTACAATGTGGATTCATTTCTTCTATGGTTGACCCGGTCCAAACGTTAAGTGTCCTTGATTTGGATCTGTGTGTTCAAAAGCTTTTGAGGATTTCACACAGATGTCATTTGAATAAGAATTTGTGACACAGTGACAGAAACATATATAATATAGTGGTTTGTAATGCCGTATTATAATCCGTGTTCTGTGTTCAGATTCGGTAGTATGCGAGTTGTATCCGAAAATAAAATGAAATAAGTCATTTAAGGGAAAAAAATCCACGTCATGAAAGATGTTCCTATCTATCGTTTGATTTCAATCTGTTTACAGCTTACAAAGAGTCGAAAGAAAAGAATTCGAGAATAATAAAGCGTATTTAATGAAAGATAACTAGAAACACAGCTGTTTTAGAATGAATTAAAAAAAAAAAAATGTAAACATGCACGTTTAATAAAAAGGGTTGTAGATTATCATTAAACCATGTACGTTATTCCCTGACTTGTTGAGGAATCGTTGGACGGAACTATTTTTTTATCAATGACTAGTTAATTATATCATTATGCCTGTGGAATACAACGCATGAATCCGTTATAAACAATACCATAGTGATAAATAAAACTTATTATTCTCCGTTAAGGCAATTATAAATGTAAAAGGTCTAAGTCTAACATTGATATTTTTGTTTTGTCGTCAAAAAAAATATCATCAATGTTAGACATTTACATCAAACAAACATGTACAATATAACTCTTTAGGAAAATAATATGGCCATATAATTTGTAAATAGAGAGCCTAATGGGTATATACAATATCTTGTCATGATGTTACATGATTCATAACAAATAACTCCAAAGAAATCTTTAAAAAGAAAACAAATAATCTCAAGGATCACCAAGAGAAGTAGTCTACGTATATAGTTAGACGTGCAAAACATTGCTCAACATTATTAATTAATTATAAATTTTTCTCAACTTTGATGATCGAATCAAAGGCTACACAACCTAACAGTGATTTGCGATGACTTTTCGTTTCACAATAAATACCTGACATGTGCTGGTTCTCTCCAGATAAGGCCTAATCTTTGAAGTTTTGTGTATGTGGTTGATCTAACTCAACCAACAATATTGATTCAGTCCCCACTTCCCTTCAATTAGCTCGACACAACATATTATCACAAAGTCATTATTTGTCTTCGATTTTTTGGATTCGTGAAATCAAAATGGGTAACAATTCCTCTGCTCAAAGCTCATCACCATCTTTGCCGATTGATTCCACCTTCGATCTTCCATCTCCATTGCCATCTTGGCCTTCAGGTTCATGTTTTGATTTTACTTTTTCATCCTCTGTTTTAGTTCTGTTTCCATGCTGTGTTTTTTTATTCCTTTTCTTTCAAATTTTTATAAACTTTTGCTGTGAATTTACAGGAGAAGGGTTTGCAAAGGGGAGAGTAGATTTGGGAGGTCTTGAAGTTTGCCAAGTAACAGCGTTTAACAAAGTATGGGCTGTATACGAAGGAGGACAAGATAATCTCGGAACCACTTTCTTTGAGCCATCTTCAGTGCCTGAAGGCTTCTCGATTCTCGGTTTCTACGCTCAACCAAATAACCGCAAACTTTTTGGATGGACACTTGTCGGTAAAGACCTCTCTGGCGACTCTTTAAAACCACCGGTGGATTATCTTCTTCTTTGGAGCGGCAAATCTACAAAGGTAGGGAACAATGGGGGAGAAACTGGATACTTTTGGCAGCCTGTGGCTTCTGATGGTTACAACGCAGTTGGTCTAATTGTGACAACCTCCGCTGAGAAACCTCCACTAGACAAGATCCGTTGTGTCCGTTCTGATCTAACCGATCAATCCGAGCCTGACGCTATGATATGGGAAACTAATGGATTTAGCGTTTCGAGTTCTAGACCCCTTAACAGAGGAACACAAGCTTCTGGAGTCAGCGTTGGCACGTTCTTCGCAAACTCCTCAAATCCAACGTTGACTTGTTTGAAAAACAACAAATTCGACTTTTCTTGTATGCCAAGCAAGCTACAGGTCGATGCTCTGTTCCAAGCTTACGCTCCTTGGGTCTATTTCCACAAAGATGAGAAGTATCTACCGGCTTCTGTCAACTGGTTCTTCAGGAACGGTGCCCTGCTTTACAAGAGAGGCGACGAATCAAACCCGATTCCAGTCGAACCAAACGGCTCCAACCTTCCCCAAGGAGAATCCAACGATGGTCTCTACTGGTTAGACCTACCGGTTGCTTCTGACGCAAGAAAACGAGTCCAAGGCGGGGATTTACAGAGCATGGAAGTGTATCTCCACATAAAACCCGTTTTCGGTGGAACCTTCACGGACATAGCAGTGTGGATGTTTTATCCGTTCAACGGCCCATCTCGGGCCAAGCTCAAGCTCGCCACAATCCCGCTGGGGAGAATCGGTGAACACATTGGTGATTGGGAGCATTTCACTCTTCGGATAAGTAACTTCAGCGGCAAGCTACATCGGATGTACCTGTCGCAACACAGCCGAGGAAGCTGGGTCGATGCTTCGGAGATTGAGTTTCAAGGCGGGGGAAACAAACCGGTGGCTTACGCTTCTTTGAACGGACACGCAATGTACTCAAAACCTGGACTTGTGTTACAAGGCAAAGACAATGTAGGGATTCGGAACGATACAGGAAAGAGTGAAAAAGTGATTGATACGGCTGTTAGGTTTAGTGTTGTTGCGGCGGAGTATATGAAAGAAGTGGAGGAGCCGGTTTGGTTGAATTATATGAGACATTGGGGACCAAAGATTGATTATGGTCATGAAGATGAGATTAGAGGAGTGGAGAAGATTATGGTTGGGGAGAGTCTTAAGAATATGTTTAGGAGTGCGATTAAAGGATTGCCTAATGAAGTTTATGGAGAGGAAGGGCCTACTGGTCCGAAGCTGAAGCGGAATTGGCTAGGTGATGAAGACTGAATCTCCTCTGTTTTTCTTCTTTTAATGTTTGGTTTTCTCCTCTGTTATTTTTTCCTTTTTGTAATGTTTTGTACTCTTTGTTATTGTTTAAATGTTTAATTTTACCAAGTTCATCATTTTTAAAAAATTTGTGATGTAATTTACCATGTTTAAAGGTTTTTTATTTGACTTTACTTATCAGGGTCAACTCTCTCCTTGTCTCGGACAAGTGAAGATACACACAGAAGATGATGACACAAGTAACAAAATCACACTTCCAAATAATTCAAAATCGCACTTCCAAAAACTTTTTAAACATAGTAAATTACATCACAAACTTTTTAAACATGATGAACTTGGTAAAATTAAACTTTTTAAACATGGGAGAAAAGTTCTAGAAGTTATAAGTGATTTTTGACGCGTAACTACTACCAAATGTTCCATATTATCATCTTTAATTTTATCATCAACATTAAGTATGTTAGCCACAATTTTTTATAAACTATGAACTTCTGAGCATGTATCACTTTCACCTAGATAGTCGAATATGCTATTAATCATAACTTTATGTTCATGAATGTTGTTTGGTTAGTCTTCCAAATTCATTGATGTGAAATGTTATTTGGCTCATCTTTCAAATTCATTGATGCGGCATCTACTGAACAAATTTTGCACTGTTGAAAACAATTTGCTATTATCATTAAGAGTTCAATCTTGAGCGATCTGCTTGAGATAACAATCTTTTGTGCAGTAAATTTTGTTTTGATTCATGGTTCATCTCGATTTTCAGTTTGGATTCATGGCTTGTTACGATACTATCAGAATCTGTGAAATCTCGCTTGCCTGTTTTCGTAGATGCAACTGTGTAAAATTTTGTTTCTAGAGTGCGTTTTTGACTTTTGATAGATATAATTTATATTTTAAATTATATGTTTTCGATGAAATATAAAACTGTTAAAATTAGATATATCGACATTTTCTATTATCGAATTTATTTTTAACTATATTATTAAACAACAATATAAAATCTCGCGCGATGCGCAAATCACCGACTAATATAAATAATATGAATATCAAACTTGACTCTTTGTGGTCTTTGGTTTAAACATGTCAAAATCTCAGCCTGACTCCCAGAATTTATGGGCCTTTGAATGCTTGCTTCAACGATTTAAGCTGCTTTATCTGCTTTAGAGCCATACTGAAATTTTGACATGTTTTCAAACATAATCTGTAAGCTCTTGCCGTACTCATCTACATCATAGGCATTGACATCAGACAGATCATCTCCTTCAAATCGGGGGCAAGAAACCAAACTATATTATTAAACAACAATATAAAATTTCGCGCGATGCGCGGATTACCGACTAATATAAATAATATGAATATCAAACTTGACTTTTTGTGGTCTTTGGTTTAAACATGTCAAAATCTCAGCCTGAATCCTAGAACTTCTGGACCTTTGAATGCTTGTGCCCTCGATCTTTTGTTCCCACAAAAGAAGTATCGTTTCTGGCTTATGGGGTTTGCTTCAACGATTTGAGCTGCTTTATCTGCTTTAGAGGCAAGCTCAGATTTTGACATGTTTTCAGACATGATCTGTGAGCTCTTGCCGTACTCATCTACATCATAGGCATTGACATCAGACAGATCCATCTCCTTCAAATCGGGGGCAAGAAACCAGTTAGCTAAATCTAAATGGCTGGCGTCCGTTTAGGGTTTCTCGAATTTTTAGTTTCTTACATCACCATTATAAAGGCAAAGTGACGTCATTTTAATGACTTTAATTCTAGATGGGCCGATGTTATAATTGGGCCTGTAACACAGTCCACTGAAACTCGGTGAGTGTTTGAATTGATGACATCATTTGCTCATGAGGCAAACGTGTTTGTTGTTTAATTCATTTTTTTTTGGCTTAAGTACTTGAATTTCATTAAAAAAGAGTCTGGTTGTAAATATTACAAAGGGTCTTAACAACAGACTATTCCTTGCCAAAAAAAATTAATTCTAATGTTCTTCTTGAAGATTGTATAATATAGTTTTGTTTCTTTGGTTGTTCTTTTTAACACCTAGTGAAGCTTTTTTTAAGGCTTTTTCGGATGTACCTGTCGCAACACAGCCGAGGAAGCTGGATCGATGCTTCGGAGATCGAGTTTCAAGGCGGGGGAAACAAACCAGTGGCTTACGCTTCTTTAAACGGACACGCAATGTACTCAGAAACGGGGACTTGTGTTACAAGGCAAAGACAATGTAGGGTTAATTTTTATTCTTCAAAAAAAAAAAAAAAAAACAATGTAGGGATTCGAAACGATACGGGAAAGAGTGAAAAAGTGATTAATGCGGCGGTTAGATTTAGGGTTGTTGCGGTTCCGTATATGGGAGGAGAAGTGGAGAGCCGATTTGGTTGAACTATATGAGACACTGGGGAGTGGGGACCGAAGATTGATTATGGTTATGAAGATGATATTAGTGGTGTGGTAAAGATTATAGTTGGGGAGAGTCTTAAAATATGTTTAGGAGTGCGATAAAATTATCATCATTTTTATTGCATTTTCGTAATTTTGTTTTATGTGCCTTCCATTGTTTTATTTTTTTGAACCATTTTTGACATTTGTTTTGGGTTTATATGCTAACTAACAATCCGGAAATGTGTTTTTCAATGTTTTGATCATTACATATGATTTTTAATCCATTATTTTTCTCTTACGTGTATTTTTTAAAAATATGTTTTTTTTTTTGCATTACTTTTTTGTTTCCGTATTTTACTCTAAGTTATTAAATCTTCTTAGTAATTTCCATTTAACAAAAAACTATCAACAATTATTATAGTCATGAGCTTGTCAAACAAAAACCCGCAACCTGTTTTACCAAACTATAACCATGAGCATAATTTTTTTTTTTAAAACGTCTTAGGCAAATGCCTTTTGCACATCCCATGAATATCACCTACTTTAATTTAATGTAGCGTATGAAAATACAATTAGTTTTACGTTTATAAAATTAAATTTCTAATTTTAATATTTCTGGTTAACAAAAAAAAAAGAATATTCAGAATATGAGAAAGTAAAGTTGCCTTATTTGACTTTGCCATATTTGAGAATCAACATCAGGGGTCATGCGTGGAAATAGAATATTCCATGCATACACATTTATGTATGGACGCATTATGACCATAGATGCACATGAAAGGAAATGAATTGACAACTTGAAGCTAATTAACAAGAGAGACTGACTTACTCTGATCAGAGGGGTTGTGATGATGTTTTAAGTCATGAGTCGTTTTCATTGATTTTTAAGTCATGAGGGGTTGTGATGATGTTTAAGTCATGAGTCAATTTCCATTAATGGTGTAACTGAAACCACTGAAATTTTTTATCTAATTTCTTAGGTTATAGAATAAAAGAGCAATCTACTCTTATAAATTCCAATTAGAAAAATTATAAAAAAAAATTTCAAAGACCAGTATCTAAAGATTTGCTAAGGAATTACTTGACCATGATGGGAATGGCCGGTTTCACGGTAGCTCTGATGGTGATAGCGGTCATAGTGTCTCCTTGTGTCTCTGGAAAAGAGTTCTCCGATAACCAGGAAATCAAAGTACAAAAACTTTTGAAGCGGCTCAACAAGCCTGCTCTTAAATCTATTAAGGTATATCTTATACAAATTCTATATGCATAAACTCTATGCTTTGATTATTCGCATACATAAATTTCTTGAGCAATTTTGTTCGCTTTAATCTTTCGTTTTTGTTTCTCGGTTGGTTATGTAGAAGTAATGGAGATTGGTCGCTTTAATATTTCTTGCAGAGTGAAGATGGAGATATAATAGATTGTATTCCATTAACTAGTCAACCAGCTTTTGATCATCCCCTGCTTAAGAACCACACCATCCAGGTTTGCCTTCATTTTCGGTCTCTCTTTTGTTTATACATGCATGATCGTGTTGAAACGGGAAGATTTCGCACGTAGATGAAACCGAGTTTTATCCCGGAAAGTGAGTCTACGAACACCAAGAAAAAGACAAAGGCTACTCAGGTGTGGCACAAGAGTGGAGGGTGCCCGGAAAACACAGTTCCGATAAGAAGAATTAAGAAAGAAGATATCTTACGAGCAAAATCCATTGAGAGTTTCGAGAAAAAGACAACCACAAGCATCCCTGAAGATACAAATCCAAGTACAAACCATGAGGTACACCATTTATGCATTGTCCTTGTGTTTTTGTTTTTGTTTTCCACCATTTATGCATTGTCCTTGTGTTAATTAATATCTTGTGGCTTAAATTACACTCCCCCGCCCATTTGTTGGAGCTGGTTTAGTACGCGACCATGAATTCCATGAATGGAAAGTATTTCGGGACAAAATGTGTAATAAATATCTGGAAACCAGAAGTTCAAGTTCCCAAGGAGTTCAGCTTGGCTCAGACTTGGCTCGTGTCTGGAGCTGGCAATACTCGTAACACCATTGAAGTTGGTTTGCAGGTCTTTCTACTTTTCTTTGGTTCTCCATCCTTAACTACATCTTGTTCATATGCAAAACATCTCAACTAACACTACCTTTGTATGCCTTAATTTATAGGTTTATCCAGAAAAGTATGGTGACAATAATCCTAGATTATTTGTCTTCTGGACAGTAAGTTCCATTTTCTATTTTTCAAAAAAAAAAAAAAGTTCCCATTTTCTACCCTAAATAAACATACTAAAAATTTAGGATTACATTTGTAGACTGTTTGTTAAATTTAAATATATAGACTGTTTTCTACAACAACAATTTTTTTTTTTTATAAATACCCTATTTTGTTTTAAGAAATTTGAAAAATACACTGAATTTTTTGATCTTTAAAAAATACATCATTTTAAAGATAAAAATACTAAAATATCATTACTTATAATTTAAATATTAGTTATTTAAATTAAATGGTTTAAAACTATAAAACTGAAATTCATAATTAATTTAAATTATTTAATTTTAAATTATAAATTTTATTTTAATAAATAAAAAAATTATATATTATTTTTTAAAATTTGTTTGATTTCTTACAAAGTCGATTTATTATAATTGTCGACTTATTTTAAAACAAACGAATTATATGTTTGTTAGTTGATGTTTTACGTGTTAACTTGTTATAATCCGTGACTTAGTTTTTGTACTGTTGACTAGTATATTTTATCTTTTTGACTTATTTTTTCATGCTATAGATGTATATTGTTTTTGTTAATTTTTAGATTATATTGATTTTTTAACTATCGATTTATGTTTTATTACAGTCAACTTTTATTAATTTGGTCGACTTGTTTTAGAACAATCGACTTATATTTCGGTTGATTAATTTTGTTACTAAGTTGATTTATTATAATTGTTAACTTATTTTAAAACATATGATTTATATTTTGTTTGGTTGAATTTTTATTGTGTTGACTTGTTATAATTGTTGACTTAATTTTTGTATTTACCAATTTGTATATTTAATTTTGTCGATTTATTTTAGAATAGTCGACTTATATTATAACTATTGATTTAATTTTGTATTTGTCGGCTTATATTTTATTTTCATCAACTTCTTTTTTCTTATGGTAGATATATATTGTTTTTTTATAAAGTTGACTTGATTGAACTATGAACTTATATTTTATAGCAGTTTATTTTTTATTTTATTTCGGTCGATTTTTTTTTTTTTTAATTATATTTTAATTGGTCGATTTTTCAAAATTTTAACTTATTAATAACTATTGACTTAAATTTTATTTCATAGACTAATAATTTATAAGTCATTGATTTTTTAACTATTTATTAAATGATGTTTTTATGTAAATATATATTATTTTAAAATTACAAATTTTTAGAGCAAAAAAATTATAAAATAAGAAAATAATATTAATCAAAAGAAATTAATTAAATCTGTTTTTAACTTTTTCATTTTAGTTATAAATAAGGATTAAACTGTCATTTTGTAAAAATATAAAGTATATTTCAAATTTTCAAAGAAATTGGTATAAGTTTAAAATTACTGATAAAATATAAGGTATATGATCAAATTGAAAAAATTTACAGGATATGATCAAATTAATAATAAAAAGATTTAAAACTGTCTCTCTTTTTTTCGAAAATAGGCCGATGGATACCAAAGAAGAAAGTGCTACAACACCGAATGTCCAGGTTTTGTTCAAAAGAGCAATCTTATCACTGTAGGTGGAACCTACACTAGCGTCTCACAATACGAAGGAGATCAATACGAGCTCTCCATACTTGTCTGGAAGGTAACATCGCTGTTAAAAATGTTTCACGTGTCATCTCTCCTGAGTTCAAATCCGCATGCATGATGCAGAAAAAGTAAAACAAATTTGAGTGGTGGATGAATTAAAAAAAAAAAAAATACATTGGGGGCCTTTCATTATATTAGTGGTCATAAACTCATAATAATAGCATTGTACGAGTTTAAAGCCATGTCCTCCCTGGTTAAACAATATGGGATATATTAAATTGAGTAAGTTGCCATCCAACACCCAAAACGGATTAATGTCGATGATCTAGGACGGCGAAAACTGGTGGCTAAAGATTGGTGAAGAGGTTGTCGGGTACTGGCCTGGGAAGTTGTTCGATTCTCTAGGAGATGGAGCTACGAGAGTTAGTTGGGGAGGTGAAATCGTGAACTTGGAGACTGACGGGAAACACACGGCCACCGATATGGGAAGTGGGCATTTTGCAGACGAAGGGTTTAAGAAAGCGAGCTATTTCAGAAATCTTATGATAGTTGATGGAACCAACACTCTGAGAGAAGCACAAGGAATTTACCCTTCAGCCCGTCATGATAACTGTTACAACATTAAGGCAGGAGCTGCTGGAACTTCCTGGGGGGTTAATTTCTTCTATGGTGGTCCTGGTCAGAACGAGAAATGCCCTTGATTTTGGATCTCTGTGAACTCAAACCATTTCACATGTCTGTAATTTGAATAAGAAAATGTGGTAGTCATGATTTAAGAAAAAGTCCATGTCATCGTAGTTAATATTATGTGTGTCCTTAATAATATATACATATGTGTGTCCTTAATAATATATACATATGTGTGTCCTTAATAATATATACATATGTGTAAACAGCTTTTCAGATTTCACACGTCTGTAACTTGAATAAGAATATGTATGTTTGATAAAATACAGTTTCTACATACATCATTATTTATATATGACCTAAATCTAACGTTAGATTTAACAGTTAAATATAACACGCGCTGTTATTAGATAAGAGTCCCATGGTTCACAAAAACGACTCCTAATTAGCGCCTAATTGCTAGGCAGAGATATTCCGACACAATTTAAACAAAAAACTCAGCAAACAAGTTGGTCATCCGATTAACCGATGGATTTTTGGTTTATGTAGTTCATTAGTTTGACCAATTCCATAGAATAAGGGGGCGTTATTCTTTATGCATTTTAGTTGATTTATAAATTCAAATAGGATTTACATTTTTTTGTAAAAATTTATTGATTTCCAAATTTAATATGTGAATTTTAATTAGTATTTGTAAATTAGTAGGTTTTACTTGGGATTTTAAGTCTCCGGGTAAGTAACTTCAGCGGCAAGCTACATCGGATGTACCTGTCGCAACACAGCCGAGGAAGCTGGATCGATGCTTCGGAGATCGAGTTTCAAGGCGAGGAAACAAACCGGTGGCTTACGCTTCTTTGAACGGGCACGCAATGTACTCGAAGCCGGGACTTGTGTTACAAGGCAAAGACGATGTAGGGATTCGGAACGATACAAGAAAGAGTGAAAAAGTGATTGATACGGCGGTGAGATTTAGTGTTGTTGCGGCGGAGTATACGAAAGAAGTGGAGGAGCCGGTTTGGTTGAATTATATGAGACATTGGGGACCAAAGATTGATAATGGTCATGAAGATGAGATTAGAGGAGTGGAGAAGATTATGGTCGGGGAGAGTCTTAAGAATATGTTTAGGAGTGCGATTAAAGGATTGCCTAATGATGTTTTTGGAGAGGAAGGACCTACTTGTCCGAAGCTGAAGAATTGGTTAGGTGATGAAGACTGAATCTCCTCTGTTATTTTCTTTTAATGTTTGGTTTTGTTAATCTATTATCTCTGTTTTGCCTACTTGGGATGAAAACAAATGTTTGTTTTTCAGTTTATTAGCGCCTTAGGGGGTATTTCCGAAGACAGTCTGTTTCCTATTTGTGATGTTTTGTACTTGTTCACGTTTAAAAGTTGTTAATATTTCGCCATGCCTGTTTTTTTTTCCTACTTACTACAGATTATTTATCCCGTTTGGTTACCGTTTAAAGTCCAATTCAAACTACAACATAAAAACCAAAAAGAAACTAAAATTACAACTATCATGTTTAACTCTTTTTATGCGCGTTTAGCTAGACAATTTTATTTGTTAAAATAAAAACTAGAATAAATTAAATGACGATCATTATTAATTAGACTCGATAAAAAAAAAATTTAAAAAACTCCTACTGATCAACATTCTACGGCATCTAGTATTTGTTTTCTTGACGTGTGTAGTTTTACCACTGACAAATCTACCACAAGTAATATAAAATTTCTAAGCAATAATTTGAGAAAAAAACCAAAAAAAAAAAAAAAAAAAAAGAAATTAAAAAAAAAATTAAAAAAAAAAAAAAAAAAAGATTAATAAAAGATAAAAAAAAAAAAAAAAAAAAAAGGATAAAGAACCAAAAAAAAATAAAAAAAAAAAAAAAAAAGAAAATAATAAAATTTTATAATATTTGTAATCTATTTAGTTCTCCAAAACTATCCAGCAACTAACTTGGTACATGTGTTATATATGTTAAAATTCAAATATTCGGTTCAATCAGCAAAATTTTAAAATAATTCAAATATAGAAAAAATCAAAATTTAACTAAAATATCGCATTTTTCTTAGATAAGTTGTTTTTCTTTCTTAATTTGTTAAATTACAATACTTCTATTATGTTCAAGTCATATGGTGAATGTTTATTGGTTTTCATGGTTTCATTACTGTAACCACTGAAATTTATAACAAGATGATGAGGTCTTCAAGCACTAATTTCTTAAATAATAAAATATATATGACTATATGAGCAATATACTCCTCTATATAAGTTTCGAAGAGTAATATCTAATTGTCTTGCTAAGGAATAAATATAATTATCCATATGATGGGAATGGCCGGTTTCACGGTAGCTCTAGTAGTGATAACGGTGATAGTCTCTCCTTGGGTCTATGGAAAAGAGTTTTCCGATCAACGGGAAATCAAAGTACAAAGACTTTTGAAACGGCTTAACAAGCCTGCTCTTAAATCCATTAAGGTATTTTATACAAAAATAGTTATAAAAACTAATATTTTAATATTTGGTATATTTAACCAATTTTAAATTTCATATATATTAATAAAAAAAATGAAGGTGATAAGTGAGTGGCATAAAATTGTGAATTCTTACAAAATAAACGTTAGTTTCTAGTTTTTCTTCTCAGTTAATATAATATATAAGACTCCATATGCATCATAACTCCATGGTTTCGATTTTATTTTTTGGATTTTCGGCGGACAAAAATGAGAATAATTTTTGGCTTACATATTTTTTACAGAGTGAAGATGGAGATGTTATAGATTGTGTTCCAATAACTAGTCAACCAGCTTTGGATCATCCTCTACTTAAAAACCACACCATCCAGGTTTGCCTTTAATTTCCGTCTCTCTTTTATTTATACTTGCGTGATCATGTTGAAACGGGAAGTTTTTGCATGTAGATGAGACCGAGTTTCATCCCGAATGGTGATTCTACGTACACCAAGAAAGAGGCAAAGACAATAAATCAGGTGTGGCACAAGAATGGCATGTGTCCAGAAAACACTGTTCCTATCAGAAGAACAACAAAAGATGACATCTTACGAGGAAAATCTATTGACAGTTTCGGGAAAAAGACTCAGCAAAGCAGCCCTGGAGACCATGAGGTACACCTTTTATGCATTTTCCTTTTGTTATTTACTCTCTTGTTGGGAAATAATATATATTTAAATATTCAATAGTTATCTAAATTTGTGTTATTACGTATTAAGCTATTATCATAAAACACAAATAACATCTGGCTGTACATACTTTTACATCATCTTATCTCGTATCAACGTTTTTTTATTTAACGTTTAAAAGATCTCTGGTTTTTTAATTAACACTTTTCCACATTTTTGGAGCTGGTTTAGTATGCGACCATGATTTCGAGAGGCGGAAATTATTACGGGACAAAGTTTGTAATGAGTATTTGGAGACCAGAAGTTGAAGTTCCCAACGAGTTTAGTTTGGCTCAGACTTGGCTTTGGTCTGGACATGGCTCTAATCTTAACACAATTGAAGCTGGTTTGCAGGTTGTACTTCTTTAGTTCTCAATCTTTAATTACATTTAATTCTTCATATGTAATTTTCTTTTCAATTAACACTACCTTTGTTTGCCTTAATTTATAGGTGTATCCAAGAAAATATGGTGACAATAATATTAGATTATTTGTTTCTTGGACGGTAAGACCATCTCCATTGGTTGAGACCTATATGGATATCTAAAACATTTTTTAATATAAATTTTACTTATTTTTTTTTCTAAGAATTCTTAATTTGATTTTCATTTTTGGATGGTCCATTGGTAAAACCCATTAGGGGTTTATTAAAAACAAAACAATTATAAAGTTATGTTTTATTTTAAACAAAATACAAATCGAAGAAGAACTCCATCACCGTCACGGGAATCCACCGATTCACCGCTCGTCCACACCGGACCAAATCCACCACGCCGTCGAACACGGGAAGCCGCTGCCGGAGAGGCACGTGAAGCGACACAAGCCCTCTCAACGCCACCGCCTCGCTGTACGGCGTGTTGAAATTCATCGTCGTGGTCGGTGACGTTGCGAGCCTTCATAGCTGCGGCGAAGGAACCGGTCCCACCGCCGACGTCGATTCCGAGTCGGAAGACGGAGTTTATGGATTTGGCGATCTGGAGTAACTGCGAGATCGGGAGATCGAGCTCCGATTTGTAAGAAGAGAACTGAGATTTGGATTTCTCGATGGAGAGATCGAAACCCAAATCGGGGAACTTGGTCAAACAGTCGAATGTCTTGAAATTTTTTTGGTTTTTTATTCTTTACACCCATCCAACAATTCGTTGACACGTATGGGTTTTTAATATTTTCTAAAAACTCTTCCTTAAGATACGTTCGCTAATCTAATAACCTATTAATCATATTTTTTTATTGTTTTTAACTTTAGAAACTCATTAACAAACCTCTAAAGAACGCTAATGGAGGTGCTCTAAGTTCCCTTTTCTAGAAATTTATATTGTGTGACCTTGAACATATTAAAACCTAACTATTTGAAAGAAAAAAATATATTGTTAGCCAAATCATTTGAAGTTTTTAATTAATCGGTTCACTAGTTTTTAATTTCTGATCAGAACAGACATCATTCTCTTGCATATTTTTACTTTATTTTTTTTTATGGAAATCCATAAATATTTTAGAAACTAATCATCATGGAATTATTTTGGGGAATAGAGCGATGGATACAAAAACACAGGATGCTACAACAATGATTGCTCAGGTTTTGTTCAGAGGAGCAACCTGATAACTGCAGATGGATCCTTCTCTCAAGTCTCACAATACGACGGAACTCAATACGGCCTCCCCATACTCATATGGAAGGTACTAACATATACTATAGTTTTTTCTCCTTTTTATTTTATTTTTAACAACAGAGGCAGATTGAGAAAACATAGTTTTTCGTCTTTTTTATATTACTAACATATGAATCTATATTATATCTCAAGATATTCTATCTATTTTATTTAAATTTTTAATTAAAAATCATTCATTAACCCCAGTTTAAAGTAACAACAAAAAAATCCAATATTATAATATATTCTTGTAAGAGTAGCTAGAGATACATTTTTTTATTCATGAAAAAATTTATACCACTTATGAATTATATTTATTCATCAAAGTATTTAAACGACTTATAATTTTTTTTTGTGGTTGAAATTTATTCTGTATCTAATGAGAATATTTTTAGTTAATTCTTGATTAAACCAACAAAAGGGGGAAAACAACAAAATTGGGTGCACATTTGATGGGTGCATACAATAGCATTGCATGAGATTAATGCCCCGTATCCCTAGATTATATATGCATTTAAAGCCAAAAGTGGACTTGACGTCGGTTATTATTGAAGGACTCCGGAAACTGGTGGCTAATGATCGGTGAAGAGCTTGTCGGGTACTGGTCTGGCTCGTTGTTTACTTCTTTAGGAAATAAGGCTGATGGAGTTTATTGGGGCGGTGAAATCGTAAACCAAATGACCGGCGGGAGACACACGTCCACCGGTATGAGAAGTGGGCATTTCGCAGACGAATGGTTTAAGAGAACGAGCTATTTCAGGGGACTTATGACAGTTGATGGAGCCAATACTCTGAGAGAACCACAAGACCCTTACCCCTCTGCTACTAATGGTAACTGTTACAACGTTAGACCAGGAAAGAGTGGGACTTCTTATTGGGGGACTTATTTCTTCTTTGGTGGTCCTGGTCGGAACGCTAAGTGTCCTTGATTTGGATCTGTGCTTTCAAAAGCTTTTGAGTATTTCACGTGTGTGATTATAAATAAGATCATGTGATCGATAGTCGTGAATTTTAAGAAGAAAACAAATTCACGTCATCATAATTAATCGTCCTTCGTATTATGTGTTGTGTGTCCTTGATAAGTGTAAAAGCTTTCACATACGTTTGTAATTTGAACTATGATATATATATATGTGTGGTAAGATCTTCATATTATAGTTAATTGCTCTCGATCTGGCCGGAAGGCTTTTTGTACATGTTTCTATACAAATCATTATAGATGAATTAGATCAAACAATTATATATACCATGCTGTTATTAGATAAGGCCTAATGTAAAGAGAGATGATAGGATTATCCGGTCAATGTGTTGACTTTGGGTAATGATATTTTTCTTTATAAAATGTTTGTGACAGCCTTTTCCATTATTTGATCTATATGATTGAACTTAATATATAGCGTTGCAAAGATGTGAAGGTTATTGAAGGACCGATTTCTAATTAGCAAATAAACATACAAACAAATGTTTTTGTATTTGATGTAATAAAAAATCATCACTTTTTATTATATAATGTTTTTTTTATTAGCAGCACGTTTTTTCTGTTGTTGGATTAAGTAAACTGTAACAAGTCGTTGTCACTTGTCATCAACATTTTAAGTGTTACCTTGCACGATATGTAAATTGCAGAAAAAAGAACAGAGAAGGATATACTAAATTTCTGTATATTTAGAATAAAATCTTGCACGACACCTTCCGTTGGATCCATCAGCTTTGACTTCTACGTTTACGTTTGCATTTTTCTCATTCACAATGAAGAATATGCTTTACACTTATCCTCTTTGGCATTTAACTTCTCTTTCTGAAGTTCTCTATATTCTTGATGAGTCTAAGTAATCGACACCAAGTATTTATAACCCATGACTTCAAGTTTCCTCTGTTGAAGTATCTGCAAATCAATCTTCCCATCTTTCCCTTCCGCTATCCGAAAATGGGAAACTGCCTTTCAATCTCGGATCCTTCGCTTGACGATGTAACAGAGAAGATTCTCAAAGCACTTCCCGTCGAAACTCCCTTCAAATTTCCCTCACCATTGCCTACTTTGCCTCAAGGTTTGCATTATCTTAGGTTCTTCTTGGTCTCTCTCTCTCTCCATTGGTTTGATGATTTTAGATTTGACTTGCATCATCAGGTGGCGGGTTTGCGAGACGAACCATTGACTTGGGAGGTCTCGAGGTAAGTCAAGTTTCGACATTCAACAAAGTTTGGTCCACTTATGAAGGAGGACCAGACAACCTCGGAGCTACATTCTTCGAACCATCCTCAATCCCTTCCGGTTTCTCCATTCTCGGTTATTACGCTCAACCAAACAACCGTCGACTTTTCGGTTGGGTGCTCACAGCTAGAGATCTCTCAAGCAGCAACACCTTGAAACCTCCTGTAGATTACACACTCGTAGGAAACACCGAGTCACTCAAGATCAAACAAGACGGGCCTGGCTATTTCTGGCAGCCCGTGCCCCCTGATGGATATCAAGCCGTCGGTCTGATAGTCACAAACTCCTCACAAAAGCCTCCTCTAGACAAACTACGCTGCGTTCGATCCGATCTAACCGAACAATGTGAAGCTGAAACATGGATATGGGGAACAAACGGAGTCAACGTTTCGAGTCTAAGACCGACCACAAGAGGAACACAAGCTACAGGTGTCTCTGTAGGTACATTTACTTGGCAAACCCAAGATTCCTCTCCTCCATCTTTATCTTGCTTGAAGAATACGAAATTCGACTTCTCTACAATGCCAAATGGGTCCCAAATCGGAGTACTGTTCCAGACTTATTCTCCGTGCATCTATTTCCACCCAGACGAAGAATATCTACCTTCCTCTGTTAATTGGTACTTCAGCAACGGTGCATTGCTATACAAGAGAGGCGAAGAATCAAATCCAGTCCCTATCGAATCTAACGGCTCGAATCTTCCACAAGGCGGATCAAACGACGGATCATACTGGCTAGATCTTCCGGTGGATAAAAAGGGAAAAGAGAGAGTGAAGAAAGGAGACTTACAGAGCGCAAAAGTGTATCTCCACATCAAACCAATGCTCGGAGCAACATTCACAGACATAGCCATCTGGGTATTCTACCCTTTCAATGGTCCAGCACGAGCCAAGGTCAAATTCATCAATCTGCCATTGGGGAAAATCGGCGAACACATTGGGGACTGGGAGCACGCGACGTTACGGATAAGCAATTTCAACGGAGAGCTATGGCGAATGTTCTTATCGCAGCACAGCGGAGGAGTTTGGGTCGACGCTTGCGATTTAGAGTTCCAAGGAGGAGGAGGAAGCAACAAGCCTGTAGCTTACGCGTCGCTTCACGGGCACGCGATGTATCCGAAACCTGGGCTGGTGTTACAAGGAGACGATGGGGTTGGGATAAGGAACGATACGGCGAAAAGTAAAAAGGTAATTGACACTGGATTGGGGTACGAGGTGATTGCGGCGGAGTATGGAGACGGAGACGGCGGAAGAGTGGCGGAGCCGCCGTGGGTGAATTATTTCAGGAAATGGGGACCTAAAATTGATTATAACGTCGATGAAGATGTTAAGAGGATCGAGAGGCTATTGCCTGGGTCTTTGAAAAAGGCTTTTGTTAATTTTGCGAGGAAGATTCCTGATGAAGTGTATGGTGAAGATGGGCCTACTGGGCCTAAACTCAAGGGAAATTGGGCTGGTGATGAAAGTTGACGTATTTAATTGCTTTTTCGTTAAGACTGTTTGTCTGTTTGGTTTGATTCTTTGTTTGTTTTATCAAATTCTTTGCAACTTTTGTGTATACATTTTATATTTACAAAGCTTGTTTGATTATAAAAACCAAAAGTATTGGCAAGTTACGAACGTTATATAAAACATTTTAGTCTGTGTGATTTCTTGATTTAAAAACTTGACCCTCAAATACAAATTAAAATCCTCTTGAAGAATAAGTTCTACAACAATGGAGTCCCTCAAAGGAACAAGATTTCCTATTTTCAAACTTACATGAGTTTTTCATAGCTTTCTCTTCCAAGTTTAAAAATCAAGAGATCCGCATTGTTTGCTCTCTATAGATTTTGCAGCAGATGCAGGCTTCTTTGTATCCTTCTTATGATCACCATTCACGCCTCGCGATCTTCCAACACCCATCTTAGGCAAACCACGGTTCAGTCCTTCCAACAAAACACAAGCTTTGCACCATTTCTGCATACCATTTGTAATCCAAACAAGCAAACACTATTGTATTAAACACTGATTATTACGCATACAATTGCCTTGATGTGATAAGATCATAAGAGAGGTCTTTTGTTTGCAAGTCTCTCTCACCTGGCTAGAAATATACCCGCATCGCTCACACGTCCCTTGCTCAGGCATCTTTGTGGTTGTTGCGATTCTAAAATCTTCACCAGACTTTATGATGTCTAGAATCGCCCTTGGCCTGCAGTTTACATTAAGTTAGAGATCTCTACTTCAACTTATTTAGTTGTAGCTGATATTAACAGAAAGAAAAGGTCGAGCAAGAAAACCTTAGTCTTTCCAAATCTTTGATGAACTCACGGGCGAAGCCACGATACGCATTAGGAGAGTATATACCTGCAAATTCGATTAATCTCTTAGCCAAGGAATGAGAGAGACTAACTAGCCATACAAAAACAACCAGAGATACTGCTGAAATGAAATTCAAGAACAGAGAAAAAAAAACTCTACAAAATATTGAAAATGCACACTTACATTCGGTGGAGAAGTAATCCAGCTTCTTGAAATAAGCATACGTATATCATATGTTAAGGTATCACAATTTCTGTTGTTGACAAGTTACAGTGATATAAAACTATCGATGTTAGGGAAAGAAAACAATTTAATAGTGAAGGATATATGACAATCTCCTTCTCGTATGTATACTTGAAAGGTTTACATCTTGGAATGGGACCATCTTCACCAGTAGTAATCGATGTGCACCGACTTAATCTACAGTAGCCAATGTTACAAAAATATAAATTAACTGAGGGACGAGAGAGATTTCTCAATTTTCAATCAAACCATCAACAAACACTTACCTAGCAATATCCCCTCGCAAAATGTTCAAGAGAACGGTTTCTGCTATATCATCTGCATTATGTCCAGTGACCAGCTTATCTACTTTCAATAACGCAGCTCCTCGATCAAGTGCCTTCAGATCATCAAACAAAAGCAATAACACACACAAAGAATCGCTGTTGTTATGCAGAGTTCTTAACAAATTGTAGAACAAAGGAAAAAAGAAATTTGCTCCTCACCTGTCGACGAAATACACCGCAAAAGGTGCAGTTGTTCTTCAAACCGATCATTTTCACAATCTCGTCCATTGTCCATCCATACAAATCTTTGTATGAAAGAATCTGAAGAGGCAACCCATACTGAAAGAAAAAAATAAAGAACCCATCAAATGAAGGAAAAAAAAACTCCATAAAACGATCACATACTACACTTAAAATTCAAAAAAAAAAAAAAGAAGCTTACTTGGACTTCATTTCGTTTAACTGTCTCAAGAGAGTCATCGCGATAACCTGTTATCCCTTCATCTATAGACAAGAGAAAGAGGTCCAGCCCGTAATTGTGACGTCTGTTTAGTTCTGATAACACATACGCCAAAACTGTGGAATCTGCACAAAGCCCCCAGCTTTTTGGGTTATTTGATGAAACAATGAAAGATCTAAAGGTGCAACAGAAAAAAAGTAGTAGCCAAAAAGATCAAAGCAGAATCGAGGAATTCGCAAACAGTTTAAGAAAGTTACCTTTTCCACCAGAGGCACCTATAGCAACGCGTTCACCGGATCTGAATAAACGATTCTCAACAATTACTTGATGAATCTCCTCCTCAAAGACCTCATAGAAGCACTCTCTGCATATCTTTAAACACACATACTCCCATCATTTCTCAATACAGAAAACTAAAAGAGGAAAACAATAAACGACTTGGGAGAGACACTGAAACTGAAGATTGACACTTTCCGCACCAGAATCTATTTATCCGATTCCAAACAAAAATCATAATCCAAACCAACGAACCAGAGCTATAATTTTGACCCGATTCCAGATAGAGATCATTATCTAAACACATGGGAAGGGTTTCGGATTTACAAAGAGCCAAACTTTACAGTACTGAAGTTGTTCCAAGCTTTCTCCTTAAAATCTTAGATAAAACCCAAAAACACGAGATTTCAAAAGTTACCTGTTGAAGGGTTTTGGGTCGTTTGAGGACGGGGCGTCTCTGGCTGCATAAGCAGCAGAGGCGTGTTGCTCCTGGTTTCTTGCTCTTGGCTTCGCTTGCCTCCATGTTTACCGGAGCTCAGCTCAGCTCCTGCGGATGAGAATTTCCGGAATTAGTCGGCGGTGAAAAAAAGGCCCTAAACTCGGGGTCGCATAAAACGACAGCGTTTTTGCACAATCGTATACATGGGCCTTATAGGGCCTTGAAAATCCAGCGATACACACTTTTGCTCTCTTTAGTTTGATAACAGTTTGATGTCAAAAAAGGAGAGTTTGATAACAGTTTAATTGGTAGATTCTTGAATGTGATCGCATAGAATGCCATCAGATGATAACAATGAAAACAACGAAAAATTTAGTTTGATAACAATGAAAAATTGGTTTTGAATTAAATCTTAACCACATGAAGCTTTTTGGTATTTTTCAATACCTAAAGCAAAAGCCATAAACTTATTTAGTTGTTCCGATTGTTGAACAAGCTTCGGAATAAAATGTTTGGATTTGAGATCTGTTTTCTTTGCAAGGATGAAGAATCAGCAAAGAAGAGATCCTATGGTGACGTTCATTTACATTTACTCCTACAACTTATCTTGCTTTTGGGCACGTTTAGTTTTTCTGTTTTTTGTTATTTGGATTACTCATTAACTCATACTCTCAAATCATGAGTTTCGCACTCGTTCCATAAAATGAAAGCAAATTCAGAGAGATTTCTACCCAAACCTTCATGCAAGTTAGTAGATTCTAAGAAAAAAAAAAGTTAGTAGATTCTTGTAGTTGGAGATGGAGACATCAAAACCTCATTATGAACTCCGAAACCACCAACGATATTTTTCAAGAGGTTGTTGTCCTCGTAATCTCTGCAACGACCAAAAACTTCAACGACAGGTTCCTTTGTTTCCTCCTCCCCTTACTCTGTTTCCTCATGCTCTGTTTTCTCATGCTCTGTTTTCTGGTACTCTGTTTATCGTGCTCTGGTTCATTACTTGCTTTGTTTTTGGTTGTTCTGTTTCTTTATTTGCTTTGCTTTCTCTTGCTCGGTTTGAAAAAAAAAAATCAACTTGTATTAATTTTTTTCAAACTTAAAGTAATTCTGGTACAAATGCTTTTTCACTGTGATCTAACCTTATCCTTATGAACAACCTTATCCTTATGAACAAAAAAAATATTTGAGGATCGAAACATATCAACTAGTAAACCAGTTTGTGTCATGTGTTTAACAGACCAGAAATGTTGCAAGTCTTCCTTTATGATCACTCTAGTAGCAATGGTTGACACAGAGGCTTCAGTATTGTGCTATCGAGTTCCATAAAATACGTGACAACGACTCCGATAAACGAGCATACAGCTGGTACAAGTCCTAACCCATATCTTGTCACCGAAAAGTGAAAACTTTGTTTGATGTTAACATCGACTTGTGGTGAAGTGCTGCCTGCACCATTTTCCAAATCACACATCCATCAACAATTTTATCTGAGTTAAGATGATACTAGTAAGTAAGAAAGTAAAAAAAAACTTACTTTGGTGTGACTGAAGAACATATAAAGCAAGCCCACATGACATTTTGTCTAAGAAACTTAAAGACCCGCAAACGAAAGCACATCCACCAAGTTCTGAACCAATCAACACACTCTGCATACTAATTGCTGTCACCTGTAAAAATTGTGATTGCCAAAAGATCGATATTTTCAAGTTTCTTTACAACACATGAAGACATCAGAGATATAGCAGAGGAATGTCTCACCAGAATCAATGCGTTTGCGATGCCGATAAAGACAGAGATCGCGTACATGTAAGAGTTAATGCCTCTAGGCAATAAGAGGATCGACACACCGCAAAACATCCAGATAATACCACCGGCACAATAATATGCCTTGAGGCGTTTTCCATTCCACGGAATCTCCTACATTGATGGGAAAATAGTAAGTTCACATAAAAGAAACAAAAAAAAAAGTTTTAGAGATGGAAGAAGAGGGAATGCGTTTAAACTTGTTGCAACCTGAAGCATAACCGATACAACGAAGCTGCAGATGTAGATTATTGCAGGGATCTGAAAATCAAGAACGTTGATCACTGATCAGACAAGTTTGATGATCATATAGAGACGGAAGCTTATTGCAGTGATTCTGTTTCACTTACCAGAGCTTTAGCGGATTGAGCCATTTGGAGGTCATCAATAACAAAGAATGCAAGATATGCCTGAGAATATCAAAAACGTCATCCAAGAATGTAATGTAAGTATCTGATCAAATACAACAAAAGAAGCAAGAAAAAAGATACAGAAACTAACCTGTGACACATTCAATACTAGTCGAGTTAGGAGATAAACCATAGCGACTTGATAATATAGGATTTTACGGAACCAATAAGCCCATGGTATTCTTGCTCGGCTAGTTTCTCTTGGATTTATCCGCAGCCTAAGAAAACCAAACTCATTTTCAATCAAATGTAAAAAAGTTGATTTAAGCATTTTCAGAGAAAAAGTGTGCATTACCGTGGTTCCTTTGTCCCCATGAGAAATATGACCACAAAGCAGCAGCCAACGGTAATGGATGAATAAGCAATCCAACGATACTGTAGACTTTAAGCCGGACTTAGAATCATAAACTTTTGATATATATATAGATGCAAAACAAGTCGATAAAAGTACAAACCTGTGTTTCGGTATTTTCTTTTGTATCAGCCTTGCTAACACCAAATACAACTAAAGCAATCGCGTATAAGCCTAAATTAGCAACCTGAAGAAAAAACATTCGATGGCAAAGTTAAGAATAAACTGAAAAAAAAAGACATTTTCTTAGAGCACAGATAAGACTGACTATAGGGGAAAGAGCTGACCATGCTAAACGCGTTACGGGAGCTTGTTAGTGCTACTCTGCTTGTTGAGTTCAATGTAATGCAATTGACCATAGCCCTACAGAAAAAAACAGATTATGAAAAATGAATATCTCACCGAGTAGATTCGAGATTACGCTGAAAAAGATAAGCTCGAAAGAGAAAAAATTGGTTTACATGTGGGAAACCTGAGTAGCGGCCCATCCTATATTGAAGATAGCTGCAAACATGCTGTACGAAAACGTTTCGACCGTTAAAGAGTTACTATGGAGGATCGAACAAGGCAAACAACCGCCGAAGACCGAGGAAAACGAGATAGCCACTAATAGGGATCCTCCTGCGTGCCAAATCTTGAAATGCCCGAATCTATCAATCTGTCATGTGAAGAAGAAGAAGAAGAAGGCAGAGATGTGAGATTAATAGACATTGTTCATCCTTACTTTAAGCATTACCGTAGAATAAAATATATCACTTTTGACCTCAACTTTAGATTAGCGTAAATGACATGAGACTAAAAGAACCTTAAAGTCATTGAAGTAACACCTAAAAACCAGATGAAATTGAAAATTCAAGTTCCAAAAAAAAAGTTTACCAATTCACCAACGAAGACTGTAGCAAAACCATCAGCAACTTGACCAGAGAGCATGACAATTGCAGCATCTCTACAGAAACAAAACAAAAAGAAGCTTTGATAATCTCACTAATCGAGATTTAGGTTTTTTTACAAAAACAAAAAAACAAAAAATCAGGAGGATTTATTTACCTCGGAGAGAGACCGATTTGGGTCAAGAACAAGAGGAGGTAAGTGAACCAACAAGAAGCAGTAATGTCGTTGAGCATATGCCCAACTCCATAGAAGAGGACAGATAATCTTCCAAGTGGTTTTGTGAACATATCATCTTCATTCTCTCCGACAACAACCGATGACGTCATCAAAACCAATCGTTTTCAAATTTTCCTTCTACAATTCGAACCTGCAAAGGCGTGCATGGAAGACCCATCAGGAATCTGAATTACCCAAAACCTATAGTTGACTCATAGTATCTGAAAAATACAAACTTTCGGATTGAAGAACTTGAGGATGAGGAGGAGGTTTCAGAAAGAGAAAGGAACAAACTTTCGTACCTGTAGAGCGAAACAAAAAGAAACTTCCGATCCCAGAATCGAAATTGAATCAGATCATTTGTACTAAATGATGGATTCGAGAGATTTTTATGAAACGGGAAACAAATAAAATAAAAATGAAGCAAAGAGAGGGAACGGTGAAAGTCCGTGGGAGCTCAACGAGAAACTTGCATCCTTGTTTTTGATTTCTCTTGCAAATGACACGAATTTACTAAAAAACCTAATTTTATTATTTTCTTCCATTTTTTTTTTTTTTTGACAACTGTTATCTTCTTCCATAAAGACGTCATTTCCTTTTTATTTCTCTGGGATTTTCAAGTTGAATATTATTAATGACCAAAGAAGAATGATAAAAAAACAAAGAAGGATAATAATAATAGAAAACTCAAACGATCGTGACGAGAGGGAGAGAGACAAAAGATAGTCTGGAAAATTGTGCGGTCATGTGATTAATCGTGGATTTGGGTATGGGAGATTTCTGGATAATAATAGGTTCCAACTATGAGAGATATATATGGTTCCTACAGATTCTTCGAAATCTAGTTGTAGTTGAATATATATACATATTTAAGATTCTCTGCCAAGTGCAAACAATTACTTATACTAAATTATTAGTTTTATAATAATTTAGCATTTTCATAAGAAAGAAAAATAGTTCCGGTTGCCGAAATGTTCGACTAACTTAATGAATACAAAAATTCAGTGTTTATTTTTCAAATAAAAGATTCCAAAAAAAATTGATAAAACCATACGAGACACAGAAAAAACTGTCTTACAAAATAGTTGAGAAGAGTTGTCACGAAACAGTAACTGCACAAAACAACGTCGCCGCAGTTGCACAAATCAACGTCTCATGCTTTTCGTTAATGTTTTTATACGAGGATAAAAATATACAAAATTACGAAGAAATGGGCAACAACTTCGAGCCTTCGCAAAGAGGTCCGAGTCCTACCACTGTTGTTCACATCGTCGGATCCAGCGGCCGGAGAGATGCTGGTTGGCTCAGTGGGCGAGCCAGTGGGAGCAGAGGCTGGGCCGAGTTTGTTAATTGCTTTAGCTATCTCATAGAACACTTGGGCTTCTGGAGAATTTGGATCCAAGAGAAGTAAAGCTGAAACACCGATTCCAAAAACAAAAAATTATGGGTTTGAGAATTCTATAATCATTTTTCTAAAACTGGTTTTTAATATAATAAAAAAAAACATGTGTAGTGGTTTGTGGACGTGGAACGTATCGTTACGTCGCCATCCGAATTCTAAATTGCATAATAGTATATGTTAGTGACAACAACAAAAATATACATACGACTAGAAGTGTATATGGTGGATTTTGAAATCAATTAAGTATGTGAATCTATGGTGAGTTACTAAGTTATCATTACAATAAAAAATAGGTCTAATTAGTGAGAAATAAGTTTTCTAAATGCCCACAACAAAATGTAGCATCCAGCTAACCAATAGATCCACAAGTCAAAGAGTTTTCAGCAAATCCAACCAGAAATAGGCAAATAGCAAATATGATGATCGTGCTGCATGTTTACGTCGTGAAGTTGTAAAGAGGTACGAACCAGGGCACTTGGTGACGTTAGCAGTGCGTGGCATAAGGAAGGAAGAGTGAAAGCTATAGAGGCATTGATCTGGTTCTGGAGACCCAACTCAGGATCATTCCTGTCTTGTATGATTACACAAATACAATTCTTGTCGGAATTTAGAATCTCTTTGACGCCGGAGCAACAGTCCGGCGTCGGAGCTCTTGATTGTCCTTTCATGTAAGGAAGACACGTGGCCATACCAAGGCGTTGTTTCCTACAAGCTTCCTTGTCTATCGCCTTTTCTTCTCCATCAGCCACCACCACCATTAAAGCTACTGCTATTGCCACTATTGTAATCCTCCTTGATTCCATATTTTTTTTTATAGTTATTCTGATTTGATTAAAAAAGTTTGTAAAGAAAAATGTGAATCTTTAACAAACAAAAAAAACAATAGATCTCAATTATCAACATCATTATCTCCCTTTTTGTTTTTGTTTCTTGTTTTGTTTCTTTGTTTGGCCGACCTCTTTTTTTGTTTCTTTTGTTAAATTCAATTTTCAACTTAAAATCATTTTCAATTTTCTCGAACAGAAAAAAAGATTATAATTATTGAATTCAAGTTTTCTTATTCAAAGATTTTTCTTTTATGATCGAAAATATAAAAAAGTAAAATAATTTTCGTGGTTGCTATTCATCATTTTCATTTGTTATCAAAGTGTCAAATTGATACCCGAATATACCTTTATTGAAATACGTGTGTATGCAGTTACAGTAAGCAAAGCCACCATACTTAGGTGGTGATTGGTGTTTGGCTGTTAGGGCTGTCGAAGATTTTACCGCTTGTACACTTATACAGACCATTTTAAACCAATCAGACTTTTTTTTCCTTTTATTTCTCTACAGTCTTAATTGTCGACTGTATTTTTTTACTCTTTCAATTTTGTTTTTTCTAAAGTCAAATAAGACTTTTAAGTGGCTGTGAGATTCTTTATTTTATTTAATTCAATTTTTCCATTAAAACTCTTTTGTAATATTAATTAAACAAATTTATTTATAAAAAAAAATATTTATCACAATATAAATAAAATCAAATAACAAAACTAGCTAGCAGATTATTTAAAGTAGTTTTTTGTTGCAAGAAAAATGATAGTCTATAGTTAATTTAATTCTAAACTTTTGTACTTTTAATTATTTTTATATTGATTACTCATATTAATATTTAAGTATGCAAATTTATTATTAGTTTAATAATTTTGACTATGATATGTAGCAAATGTTCGAGTTTGTTTAAAATATCATTATATATATATATTTAAAAGAGGTATAATTTATATTTTTAACAAAAAAATAATATGTATAATAAAGTAATAGTTTTTACAGTTTTTATCGACAATCAGACTTTTAAATTTTCTTAAAATAACAGTCACAATTTTAACCGTCAAAACTTTTACAGTTAAAAGTCTACAATCACAGCCTACAGTCACAGTCGTAAAACATTTCGATTAAAGCAGACGGGACATCGAAAAACTGTAGCTCTGTCTTATTTTGAGTCATACAACCAAAAAATTGAGAAGATCTCTCACCAAGTGGAACTACATTCATTCACAAATCAAAACAGTAACTGCACATATCAACGTCACCGCAATTGCATAAAACCAACGTTACATACCTCCTTTTTTTTTAACTATTATTATTTCATACGAGGATGCTAATATACAAAATTACGAAGAAATGGGCAACAACCTCGAGCCCTAGCCATTTTTTAGAGAAGCTTTGAGCGTGGTTCGAGCCTGGCAACGAAGCAGTCCGACCACTATTGTTACCATTATCAGATCCTGCGGTCGGAGACATGCTGGTGGGCTCAGGGGCCGAGCCAGTGGGACCAGAGGCTGGCCCGGTTTTGTTTAAACCGTTTGCTAACTGATAGAACACTTGGGCTTCTGGAGAATTTGGATCCAAGTGAAGCAAGGCTGAAACACCCATTCCAAAAAAATCATGAGTTTGCTAACTTTTAGTCTATAATTAATTTTCAAAACTTGTTTATTTTTTTAAAAAATATATATACATACAGACTCTGTTTTTAATTTCTTAAACTGGAAATATAACGTCTCAATTCATGATGGTCACAACGTCATCAAAAAAATGCAAAATATCAAAACTTACATGATTTCAAGTCTTACACTACAACCATCATGGTATTTTATATGTTTATATTAAAAACTTAGATTTAGCTAGCACACATTTTTTTTTTTTGAAAACACTAGCACAAATTTTTTAACGACTAGTTTTCACCAATCCAAACACAAAATAACTACTATACAATGAAATTGTAGAGAGGTGATTAAGGTACGAACCAGGGCACTTGGTGACGTCAGCAGTGGAGTGACATACAGAAGGAAGAGCGAGAGCGAGAGAGACATTGATCTGGAGACCCAAATCAGGATCATTCCTGTCTTGGATGATCACACAAAGACATTTCTTGTCGGAATTGAGAACTTGTTTGAGGCCGGAGCAACAGTCCGGCGTCGGAGACTTTGCCTGACCTTGCACGTAAGGAAGACACGTGGCCATACCCACCAGCTGTTCCGTACACTCTTCCTTGTCTTTCGCTTTATCCTCCGCAGCAGCCACCATCGTCGCCATTATTAAAGCTATTGCCAGCACTAGAATAATCCTCCAAGACGGCATTTTTATTATTCACAATTTAATCCTCAATGTTGTTGTTTTTTTTTTTGCTAAGTAATCCTCAATGTTGTTGTTGCACTCTCGTTACGATTTATATAGCAGTCTTAGCATTTTTAGGGGTTTTTTTTTTTTTTTTTTACTTTATTAAGTTATGTGATGATTGTATGCGTTGTCGTGTCGAGAAGCTCATCGAAGCTTTTTTTGTTTTTCCTTAATTTATGAGAACAGTAGATCGTCCTATGCAGGCCCGGCTCAAAATATTAACGAGCCTGTGCAATTTTTTTATTTTTGTAGTAAAACAAACAGAATTTACAAAAAATGGACCCTAATTTTTTTTAAAAGGCCCTAAAATCTAACCAATTTTTGCAAAAAAAGCATGTGGACCCTGTGCAAATGCACCTTAGGCACATGCCTAGAACCGGGCCTGGTCCTATGTGAATGTCTCATACATATTTTCAGAATTCATTCCATAAATAACAGCACACTATTTCATTAGGACGACCTTTTGATTTAGATAAAATTCATTGTGAACTTATAAAATTCATACAAATCATACTTTTTATATAAAAATGTTGTGGCCATGCATAACAGCATAAGTGGTGGAGTGGAGAAAGCGAGAACGGACCACTACACCAACCCACTGAGTGGTAATGTCGACTCAGTGATTGACTTTAGTTTTGTGTGCGTTGACACTTGGCAGCAGTCTAAGCCCTTTGAATTGAAACCTACAAGCTACGAATCCATGGTGTCATTTATGACGTCACTTGACTCTGCTGATAAAAAAGCAACACATCTATAGAGTTTAGGGTAACTCATTTTCCTAAACATAATCTCACATTGTTTACCACCCAAACCCTAGGATTTTATTTTATTTTAGTTAACCAAATGGTTACATCAATTTTGAAGTCCAACATAACTTCGTGTAAATCAATTACTAATTCCAACTTTTAATCAAAAGAGTAAGTTTCCATTTGTAGTTAAAAAAAAGTATGTTACTTAATTAGTTGTTTTTAACTAATTACATTACATCACAATCACTGTCATTTTCTTATATTCAATAAATTATATCCGATATCAAAAACTACGCCTAGAGTTAGAGAAACCAACCCGGTTTTGGTTCATGCAATTATTTATGGATTACGGAATTTTCCACTAGAGGATAACTCATTTTACGTACCATAGATATATACGGCCCATTTGCACAAAAAGAAGATATATACGGCCCAAAAGAGTAAAATTGTTTATCCGGGCCCAATACGATTACAGATTCTTATTATCTTCAACCGACTCATCATCAGCTTACATACTTAATTAATTCGGTCCCTGAAAATTATCCTGGCGCAAAAACAAAACCGGAGAAAATGGGAGTAGTAGTGATCGATGGATCGACGGTACGGTCGTTTGTGGCGGACGAGGAGCAGTTCAAGAAGAGTGTAGACGAGAGGTTCGCTGCTCTGGATCAAAACAACGACGGCGTTTTGTCGCGATCTGAGCTACGAAAGGCGTTCGAATCGATGAGGCTATTGGAGTCGCACTTCGGCGTCGATGTGGTGACTCCTCAGGAGGAGCTGACGAATCTCTACGACTCGATCTTCGAGAAATTCGATACGGACAAGAGCGGTTCCGTGGATCTGGAGGAGTTTAGGTCGGAGATGAGGAAGATCGTGCTAGCGATTGCCGACGGGCTCGGTTCGTGTCCGATGACGATGGCGTTAGATGACGATGATGATAACTTCCTGAAAAAAGCGGCGGATCTGGAAGCTTCGAAGCTCGAGAAGAAGGCTTAGTGATGATGGTGATGGATGATTTTGGGAACTTTTTTAACTGTCTTCGTCTTCGTGGTTTGCTCATGTACTCTTCTTGATGTAAGCAAAGAAGTGTATGAATAATAATAAAAGCTTGGAGCTTGTGAAATTTTAGTTGTTTTAGATTGGGGGAAACCCAAAGATTTTGGAGAAATTTGAATTAGTGTGATAGTAGAACTGTTGGAGACTTTTAGTTTGATGAAATGGGAAGATGAGATTTTTGTTTCATGGGCAATGTGAAAACTGATAAAAATAACAAAGAAGATGAATTTTAGAAATCTTATTAAATAATTCGAAAACCAAAAGCATTTCGTCGCCTGAGAGATTCGAACTCTCGCGGGGAAACCCCATGTACTTAGCAGGCACACGCCTTAACCACTCGGCCAAAGCGACTGATTGATCAGAGATGAAACTGTATTATTAAATAGTAAGTTGGATAAAATCAAACGTATTTTTTGTTAAAAAAACTTTCGATTTCCCTAATGTTTTATTTGAAAGTATATTTTTGGTTTCTATATCTGTTAGATCGAATAGGAAATTATATATCAGCTAGTATTAATGTCACCAACTGTGTATACAATCCGGATGCCAGTTAGTCAGTTACAGGCGAAAAATCATTTAAACAAATTTAAGGAAAATCTTATTGGATAGATATTAGCAAAACAAGAAAAGAAAGAGCCAATACAATTTGAGAATTTGACCAGTACCTTAAGAAACTAATGAATGCTCATAAATCTCAAAATCTTTTTGAACGAAAGGTACCAGAACTTACGTTTTTTTTGTTTTGAAAATGGCCTTTACGTTACCAATATGTTATTATAAGAATCTAAAGACAACCCTGTTTATCTACATTTCCTCTACCACCACTTTTCCAATGTCGTCCTCCATCACTGAAAACCAATTGGAGCGGCGGAGTTTCACGTGTCCTGGATGTGGCATCGTCATTGGGATAATTGTTTCGCCATCTTCCTCTTTTTCTCCCCACTGTCCTCTATGCAGTCTCGTTACCTCTTTTTCTTCTTCTACCCCTTTTGAAGCTGCTAGTTTCTATGATAGCGAAGACGAACAGGAAGCTCGATTTCCCGATTCCAGCGAATCGACATCGACCTTTGAGATCTCATCTTCAATGTTGTGTTGCTCTTCCTCAGATGATGGTACCTTACCATGCGCCATATGCAGAGAAGATTTCGTGGTAGGAGAATCTGCTCGGAGATTGCCATGCAACCATTTATACCATTGTGATTGTATCATCCCTTGGCTCACAAGTCACAACACGTGCCCTCTCTGTCGGTTCGAGCTACCGTTTGCAGCTAGTGGAGACGACAGTGGTTTGAGCATGTGGTTCGACGATGTATTGGCCCTAGAAGATGATGACTTGGAAGAGGATATGGGAGTCGTCACTCTCGATTTGTACCAAAGTTTAGACGGCTAAAATTATAGATTTACTTTGATTTTAATAAATGCTATCTCTGGATTTACTTCGTTTTAAAATGAGATTTCATAGATAAATCTTCTTTTTATAATGAGTTTCCTATATACATATAGTTTGCATAAAATTTATGTATAATTCATTTTAACAATTTTATGTTTAAAATTTAATATAGGCCTTTTCCTCCTCAATTTCGCGGGAGATTATTAAAAAAAAAAGTAAAATTTTAAATGAATACAATATTTTCTCATAAAAACAGAATTTCACTTATACATCACGTTGGACATGTATATTGAATGAAAACTAAAGTATTTAAATAGATTGCCTATATATATACATATAGTTTGCATAGATTTGTTTTTCAACAGTTCGCATAGAACAAATCTCCCAGTCCGCGTAAGAGCATTATATAATGACTAAAAAGATATTTTTCCCCCAAATTTATATAATTCACCTAATTAAAAAAAAAACATACAGCTATTTATCTGCACAAATATATATCGAATCTCTGAGATTTATATAACCAAACGCGCCAATATCAAACATGTTTTTTTTTCTTTTATAGATGGATTTAAATAAGTTTTGACTTTTAAATCGATTGACGTTAGTATTAATAGAATAACTATCAATTTTTTCAAAACTAATATGACCTCTCCCTATGATCATAGGCTATTGTTTACAAGAATTAATTAAACAGGGTCAAAACCACCAAATAGTGGCATTGTATAACTAGAAAGCAAAACCTTCATACTTAGGCCAGCTGAGCTACAAAGGTGGACTACATTGGTGGTGTATTTCAAGAGAGATTTTTTTTTTAGTTTATATGTAATTTTGTAAAAGATGATAACAGAAGCAAATATGCTGTAATTTTTTTTGATAACGACTAGAAAAAAAAAATTCAATTCCGTGGGTAAGTTTTTTTTAGGAGATCTCGACATATTCCGAATTCCACCAATTCGAATCTCCTCCATATGATCTAAAATAACTTTTGAAATAAAAATAGATCATCAACTTACACAAAGTCAACGGAGGTTAAATTCACCGTGTCGATCGCTCTCGTTTGCTTCTTTGGCAAAATAAAAGTCAACTATTATTTTATGTGCTTGCAACTTTGATTTTTCTTTCATTGTAGGTTTGTATGTCATTTTTTTTTTTTGTGTATAAAAAAACAATCCTTTCGTGCGTCTGCTTATCTGCAAAACTTTTAAATAATTAAGTACTTAAAAAATAAACCAACGAGAAAACAGATTTTTGTTTTGTTTATCAGCACACCATGGCATATATCTGCGTCAACACCTCAGACATGTGTAGATGAATGAGCTCATGTATATGTAGAGGTGTCTAAATACATAGAGATGATAATTAATTAAATGGAAATTAAGAACTTTTTAAGTGGAGTTGGTTAGTTTAATTGGTTAGAAGCAGTCTGGTTAGCAGTCTAGGTAATTGTTTTGGTTTTATCAAATCTGAATTCTAACTAAATAAGAGGACATGAAAACTAATGATCTGAATCTAGTGGAATATTCATGTTTGTCTATTGTTACCTTTGTATCGTTGTAGATCTTTAACAACAACAAAAAAGGATCAGAAATATTAAAATTGCATAAGATTTGAATTTGGTTTTCAAGTGACAGTTTCCTGAGTCAGATTTTGACCCCACTAAACTAAAGAAATCGATATTAAAATTGCATAAGATTTGAATTTCCATCTACTAATATTGTTATAAGTTATGATAAAGTTAAATTCTACGTACGATGTCTCATTAACCAAAAGAATACAACCAGACTATAATCATTTGAACTCATGTAGAGACGTCCAATATCATAAGCTCATAGCAGTTAAACAAGAATAACACTTGTAAAAAAATATACATGTATATTAAAATAGAAAAAAACATAATAATTAATTAGTTTTCTACAGACACTACAGGAACCCAAATCCCAGAAATCAGAAAATAACAAACATGCCGACAATTAACACTTTTACACACCCCAAAAAAAAAATCCAAATTGGTGACCAAAGATATATGGCTCACGCTATCTATGCTTAGGTATACATTACATTTTATAATACTATACTTTAGATTTCTCGTCAGTTGGTTGATCACAATTTATAAACTCATATACATATTGTATTCCGACTGTAGAAAATATATCTAATATTTTTTTTATATATATAATAACTAAAATGTTCTCATGTAATTAATATGATATATATACACTTCAAATTTTATTAAATCAAGTTGTTGTTGTGTGTCATGGAGGGCAGGTCCATCGTTGTTTCGTCCAACACCTTCTTTATCATTTTGATATTCAAGTTTGTTGTTAATTTAATGTTTTTGACTAACCAACAATCCTATATATTTAAACTTATATATCTATATATATAATCAACCAACCGCCGCAGTATTATTCCACGACATACCAATTATTTTTGTTCAAACTACACATCTCACAAAAAAAAGAGAGAGATCAAATCTTCCATCAATCGTTTTTAGTTTTTTTTCTTTTCTTTTGGGTTTCTATTTTGAATGGTGAGAGAATCAATGGAGATTACTCAATATCATCAAAGTTTTAATGAAGGTTCGACTTCTAGGGTTTCCATGAACAAGAACTCACAAGTAATATCCAAGATCAAGCCCAAGATTCGCATCATCCATATATTCGCACCGGAGGTCATCAAGACCAACGTCAAAAACTTCCGTTCACTCGTCCAGAGTCTAACCGGAAAACCAGCGGCAGGAGAGGCAAAAAACGGTAAAAAGAGAAACAGACCGAGAATTCCGGCGTCTCAAGAACCGGTTTACGGAGATCATCAGCCGGTTAACAGACTTTCGGGTTTCACCGGTTTATTAGCAAACGGAGGAAACCATCAGGTGAAAGAAGAATGGGGATCCGGTGATCAGAGTACTTCGAACACAAACACTTACTTTGATCTAGAAGGTTTGATTGAAGATGTCGGAGAAGATTACTTCTCTACGTTTCCCATGAGACCTTCTTCTTCTTCTTCTCAAGCTGAAAGTTTCATTTTCAACAACACCAACACCAACAACAACTTCGATACAACGGGTCACAATTCGTCCTAACTAACCAGAGTTTACTTTCTAGGGTTTCTCTGATTATGCAATCACATTGCTTTGGTGAGATCTAATCGTTTGAGGCATGAAATCAAACGAGTGTTTATTTTTTGGGAACAAAGGCATATATGTAAGTTGTATAAATAGATATCTGAGTTTTGAATTTGATGGGCATGATGAGAAACTGAAACTTCTGGTGGACTGACTTAAATTGTCAAGGTTGAGAGTTGTAATGAAGAGTTTAATTTATGTGCAGCCCTTCAAGGAGAAGTGACTGTATCTATTAAGTGGTCGTCGTCGGTAAAAAAAAAACCCTAGTTGTTTTGATATGTAACTACATTGATGTGATACTTTTGGATGTGTAATAATTCTTTGGTGTTTGTATGTGATTGATTAAATTTTTGGGAAAAGTTTGTATGGTAATTAGAACAAAGATTGACAAGTGTTTTTTTTTTTACTTCGATTGACTAGACATTGATGTTCGACTGTTATAAGTAATTGAATGTTAATATTAACGATGGTAGTTAATTAATCGATTGATAATTAATGATGATCCTCTCTATCTTTTTTCTCTTACTCAAACTACCAACTGTTCGGTTTGCTTTCATCCTCCCTTTTCTAACCAAACTATAGATCAAACAGTTCGGTACATGAAAATTTTGGCAACATATTTAACCGTTAAACCCATAAACCGTTTAATTAGTTGTATAATACGTATACATATCAATTCTGAAAACACATATATATTCATCTTAATTAGTTTTTAGATCAATCATATGGAAATTCTAACAGTTGGGGTTTAATAGACTGTAAACGTCCAAACAACTCGGTTGTCTTCTTTACATTCCATCTATATATATATTTTTTTACTGATGTTAGAGGAGAAAAATGTACCCTCAAAATTGTAAAAAGAAGCTTAAAAAGTTTAGAAATAGAATATCACGTTAAGTTGCATAAGATTGGATGAAAAAGACAATTTCAAACCTGAATTTTGTAGGTCTGGAAAGTGGAAACGTTCAGGCTGCTTCAAAGCTCACATATGATAATTTTTTAACCAAAAATAATATCAAAGTTTTAAACAATGTAATGCAAAGGAAACTGATTTAAACCGAGTATAACCGCACCGGTACACCGAAAGGCCAAAAAGTCCCAAAAGGCCAAACAAAACTGACCTCTAGGCATATATTATTCCGGTTTACTGCAAGGATTCCGCGTCCCGGTTTAATTTGGTTTGTCTTCTCAAAGTTCTCGAAGGTCAAAATAGGAATTTTCTATATAATCCAGCTACTGCAATTGCAAAAGGTACAAAGTCCTATTTTTGGGGGTAAATGTCATTTGCTCGCATTTCGCCGTTTATATAGATCAATTTGTACATCACACGCAGCAATAGATTTTCAGCAAACGCTTTTTGCTCTTCTCGATCGCCGTCAAGCTCCCGAATCTCTGGTATGTTCTTCGCTTCTTCGTAGCGATTCTCATTCCTTTTTCGTCTTCCATAATTTCTGGAGAACTATCCACGGGTTTCTTCCGGAATCAAATACGCCGTAGAATTGGTTTCGTTGATCGAATTTTGAGATCCGTTAACAATTATAGATTCGGCGATAAACCTTTGTTCGTACGTAGCTTGCTCCTTTTTTTTTTTTTTTTTCTGATTCGGTGAGTGTTGATTGCTTGAGTTTACACGGATCGACTTTGTTTTGAAAACAATATTTGTTTGGTAAATACTGTCACAGGTTTTGAGTATTGGAGAATGGTGTTCTTCCGCAGCGTATCGGCCTTAACTAGGCTGAGGTCTCGCGTCGTGAGTATTTTTCTTTATATCAAATTAAAATTTCGCTTGCAGATTTGTGTTTGTTTTCGTTTGGTCGCTCCGTCTGATGCTAATCGGATCTATATAAACAGGGGCAACAATCTTCGCTCAGCAATTCGGTCAGATGGATTCAGATGCAGAGCTCTACCGAGCTGGTAATTATCTCTTTTGTTTCATTTTTGCGATGCATGTGATCTTGTAGTGTTTAGATTATTTTTGTGTGTCTCAAACAAGTTCCAAATGCTTAGTAACTTGAAAATAGAGATTTGGTTTATTCATAGCGGAAGTCTGCTTGAGAAAAATGACTGTTTTTTCCTGTCCTGAGATTGCTTTTGGACCTGCTGCTTGTGCCGTCTTTGTTCATTTTGTTTAAATGGTGTCAATACAGGACCTGAAGTCGCAGCTGCAAGAGTTGATTCCGGAACAACAGGTAAGCTATGACTCCGTTTACATGAAATGAAAATTTGTGGTGATGACATTTTTTCCACTGACTTGATTCTAAGTAAAGCCAGGCTACTTGCAGTGAACCCCTTTTGATTTTCTAGTTCACTCTTTCCTCATAAGATTTCCAATTTCAGGACCGTCTGAAGAAACTGAAGTCAGAACATGGGAAGGTCCAACTGGGAAACATCACTGTTGATATGGTAGAAACATGTTGATTCACGTGTTTGGTTTGTTTATATAAGCCTTCCCTTGAATGACTCATGTTAATCCCCTTTTAAATAAAGGTAATTGGTGGGATGAGAGGGATGACTGGATTGCTCTGGGAAACCTCATTGCTTGACCCAGAAGAGGTATTGATAACTCTTTGTATATAGTTACAATTGGCTGGTAATATCCTAGATATAGAAATATCAAAGGCTCTTCTTTCGCTTTCAAAGTCTGATTTTGCAATTATTTTATCATTATTTCAGGGAATACGCTTTAGGGGCTTATCGATTCCTGAGTGCCAGAAAGTATTACCTGCTGCTCAGTCTGGAGGAGAACCATTGCCCGAGGGTCTTTTGTGGCTTCTTTTAACTGGAAAGGTTTGCCTTTTCTCTACATTTTTATAAGTCGGTCACTGGAATGTCCACACGATGAGCTTCCCTCAATATAATATCCTTTTTCGTATAGGTACCTAGCAAAGAGCAAGTTGAAGCACTGTCAAAAGACTTGGCGAACCGTGCTGCTGTGCCAGGTTTGGCTGTTCACCTTCTGGCTCTGGCTGTTTTTTTTTTAAAAAATAGTCTGTTTATTGTTCATCCAAACTTGTTAAACATTTAATGTTTCAAAGAAAACGTTTAACAGAAGTGGTTTTCGTGTTATACTTTTACTTAGTCTTGACTTCTATTCAATTTTTATGCAGATTATGTCTACAATGCCATCGATGCCCTGCCTTCCACAGCTCATCCAATGACTCAATTTGCTAGCGGTGTTATGGCCCTCCAGGTGTGGATCTATAAGTTCACATTGTTGTTTGCTTGTTCTTCTTGTGATATCTGTTAAAACTTATTTTTTGCTACAAGTGATTACTTTTCAGCGAAATGATAATTTTATTTACCTGATATCCAGGTGCAAAGTGAGTTCCAAAAGGCATATGAGAATGGAATTCACAAGACAAAGTACGGTTTTAAATCTGGTTTAGTTTTTTGATAGCATTTCATATTAGCATGCATCATAACAAAGATCTTTCTGTCCAGGTTCTGGGAGCCAACATACGAGGATTGCCTCAACCTGATTGCTCGTGTTCCTGTTGTAGCTGCATATGTTTATCGTAGGTTAGTGAAGACTAGACACTTTTGTACTCTTTTTCATGTTTCTTGCAGCTGCTGGATTTTGGCACTGGTTGTATACTCTTTTTAGGAAAATTTGTCATCCGCTGTTTTTTGCTTTGTATTTACCTTTTCACTAAATCACTGCAGGATGTATAAGAATGGCGATTCCATTCCCTCAGATAAATCTTTGGATTATGGTGCGAATTTTTCCCACATGTTGGGATTTGATGATGCTAAGATGAAAGAGCTCATGAGGCTTTACATCACTATCCACAGGTCTGTTCTAATTTCTTCGTCTATACATGTCTCCTAACTAAATTATCTTGTCATATTTGTTGTTGTTTTTAAGACTTGCAAATATTAGCATGATAATTTTCTATTTTCTACTGGTTTTTGGTTTTAGTGATCACGAAGGTGGAAACGTTAGTGCTCACACTGGTCACCTGGTATGTATGCTCATAATCTCTCCATGTCAACTGTGAATTTTATGGTTTCTTGATGCTTAGGATTGATAGACATTTGCTTAGGATTGACCTTCTGGACGTTTCTGATGGTTCATCTTTGGCTAATATAATACTAATATAATACTTGTCTATTTAGGTCGGTAGTGCACTTTCAGACCCATATCTGTCATTTGCAGCTGCATTAAACGGTTTAGCTGGGCCACTCCATGGTTTGGCTAATCAGGTATTCTCGCTTGTCTATATCCTCAATAAATCTTATACTGCACAACCTATGGCAGAGCTTCATGAGTTTTCTCTGTTGTATATTATCTAGGAAGCTTGTGATGGTTTTATGGTACAACCACAAGTTAGAGGAACAGAATCTTAGTCTTTCTTTCTTTTCTATTTTGTCGTGTTGGAACAGGAAGTTTTGCTTTGGATCAAATCAGTTGTCGAGGAATGTGGAGAAAACATATCGAAAGACCAGTTGAAAGAATATGTCTGGAAAACATTAAACAGTGGCAAGGTAAAAACACAACATTCATCTGCTTTAACACTGCCAGCCAACATAATACTGAATTAATTGTCAAGGCTTGATTTGTCTACAGGTTGTTCCTGGATATGGACATGGTGTTCTTCGCAAAACTGATCCAAGATATGTATGCCAAAGAGAGTTTGCCTTGAAGCATTTACCTGATGACCCTCTTTTCCAGCTGGTACTTTGTTTTTTTTCTTCTTTCTTCTTTTGCGCTCTTATAAAACTCTAGCATTGTGTAGTGGCTAATAAAAACTTCATCTCTGTAGGTCTCAAAGCTTTATGAAGTTGTGCCTCCTGTTCTCACCGAACTCGGAAAGGTACTATTTCTAATCTTTTCTCGTTTACCAGGGTGATCATTTTCATGTAATGACACTTATGACTCATAATCTCCCAATAACTCAATGGATGTCTCATGAAAATCTCAATTTATATGTTTTTCTGAATCCTGTGATGGCTTGTTATATAGGTGAAGAACCCGTGGCCAAATGTTGATGCTCACAGTGGAGTGTTGCTCAACCACTATGGTCTAACCGAAGCAAGGTAAGAAGCAGACTTCTCGTTTTAATACGCGTTGAGCGTTTTACGTTAGTACTGATATATAACATTGTGCGTTTTAATAGGTACTACACCGTGCTCTTTGGTGTGTCAAGGAGTCTTGGCATCTGCTCTCAGGTAATATATATAGGATAATACGCCTTTTGTTGCTACACACCGTTTAAAATAGAATCCATATGCTAAGCTTTGTCTCATTTGTGTTTTGGTTGCAGCTAATATGGGACCGAGCTCTTGGACTTGCACTTGAGAGGCCAAAGAGTGTTACAATGGACTGGCTTGATGCCTTCTGTAAGAAAGCTTCATCTGCTTAAGCCACCACCGAGTCCCACGAGTCTTCTCACTCACTCGTGTTGAAACGAAGACATTCTCTTCCACACTGAATAGCCCTTTTCACCTTTCTATTGACAGAAGAAACGTTGTTTCTGTAGAAATTGTTCTTTCGAGATTTTCTTTTCTGCCCTGAGAAACACTTTGCAGTGTGCAAATTTGCATTCCGGAAAACTCGTGATAATAAATAAACAGTTGTATTCAACTCTTGCGTAAACCTCAATCATCAAATATCAATCAAGAATTAAAACTTTTTATTTGAACATCATCACCAAAGAGAAGCTGTGAGGTTTACTTGATCTCTCTCACTCATTGTTCATGTAAAAATTCTTCTTTCGACGTGTTCTTCTCCTCTGCCACTGATAATCACTTTGCAATGGCATAAACCTCCATTCAATAAACAAACAGGTCTATTCAATTCGCATAAACCTCCATCACCAAATACCAATCATGAACTAAAAAAAACTAGTTTTGATCGATGTACACATTGGATCGAGAAAGTAACAAGACTGCAGAAGTAAAGAAAAAAAAAACAATACTGAGTTTATCAATAGGAAATAGGTTCTGCAAGGAGGATTACGAGCTGTTGTTGGTGGTAGTATCCTTATTAAGAAGCTCATCATCATCATCACCGCCGAGAGAGGCGGTGAAGTGAAGTCTCTGCTCGGCGCCGGCAGTAATAACCGGCAGCCAAACATCGGCCGTGCCGCTAAGAAGCGACTTAACTTGCGGATCAGAAGCTATAGCTGATGATATCATCTCATCCACATCGTCTAATTTCGCTGATAACTTATCCAATTCCTTAGCTATCTCCACCTGACACAACACACACACACACACACACAAAAAAAATCAGATTTACGTTACAGTTGTGTGTCGAAAAGGAGAAAAATGGAGTTTATGGACACACTTGATTGAGGTGTTGAGAAGACTTTGATGGCACTTTGGTGACTTCTAAACCAAGAGCTTCGATCTTAGAACGTAGCTCCACTTCTTCTGTATTCGTCAATGATTCCACCTGATCAAAAAAGAAAAAAGACAAATTGTGTAAATATGTGGATCAGCACGAAGAGCACCAAATCCAATGCAGTAACAACAAATCCATTTGATTTAAGAATCAAACGGATGGTTGTATAAGATCAAAAGCTGTTCCTTTTTCAAGATGGGGTTTTATGACTCGGGATTATATATCGGAACATGGGAATAAAAACCTAGAAACTAGCCAGGTGAAACTCGACGAACATAAACTCAAAATTACAGAAATTTCGGCGAAAGAGAAACCAAAATCAAGATGAAACTCAATGAATTTTCCCAGATGATAACGGATTGGGAACGAATTTACAAACAAATCGAAGAAACCTGTTGTAGAAGACCAGAAAGAAGCTGGAAGAGCTGCTCGTCCGGTTTCCCCTCCGCCATCGGCTCTCTCTTCCCTTTTTAATGGTTCTTCTGTTTAATATGATCGTATAATCGTGGGTTTTGCTTACTCTGAAAAATTCGGTAATTTTAGACAAACATAAGAACAGACGAACGGATCACGGAAGGGACGCGCGTGAGACCCACGGGACGGACAATCGTTCAAGTTTTGACTTTTGATATTTTCGTCTTTATGCGGACCGACGACATTTAAATAATATTGATGGTCTTACTTTTAATAATGAGCTTTTAAATTCGATTTAGAATAAATATATAGAGAGAATGTAGTTTGTTTGTGCAGGTCAATGCTTATCATCATCATCGATCGTCTACCAACTCCACTCCAACGATCCACACCCTTGTAATATCCATGCTTGCTTACATATTAAATTTAGTTGTTTTGACTTTCAATTTAGTATAAGGATCAGAACAAATAAAGTAACAAGGCTTTTCTAATTCTTTTTTATTAATTTCAGATATAATCAACAATTTATTCAAAGGGAAATAATATGAAAGCTTGCAACAAATCAAATGAAAAACAAGAATCAATCAACGAGTTTCAGAGCTTCAAGAATCCAAGAGAGCTCGAGAGAAACATTGCAAATTAATTAATATGGAACAGATGGGTCTCATCATGATCAACAAGTTTTCATACTTTTAGATCAACTTGAGACAAGCCTTTCTCGCTTTCTTCGCAATCTTAGCTCTCTGCATCTCCAAATGTAACTCAATCTGCATCTTCTCCATCTCCCTTTGAGCTTCCAACATTGCAGCCAACTCCGAATTCGCCGAGCCCCTTCCTCCTTTATTCCCACCATTACTTGCACTTCCTCCTCCTCTTCCTCCTCTCTTTGGCGCTTCCTCTTCTTCTTCCTCCACCGCGCAAGAATGTAGATGCGTCCCATAATCACATTCCTTGCAGTAATAAGACCAGAGATGATCTTGAACAGTTTCGTGGCAAACATCGCAGTGAAAGATCAAACCGTTCTGGTAAGGAGAAGAGTAGAGCAATGTGAGCGGATGGGCATGTCCTTCACGCTCCACGGACTCAGGCATAGATATACATCCAACATGCAAATCATACTGGCATATAGAGCAGTTGTAAACAAACCCGGATCCATACTCCATGCACGCGCTACACTCGAAAGCTGACGATGCGTACGGTGGGGAATACAGCAGGGTCAAAGGGTGATCCGGGTGAGCCTTGTGACGAGTCTCACGCGGAAGATCGAAACATGACTTGTGCAAGAAGTAATCGCATTCCGACTTTGTGCATTTGAAAGCTGCACCTATCAGGTCTAGGTCGCAGCCAGAGCAGATGATCTCTTCTTCAGCTTGGGCTTTGTGACTGCGCAACGGATGGCTGTGGCTCGGGTGCCTCACTGATGGTTTTCTTGAAGCCATTATAGCTAAAAAACAAATTCTACTTGTGTTTAAGGTTTTTGATTGTTTTTGTGATTCTTATTAAGCTAAGGGGTTTCAAAGTATTTATAGTGAAAGTAGTAAGGTGACTTGTGTTATGAGTCTTCTTTAGGATGGAGAGTAGGGATGTGTTTTGGTTTGACTATTAACCAAGTTGTAGTTTTTATATATTAACTATGTTGTTACAAAAATGTCAGGACGCGCTATTCTCTGTATACCATCTCTATAAGATTATTGATTCTCATTTAATCAGGATTGAAAATTTGAAAGTCAAGAGGTATTCTTCCTGATCACATTCATCACGCCGACTAGTATCGTTGTACTTATAAATTATAACTGATTAAATTAGCCAATTGTAATTAAAGATTCTAAAATATGTAGTTATAGCCGGAAATGTATACATAGATCGTTGACATATATAGTGAAGGATGTGAGGTCAATTAACTACGCTGGGTCTCTGATACATATTGTCTCCAAATCTTCTGAATATATAAGAGACTATGACTTTGGGAAAAGAAACTAGAAATTACGTTTTACGTGGAAAGTCATCGATGCGAGTGAATGTATAATGAAGTAAAAGATTAAAAACCCTAAAATCTTATTTCAGAATTGAGATGCATGTCGTGTGATGGTTTACTTAATGTGTTACGTTTAGCCTTAGATTTGGTGAGCAAAATTGACGTGCTTGAGCCATGGAAATTAAATTACTGAAAGATTCTTAATTGCTGATTTAGCAATACAACTAACGGTGATCATGACTTGTAAATCTTCTTTACTCTTTAATAGATACCAGATGATAAAAACTCGTCAATGTTCGCACAGACATGAGCATCGTACCGTCCCCAACTCCCTATGAGCTTTGGTGTGCCGTGTCCGTGTGCGTTAGTCCGATCTCACATCGGAAAATAAGTTAATCTATATTCATTGTCGATTGATTTTTGAATTAAAAGTCATTGAGGGTTGTAAAATAGAGTGAATACATAGATGTTCATGATTTTCATTTTTCACACTGCGGTCTTTGTGTAAATTCGGCTCCATATTAACGATTAGTTAAAGAAAAATTTCACATCAACAATTCAACTAAAAGACATGTAAAATAAGAGAAAAGTAGTTTGTTTGTGCAGGTCAATGCTTATCATCGATCGTCTAGAAACTCCATTCCAAAGAATAAGATGATGATTTATCCACACCCTACTAACCCCTTCAAATTTACAAAGATTTCCAAATAATTTGAAGCTTTTATAATTCTTTTATTTTAGATAACCAACAATTATTCAAAGGGAAATACATGAAAGCTTACAACAACAAATCAATGAAAAACAAGAAACATTCAACGAGTTTCAGAGCTTCAAGAATCCAAGAGAGCTCGAGAGCCTTGTGACTAGTCTCACGCGGAAGCTCCAAACATGACTTGTGCAAGAAGTAATCACATTCCGACTTTGTGCATATGAAAGCTGCGCCTATCAGGCCTTGGTCGCAGCCAGAGCAGATGATCTCTTCTTCAACTTGGGCTTTGTGACTGCGCAACGGGTGGCTGTGGCTCGGGTGCCTCACTGATGGCTTTCTTGAAGCCATCATAGCTAAAAAACAAATTCTACTTGTGTTTGAGGTTTATGATTGTTTTTGTGATTCTTATTAAGCTAAGGGATTTCAAAGAATGATTCTCATTTAGGATTCAAAGTCAAGAGGTGAAAGTATTCTTCTTGATCACATTTATCACGCCGACTACTATCGACGTAGTCATAGCCAATTGTAATTAAATTACAATAGATTAAATAGCCAATTGTAATTAAAAATATCTAGTTATAGCCGGAAATGTATTATGCATTTGAAGAGGTTGAGGTCATCGTAATCTGTGCAACAACCAAAAACTTCAACGACAGGTTTATGCTTTGTTTTCTCCCGTTACTCTGTTTTCTGGTGCTCTGTTTTATAATGCTCTGTTTCGTTACTTGCTCTGTTTTTGGTTGTACTATTTCTTTATGTGCTTTGCTTTTCTCTTGCTCGGCTTCTCTACTTTTTATGTGCTCTGTTTGACACCTAGCAACTAGGAGCCTATATTTTTCTCTGAGAGCTATGAAATAAGGAGAACTGAAATAGGTTTGCCTTAGGAACTGCTGAATAAGATACAACAAGTCTTATGGTTTTCTCATTCTTCTCATGTGTTTATGTGAATGCAAGGAAAAAAGTGGACTAGACTCCTCTAGGGACGAAGCATGATCCCTTAATTTCAAAGTTGAATCTGTACGCGGTCACTTTCTTGCGACTGATTAGAAATTTTTTGTTACAAAGATGATTACGGATTAAATCTCACCAACGACGAGGCAACGACCAAAATTTCACCAATGAGGCAAGGAATTAAATCTCACCAACTTCATCTCTCTGTCTTTTTGGAAGCAGTCCGGTAAAGATAAGTACTCTAGTTCTTCATATATAAATAATTAAGAACAAAAATTATCCAAAGTTCTGTCATAATTCAACAAAATTTAGTAGTTCTGATTGATGTTTCTTTTTTGGAACATTGAAAACATGCAAGATACAGATGTGAGGGAACAAAACTCGGATCCACACGAAACGATTATTCATAGAATTAACATAAAATTATAGCTTGCAATAACTGAACGAAAAGAGAAGAAGATACAAACAAGTACAAGGTGAGCGATTTATAAAACAAGAAAAGAAAAAGAAAAGAAAAAAAAAAGAGAAAGGTGAACGAGTTTTGGAGTTTCAAGATTCCGAGAGCTATAGACGAAGTTCATATTTTAAATCATCTTGAGCATATGCTTTCTCGACTTTTTATCAATCTTAGCTCTTTGCATCTCCAAATCTAGAGCAATCTGCATCTTCTCCATCTCCCTTTGAGCCTTTAACATCGCAGCTAACTCTGAATTCGCCGAGCTCCTTCCTCCTTTCATCCCATGATTTCCACCACTTCCTTCACATCTCCCTCCTATCTTGGGCTCTTCCTCTTCTTCAGCGACGCATGAATGTAAATGTGTACCGTAGTCACATTTCTGACAATAGTACAACCACAGATTATCCGGTATAGTCTCCTTACAAACATCGCATTCAAAGATTCGACCCTTTTGTAAAGGAGAACTGTAGAGCAAAGTGAGCTGGTGCGCGTGATCTTCATGCTTCATGGTCTCAGGCATAGACACACATCCGACATGAACATCGTACTGGCAGATAGAACAGTTGTAAGTGAACCCGGATCCGTACTCACCGCACGCGTCACACGTGTAGGAAGACTGATCATACGGTGGGGAATAGAGAAGAGTCAAAGGGTGATTCGGGTGAGACTTGAGACGAATCTCACGCGGAAGCTCGAAACATGACTTGTGCAAGAAGTAATCGCACTCCGACTTTGTGCACTTGAAAGCTGCACCGATTAGGTCTAGGTCGCAACCAGAGCATATGGTCTCGTCTTCAGCTTGGGATTTGTGACCGCGTAATGGATGATTGTGGCTTGGGTGTCTCACTGAAGGGCGGGTAGCTGGTTTTCTTGAAGCCATTTTACGATTTGTGTTTGAGGTTTTTGTAATTGTTTGTGTGGTTCTAAAGCTATGGCTTTCATAGTACTTATAGTGAAAAAATAGAAGAAGAATTTTTATTGTATTTTTAACGTCAAGAAGAGACTTGTGATTTTATTTTATTTTGTTCACCAGAAGACTTGTGTTTATAAGTCGACTTTTTAGGTGGAATAATTATGTGTTTTGCTTTAACTATATCTACCAAGTTGTAGCATGTATTTGACTATATTGGAACAATAATGTCACGCTCTATGAATATATTGACATGGTTAACATTCTGGATTTAAACTCAAGAGGTGGATAATAGCAAATAACGATTCTAAGTATCGAATTGTCATTACCGAGTTGGGCAAAAAATCAATATCGTTGACAATTGACATAGCGAATGATGTGAAGGTCAACTATTCAAGCTGGGGTCTATTAGCCATATCGTCTGAAAGTCATCTTTTTTTGTGTGTGCAAAAAAGTCATATAATTTGTGATATCCTCTAAAAGTCGTCTAATTATAGATATCCTATTTTAAGGATGCGATTATATACTGTATGTATATAATATTTACTTGTAGCTTTACAAGAAAAAGAAAATTAGGAAATACTGGCTTGATGATATTGCTTTAAGTGAAGTCGACTTTTTTTTTTTTTTGGGCAAAAGTGAAGCCGATATATATATGATCTTATGCATGGATTGCATGTGTATAGTTGTTGAGACAAAAACCAGTCTTTTGATTTCATATTAAAGGACGTGAGGAGTAAAGTGATAATTAACGATTACAAAAGACTGGTCTTTGTCCTAATAAAATAGATGCCATAGTTGCTAATCAAAACCAGATGTTAATTAGAATCTCCATTTCTACAAGTTATATTTGTCTTCGAATAATAATAACCAAAACGCGTCTTAAGAGAGTACAAGTTTTGTCTCTTAACTTTACATTCCATCATACCAAAAAACTTTACAATATTCCGCATGTTAAAGGTCTCCTATATATAATGTCATAAATAAACATTATTAATTAGCGAAACCGCATGATATATACAACAACTTGGTTAATTAATAATCAATCAAGCCAAACGCATAATTATTAAACCTAAAATAAAAATCACAAGTAATGTGCAGTTTTAGTATATATATATAGCTCCAAATCCTTCTCTTACAAAACAACCAAAACCAAACACAAATCAAGAACATTATTCTATATATATGGCTTCAAGAAAACCAAAGGCCAAACCGATTAATCGCCAATCCGTGAGGCACCCGAGTCACAGCCATCCATTGCGTGTCTTTAAAGCTAAAGAAGATGATGAGAACGTATGCTCTGGATGCGAGCTTGAGCTTATCGGGCAAGCTTTCAAGTGTACAAAGTCAGAATGCGATTACTTATTGCACAAGTCATGTTTCGACCTTCCTCGTGAGACCCATCACAAGTCTCACAAGGACCATCCTTTGACTTTGCTTCATTCCCCACCAAATGATGAATCCGTCTACACGTGCAACGCGTGTGACCAGTACGGATCTGGATTCGTTTACCATTGCTCTAACTGCATGTACAATCTTCATGTGGGATGTGCGTCTATCCCTGAAGCCATAGAGCGTGAAGATCATGAACATCCACTTATTCTTCTCTATTGCACACCGAGTAAAGGTCGTGAAGACACGATCTTCACTTGTAGCACTTGTGAAGAAACAATTCCAGAAGATCTATGGGTGTATTACTGCAAAGATTGTGACTATGGAACACATGTAAATTCATGTGCGGCATACGAAGATCATGAATCAAATGAGGAGGAAGAAGAAGAAGAAGACGATGAAGAAGAAGACGAAGGAGAAGCGAGTTCTCCAGCTTCTAGGATAAAGTCGTTGATGAAGGCTCAGGACGAGATGGCGGCTATGAAGCTAGAGGCACGTATTATGAATGATGCGAGGAATGCTGCGCTTGATCTTTGGGATCAACCAAAGCGGAGATACTATTGGTGATCAAGAAAGGAGGTGTATATCAGTATATCTATGAAGATGTGTGATTGTTTCTTTCTTTGGAAAATTTTGTTTCCGGAATAAAAACCCATAGATAGCTCTTTCTTACTTCTTTGGTTCTTGTTTATTTGTGTGGATGTGTTGTAAATTTTTGTGTATGTTTTTAAGTCGCAATATGAAAAAACAATTTGTTTAAATCTGGTTTCACTTATATTTCGTGTAACAATAAAAGATAAAATATTACATTAAAGAAAAACTTACAATAACTGCCCGCCCACACACATAAAGCTTTTATCCCAAAAAAACAAAAAAAAAACACTTACAATAACGCGCACGAAGAAAAAGAAGAAGTAATTCCCAAAAGAAAGAAGAAGCACAAGCTTCATCATTGTATCAAACTGATCATTCATTCTCTCACCCAATAATACCTACGCTTAGGTTCATCCCCAAAATGGATTACAGAATTATTGATTTTATTTGTAATACGCATCGCCTCCAACTCTTGTCGAGCATTCCTCAGCGACTCCATCCTTAAAGCTTCCAAGATAGCTTCTTCTTCTCCTCCTCCTTTCTTTGGCTCATGTTTTTCATAAACAGCACAAGAATGCACATGCGTTCCATAGTCACACTCTGTGTCTGTGCAATAATAAACCCAAAGATTCTCTGACACAGTTTCTTCACAAACATCACATATGAACGCCATACCCTCTCGACCTTTGCACGGATTGTTGTAAAGCAGAGTGAGTGGGTGTTCGTGATCTTCACGCTCCACGGTCTCAGTGATAAAAGCACATCCCACATGAACATCGTACTGGCACTCGGAGCAATGGTAAGTGAAACCAGATCCATACTGACCGCACCCGTCACACCCGTAAGCCTGACCATACGGTGGGGAATGAAACAGGGTTAAAGGGTGGTCAGGGTGAGACTTGTGATTGATTTCACGGGGTAGGTCGAAACATGACTTGTGCAAGAAGTAATCGCAGTCTGACTTGGTACATTTGAAAGCTTGTCCGGTTAGATCGAGCTCGCATCCAGAGCAAACGATCTCATCTTCTTCTTGGCCTTTAAAGACGCGCAGCGGATGGTTGTGACTCGGGTGCCTCACCGATGGCCGATTGACAGGTTTTGTTGAAGCCATTGCGTCTCACTATCAAGATTTGGTTGTTTAAGTAGATGATGAGTTTTTTTTTTTTTTTTTTTTGGGTTAGAAAGTAGAAGACTTGTGGTTTCTATTTTCAGCTAAATAATTCTGAGTTTAGCTATGATTATTATTCACCAAGTTGTAGCTATATATAGAAGACGATTGACATTAGAGCTGGAAAATTAGGACACGAAACTATGAGTGGCGACAAAACACTAGCTAGTCTTCATCAATAATTGAGCTTCCCATATCAATCCAAGTGTGTAACGACTTGATGAAACAGTCTTACCGTTGACTTTTGAAGTCGTCGACTGAAAGTGTAGGATCCACATCACACGCTAACTAATGACTACCACAAAATAAAGTTTTCCAATTTAAGTCAATCCTTTGTTTTCATACATGTTTATGTTGAAAAACAATTTGGATCAAGTTTGATTACTGGACCAGTGATTCAACTATTGATCCAATTGTCTTTTCTCACAGAACCTATACATGTTTGGAAGGGATACATGTTATCTAAAATTAAAACTTTAAAAAGTAATAATTAAATTCTTAAATTTCCAGCAGATTACAAATATACGTGGTCAACAAATGAACTTCCATATAATCCAAATACGTGGATAAGACTTTGATCGTACAATATTATCGTTGACTTTTGAATAGCATTGCCAAAACAACTGGCAACTGGAAAATTTCATGTCGACATCTCACATTACATATTGAATCGCACAAAACAAAGCCTTTCAGCCATCCACACTTCCCTCTCACTCTCAATAATTTTCAAGATCACCACCTTTCTTCATATACGTGAATGGTTTCATTAAGCCAATATATGGTCAATCAGCTTAATTATTACTTTTTTATTTCGCATAACAGTTAAAAGATAAATTTACATTAAAAAAAAAACTTGCAATAACTCACACAACAAAAGGAAAGAAAGAACAACCACAAGCTTCGTTATCGCAACAAATTGATCATTCATAAATTTGATCACCAATAATATCTCCGCTTTGGTTCATCCCATAAATCGAGTATAGCATTATTAGTATCGTTCCTAATACGTGCTTCGAGCTGCAACGCGGCCATCTCATCTTGAGCCTTCATCAACGACTTCATCCTTGAAGCTACGGAGCTCGATTCTCCTCCATTCTTTGGCTCAGAATCTTCATAAACCGTGCAAGAGTGTACGTGAGTCCCATAATCACATTGTTTGCAGTAATAAACCCAAAGATTCTCCGACATATCTTCTTCACAAACATCACATATGAACATCGCACCGTCCTCGCGACCTTTGCACGGTGTGTTGTAAAGTAGAGTGAGTGGATGTTCGTGATCTTCACGCTCCACAGTCTCAGGGATAAACGCACAACCGACATGAACATCATACTGGCACTCAGAACAGTTGTAAGTGAATCCGGATCCATATTCACCACACGCGTCGCACGTGTAAGACTGACCATACGGTGGGGAATGGAGCAAGGTCAAATGGTGGTCTAGGTGAGACTTGTGTTTGGTTTCACCGGGTAGGTTGAAACATGACTTGTGCAAGAAGTAATCGCAATCTTTCTTCGTGCATTTGAAAGCTTGTCCGGTTAGGTCAAGCTCGCATCCAGAGCAGATGATCTCATCTTCGGATTGGGCTTTAAAGATGCGCAGCGGATGGTTGTGACTTGGGTGCCTCACAGATGGGCGATTAACCGGTTTTTTTGAAGCCATTATGTCTGGATTTGGTTGTTAAGTGAAAGAAGCGTTTACAAACTATAAATAGCAAAATATGTAGAGGACTTGTGATTTTAATTTCTGGCTAAATAATGTAGAGTTTGTTTAATTATTCACCTAGTTGTAGCTTAAATATACAGAAGACAGTTGACATCAGACTTGCACAATTTGGACGCTAAACTATTAAATACTTCTGAGTTTGTTTTGATTATTCACCTAGTTGTAGCTTAATATATACAGAAGACAATTGACATTAGAGTTGCAGAATTTGGACGCCAAACTATTATTAACACTGCGCTGTTCTTTTTCATTTTAAATGATGTTATATATACTTTCAATATAAAAAAAGTATTAATTGTTTTCTTAATTAACCTTACAATAAATAAAGAATTATTGTATGTTTGTTTGATCATTAATATAAAAATAAGAATATAATACATATTATGCAAGTCTTTTCTATTTGTGTAGGAAGCTGAGACAAAACACTAGAGTACTTCGTCAATAATTGAGCTTTCCATATAATCCAAGTGTGTAACAACTTCATGACCAAAAAAAAAAAGTGTGTAACAACTTGATCAAACAATCTAACCGTTGACTTTCGAAGTCGTCGACTGAAAGTGTAGAATCCCACAGCAGACGGTAGAAAAAATGACTACCACAAATGACAAAACAAAGCCTTCCAACAAATCAACCCAAGCCGTGTATATGTTTTCATGCCAAATTACAAATAACATTTTATAACTCTGCATAATCTCTCTGAACCAGTTGTATACAGCAGAACAATGGGAAGGCCAAAACCAGAAAACTCAATTCAACATTTCAGTCATCCACATCCATTGTTCCACTCATCATCTCTCAATCCTCAAGATCGATCTTCTTCCTCTTGTTGCGTGGTTTGCAAGCTAAAACTCCTAAATCTTCCTTCATACACATGTAAACCCTGCAATTTCCACATCCACCTAAAATGTTCCGAATTACCTCAAAAAATCAGACACCCTTTTGACAAGAACCATCTACTCTCCCTAATCCCAACTCCCAAATACCAAGAAGGACGATTCCGCTGCGACGCTTGCGGAAAAGACGGTGACGGATTCGCTTACCATTGCGGAGATTGCGGAATCGATCTTCACACGGTTTGTGCCAACATGCCTTCTCGAGTCACGCACCAATCTCACCCTAACCACCAACTTTCTCTAACGTTTTCCGTCCTGCCACCGCCGGGTGCATCCAGATCCGCTGCGGCGGCGTTTAGCTTCCGCTGCAGCGTCTGCGGAGGTTTCGGGGCTGATTCGTGGCTCTATAGCTGCAAAGAGTGTGCTGGATTCGACGCTCATTTGTTGTGTGCCAGAAGAAAACTAGCTAGTCCAACAAATTTGGTCCAACATGGTGTAAACCAGACGCAACCGCAGTTTGTCAACGTTCCTAGTCCGGTTATTAATAATCCGAATCCTTTGGCGGTGCCGACGACGAGTCATGTGATTAGACCTATGATTAATGAGATGATTAATAATCTTGTAACCAATACGCCGCAAATTCCAAGCCAAGTTTCTCAGCTTCTTGATTTGCTCGGACCAATGGGAATGGGCGGTGGCGGACCGGTTGATGGATCCGGTTCATCTTCGTCTTCCGGTATTCTCGGGTTCGATCCGTCGGTTTTCGCATCTGTTGACCCGTCGGTGTTTGCTGGTTTTGATCCTTCCTTGCTTTCTACGTTGTTCTCCGGACTTGATTTTTTATCCTAAATAAATATGCAGATCCTCTTTCGATTTTGTTTTGTCTTTTTGCGTTTGTATTAAATTGTAATCTCATTTTGTCTAATTACAACTAAGTTTTAAGGGATTTATAGTAATGTATTTGAACACTTGCCATAAAAAAGAAAGTAGTGTATTTGAACACTTCAAACAAATAGAAAATGTGTTTAATCTTTGTGTTCCTGCTAGCTTTATCCATATGGTCAAAAGCCAATTTTTAAAAAATATAGCAAGGCCCATGTGTCTATAAATATAAAGTGGCTTATAATCGATTTAGAACAAAAATAGTTAAAAATGATTAAAGAAACAAAATTTGCTAATAGATACATAAAAGCAATAAAAGTCTGGTAAAAAGATACAGTGAAGTGTGTGTTAGGACAAAATTCTTTATACAAATTCAATGAAAGTGGTATGTTAGTTATTATAATATCCTGGAAAATATTTTTTTTTAAGGTTGATTCTTTACAACTTGCTTTTACTTGATTAAAGAAATAATAGTACACTATTTTTAGGAAAAACAATTAATGGCTTATCAAAGATATGAAAATTGATGATATTACTAAATTATAACTACGGAATTCGTCAAAGATATGAAAAGTGATGATACTACTAAAATTGTGATACTTCTAGGGTTCGATTGTTTTATTTTTAATTTGAATTTGTGTTTGTGTTTGCGTCTGCGTCTGCGTCTATATAAATTTATATGTTAATCTTATTGTATTTAATTCTGAAAATGCATAGTACTATAAATAAAAATTATCAGGCAAATGCCAAGAAAATCTTTTTTAAATCACTAAGTTTAATAACTTTAAAATTTGTATGATAAATATTGGAGGAAAACCTTTATCCCTAGTATTTTTATCCCTAGTATTTTCTTACAATACAAAAATAACTTTTTTAAGTAACGCAAACTGCAAACCTTAAAAATGTGGTAGATTAGAAAATACAAGACAATCATGTCCTAACTCCTAGACATTAGTTTTAAGTTTTGGTTTAAATGACCAGACCTACTACTTCCACCTCTATTTATTTATCGGTCTCTCTCGCCACCACCGATCATGGCCACCGCCCTCGAAATCAACGTTATCCTCCGCTTGTTTTGATCTCTATCTCTCTCTGCTCAAGGTCGTCTCTCTTTCTTCAAACTTCATATATATATATTTCTCTGTTTCCTTCGATCCTTCGCTCAATTGTCTGTTTCGTGAAATCATATATATTTTGTTGAATTTCGATTGGGAAAATTTAGTTCGAAGTTGATATTTTTATCTCGTGTTGGTTCTGTTACAGATGCATGCGTTGCTTAATTGCGGAATTTGGGAAAGTCCCAATTCGAAGTGATATCGATTGATCTCGGAAGAATCGGTGCGATCTATCATCTATGGATCGGGAATGTAGAGATTGGTTTTATCCAATTTGCTGAGCGACGTTTGGGGAAATCAGCAACTCTGTTGGGTTTCTTGATCTGTGCAAAAAAGAGCAAACTTTTTTTTTGTTTTTTTTGGGTGGAAATTTTGGTGCTTTGATCTCTCATGTCGTCGACTAGTGTTCAAGGAGAGATAATGGATCTTGATTTGAATCAAGAGCCGTCTTCTGATTCTTTATCTCCGACCGGTTTGATCACAGAGATTTCTCCATGGCTAAACGAGCTCGAAACTGCTCACGAGCGGATCGAAGAACGCATAAGACAGCTCGAGGCAATAGTTTCAAGAATCAGGGAACGAGAAACACCAGCAACAACAACCACAACGACGACAACAGCAGCAGCACCGGCTCTGGTGCCGCCTCACGAACATAGAGATTCCACCGCAGGAGTTATACATGAGCGTTCTAGAGAGAGACTGGTCGAGAACGGGGACAGTAAGACTTATTTGATAGCAAAGGCCTTGAACATGGAGAAAACAAGCTCTGTTCCTGGTGGGTACTTTGATTGCAACATATGTTTAGAGAAAGCCGAAGACCCGATTTTGACTTGCTGTGGTCACTTGTTCTGCTGGGGATGCTTCTACCAGCTGCCTCTGATCTACCTCAACATCAAAGAATGACCAGTCTGCGATGGGGAAGTGACCGACACCGAGGTGATTCCGATATACGGCAACGGAGAAGATTGTGAAGGCGCTAAACCGAAGCTCGAGGATTGCGGTTTTCGTCTACCTCCAAGGCCTAATGCCAAAAGAGTGGAAAGCGTCCGTCAGAAGATTATAAACCGGGCGATTCCTTTCATCCCGGTGCACGAAACAGTCGAGCATATTAGAAGGACTATTGATTCTATAGGACTACAAGCTTTAGCGCAAGGCGATGATTTTGGTTTGACCAACATAATAACCAGCGGAGGAGACAACAACGGTGGGCAGCAACAGCAACAACAACATCATCATCATCATCATCATCATCATCATCCGCCCTTTGGACCTTTGAGGTTATTGCCTCCTCATATGCCACCATTTGCTTCTTTCCCGGGTCTTGTAGTCGATACCTCGGGAATGCCGCCCTTTGATGACGATGCTTTTGATGTTGATAGTTTTGTTGACACAACTAGTTTGAGAAGAAACCGTCGGAGATCTTCTCGTATCGCGGAGATTGGTCCATCGCCCGCAGTGCGAGCTGCTTTTGAGAGAAACCGAAGTAACAACAACGCCTCGCAGACGATTTCGTTCAGGCTCGGTACCGCAGCTTCGTCATCACCTAGAGAGTTTGCTGTTCCGGGCTCCTCCGCTGCTGCGACGAGAAGCCAAACTGTGAATCCTACCGAAGTGGTTACTTCAGTTACATCCGCTTCATCGTCTAGGAGAAGAACAGAAGATGTAAGCAATGGACCTAGGACCAGGTCTAGAAGGAGGCTGAGGTAAATTGAATATCGGCGCCGGAATGTTGAAACACCGTCGATTTCTGAATCTCCGTCATTACAAAGCTCATGTGACCATGTCGTGTTTCCCCTCCTTAGAATTGGCTGAATGTTATGTATGTACATTCTTGTGTACTTGTAATTTCTGCTAGCCTCTGAAACTTTGGTTTAAAAAAATTTCTTCTTTTTTTTTGGAAAAATAATTTAATTGTATCTTGAAGCGTTTGGTTTCAAGTTCCAAACTCAAATCCAGATAGAAGTCATCTTTAAAAAACTCTCCAAGTACATTAGCATTTTTTTTTTTTTGTTGTGACATAAACTCTCCAAGAACACATTAGCTCTGTTTCTTAAATGAATGGGATAGATTTGTCAGGAAAAAAAAAAAATGGAGAGATTCGCAATTCGCATAAAGTCCGTAGAAACGTCACACTTTTTAAGGGCGGAAAGTGAAAACGACAAGTAGTTGTTCACTCTGGCTACTTGTTAAACTAGTTTGGAAAATTCAACGCTTTTCTCGTTAAAAGTCATCTGCGATTGTTTCTCTTTCCTTGTCGCTGCCGTTGAAGCTCTTTCTCTCTCGCCGGCGATCATGATTTACGTTGGTGGCGTTCCATTTCTAAATGAGAATAGCTCATCGTCTTTGTCGTCTTCATCACAGGTAGATCTCTTCGCATCGTCTCTCACGAGTCTATATTTAGTGGTTTAGCTAAGATTTGCTTATATGGTGGTAATGTGGTTCAGAAACTGGCGATTTTACTTGTACATATTTTTAAAAAAATTTGGGATTTTTGAATTTATTAAATTCGTTTGGGATTCTGCGATTTCTTTACTCGGCACAGAAGCAAGCTGAATGGGTTTGATTATTCCTTTTGCAAACTGGAAAATGGCTAATCTGTATAACAAATTATTTGATGAACAGGAAAGCAACTTGCTTCTTGATGTAATGAGTCATCCTGTGATAATCTTAGCTTCCGATTCATTTAAGAATCTTGAGGAACTGAATGTTTCCTTCGGTGAAAGGGATACAGAGAGCTCAACGAAAGACAGATATGTTTACATATTCCAAAGAGAATTTGCTGTTGTGAATCCAGCGCTCGTTGATGTACGTTGTTAAAAGAGTCAACATTTGAAGTTAGTCGCCATAAAACGAGTTTTTATTTCTTATCCACTCTGGTGTTCTTGTTTCTCTAATGATTTTGTTTATTGATGAGAAGTTTGTTGGCACCGATGAAGCAACAACTTGCGTAGGCCTTGTTATCCGCAACAGAAAATCTGGAATGTAAGGACTGATCCTATATATTCTATAAAAATGTGCAATCACTTTTAGTCTAAAACTTTGTGATTGATCTGAAACTGCAGCACGTCTATTGCACACATGGATTCACCAAAAGTTGTGGAATTGGGGATAAGCCAGATGTTATCATTGGTTTTAGAGGATGACGAAGATGCAGAGTTAGATGTATTATCTCTCTCTCTCTCTCTCTTTTAGAGTACTTAGTGTGTTTGAGGTTATGTTAATCATTCATAATTTTATTTTTTTAAAGTAATTTTGAATACGTCCATTGCGTTGTATGCAGGTACATATGGTTGGTGGTTATGAAGATGTCGACATAAAAGTGTGAACCAGGATTTTCTATATTTCTCATTCCAGTTAGTACTCAGCTGTAGAATGGTCTTAAGCTGAATGTTTGACCTTTCTATGCAGAATGCTGATGGTGGTGGTGACTATGCCAAACCAGAGGGTTACTCATTTCCTTTGTGTTGCAAATTAGTAGAAACTTTACAGAAGAGAAGAGAGAATTTTCACATTCAAACCCTATTTATCCTTGGGCACAATACCAAGTTGGATGCTCAAGCGAACACGTGCCCCATTTTTAATGGATGTCTGGTTAGCCCACTTTCTCTGATGTCTCGACCATTTACACTTTTTGCTGTCTTCAACACTCTAAGGAAGTTTGTCATATAAGTTTTTTAAAAAAGTATCGTATGAAATGATGATTAACGTTACCCTGTTTTGTGGGAACCATTTATCAGGTGAATACCTCCACCGGTTCAATTTTTCCAGCCAGTTTCAACAGAACTTCTAGATGTCCGGATGAGCTTGTTCGAAGAATTCGAGTTTCAGCATCATTCGAAGATTATAGCTGGAAGGGGAAGTTACTTGACACGTATGACACGAAAACTGATAGATTCATCATCGCACCTTGCTGCTGGTAATAAGAAGAAAAAGAAAAAAAACACTTCTTCTGCCTGATTTCATGTTGCCCTCTTTTTGTATAATATTATCTTCCTCACAAGATTAAGAGTACCTAACTCTGTTTACTCCATTACAGTTTCACGAGTTGTGTTTTGTTATACAGGACAAAGAGCCTGGTCGAATATGTTTGGGAACTTAATCAGCTTCCTGATGAAGAAATTCTCGCTAACTGTTCTACCTCACCTTCTGCTGAAGGTCCAGATTTCATAGACAATGAAAGAAGGTTAGTCATTTTGATCATTACCACAAAACGGAACATAATAGATTCACACACACACACAGAGACACAGAGATGATTCATATTCTCTTTTGTGTTTTTAGGATTTGGAACTATTTACTAAAATATCCAGAATGGAGCAAAACCTTCCCAAGGAGACAACCACGTGTGTTTGAAAGGACTGTCAATGGACACTGGAAAAAATGCTGACTTTCTCAGCCTAATCATGGCATTAATCCAGAAATCTGGCTAAAAACAACGGTTAGTGTATCTTCATTTATGCTAATGACATATTTGAGGGAAAAAATCGAAATTCTGTAAATGGTTAAGAACTCGTGTGGTGCGTGTGATTTTTGGAACACAAACCTAACTATACACTGTTGTGTTAAAACGTGGGCCCGATCAGGTCTGTTAGGCCTATATGTTGAGGCCCATATATTTTAGTAATTCCAATTGCAGATCGGACCCCTCCCACCCGACCCGAATCTTAAGTCGCATGATTTTTAAAGGATTCGATCCGATCCGAGTTTCGGTTCAAATTCGGTTATTTCTCGGTTTTACATAAATATATATCAATTTAAAAAAAAAAAATTGTTATGTATCTTTTGGTTTCGTAATCGAATATATTTTGGTCTTCAAAAGAATTTTAAAATTTTGGTTTGAGTTTGGATTCATATTTTTTATTTATTAAACTTCGTTAACAATATTAATGTTCAAAGTTTTTTAGATCTATTAGTTTGGTTTATCCAGACTGAACAATACTACTCTATTATGGTTCGTAAGCGTAGTCTGACCTAACTTTCACCAACACCACAATCGAAAAACGGAATTCCAATTATAGTAACCAAATATGCATAATAAAACCATATTTCTGTAAATTGTCTTCATACCTTCTTTCCGAAAGGTGTTGAACAATGGGTTTCAGAATTTTACAATTTAACAACTAAAACAAATCGTTTGCCCTAATGGCCGAAAAAGGAAAGAAAGGGTCAAACGTCAAAGGATCAAAGCTGCAGTTAAAACTAGGGTTACTTACTCTACTTTTCGATTTAGTTTTGATTTAAATTATTTGATTTTTCTTGGNCGCTGCTGCGACGAGAAGCCAAACTGTGAATCCTACCGAAGTGGTTACTTCAGTTACATCCGCTTCATCGTCTAGGAGAAGAACAGAAGATGTAAGCAATGGACCTAGGACCAGGTCTAGAAGGAGGCTGAGGTAAATTGAATATCGGCGCCGGAATGTTGAAACACCGTCGATTTCTGAATCTCCGTCATTACAAAGCTCATGTGACCATGTCGTGTTTCCCCTCCTTAGAATTGGCTGAATGTTATGTATGTACATTCTTGTGTACTTGTAATTTCTGCTAGCCTCTGAAACTTTGGTTTAAAAAAATTTCTTCTTTTTTTTTGGAAAAATAATTTAATTGTATCTTGAAGCGTTTGGTTTCAAGTTCCAAACTCAAATCCAGATAGAAGTCATCTTTAAAAAACTCTCCAAGTACATTAGCATTTTTTTTTTTTTGTTGTGACATAAACTCTCCAAGAACACATTAGCTCTGTTTCTTAAATGAATGGGATAGATTTGTCAGGAAAAAAAAAAAATGGAGAGATTCGCAATTCGCATAAAGTCCGTAGAAACGTCACACTTTTTAAGGGCGGAAAGTGGAAACGACAAGTAGTTGTTCACTCTGACTACTTGTTAAACTAGTTTGGAAAATTCAACGCCTTTCTCGTTAAAAGTCATCTGCGATTGTTTTGTCTTTCCTTGTCGCCGCCGTTGAAGCTCTTTCTCTCTCGCCGGCGATCATGATTTACGTTGGTGGCGTTCCATTTCTAAATGAGAATAGCTCATCGTCTTTGTCGTCTTCATCACAGGTAGATCTCTTCGCATCGTTCTCTTCGTCTCTCACGAGTCTCTATTTAGTGGTTCAGCTAAGGTTTGCTTATATGGTGGTAATGTGGTTCAGAAACTGGCGATTTTACTTGTACATATTTTTTTACAAATTTGGGATTTTTGAATTTATTAAATTCGTTTGGGATTCTGCGATTTCTTTACTCGGCACAGAAGCAAGCTGAATTGGTTTGATTATTCCTTTTGCGATATGGAAAATGGCTAATCTGTATAACAAATTATTTGATGAACAGGAAAGCAACTTGCTTCTTGATGTAATGAGTCATCCTGTGATAATCTTAGCTTCCGATTCATTTAAGAATCTTGAGGAACGGAATGTTTCCTTCGGTGAAAGGGATACAGAGAGCTCAACAAAAGACAGATATGTTTACATATTCCAAAGAGAATTTGCTGTTGTGAATCCGGCGCTCGTTGATGTACGTTGTTAAAAGAGTCAACATTTTGAAGTTAGTCGCCATAAAAGGAGTTTTTTTTTATCCACTCTAGTGTTCGTGTTTCTCTAATGATTTTGTTTATTGATGATAAGTTTGTTGGCACCGATGAAGCAACAACTTGCGTAGGCCTTGTTATCCGCAACAGAAAATCTGGAATGTAAGAACGAATCATATATATTCTATAAAAATGTGCAATCATTTTTAGTCTAAAAATTTATGATTAATCTGAAACTGCAGCACATCTGTTGCACACATGGATTCACCAAAAGTTGTGGAATTGGGGATAAGCCAGATGTTACCATTGGTTTTAGAGGATGACGAAGATGCAGAGTTAGATGTATTATCTCTCGCTCTCTCTCTCTCTTTTAGAGTACTAACTGTGTTGGAGGTTATGTTAATCATTCATAATTTTATTTTATTTTAAAGTAATTTTGAATACGTCCATTGCGCTGTGTGCAGGTACATATGGTTGGTGGTTATGAAGATGTCGACATAAAAGTGTGAACCAGGAGTTTCTATATTTCTCATTCCAGTTAGTACTCAGCTGTAGAATGGTCTTAAGCTGAATGTTTGACCTATCTATGCAGAATGCTGATGGTGGTGGTGACTATGCCAAACCAGAGGGTTACTCATTTCCTCTGTGTTGCAAACTAGTAGAAACTTTACAGAAGAGAAGAGAGAATTTTCACATTCAAACCCTGTTTATCCTTGGGCACAATACCAAGTTGGATGCTCAAGCGAACACGTGCCCTATTTTTAATGGATGCCTGGTTAGCCCACTCTCTCTGATGTCTCGACCATTTACACTTTTTGCTGTCTTCAACACTCTTAGGAAGTTAGTCATATAAGATGTAATATTAATTGGTTTTAAAAAAAAAAAAAAATTGTATGAATTGATGATTAACGTTACCCTGTTTTGTGGGAACCATTTATCAGGTGAATACCTCCACCGGTTCAATATTCCCAGCCAGTTTCAACAGAACTTCTAGATGTCCGGATGAGCTTGTTCGAAGAATTCGAGTTTCAGCATCATTCGAAGATTATAGCTGGAAGGGGAAGTTACTTGACACGTATGACACGAAAACTGATAGATTCATCATCGCACCTTGCTGCTGGTAATAACAAGAAAAAAAGAAAAAAAACACTTCTTCTGCCTGATTTCCTTTTGCCCTCTTTTTGTAGAATATTATCTTCCGCACAAGATTAAGAGTACCTAACTCTGTTTACTCCATTACAGTTTCACGAGTTGTGTTTTGTTATACAGGACAAAGAGCCTGGTCGAATATGTTTGGGAACTTAATCAGCTTCCTGATGAAGAAATTCTCGCTAATTGTTCTACCTCACCTTCTGCTGAAGGTCCAGATTTCATAGACAATGAAAGAAGGTTAGTCATTTTTCAAGCTTCCATTGGATCATTACCACAAAATCGGAACATAATAGATTCACACGCACAGACACAGAGATGATGATTCATATTCTCTTTTGTGTTTTTAGGATTTGGAACTATTTACTAAAATATCCAGAATGGAGCAAAACCTTCCCAAGGAGACAACCACGTGTGTTTGAAAGGACTGTCAATGGACACTGGAAAAAATGCTGACTTTCTCAGCCTAATCCTGGCATTAATCCAGAAATCTGGCTAAAAACAACGGTTAGTGTATCTTCATTTATGTTAATGACATATTTGAGGGAAAAAATCGAAATTCTGTGAATGGTTAAGAGCTCGTGTGTGGTGTGATTTTTGGAACACAAATAAGTACCTAACTATACACTGTTGTGTTAAAACGTGGGCCCGATCAGGTCTGTTAGGCCTATATGTTGAGGCCCATATATTTTAGTAATTCCAATTGCAGATCGGACCCCTCCCACCCGACCCGAATCTTAAGTCCATGATTTTTAAAGGATTCGATCCGATCCGAGTTTCGGTTCAAATTCGGTTATTTATCGGTTTTACATAAATATATATATATCAATTTTAAAAAAAGAAAATTATTATGTATCTTTTGGTTTTGTAATCGAATATATTTTAATCTTCAAAAGAATTTTAAAATTTTTTGGTTTGAGTTTGGATTCATATTTTTTATTTATTAAACTTTGTTCGAAGTTTTTTAGATCTATTAGTTTGGTTTATCCAGACTGAACAACACTACTCTTATCATGGTTCGTAAACGTAGTCTGACCTAACTTTCACCAACACCACAATCGAAAAACGGAATTCCAATTATAGTAACCAAATATGCATAATAAACCATATTTCTGTAAATTGTCTTCATACCTTCTTTCCTAAAGGTGTTGAACGAAGCCTAACACCGGGCCGGGCTCCCTTATGGGTTTCAGAATTTTACAATTTAACGACTAAAACAAATCGTTTGCCCTAATGGCCGAAAAAGGAAAGAAAGGGTCAAACGTCAAAGGATCAAAGCTGCAGTTAAAACTAGGGTTACTTACTCTACTTTTCGATTTAAATTATTTGATTTTCTCGGATTAAAAGAAACATGCATAATAAACCATGTATTACAAATTTTCAATGTGTATATTGTGGTATAAAACTATAAACTCTTTTTCGGATAAATTCAAATTTCCTTTTATTTTATTTTTTTTTTCTTTTTGAATTGGTATAAAGTATATAGATCTCGTTACTTGGATATAGGAACAAAAAAAATTAAATTGATATTCTGGATTGATTTGAATTGAATACCCTAATTACCACACATGTTCATCCCAAAAAAGCATATACTATACCAAAAAAGAAAAACACAGTATATTTTAATAAGAAGAGAGGAGAGAAGAAAGCACGAAACAATAAGCGAGCGAGGAAGACAAGAAAGCAACAATACAAATTATAAATAAAATAATAATACGAGAAAGAAAAGAAAGAAAAAAAAAGAATAAAAATCCCTAAAACTGCGAGCGTTTTTGTTTGCGAGAGAGAGAGAGGAGAGTCTCTAGAAAAGATTATGGAAGCATGACGAAGGAAGAGGAAGCGGGATCTTATAGCATGAACGACGACACTAATAACAACATCAACAACAACGACTATATTTGCAGTGATGATTACAATAATCATAATACTGGTGAAGAAGATGATGATAACACTAATCTGAAGCACAAGAGCCAAGCATGGGGCACGTGGGAGGAGCTGTTATTGGCATGTCTCTTATACACATCTAGATGTGTATAAGAGACAGAAGCGACACGGATTTGGTGATTGGGACTCCGTCGCTACGGAGGTTCGATCCCGGAGCTCCATCTCCGCCGTCTTCGACTCCGCTAATAATTGTAAGCAGAAGTACCGAGATCTCAAGCGTCGTTTCCAGGAATCCCCCGGCGGTGAGAGCGATACGGCGGAGACGGCGGCGGAGGAGGGAGGTAAAATCCCTTGGCTTGAACAGCTACGTAGCCTTCGTATGGCAGAGCTCCGGCGTGAGGTTCAACAATATGATGTTTCGATACTGTACGGGACAAGGAATCTCTACCTCTCTCTCTCTCTCTCTCTCCCCGTCGGTTTTAGGATGGATCTGAGGTTTTTTTTTCCGTTCTAAATTATATTTTCTGGTTTTCTAGATCGCTTCAGTTGAAGGTTAAGAAATTAGAGGAGGAGAGAGAGGGAGACGAGAAACCAGATCTGGAAGACGAGAGGAAAGGGGAGAGATCGGGGAACGACGGTTCTGAATCTGAACACAGCGAAAAGGCGGAGGAGTCAGAGCGGGAAAACAGGTCGATGAACGAGTCGAACTCGACAGCTTCCGGCGGGAAAACCGCCGGAGAAGACGAGAGAGTTGGCGGAGACGAGCCGAGTCAGGCTCGCGATGACTCGGGCGATAATAATCCAGATCCCGATCCGGTTTATAAGGCGGAGGAAGGATCGGAAGCGAGTCACTCAGGCGAGTTGGGTGAGTCGGGAACGTCGGGAAGTAAGTGGGAAAGGAAACGACGTAAACATAGTGCCGGCAGCAAGAATAATCACGACGACGGTGCCGGCCAGATCAGATCGACGGTGAGTAAATCACAGCCGTTGATAGGTCTTCTCGATCTGATTCGGTCCCATCCGCGTGGATCTTTGTTCGAACGCCGGCTTCGCAGCCAGGTATGCAAATATCTTATTTTTCCTTATTTTCTTCGATTTCTTGATATAATGATCTTAAAATCAATGGATTATTACGCGTTTCTTTTCTCTGTTTCGCTTATTTTTACATCGTGAGTGAAAAGAAAATTCGATTATTCAAACCTGATTAGTAATTACAGAAACTATAGTTTAATATTATTCCTTCTAAATAAATTCATATGTAAGAGAAAAAAAAACAAAACAAAAAGCGAAATAGATTAATTAGGAAAGATCAAAATAACGAAATCTTCTTACAAAGTTCTTTTAGAAGAAATCTTAGATATTTGAAGTGATATTCCGTATTCTCTACATTTTCGAATTTTATTGGACGATTTATAGGAACGTATATAAATATGGAGAGGGTGAAGAGGGAAACAAAAAAAAAAGAATTAATTTAACCAACCCACTTCTTCTGTGGTCATCGTTGTCTTTTTGTTCACACAATCTAAGGACACGTGGCAGGTCCTAGTGTAGCATGGCTTTGTCGTGTCTTACCGCTAACTTTTTAAGTTTCCTTTTAAGGCCTATTGGTTTTAGGCTTTTAGTTGGGCCTATATTTCTTTCTAACCTCGCAAGTTTATTTAACACGCAGGAGACTGAAAATTACAAGAGCTTGGTTAAGCAACATTTGGACATTGAGACAATACGGAGAAAGCTGAAGCAAGGATCCTACGAGTCTTCAAGCCACACTCTTTACAGAGATCTACAGCTTCTCTTCACAAACGCCATTGTCTTCTTCCCTTCATCTTCCTCAGAATCAATGGCTGCTCACGAGCTAAGAACCCTTGTTTCTGAAGAAATGAGGAAAGAGACCGGAAAATCTGGTCCCAGATTGATAAACCAGGAAGCATCGGCTATGACTAGTATTAGAGCAGATGCTGAAACATCAGAATCGTCTCTTTCGAGACAGAAATCTTTGGCTCCTCTTGTCGTTTGTAAGAGAAGACGTTTTGTTTCCGCCAAGGCTTCTCCATCGTCGTCAAGCTTTAGCCAAAAAGAGGAGACTAAAGAAGAGACATTATCAGAGGAGAAAGAGAACATTGGGACTGGTGTAAGAAGCTCGAGAAGGCCCAACAAANGCGAGTCGGGAACGTCGGGAAGTAAGTGGGAAAGGAAACGACGTAAACATAGTGCCGGCAGCAAGAATAATCACGACGACGGCGCCGGCCAGATCAGATCGACGGTGAGTAAATCACAGCCGTTGATAGGTCTTCTCGATCTGATTCGGTCCCATCCGCGTGGATCTTTGTTCGAACACCGGCTTCGCAGCCAGGTATGCAAATATCTTATTTTTCCTTATTTTCTTCGATTTCTTGATATAAATCAATGGATTATTATGCGTTTCTTTTCTCTGTTTCGTTTATTTTTACATCGTGAGTAAAAAGAAAATTCGATTATTCAAACCTAATTAGTAATTACAGAAACTATAATTTAATAATATTCCTTCTAAATAAATTCATATGTAAGAAAAAAAAAACAAAACAAAAAGTGAAATAGATTAATTAGGAAAGATCAAAAGAACGAAATCTTCTTACAAAGTTCTTTTAGAAGAAATCTTAAACATTTGAAGTGATATTCCGTATTCTCTACATTTTCGAATTTTATTGGACGATTTATAGGAACGTATATAAATATGGAGAGGGTGAAGAGGGAAACAAAAAAAAAGAATTAATTTAACCAACCCACTTCTTCTGTGGTCATCGATGTCTTTTTGTTCACACAATCTAAGGACACGTGGCAGATCTTAGTGTAGCATGGCTTTGTCGTGTCTTACCGCTAACTTTTTAAGTTTCCTTTTAAGGCCTATTGGTTGTAGGCTTTTAGCTGGGCCTATATATCTTTCTAACCTCGAAAGTTTATTTAACACGCAGGAGACTGAAGATTACAAGAGCTTGGTTAAGCAACATTTGGACATTGAGACGATACAGAGAAAGCTGAAGCAAGGATCCTACGAGTCTTCAAGCCTCACTCTTTACAGAGATCTACAGCTTCTCTTCACAAACGCCATTGTCTTCTTCCCTTCATCTTCCTCAGAGTCAATGGCTGCTCACGAGCTAAGAACCCTTGTTTCTGAAGAAATGAGGAAAGAGACCGGAAAATCTGGTCCCAGATTGATAAACCAGGAAGCATCGGCTATGACTAGTATCAGAGCAGATGCTGAAACATCAGAATCGTCTCTTTCGAGACAGAAATCTTTGGCTCCTCTTGTCGTTTGTAAGAGAAGACGTTTTGTTTCCGCCAAGGCTTCTCCATCGTCGTCAAGCTTTAGCCAAAAAGAGGAGACTAAAGAAGAGACATTATCAGAGGAGAAAGAGAACATTGGGACTGGTGTAAGAAGCTCGAGAAGGCCCAACAAAGTGGTTGCTGCTGCTGCGGTTATAGCTAGCAATACCAAGCCGGGCAAAGGGAAGAACAAACAGAAACAGAAAGAGTCTAAAACAAATTCATCAAATGACAATACCAATAATAGTAGTAAGCAAGAGACAGGTAAAACAGAGAAGAAGACGATTTCATCGGATAAGAAGAAGAGTGTGGCTGATTTCTTGAAGAGGTTAAAGAAGAACTCTCCGCAAAAAGAAGGTAAAGATCAGAATAAGAGCGGTGGAAACGTTAAGAAAGAGAGTAAATCGAAATCAAGAGAACTTAGAAGCAACAGTGTGGGTAAGAAAAAGAAGGCCGCCGAGGTTGAGAATACTCCGGTGAAAAGAGCTCCCGGGAGACCGCAGAAGAAAACGGTAGAAGCGGCAGCGGCAGCAACTGCATCTGCCTCAGGAAAACGAGGTAGGGAAAGCGGAAGCACGGGAAAGGACAATAAACAGCCAAAGAAAAGAAGCCGAAGATGAGAGAATTAAAAACATATTTTTCCCCTATGGTGGCTTTTGACAATACTACTGTAGATCCATAGAATATGCTTTGGGTATTTTATCTTAATTCTAACATTAGAAGACATATTCTCATAGTTATGCATTAGGGAAATTGTATTTTCGCTCGTTGGCATCAGAAAGATTCATTCCTTCATTTTGGTTATACTTTGTTCATTTCCACCATTTGAGTCCCTACAAAAGCTAGGGCTACAGCGACAATATACCGAAACCGTTCCATTGAACATATATCCAACAAAACCAACATTCAGGTAAAGCTAATCTCTAATGTCAGCAAAAATTACAGTCAGATACCCAAACAAAGGGCAACATCAAAGAAGTTGAGACTCTGACCTTCAATCTCAACAAATGCTTTCTTCTTCATCGGCTCCTCATGGACCGCATTGCACTGTGCCTTGGCAGAATTGCTTGATTCAAACACAAGTTAACGACGAAAACCATCTTCTGTGCAAAAAAAGACCAGAGAAGGAGAGTTTCAGTGAAGGCATTTTTATTTGAAATTACAAGTCAAATGGAGGAATATAGGGCTTGAAGATGTTAAATGCTTGATAAATCAAACTAAACACTTGCCGTTTTCTCCATCGGATATATCTTCAAGCTTTGCGATTGCACCCACGAGCGCATGTTCTTGCTCCTGAACCGAAGGTAATAATCGACCATTTGAGGCTTTTCTATGTGTATACACACAAAATTAAGAAAGAAAGGATCTTTGTTGTTGTGACTAAGAGAATTAACAAAAAAAAAGGATCAAACCTCCAAAACTCTCTTAGCCCTTGCAACTTCTTGAGGATCTGGATTGTGTGAACCAATAACTCTCTCCACCTATCAGAAAACATCATCATTTGAGAAATAACTATACAGCATTGTAAAACTCGCCTTGAAATCAACTAATAATACCAACCTCTCTGATTAGGACATTTGTTTGACGGATTCGTATATCGGGATGTTTCCTTTTCCCAGTTCCATTCTGTGATGTTCTGAAATCTTTTCTGATAGTGGTCTTCACCAAACCGCTTCCCCGTTGTGGAACGCTGTTGGGTCCTGTAGTTCTGTTCAGACCATGGCCTTGTCCGTTATGACCATATCGGTTACCAACCCCAGGATCCTCTCCTATCCACTCAATATCCCCAGGAGATATCTGTAAAAGAATTAGAGATCTTGGTTACAAACTAACATAAAGAATTGTTGATCAAAGTTTTTTACTGGAAAGTTTAAGAAGACTACTGATAAGAAAAGTGATTACCTCTGAGAGATTAACCCATTCCCATGTCTCACTAGGTGTTCCAATGTCATAAACTAATGCATGACGACCCTAAAATTAAAGATTATAAAATATTTACACATGTTTAAGGAAACTTCTTATGTTAATAAATAATACAGAAACATTATGCCAATTTAAGAAGCCACACACCTCAACTGGACTATACTTGGTGATGACAGCCTCGTAAAATGTATTGTCTTCAGGCCACTTTGTTCTAACTCTTCTTCCTACAAAAGACATAGGTCCGGTTCCGTTTGCGGGTTCACTCGAACTGGTAGGAACAGATGGTAATCTGTTCATGACTTGTCCTCGTGGAGGCTGATCTGAAGGGTTGTATGAGATTGGTTTTGCGGAAGACGAACCAGGGAAAACCTAGTAAGGGAAAAAAACTAATAATAGAATCGTTTCTGATAAAGAAACAACAAAAGATACCAAGTTTATGACTTTTTAACTCACTAGTTTATGCTTTTTGCCCTTGGCATTGGGAACAGATCCTCGTTTAGCAACCGATGAAGCAAACGGGTGGGTGGGATCAGCTTGAGGGTGAAAAGAAGGAGAAGAACTGGCGAAAGGTTGAGAAGGAATTGGCTGGTTTGGTTTGTGCTTCTTAATAGAAGCTGAAACGGAAGGGCTTGGCAACGTATCCTGAACCACTTGAGCAGCATTGCGCATACTTGGTTGCACTCCTCCAGATTGTCTCCACTCCCTAATAAAGAGAAAAATATATGTTATTGATAGAAAAAGAAAGAAACTTTTTAGTCCTCAATCGAATAAATGCTCAAGGTTTTAGCTCTCGCCTTATCCTCCGTATAGTATCATCTGCATTTACACGACCTAGAAGCTCTCTATGCTCCTCATTCGATAATCTCAACTCTTTACGGAGTTCAGTTATTAGACTTTCTTTTTCCTGAACAAGATACATATACATACATAAAAGAGATTTCATTTCACCTAACCAGAAACTAACATGAGAAGAGAAAATGAAGTAGAACTGAGATTCATAAAAAATACCCAAGAAATTGCATCTGCTTGGGCTTTAAAGGCTCTTAGTACGGCGATGTACGCTTCCTTCTCAATCTGGTGAATCTGAGTCTCCATATCAGCAGAAACTTCATCATACATCTTTGGATAAGATGGAGGAAGATTCGAGGGCCTTCCATTAGCAGGCACACGTCCTCCTCGCGGGACCCTGTGCGACGGAGGCAGATCATCATCTGTTCCTGCAGACAGCATCAGGGAAATCAATGTTGTGTGTTGTTAATACAACAAAATCAAACCTTTGTAATCAATCATTATCACGCATTGAATCAAAAGATAAAGATCAAAGTAGATATATATGTGTTTAGCTCAAACTCAATCTCAGTTTCAGTTATTTGCAACACTACATGTCTACATTCCTTAGTAACAAGAACACCCAGAATCTGAATACAAAAACGAGAGTTAACCACAATGTACTTGGACGGATAAATCAAGAAAATCTGGTAAACCCTAATTTCATCGACTGAAAGAGAGGAAGGCGAGAGATCAACTTAGCTATCTACACACAATGTTGGGAACTAACCGCTGCTATCAAACGATTCGTAGTCCATCGCCGAGGCTTTAATCCCAGACTAAACGTCGGGAGATGAAATTGGGGAAGCAAAAGCGAGAGAATCAAGAGGAAACACAGGAAGCACAATTCGAGGTTGATTTCAATTTGACTAGAAGAAGACTCTCGAAGCTCTTTTATCTCTAGAATTACAGAAAGACTGGTTAATTTCTTCCTCTGGGAACTCTTCTTTCGGAAACAAATCCGAGCTCCACCAATAAGCGTGCTTCTGATTCAGCTAAGATTACAGATTTGCCTTAAAGCTTATTAAATTTCCTTAATAAGAAGAACAGAGACAAAGTGTGAGACGGAAAATCATTATTAAAAAAAAAAAAAAAAAAAAATCTGTTGAGAACCCAATCAAAATTGTTGTAGATTCGTTCTCATTAAATTACCAAAATATAACGAGGGAATTAAAACACCGTCGTTTCGATTGCCCAGTGACAGGTTTTCGTAAATTGAAATTAGAATAATACCAAATCCAGATTCTATGTGAGGCCTTTACCCAGCCCATATAAGTTTAATAAGTAGGATCATGTATGAACATTTTTTAATTAAAAAAAATCAGTATAAGGAAATTGATTCCCATTCGATATAGAACATTTGTTTTTTTTCTTGGTCAACAACATGTTTGAGGAATATTGTTAACAAAAAGATTTTGTATGCTACCAAAAGAAAGAAGCAAAAAAGATTACATGGATGTTATTCTCTCTAAAGACATACATTTTGCACACGGAGTCGACTCATCAGGATCATTGCGAAGGTGATATAGACATGGACCATATCTATAGTTTAAGTTTGAATTTTCAACTCTTTTTTTTCCAAATTGTGTGTCCACATTTATGAACAATATTAAAAAGAATATATATTATCTAATTTTAAATTCGATATAATACATACAGAAGAAGAAAAACATTACATTGTTCTGTTGTTCAGAGATATGAGAGAAAAAAAGTTAAAAATAATTCATGGAAAACATCATTTGATTTAAAAATATATATATGTAAACAAAAACTTAACACAGATTTTACAATAAAAAGAAATTACTAATGAATAGATTACCAAGGATGCGTCTTTTTGTCAGCCAATAGCGAAATAGATTAAATCCGTGAGTTTCAAGATTGGATAATAATAATACCATAAGCTTGAAGTGAACCAAAGCGTCGTCCAAAATGTGATGCTGAGTTTGGGATAGCCACGTGTTAAAATGTCCTCACATTCATCACTCGACACTTGCACATACTTTGATGTATGCATGTTCACACGTTCCCAAGTTGCTTCCTTTGCTTAGCGGTCCAAATAAAACTAGTAGACTCCAACTTGCAAATGTAAGCCGCAAAAGTTTTAGACATTCGACGAAAATATCCTTTTTCTTGGGTATCCCATAACATATGACAACTTTTGGGGGAACCCTAAAATTTGGAAAGTGCTCAAATTGGTACCTAAACCACTAAATTAGATGTTGGTGGTTTGCAATATACTTTCCAACAACATCACTGAAACTCCACCTTTATCATATTGCCATTCCCAGCATATAGAAAAAAAATATATTTATATATACATGAGTAACTTATACAGTCATAAAAACGATGGATCAATAATTTAGTATGTGTAGATTCATAAAAAAAAAAAATTTATCCGTCGTAAGGAAAAAAGCTCTCCAACTTATTAGAGAGTAGTGAGTCTAGTGACACTGAAATGCTCAGAAATAGTATATTTTAAAAACAGCTTTGGCGCGTATGTTATTTTATGAACTTTATTTTCTTCAATGTAAAAATTAATAATTGATTTTTAAGTATACTTTATACGTGAACAGTATTTTATTATTATTAATACCAATATAACTTCTGCATGGTGGAAAAGTACATAGCATAATTAGCATTACAGTAAACAATGTATTTATAAAACAATGATAGATTAATAAAACGTATGTTGATTCTATACGTTCAAGTAAAATCAGGCGTATGGGAAAATTCTTATTCAAACTTGGAAAGAGTGAAATTGCTGACCAAAAGTAGAAAACTACAATATAAACAAATTCAATTTTGATGGATCCTCTAACTCTATATTGTATTATTATCTATTGTTTCGTTGTCACTTTCTAAATCTACCTACCCTGCATGCTTATGCAATCACGAGGAAAATAAGTTTAAAAAACTAGCAAAAACTCACTCGTATTCTATTTTACGCGCGCGGTGTCTACGAAGACGAACTAATTTTAATATGTTTAGTATACAACTGTAAAATGTACTATCAAAAGAGCTACGAAGAACGAATGCAATAAAATGTAGGAGTTATTCAAAGTCAACTTAAAAATCGTTTTCCTGAAAATTTTGATAAAACTTTGTAATGTTTTATGTAATTCAATTTCATTTCTGGACGTATCCACTTTTATAAATTTCGTGATAATATTGATACAGGTAACACGTATCAAGGACGAGAAACAAAATTGGTATATTAGATCAACTAAGCTATTGTGAGAGTTTGTTACGTATAAAACATCTAGTAATTAAATCAACTAAGCTATTGTGAGACCTGAAAATCGTTTTTTAAAAAAAAATTACGCCAGTAAACATTTTCCATGTTCTTTTCAGTTATTGTTATATACCTTTTATTAGACCGAAATCTGAAATCTTCAAGGTTTATACGGTGATTGAGATAATTGGAAAGACTAATAAACCCGTGGTTCATTTTTTTCAACTGTTGTGATTTTCCACTCTTCTTTAGTTTTGTTTTTAAATAAAGTTATTATTAGAACTGACTAGAGTAAATTTAATAGTCGAGTCGTATTTTCCCTGCGGTAAGTGGAATAAAAGTTCTTCTATGGTTTAACTTAATATGTATATTAAAGTTCAAAAAAAAAAACTTAATATGTATATTACATTTTGGTCGTCAGAATAATATTAACTTTTTTTTTTGTAACTGAGAATAATATTAACTTATAATACTTTCCGTTGAAGTATAGTAGTTTCAAATTTCTGTGGCCACAGTACATGCATGAATGGGGATTGAGCCATACGACGAAAATTCTATACATTACCCCTTTATTGAGTGATGATTTACATATTCAAGAAGTCAACATAATTGACCAAAACAAGGTCCAAGCCCGGCTTTAATTTAAGAGAAAAAAAGGAAGATATTGCATTTCAATAGCATATCCTTATAAATAAAAAATATGTCGTCATGAAAGATTATGCAGATTCAAGTACATAAGTACAAAATTTTGTCACTTTTAAAGTATATATAAATTATCAGATGATTAGAAAATTCTAGCTATTTTTTTTTTCTTTTTTTCAACAGAACGCAGGATACAAACGAAGAGTCATACAAGGTTAAAACTCTAGTTACATAATATATCTTCTTCTTTTTTGAACATTACATAATATATCTCTTGCTACCTATATAAGAAGATGATGTTCAGTCGTTCACAATTCACAAATAATAATAGGGTGCAACTGGTTGACACAATAGAAAAATAAAATTGGGTGAAAATGACTATTCCTTTACATTCTTTCAAAAATCAACCATTTAATAGTAAAAACCATTCCTCTCAATGGGTTTCACTAAAAAATTAAAAAATAAGCTTTATTCCTCTAAATTTTGTTACTCTAGAAAATAGGAAAGTAATAAATTGAACAAAATTAGAGAAAAAATATATTATTCCATTGATTTTTTTTCCACTAATAATTATTTCTCTAATTCCTCTACTTACCACCAGTTGCACTCATAATATTACGGGTGTGAGGTGTCTTATATATTAACGCGGAAACCGAATCACCATGACGCCCATAATAAACACATGCAAAATTGTAAAAATAAACACATTTTGTTAAAAAAAAATAAACACATGCATGCATCTGATGTATGATTTTATAGGCGAATGTTACTAAATATATCATTAGTCATTAACTCCGTTCGTCAAATGCCCACACTCATTTGTATTGTAACAGCCTGATTTTCTTTTTGGATTGTTTTATTTGAATTCGCTAAATAAAAAAGAATGTATGATAATGTCTTTACGTTAAAAGGTTTGAAATATATATAAAAGTACTTTAACAAAATTTCTGAAATAGTTGCTAATGTTAATAACCACCATCTAGACTCTAAAGTATATATGGACTTAAACCAAAAAAAACAAACTCGGTCTTGTAATATTTTGTCTTTTCGTGCAATAAAAATACCATATATTATCTGTATATGTATAAAAAAAATTACACACTTATTATGTGTTTATGCATGTATATCCTCGTTACGAAAAGATACACAGTCGACATAACAAGGAACCAATAACTAAAGAGTCAAAGAGACATATACCACTTGTAGTTGTAGGAACAGGATGTACAATTTATTGGCGTATGAAAGTGGACGAATGTATTCGAAACAACTAGTAATGGATCGTGTCCCACGATATTGTTTTCACCAAAAAATCGTTGTGGAGCAAAGTAATTCTTCTATTGAAACAGTTAAATATATATTTTAATCAACGAATTATTCCTAAAGAATGATATTGTACACGAAGAAATATAGTTTTATTTTCTAACTTTGTTTTTTTCTTAAATACGAACTTCAAGGCCCGAAGTTATATAGCTAAAAATTTGGTCAAAAAAAAAAGTTATATAGCTAAAACACATTAAAAATGTTACCCATTAACTGAAAAATAGGATGCGAACAAATCACATGTAAAACATATATACAAATACTAGAATCATTATACATAAGGGAATTATTTGAAAATTGACGCCCTTCAAATATTATAAAATTTGGCGTATAAAACCCTTGTTTTCTATAACTCAATTAGCTTTTTTTTTCAACATTTTTCTAATCTGCAATATTATAGCCCAAATGTTGGTCAGGACTAATGAGTAATGTTTTAACTGGTTTGGGAAGAATTGATTTACTTTTACTATGAAAATTGCAACTTTGCAATTACATTGCCAAAGATTTATATGTAACTTAAGAAAATTATAAACCAAAAGTTTGAATTTTTCTAGTTTAAAGAAAAAGAAAACATTTTTAACCAAATTTCTAAAATCTTTCCTACTAGTTGTAGTCGCAGCGTAATCTCCCCGACACTATCTCATTTACTACATATTTTATACTATTAATTATTTTATATTTTAAAGTCAACATAGGAGAATCTAGTTGGCTCATCAAAGCGAAGGTAATCCATACCCTTTTTTTTTATAAATGCCAAATTAATTCGAATCAAATAAATACAAGCTGAGTCAACAGACGTAGTCGCGTAGGCAACTAGATTGACGAAATTAAAGTTTGAATTGTTCATGGTTCCTTCGTACGATAAATCTGCCTATATAAACCTTACCATACCCAATCGTTTCAATCACAAACCCAATTCCCATTTCCCATTACATTAGTTTCATTTAATTATTTCTTAGAGACAAATAAAAGATCTCTAGCTTCTTTTTTTTTTGAACAAAAAAGATCTCTAGACTCCTTACAAGATCATAAGTTGCAAAAACAAAATGATGCAGTAAGTAACAATAACTTCGATTCTAAAATATAACACAAAGAAAACGTTAATTTTTTTTCTTTTGCATGATCATAAAGAAATATTTTTTTAATGGTTTTTAATTATATTTCAGAGGAAAGAAGGTTTATGCAGTTAAGACTTCGTTTGGCCGATCCGATTTTCCCAAAGGGTTTTTGTTTGGAACTGCATCATCAGCTTACCAATACGAAGGAGCCGTGAACGATGCCACTCGAGGGCTAAGTGTTTGGGATACTTTTGTCCGCAAGCATCCAGGTTTAAATCTATCAACCGATCTATTTTTGTTAATATATATATATATATATATATATATATATATATATATCTTATGTATTTAATTTGTTTATTAATCATTGAAATAAATACGTAGTAAACTAGTTAAAACTTTAATTTATATTTGCAGAACGGAATTGTTACTCTGATGCGGACCAAGCTGTTGAGTTTTATCACCATTACAAGGAAGATATTCAAAGAATGAAAGATATCAATATGGATTCATTCAGATTCTCAATCTCATGGCCTCGGATTCTTCCTCGTAAGTCATAAAACTAAAACTCCTTTTCTTTAATGAGTTAATAATATATTAATCATCAAACTCAATATGTAGATTTTTAACGTTTCTATTTATATACTAAAAATAGATGGAAATAAAAGCAAAGGAGTTAACAAGGAGGGAATCAAATTCTACAACGACCTCATCGACGAACTCCTAGCCAACGGTATTTAATTAAACCTAATTAATCCTTTCTCGTGTGTATATCAAAACATTCGAATCTATTTTTACTAATGGTGGTTTGCATATGTCTTCTAATTAACATTAAATCATACGTAATATACAGGAATCACACCTCTCGCGACTTTGTTCCATTGGGATACCCCACAAGCCTTAGAAGATGAATACAATGGATTTCTTAGCGAAAAAGCTGTGTAAGCAAACATTATATACTAATTCTTTAACGTTGATTTTTTTCAATATTCATCCAACTTTGTGCATATACCAACAATCATATTATTGATACAGTGATGATTTCCGCGAATTCGCTACCATATGTTTTGAGGAATTTGGCGACCGTGTGAAGTATTGGGTTACGCTAAATGAGCCGTGGGTTTATAGTATTGGTGGTTATGATACCGGAAGGAAAGCTCCCGGACGTGCCTCTAAATACATGAACGAAGCAGCTTTGGCCGGTGAATCTGGTCTCGAGGTTTACACTGTCAGTCACAATCTACTTTTGGCTCACGCAGAAGCTGTTGAAGTCTTCAGGAAAAACCCAAAGGTAGGAACAAAAATTTGATTTCTTATAAGTACTTTTTTCTATATACTTTTATATACATGTACATGCATGTATATGAATTGACTGTTACTAAATTTATCAATACAAACAATGTTTTTATTTTCTTTTGTTTTGAACCTTAATATATACAATGTTATTACGTGTTACAGTGTAAAGATGGTAAAATCGGTATTGCACATTGTCCGGTCTGGTTTGAACCTTACGACTCGAACTGTCCTGATGATCAAGAAGCGGTAGAGCGTGCCATGGAATTTATGTTTGGATGGTAAGTGATATTGAATTTTCTATTTAATTACTTGGATATACAATTATTTTTATTATTCTGTTGACTAATAATATATTCGGGGGTTGTCATTTTGAAACAGGCATATGGATCCAACGGTCTATGGAGATTATCCAGAAGTCATGAAAAGATTAATTGGAAAAAGATTACCGTCGTTTACTGCAGCTCAATCTAAGAAGTTAAAAGGATCTTTTGACTTCGTAGGAGTAAATTATTACAGTGCCTTCTATGTTAAGAACGTTGTTGACGTGGATCCTACTATTCCCAACTGGAGATCCGACGCACGCATCGAATGGAAAAGTAAGTATAGTTTCATATTGTCTAAGGTTATTTACTTTTTGGTTTCTTGGCTCTCAAGTTTATTATGATTTTATTTATGAAACAGAACAAAACAAAGCAGGACAAACTTTGGGTCCTAGAGGTGGTTCAGAGTGGGACTTTTTATACCCACAAGGGTTAAGAAAGTTTCTAAATCACGCCAAAAACAAATACGGAAGCCCCAAATTTATGATAACTGAAAATGGTAAATTTCTTTTATCTTTAGCAGGTGTAACTATTTCTCACTTTTTCTTTTTACCTTTTTGAATGTAAAGTCAGAGAGATTCTAACTTTTATTTCTTATCAATATTAATTTAGGACATTGCGATATAGACTATGAAAAAAAGGCAAAACTCTCGAATCTGATGGATCTTCAGAGGACGGAGTACCACAAAAAACATCTCCAAAGCATCCACCAAGCTATCAAGTAAGTCTCTATTCTCCCTTAGTTACTTGACAAGTAAGAAGCATGTGCATAAAGCTTAATTCTTATTATTAATTATGAATTTAATTAGGGAGGATGATGTTCAAGTAGAAGGATACTATGCATGGTCATTGCTGGACAATTGCGAATGGAACGCTGGTTATGGAGTTCGTTACGGACTATTCTATGTAGACTACAACAACGGTCTAAAACGTTATCCAAAAATGTCGGCAATGTGGTTCAAAGAGTTTTTGAAGAAAGAAGATATTGAAGATTCAGAGAAAGAAGGATTGTTGAATTCCGTTGTTCACTAAAAGAGGAAGAGATTCTTAACGTCTTCTGGTTCGCTTTCCTGTTTTATACCTAAGATGTCCGAATCTTCGAAGGCACTTGAACTCTTTTTCTAAGATCTTTTTTTTTTTTAATTTTGCTTTGTGAATAAAAAGGTTCGCAACAAATTATCATTATTATTAATATGTGCATATAATATCACAATTTTTTATAGTGAATTAATGTTATAAATTAATAATAACAATAGTCATAGAAAATACAGTATGTTCAAATTATAACACTGAAATACTAGTTGCCGTGTATACAGTGTGCTTACAGGCTGTATACGCTGTCATTTTAGAACAGTGCCCTTTAATAATTTGTCACAATCGGATTCTAACCGACATTGAGCAGCCCAAAACAAATTCGATACGTATCGGACTGGGCCGTTTAACAGAAATGGGCTAAGATTAAAACAAAGTATTTGCGAGACATTAATTTTTTCCTCAAAACGACCCATGATTTTGAAATGGGCTATCATAATTACTTTTGTTCTAGTCTTTGTAATTTTTATTAGATAATTAAGTTTTTGTTAAAAAGAAGAAAAAAGGATAATCAACGTTTTTTCTTACATTCAATCATTTTATCTTCATATTAATAATTAAAATAACTTCCGTAAGAAGTCACAAGAAATTATCTATTCCACAATGGGAAAAAGTCATTTAAATCACCAACTTTTAAATTTAGACCATTTAAAGCATAAACTTTGACGGAGACAAATCAAATAACAAACTTTTTGGTTGACTACGTTTTAAATCACAAAATTCTGTTGACTGATCCATTTTAGGCATACCGTTATCTCAACTAACAGACCGATTAGACGGGGTTACATCCGTCTGGTAGTTGAGATAACGGTATGTCTAAAATGGATCAGTCAACATAACTTTGTGATTTAAAACGTAGTCAACCAAAAATTCTGTTATTTGATTTGTCTCTATCAAAGTATATGCTTTAAATGGTCAAAATTTAAAAGTTCGTGATTTAAATGGTCAAAATTTGAAAGTTCATGATTTAAATGGCTTTTTTACCAGTTTTCTCCACTTGTGAAATTTAAGAATTTTTCGAGAAATTGAAAAACCCACTAGAACGAGTAAAGCTTAAAATCTCTATTGATGGGAAAGTAGTGATAAAACTGGTAGCTCCCAGCTTAAAATCTCTATTAATGGGAAAGTATGATAAAACTAGTAGCCCCCCCCCCCCCCTTTTGGACATAACCATTTAAACATGAGATTGATAAACTCAAACATATTAATGAGAACTAAAACAATATAGTATATTATTGTTGGATAACTCTACGTATATAAGTTGGAGACGGCGCCTATGCGTTGTGCGAGTTTTATAGGCTTCTTCATGTACTTGTTACATAATTAGATGCGTCAAATTAGCTTCATGATGCGCTAATAAAATATTATAATATCTTAATCTTGATTTTCAAGAGGAAGATGAGTAAAACCACGAGGAGGTAAAAAAAAAAAATTCTATATAGTTTTTGCTTTGTTAATCAAATTAGTGCATATTTATCTTTAATCAAATTATTTTTGAGAATTCTATTTCCATTTGTCTTTTTTGGGTTAGTTATTAATTATTGAATCAAACAAGAATTTTTTTGTGAATTCTATTTCAAATTGTTTTAGTTCTATTGTTTAATCTCCTTTATTGTTTTAGTTCTTGTTAATATGTTTGTGTTTATCAATCTCACTTTTAAATGGTTGCTTCTAGTTTTATCACTACTTTTCTATCAATAGAGATTTTAAGCTTTGTTCGTTCTAGTGGGTTCTTCGATGTTTTGAAAAATTCTTAAATTTCACAAGTGAAAAAACTGCTAAAAAATCATTTAAATCATGAACTTTCATATTTCGGCCATTTAAAGCATATACTTTGATAGAGACAAATTAAATAACAGACTTTTTGGTTGACTACGTTTTAAATCATAAACTTCTTTTGACTGGACCATTTTAGGCATACCGTTATCTCGACTAACAGACGGATTTAACCCCTCTAATCGATATGTTAGTTGAGATAACGGTATGCCTAAAATGGCTCAGTCAACAGAAGTTTGTGATTTAAAACGTAGTCAACCAAAAAATCTGTTATTTGATTTGTCTTCGTCAAATCATCAAAGTTTATACTTTAAATGGCCGAAATTTGAAAGTTGGTGATTTAAATGACTTTTTTCCCATTCCACAATGAAAAAGATCCCCTAAAACCAAAACATTGACTTTTTCGTCACAAGAAAATCAGAAAGAGACTAGAGACTTAAATAATTAATTAAATATATCGTGTTAAGTTTGATAGTAGTATTTTGGCCGAGAGGTCTATTCGCAACACGTTCCTGACTACACCAACCTGTGAAAAATACCCTTTACATAATAAAAGTACACAATATCCTATTTAATAAAAATTTCGTAACAACTTTTATAAGGAGAAACCCAAAAGTAACTCAACAAAAATTTGAAATAAATAGCCGTTACAAGAAGCTTGTTTTATTCAAAAGACGTTTTAGCGCAACATGACGAAAATAGACTTCTCAATGCTCACGTCTTTTTTTTGTTTTGTTCGAACATTAATTCTCACACGTCTTTCACGTTTCCTTCAGAAATTAGTTATCCCTCAAAGACAAAAAAAGTTATCCGGTTCCTGTCAATATCTGAAAGACGTGCAATGGATTCATTGCTTTATATAAGTTTTTTAATAATTATTCGCGCTTTACACGGATTTTTCTGTAATAATATAATTAGAACAAATTTTGACGATATAAAATACTAATATATCTAGTTTTTAACTGTTTTATATATGATTCATAAAATAATATTTATCGAAAACTTATAATTTATAATATAAAATTATATCTATCAAAAGCCAAAATTTTAAAATATTATTTTGGATTCTTAAACTTTAATAGACATCTAAGTTATGAATATACATATTCAGAAAAAATTATATAGTGGTATATCTAATCTTGAACTGGATATGTTCAGTCATCCAACATTAATTCTATAAATCTCTGATGCTATTTTTTCTCCCTCTTTATTCTCTTTCTCTCTATCAGATTATCTTTCTCAAATTTCTCTAATTAGTGTAGAACCACATAACCAATGCAAAAATAATTCTCTTTTTTTTGTTCGTCGACGCGATAAACTAAACTATATATTATATTACGTAGATCACCGACAACATTGATTTCTTTTTAGAAACGTCTGATGTACTTTTACGATGCACTCATAATCTTTCTATCTCTCTCATCAACACAACATATTAAATTATGAACAATATTTTGATCCGATTTAAACCTAATCTTCACTATCTTCATCTCATTTTCTCTTTCTCGATGTATGCTCTTTGATTAAAGTGTCGTATAATTTTTACAAAACTTTTTCCATTTCTCCTCTCAAAAATTATCTTAAACATGTTAAATTTTTGAAATACAAGAGTTTGCCACTTATAAAATATATTGATGCGCCCTTCTAAAGTTTAAAGTTGTCATTCAAACTTCTAGAAGCTTTAGAAGCTCCCCTGGTATTCCATTATTGAACAAATTTTTGTTCGCTTGAACAACAATTTTTCACCATCAAAATGCATGTTTTTTTTCCTATAACACACTTATAGTCAATAATTTATGTCATAATTATAAAAGTTTAAAATTGAAAAATATCAAATGAAGCAATATATTTCAAAAATTATGTACATTTGTCCAAGAGCTAATTCTTATTTCGATCAATATATAACCTTTTTAAAAAAGAGATGATGTTTCGAATTATTTTTATTATTATAAAGATAACATAAAACATAATAAATCAAGTATAGAACTAAAAATTAACAAAATAAGTTGATGATTTATCACAGTTTAAATATATAAGTTGATGATGTGACATCATGAGAACATAGACTATTTCACTTCATATCAATTATCTTAAAATTTTAGGGTTTCATATTGGTATCTACCCAATCATTTAAATAAAATACATCATTTTTACTAATAATATGAAGAGACATTTACAAATTAGGAAAAATATTATTAATACTCTGATGTATTTATTTATAGGTAAATATTTGGATAAACTATATAAATTAATCAGATAAAAATAAAATTATTAAATTAGAATTTGTTTAGATCAATATATAATCATCTTTTTATAAAGAGATGCCGTTTCAAATTCTTTTTTTTTTTTTATAAAGAAATGACTTTCAAATTTTATTTAAAACTATTAGATTAGTGGATGTTAGTTATTATAAAAATTAGAGTATAAAATGACATAAAACATAATAAATCAAGTATATAACTAAAAATTAACAAAATAAGTTGATGATGTATCATAATTTTAAGATATGAGTTGATGATATGGTATCATGAGAAGACAAACTATTTTACTTTATATATATAGATGACTCAGCTTTAGATAAATTTTTAGATAATCGATTGGAGGTTTAAAGAAAAAATCGATGCATAAAAAGAGTTTTTTTTTCAACTATTTTTTTACAATTTAACCTTTTGAAAGATAACTCCAGTAAAAAAAATTATAACTTAATACTAGATAAACTAATAAATCTTATCAATTAATATATTTATTCGGTTCGGAGTTGTGTCGGTTCAAAATATAATATAATTTAATAAAATAATAAGATAAAAAAAATCTTATACGAATATATGGTGTCACTAATATTATAAAATAATAATTAGTATATATTCCCTGCATTTCAAAATAACCAATGTTTTAGGGAATTTTTTTGCTTCAAATTATATTATGTTTTGAACTTCAATGTAAAATTAATTAACTTTTAGTGTTTTTAATAATTTGTGTTCGGCAAAATGTTTTACCATTGATTGAATTATGTCTATAGTGTCTTTAAAACAATAATGTTTAATTTATCACTAAAATTTTTCTTTAATGCTATTTAAAATATTTCTCATAAGTTAATAACTTTTTTTTTAACATCTAATTATTGCCATAAACTGAATCGAACTTTACACTGTTGTGAATGAAAAATATAAATACAACTAATACATTGATTAAGAAGAACTTTATAACGAAATAAAAAGTACACGCTGCTTTCTTTCTCAAATAAAACTTTCACGTGAACCTATAATAATATATGTTATGTTCCTCATCCGTCATCTTTGAGTCTAATATGATCTTCTTGATTGGCTATCATCATTGTGATTAAATTCTAATAATCTCTTATAAGATCTTCGATCACGCTCCATCGGTTCCATCGCCATCCAAACGAAACACTCTCACAGTAGGAGATGTCATGTATCATAGACTCATAGTTGTAGTCGATTTCCATAGCTTTAAGATTCTTCCGATTCGAGTCCTACCAGATTTTATTCCTTCAAGCGGTGTGCTCTCCTTATCTCCCTAAAATCCAATGATGGCAAGATCGAATACCCAAATTACATCTCCAAACCAAATGGTGGAGATAATTGAAATCTGAAAATTTTATTTGATACGTAGCAAAATACCAGAGACCCATGATAATAAATATATGCATCAATTCCACCACTAGATCTAGCGCACAAAGATCCCTTGGCATCATTAACTGAAGATTTTATGCCATTAATTTTTTTAATCCAACAGATCTGTGAGAATAAGGAAGATTGGAATTTTGTATAAGATGGCGATGAGACAAAACCGTCCCATGGCATATATACATATAATCTTCTTCCCACGATTTGAATGGAATTGAAGATCTGGATGGAGATGAAGCGTCATCGTGCAATGGGAAGAAACCCACGCCAGAGATATCTGCGTAGTGGAGAATAGAAAGAAACTGCTCCACCCGCCATATGAGAAAACCGTTGTCGAGAGTGATTTAAGAAATCGGTTCAGCAACCGATAGAAAAATCATCCAAAAAGTATAATAAATGCGATTGAAATACCCGCCGATGAACAACGCCATAGAGAACATGATTCTGATCATCAAAAACTGTATCTGAATCACTGGATTATGATCGGTAACAAAGCCCTTGTCATTACGGTGATGAATGTTTGTTTGGTTTTTAGATTTTAGTTTTTGGTTTTTGGTTTTTGGTTTTTGGTTTTTGGTTTTTGTTTTTAGATTTTGGTTTTTGATTTTTGTTGTAGATTTTTGTTGTAGATTTTGGTTTTTCTAAAAACTTGAATGGTGATTTATTTAATTTTTGGTTTTTAAAAATGGCTTAGACCATGAACAATGGTGGTTCTTAAGTGAGTTCTTAAAATAAAAAAAGATTAAAATTTGATGAATAGTGAAGACTTGGTTCTTAATTAAGAACCAATTCTTAGTTCATTTCTTCCTTTCTCTCTCTTACCATTCTCTCTCTCTTTCTTTTTATAATTAAATATTAACTAAGAACTAATTCTTAAGTTTTTACCATTGCACATGCTCTTATATCTAAAAACCCATAAATTGTGATTTTTAGTTTTTGTGTATAAAATCAAAAACTTTTTAAAAACTAGTTTTCCTATATTTTAGGAAATCTATTTCTTCAAAATCTTGAATGGCAAAAAAAGTAATTTTTGAAAAATAAAAACTAAAAACCATTCCAAAAACTGCAAACATTCAAGCCCGATCGCTTGAGTAGCGGTTATTAAAAATTGTCTATTTGATCGCCTTCAAAGAGGCACAGAGGCGTTATTTTTTTAAAAACCAACTAAATTTTTCTATTCTAATTAATAACTCTATAGATTATTAAAATATCACTCTCAACATTATTAATTTATGCAGTTTTAAGTTTTACTGTAGATAAAATTATTTGAATTCTTTTTTTTTGAATGAATACTTAGTTCTCTTTATAGAACCATCAACCATATATTAGATTATCTTTTTCTCTCTCTCTATCCCTTTATCTATTAAATTTATCAAGTAACTAGATAAAGTTATCTTTTTATCTCTATTTTATCTTTCTGTCTCTTTTTCTAAAACCATATATCAGATTTTCTTTCTTTCTATCAGATTCTCTTTCTCTCTCACTCTATCCCACTATCTAGTAATCTTATCAAGTAACTAGATATGGTTATCTTCTTCTCTCTTTCTAAAACCACATATTAGATTCTCTCTATCAGATTTTCTTTCTCTTTATCAGATTCTCTTTCTCTATCTCCTTATCTAGTAACCTTATCAAGTAACTAGATAAAGTTATTTGAATTCTCTCTCTCATATTACCTTTCTCAAATTTCTTTATTTATAGAGAACCACATAACCAGTGTTAAAACCACATAACCAGTGCAAAAACAATTTTCTTTCTTACATAAAGAATGAGAGGAAAATATCTTTCTTTACTAGTGCTTATTGTCTTGGCCTCTAACGAAGTTCTTGCCAAGAGCAACACTTCAACACCTATAAAAAGAAGTGATTTTCCAAAAGATTTCATTTTTGGGTGTGCAACATCTGCTTACCAGGTATTTCTTTTTCTGGTTTCTTGTAATTAATATTATACATTTCTTAAAGTTAACTTCGATCACTGATTAGAGAATTTATGGGGATTATACATTTCGTAAAGTAACTCCATCACTGATTAGAGAATTTATGGAGATTTGTTTAACACTTCTCAGATCGAAGGAGCTGCTCATAAAGATGGTAGAGGGCCAAGTATCTGGGATACCTTCTCTGAAAATTCCCCAGGTTGTATTTTAATTCAAATATAGCAGTTTTTAGAATGTAAATAATCATTTAGATTGAAGATCTTTAACAAAAAAATTAGATTCAAGATCCGTAAATTAAGTATATATATGTGTGCAAATCCGTCCTTATTGGTTGATCATTCACGAGTATTGAAAAAAAAGACCAGAATGTGAATTATCCTTGAAAAAAAATGAAAAAATAAGATTAGCTACTCTTTTTTGATTCTTTAACGGTAGTACTGTTTGTTTTTTTTTTGAACCGTTAGCATAGTTGATAAACTCAAAGGTCAATTTATCAAATAACTATATTATAAAAATATAGCCATGTTATTCACATAATAAATTTAATAAGCAAAAACCCTAATTTTTGTCTTTTTCGCCCCTTAAACTAAAACTGTGAGAAGAAACAACACACTACGTAGTACGTACCATACTATACTATATCAGTTTATATTACCATACTATACTATTTACAAAAATGGTTGCTTCATATAAATCGTACTATATTATATTCTTATAATAAATACGTAAAGCACAAGTGTTTGATATATTAATATATTGCTTAAATATGTATAATATACCGGAAATTAAAATGAGAATATTGTTTTCTAATCATGTATAAATTGGATTGGTATGTATAAGAATGAGAGAATTATAAAGTAAAGAACTTTAAATAATAATCTGTTTCAAAAAAAAACTTTAAATTATAAAGAAAAAAAAAGAAATAGCAAAAAAAGACAACCTCACTCACGCCCCTCTCTCTCTAACTATTTCAATGTAAGGTCAATTATGTATTTAATACATAAAATATAGAGTATATTGTAGCCAAAACTTTATAATGGTTACTCCATTAATTTATAAATTTTTCATGGTTATTGATGCCAATTTCTCTAAACTCAATTAATGTTTTTTTTATTAATTTTATTTTTCCAGGGAGGATAAAGGATGGTAGCAATGGGGCTGTTGCAGCTGACTCTTACCATCGTTACAGGGTAATTGTCTTTTTCAGATTAAATATGTAAAATATAAATTGTTTGTTTTGATTTTCATTGGCGTAAAAATCAGTCATAATCTTCTATTATATCATTTATTAAAACCTCGGATTACAGCAAGATGTGGATATATTGCGTCAACTTGGCTTCAATGCTTACAGATTCTCTATCTCGTGGTCTAGAATCTTGCCTCGTAAGTTCTTCTTCTCTTTGAAGGGTGTTCACATGAGATTTGATTATTTTTCAGTGCCAATTATATTAATGAGTTGTGTCTTCTTTAGATGGGAATCTAAAAGGAGGAATCAACCAGGCTGGTATTGACTATTACAAAAACTTGACCAATGAGCTTCATAGGAAAGGTATAAGAGAAAACCTAATTTGACAGAGTATAAGTAACGCTCTCAGTTTCATCGTACTTTCATTTAAGATTGTAGTAACTCCTATAAACAATCATCTTTTTAACAGTGTTTTCATACTGGGACTTATATATTTTATACATTAAATTCATACATTCAGACTGAAATATTTATTACAAATTTATTTAACAGTATTATAGTTATATACTTTTATACTACTTTCTAATGACTTCTTAATTCATATGCTCATACATTTTTTTTTTCTTAAATTTATATCTTCAAAATTCAAAAAAATAATCATCTAATGCTCACCAACCCGATAAAACCAAATTTGGCTGCCACCCAAACAATTTGTCTGGGTTTGAATTCATCTTAGTCATTGGATTAGTTATAGTCATTGTATTAGTTATAATAACACTTTGAAAGGAATATTCTGGCTTTAAGAAAATAATCTTTAGAGAGATAGCGACTAATCATATTTCTACAACCCTTCAAATACGGATATGCTTTTTAGTTATAAACGCAACGGAAACAGTAATGTAAATGTTATGTTACTGTCTATAGGTATTGAACCTTTTGTCACCCTTTTCCATTGGGACACACCACAAGCCCTTGAAGATGCTTACGGTGGATTCCGTAGCTCAGAGATTCTGTAAGTCGTCCAAATCTATAACTTTTTTTTTTAATTTGTAATATCATAAAAAAGGGTTCGACTGGCCATTACATTTCACATGACCGATTATATACTAACAACAAAATTCACTGATTTTACTGGATTTTGTTTTCTGATCAAATAGGAAAGATTTCAGCGACTATGCGGATATTTGCTTTATGCATTTCGGAGACAAAGTGAAGCATTGGATTACATTGAACGAGCAATTGACAGTGGTGCGGCAAGGGTATGCTAATGGTGTACATGCACCAGGAAGATGCTCCAAATCAACAAACCTTAATTGCACCGCTGGAGATGGAGGCATCGAGCCTTATATCGTCGGTCACAACCTAATACTTGCTCACGCAGCCGCTGTCAAAGTATACAGAGAAAAATACAAGGCAAGTAAAAAATCCAGATTCCGCTCTGTTTCTTGATCGTCAAGTTACTAAAAACCGACCATTTTAATAACCATCTTAGGCGGGAAATAAACCAAATCATCGAACTTTTGTATGTTTATTATGACAAACCTGCTATTTAATGTCGTTCAACAGGCAACTCAAAAAGGTGAAATTGGTACCGCTATAGTTTCGGGTTGGCACGAGCCCTATAATAATAAATCGGCCGCAGATAGGTTAGCCACGGCACGAGCCATGGCCTTCTCATTTGACTTCTTCATGGAGCCACTTGTGACGGGTAAATACCCAGTCGACATGGTCAACCACGTAAAAGGGGGTCGCTTGCCTAAATTCACTGCACACCAATCTAAGGATCTTAAGGGCTCATATGATTTCATTGGCATCAATTATTACTTTTCCATCTACGCAAAGGATGTCCCTTGCACCAACGAAAGCGTTACACTGTTCACTGATCCTTGTGCCAACCTCACAGGTCCGTTTTCGCATCATCCAAGTTTTTTTAAAAAACATTATAAACTTAAAAATTGATTGAAAAGTTACGAATCCAAAAATTATGTTTGTATTCCTATCAGGTATAAGAGACGGAGTTCCCATCGGTCCAACGGTAATTGTCTAGACTAATCTTACAAAGCTTTGCAGCTGTTATTAATCGTTGTGAATTTATTCGATCTTTTTATCGTTTAGGCTGCGTCGGATTGGCTTTACATATATCCAAGGGGAATTCNATTTTGCTTTGTGAATAAAAAAGGTTCGCAACATATTATCATTATTAATAATATGTGCATATAATATCACAATTTTTATAGTGAATTAATATAATAAATTAATAATAACAATATTCATAGAAAATATGTTCCAATTATAACACTGAAATACTAGTTGCCGTGTATTGGACACTTACGTATATACACAGTATATACACAGTTTAAATTTTGCTTTGTGAATAAAAAAGGTTCGCAACATATTATCATTATTAATAATATGTGCATATAATATCACAATTTTTATAGTGAATTAATATAATAAATTAATAATAACAATATTCATAGAAAATATGTTCCAATTATAACACTGAAATACTAGTTGCCGTGTATTGGACACTTACGTATATACACAGTATATACACAGTTTAAATTTTGCTTTGTGAATAAAAAAGGTTCGCAACATATTATCATTATTAATAATATGTGCATATAATATCACAATTTTTATAGTGAATTAATATAATAAATTAATAATAACAATATTCATAGAAAATATGTTCCAATTATAACACTGAAATACTAGTTGCCGTGTATTGGACACTTACGTATATACACAGTATATACACAGTTTAAATTTTGCTTTGTGAATAAAAAAGGTTCGCAACATATTATCATTATTAATAATATGTGCATATAATATCACAATTTTTATAGTGAATTAATATAATAAATTAATAATAACAATATTCATAGAAAATATGTTCCAATTATAACACTGAAATACTAGTTGCCGTGTATTGGACACTTACGTATATACACAGTATATACACAGTTTAAATTTTGCTTTGTGAATAAAAAAGGTTCGCAACATATTATCATTATTAATAATATGTGCATATAATATCACAATTTTTATAGTGAATTAATATAATAAATTAATAATAACAATATTCATAGAAAATATGTTCCAATTATAACACTGAAATACTAGTTGCCGTGTATTGGACACTTACGTATATACACAGTATATACACAGTTTAAATTTTGCTTTGTGAATAAAAAAGGTTCGCAACATATTATCATTATTAATAATATGTGCATATAATATCACAATTTTTATAGTGAATTAATATAATAAATTAATAATAACAATATTCATAGAAAATATGTTCCAATTATAACACTGAAATACTAGTTGCCGTGTATTGGACACTTACGTATATACACAGTATATACACAGTTTAAATTTTGCTTTGTGAATAAAAAAGGTTCGCAACATATTATCATTATTAATAATATGTGCATATAATATCACAATTTTTATAGTGAATTAATATAATAAATTAATAATAACAATATTCATAGAAAATATGTTCCAATTATAACACTGAAATACTAGTTGCCGTGTATTGGACACTTACGTATATACACAGTATATACACAGTTTAAATTTTGCTTTGTGAATAAAAAAGGTTCGCAACATATTATCATTATTAATAATATGTGCATATAATATCACAATTTTTATAGTGAATTAATATAATAAATTAATAATAACAATATTCATAGAAAATATGTTCCAATTATAACACTGAAATACTAGTTGCCGTGTATTGGACACTTACGTATATACACAGTATATACACAGTTTAAATTTTGCTTTGTGAATAAAAAAGGTTCGCAACATATTATCATTATTAATAATATGTGCATATAATATCACAATTTTTATAGTGAATTAATATAATAAATTAATAATAACAATATTCATAGAAAATATGTTCCAATTATAACACTGAAATACTAGTTGCCGTGTATTGGACACTTACGTATATACACAGTATATACACAGTTTAAATTTTGCTTTGTGAATAAAAAAGGTTCGCAACATATTATCATTATTAATAATATGTGCATATAATATCACAATTTTTATAGTGAATTAATATAATAAATTAATAATAACAATATTCATAGAAAATATGTTCCAATTATAACACTGAAATACTAGTTGCCGTGTATTGGACACTTACGTATATACACAGTATATACACAGTTTAAATTTTGCTTTGTGAATAAAAAAGGTTCGCAACATATTATCATTATTAATAATATGTGCATATAATATCACAATTTTTATAGTGAATTAATATAATAAATTAATAATAACAATATTCATAGAAAATATGTTCCAATTATAACACTGAAATACTAGTTGCCGTGTATTGGACACTTACGTATATACACAGTATATACACAGTTTAAATTTTGCTTTGTGAATAAAAAAGGTTCGCAACATATTATCATTATTAATAATATGTGCATATAATATCACAATTTTTATAGTGAATTAATATAATAAATTAATAATAACAATATTCATAGAAAATATGTTCCAATTATAACACTGAAATACTAGTTGCCGTGTATTGGACACTTACGTATATACACAGTATATACACAGTTTAAATTTTGCTTTGTGAATAAAAAAGGTTCGCAACATATTATCATTATTAATAATATGTGCATATAATATCACAATTTTTATAGTGAATTAATATAATAAATTAATAATAACAATATTCATAGAAAATATGTTCCAATTATAACACTGAAATACTAGTTGCCGTGTATTGGACACTTACGTATATACCGTGCTTACAGTATACGCTGTTGTTTTGGAACATTGTCCTTTAATAATTTTAGTCACAATCAGATTCTAAACCGACATTTTAGCAGCCCAAAAAAATCTCGATACGCATCGGACTGGGCCGTTTGACGTGTTTTTTATATGCGTGCAAACAGAAATGGGCTAAGATTATATCTAAACCGAAGTATTTGCGAGACATTTGATTTTGAAATGCGCTATCATAATTATTTTTGTTCTAGTCTTTGTAAATTTTCTTAGATAATTAAGCTTTTGTTAAAAAGAAGAAAAAAGATGAGAATCAACGTTTTTTTTTACATTCAATCATTTATCTTCATATTAATAACTAAAATAATTTCCGTAAGAAGTCACAAGAAATCATAAATTTCACAATGAAAAAGATCCCCTAAAACCAAAAAAACATTGACTCTTTCGCACAGGGAAATCAGAGAGAGACTAAAACTTAATTAATTAAATATATCGTGTTCCAGACTACACCAACCTGTGAAAAATACCCTTTACATAATAAAAGTACACAATATCCTATTTAATAAAAATTTCGTAACAACGTTTGAACATTTTAGCGCAAGAAGCTTGTTAGTATTTTTTTTTTATTCAAAACACGTTTTAGCGCAACATGACGAAAATAGACTTCTCAATTCTCACGTCTTTTTTTTTTTTGAACATTAATTCTCACACGTCTTTCACGTTTCCTTCAGAAATTAGTTATCCCGTCAAAGACATGTTCAAACAAAAAAAAGTTTATCCCGTCAATATCAGAAAGACGTGCAATGGATGCATTGCTTTATACTTCTTCCGTTTTGTTTTAAGGGTGAATTTGTTGTATAACCATAAAAAATCTAAAATTTAGAAATTAACCAAAATGCTTAGAGAAAGATAGGAAAAAATAGAGAGAGAAAAAGGGGAAAATTGGTTAGTTTTTAAATTATAATTTTTTTTTTGGTTATTGAACCAAATTTCCATTGTTTTAATTGTCATTTTTTTAGATTTATTTTTTTGTTTCAAAATAATTATCATTTTCAGTTTTCAATGTAAATTTATGATAGATTTTCCAATTTTATCCCTATCTTTTTAGCTTATTAGTTACTCATATAAATAAAATAGTGTATTAATTAAGAGGTAAAACAAAAAAAAATTGTTGTTTTTTTAATCTGTGTGAAACCACTTAAAACGATAATTAAACAAAAACAGAGGGAGTATATTTTTTTTAAATAACTATCCCTGCTTAGTGCAAAATTTTATATTGCCGTTTGATAATATAATTAGAAATTTTTTTGACGATATAAAATACTAATATACCTAGTTTTTAACTGTTTTATATGTGACTTATAAAATAATGCTTATCGAAAATATATAATTTATAATAAAATAATTATATTTATCAAAAGTTAAAATCTTAAAATATATTTTGGATTCATAAACCTTAATCTACATCCGAGTTTTGAATAAAGCATATTCACATAAAAAAATTAGATAGTTGCATATAGAATGTTAATACCAGTTGTTAACTTTGGATCAAAAAAATTATATTGAATATTATACTTACTCTTACTGTTGTTTTTTTTTAAACCTGAGTCGGATGTTCAGTCATCCGATATTGATTCTATAAACCTTTGATGCTCTTTATGTCTCTCTTTATCCCTTTATCTAGTAATCTTATCAAATAATTAGATAAAGTTACTTGAATTCTCTTTCTCTCTCTATCAGAATATATTTCTCAAATTTCTCTAACTAGTGTAGAACCACATAACCAGTGCAAAAACAATTCTCTTTTTCTTTTTCGTCGACGCGATAAATTAAAATATGTATCATATTATGTAGATCACCGACAACATTGTTTTCTTTCTAAAAGTGTCTGATGTATTTTTAAGATGCACTCATAACCTCTCTATCTCTCTCATCAACACAACATATTAAACTACAGACAACATTTTAACCCGGTTTAAACTTAACCTTCACTATCTTCCTCTCATTTTTTCTTTCTCGATGTATGCTTTTTGATTCGAGTGTCGTATCATTTTTATAAAAATTTATCCATTTCTTCTCTCGAAAATTATCTTGAACATGTTAAAGTTTTGAAATATCAGAGTTTGCCTCTTATAAAATATATTCATGCATGCCATTTTAAAGTTTAAAGTTGTCATTCAAACTTCTAGAAGCTTTAGTTATATAATTAAATAATATAAAATATTGATTCCACAAATAATTTACTTGAAACATACTTTTCCACTTAATGAAGACTTCTTTGTATTTTTGTAAGCAAAAACACAATTTCGCAGATCTTGCGTTTTTGCGTTTTTTCGCAAATTTTTCTGATTAGCAAAATACTTGCAGAATCACGTTTCAACCGAGATTATTCTATTATTCTGCAGTTTTACCAATAGGAGCCCAGATTTTCTTTCTCTCTCTCTCTACCTAGTAACCTTATCAAGTAACTATATAAAGTTACTTAAATTCTCTCTCTCTCTCAGATTATATTTCTCAAATTTCTCTATTTATAGAACCACATAAAAGTGTTAGAACCACACAACCAATGCAAAAACAATTCTCTTTTTCCTATGTAAATCCCCCCCCCCCCAACTTAATTCATCTTCTTTACTAAAGAATGAGAGGAAAATATCTTTCTTTACTAGTGCTCATTGTCTTGGCCTCTAATATGTCTTTCTACAACCACATATTAGATTCTTTCTATCATATTTTCTTTTTCTCTATCAGATTCTCTTTCTCTATCCTCTTATCTAGTAACTTTATCAAGTAACTAGATAAAGTTATTTGAATCTCACTCTCGGATTATCTTTCTCAAATTTCTCTATTTATAGAACCACGTAACCAGTGTTAGAACCACATAACCAGTGCAAAAATAATTTTATTTCCTACATAAAGAATGAGAAGAAAATATCTTTCTTTACTAGTGCTTATTGTCTTGGCCTCTAATGAAGTTCTTGCCAAGAGCAACAATTCAACACCTATAATAAGAAGAAGTGATTTTCCGAAAGATTTCGTTTTTGGGTGTGCAACCTCTGCTTACCAGGTATTTCTTTTTCTGGTTTCTTGTAATTATTATTATACATTTCTTAAAGTAACTCCATCACTGATTAGAGAATTATGGAGATTTGTTTAACACTTCTCAGATCGAAGGAGCTGCTCATAAATATGGTAGAGGGCCAAGTATCTGGGATACCTTCTCTGAAAAAACCCCAGGTTTTATTTTAATTTAAATATCGCAGTTTTTAGGATGTAAAGAATCATTTCGATTGAAGATCTTTAACAAAAAAAATTAGATTCAAGTTCCGTGAATTAAGTATATATATGTGTGCAAATCTGTTCTTATTAAAGATTGGTTGATCATTCATGAGATTTGAAAAAAAGGACCAGAATGTGAATTATCCTTGAAAAAAGGAAAAATAAGGTTAACTACTCTATTTTTATTCTTTAACGGTAGTATAGTTTTTTTTTTTTTGAACCTTAACGGTAGTATATTAGTTGATAAACTCAATTAATGTTTTTTTATTAATTTTAATTTTCCAGAGAGGATAAAGGATGGTAGCAATGGGTCTGTTGCAGCTGACTCTTACCATCTTTACAAGGTAATTGTCTATTTCGGATTAAATATGTAAAATATAAATTGTTTGTTTTGATTTTTATTGGCATAAAAATCAGCCATAATCTATTATACTATCTTATATTAAAACCTTGGATTACAGGAAGATGTGGCTTTATTGCATCAAATTGGCTTCAATGCTTACAGATTCTCTATCTCGTGGTCTAGAATCTTGCCTCGTAAGTTCTTCTTCTCTTTGAAGGGTGTTCACATGAGATTTGATTATTTTTCAGTGCCAATTATATTAATGAGTTGTGTCTTCTTTAGGTGGGAATCTAAAAGGAGGAATCAACCAGGCTGGTATTGACTATTATAACAACTTGATCAATGAGCTTCGGTCCAAAGGTATAAAACAAAACCCAATTTGACAGAATATAAGTAACAAAGCTATCTGTTTCATCTTTACTTTCATTTAAGATTTTAGTAATCCCTATAAATAATCATCTTTTAACAGTGTTTTCGTACTCGGACTTATATATTTATACATTAAATTCATACATTCAGACTGAAATATTTGATTACAAATTTATTAATGTAAATGTTATACTGTCTATAGGAATTCAACCTTTTGCCACCCTTTTCCACTGGGACACACCACAAGGCCTTGAAGATGCTTACGGTGGATTCCGTGGCGCAGAGAGTGTGTAAGTCCTCCAAATCTATAACTCTTTTTTTTTAATTTGTAATATCATAAAAAAGGGTTCGACTGGCCATTACATTTCACATGACCGTTTATATACTAACAACAAAATTCACTGATTTGACTGGATTTTGTTTTCTGTTCAAATAGGAACGATTTCCGCGACTATGCGGATATTTGCTTTAAGCATTTCGGAGACAGAGTGAAGCATTGGATGACATTGAACGAGCAATTGACAGTGGTGCGGCAAGGGTATGCTAATGGTGTACATGCACCAGGAAGATGCTCCAAACTAACAAACCCTAGTTGCCCCGCTGGAAATGGAGGCACCGAGCCTTATATCGTCGGTCACCACCTCATACTTGCTCACGGAGCCGCTGTCAAAGTATACAGAGAAAAATACAAGGCAAGTAAAAAATCCAGATTCCATTCTGTTTCTTGATCGTCAAGTTACTAAAAACCGACCATTTTAATAACCATCTTAGGCGGGAAATAAACCAAATCATCGAAACTTTGTATGTTTATTTCTGTGCGGATTATGACAAACCTGCTCTTGAATGTCGTTCAACAGGCATCTCAAAAAGGTGAAATTGGTATCGCTATAGTTTCGGGTTGGCACAAGCCCTATACAGAATCGGCCGCAGGTAGGTTAGCCACGGCACGAGCCATGGCCTTCTCATTTGACTACTTCATGGAGCCACTTGTGACGGGTAAATACCCAGTCGACATGGTCAACCACGTAAAAGGGGGTCGCTTGCCTAAATTCACTGCAGAACAATCTAAGGATCTTAAGGGCTCATATGATTTCATTGGCGTCAATTATTACTTTTCCATCTACGCAAAGGATGTCCCTTGCTCCACCGAAAACATTACACTGTTCTCTGATCCTTGTGCCGACCTCATAGGTCCGTTTTCGCATCATCCAAGTTCTTTTTTTAAACATTATAAACTTAAAAATTGATCGAAAAGTTACGAATATGTTTGTATTCATATCAGGTGAAAGAGACGGAGTTCCCATCGGTCCAACGGTAATTGTCTAGACTAATCTTACAAAGCTTTGCAGCTGTTATTAATCGTTGTGAATTTATTCGATCTTTTTATCGTTTAGGCTGCGTCGGATTGGCTTTACATATATCCAAGGGGAATTCGTCATCTTCTCCTTTATGCAAAATACAAGTTCAAAGACCCTGTCATGTACATTACCGAAAACGGTAATTCACAAGGCCATTAGCTTTAATTGCTGATATATATGTATGAATATTCGACGATGATTCTTCTAGTTTCCTAATCATATATAACAACATTCTTTGTAGGGAGAGATGAATTTAATAAGGGAGAAATCCATCTTGGAGACAAAGAAAGAATCGATTACTACGCTCAACATCTCGAGATGGTTAAAGACGCGATCTCGTAAGCATTTTTTTTATCATTGATGTATAAGAATCCCAATTCCCACATTATAAGTAACAAAGATAATTAATTTTATATATAAGTGACATAAACGAATACATTTAACTGTGTTGCAAATACTTTTGTTAAATGACAATATAGGATTGGAGCCAATATAAAGGGTTATTTCGCGTGGTCGTTGGTGGACAACTTCGAATGGGAAGTGGGATACACGGTCCGATTCGGGATGGTTTTCGTAGATTTCAACAATGGATGTAAGAGATACCTGAAGAAATCGGCTCTGTGGTTCCAAAGCTGGTTGAATCCAAAGAAAAGCAATTGATGAAAACTGTATCATTTTGTTATTAATATTTTGGTGTTATGAACTATTATGTGATGTTTAATAAGCCAATAAGTCAACGATGTCTAATAAGTCAATAAGAATAATATAACACCAATTCCTCGATCTTTTTTTATTCATAACACATTATTAGAACGAAAACTTAACCGATGAATAAACATGAAATCCTATCCGTTGAATAAACACTAATAAATCCTATCCACTAAGTAAGCACTGAGCAAAACTCTAATCCACTTTACTCCATTTGGCATAAAGATGTTACAAAAGAATGATTAGACTGCAACAACGAAATCTGCACCCATCACTGATCAAGCGCCCACGTAAAATTATATTAACTTTAAGTATAAAAGAGACATTTAATTTTTTCCTCAAAACGACCCATGATTTTGATATATCATTATAATCTTACATGTATTTATCAAATAATTATTTTTGTTCCAGTCTTTGTAATTTTTCTTAGATAATTAAGTTTTTGTTAACAAGAAAAAAAAGATAATCAACGTTTTTTTTAATTCAATCATTTATCTTCATATTAATAATTAAAATAACTTCCGTAAGAAGTCACAAGAAATTATAAATTTCACAATGAAAAAGATCCCCTAAAACCAAAATATTGGCTCTTTCGTCACATGGAAATCAAGAGAGAGACTAGAGACTTAATTAATTAATTAAATATATCGTGGTGATAATAGTATTTTGACCGACAGGTCTATTCCCAACGCGTTCCAGACTACGCCAACCTGTGAAAAATACCCTTTACATAATAAAAAAGTATACACAATATCCTATTTAATAAAAATTTCGTAACAACGTTTATAAGGAGAAATCCAAAAGTAACTCAACAAAATTTGAAATAAATAGCCGTTACCAGGGGAGAAGCTTGTTAGTATTTTTTTATTCAAAAGACGTTTTAGCGCAACATGACGAAAATTGATTTCTCAATTCTCACACGTCTGTCACGTTTCCTTCAGAAATAGCATATCCCGTCAATATCTGAAAGACGTGCATTGATGATGCTTTGCTTTATATAAAATTTTTAATAACTCAGCCTTAGATAAATTTTTAGATAGTCGTTGCCCGTTCAAAAAAAAAAAAATCGATGCAAATAAAGAAGGTAAAATAAATTTTTGTAATTTTTCTCTATTTTACTAATTTGTTGTCGTGAAAAAAAAAAAAAAAAAAAAACTAGTCATACTCTCTATCTTTCTCAAAGATAGCCAGTACAAAAACATTTATCTTTCCTATATAAACCACCCCACCCAACCACTAAATTCATCTTCTCAGAAGAAAAAAGAATGAGAGGAACATATTTTTCTTTACTAGTGCTCATTGTCTTGGCCTCTAATGAAGTTCTTGCCAAGAGCAACACTTCAACACCTAAATTAAGAAGAAGTGATTTTCCAGAAGATTTCATTTTTGGGTCTGCAACCTCTGCTTACCAGGTATTTTTCTTTTTTTTGGTTTCTTGTAATTATCATTTCTTTAAAATAACTCCGATCACTGATTAGAGAATTTATGGGTTTTTGTTCACCACTTCTCAGGTCGAAGGAGCTGCTCATGAAGATGGTAGAGGACCAAGTATCTGGGATACCTTCTCTGAAAAATACCCAGGTTTTGTTTTAATTTAGATCTCGCAGTTTTTTTGATAAGAGGTCTCACAGTTTTTAGGATATAAAGAATAATTTAGATTCAGGATCCGTGAATTAAGAGTATATATGTGTGAATCTGTTCTTATTAAAGATTGGTTGATCATTCATGAGATTTGAAAGAAAAAAAAGACCAGAATGTGTATAGTTGATAAACTCAATTAATGTTTTTTTTTTAATTTCAATTTTCCAGAGCTGATAAAGGATGGTAGCAATGGGTCTGTTGCAGATGACTCTTACCATCTTTACAAGGGTAATTGTCTTTTTCGGATTAAATATCTAAAATATAAATTGTTTGTTCTGATTTTCATTGGCATAAAAATCATTTATTAGAACATTGGATTAACAGGAAGATGTGGCTTTATTGCATCAAATTGGCTTCAATGCTTACAGATTATCTATCTCGTGGTCTAGAATCTTGCCTCGTAAGTTCTTCTTCTCTTTGAAAGGTGTTCACATGAGATTTGATTATTTTTCAGTGCCAATTATATTAATGAGTTGTGTGTCTTCTTTAGGTGGGAATCTAAAAGGAGGAATCAACCAGGCTGGTATTGACTATTACAGCAACTTGATCAATGAGCTTCTGTCCAAAGGTATAAGACAAAACCCAATTTGACAAAGATGCTACAAGTAACGCTCTCTGTTTCATCTTACTTTAATTTAAGATTATAGTAATTCATATAAACAATCATCTTTTAACAGTGTTTTCATACTCGGGACTTATATATATACATTAAATTCTTATTTTCAGATTGTGATTAATTTGTTTACAAATTTATTTCACAGTACTATCGTTATACTTATATACTTTCTATTGACTTCTTAATTCTTATCCAAATCATTGTCAAGTTTGGGAAACATTACATTTTTGTTATTGTATTAGAAGAGCAACTCCAACGGGTTTCTTAAAAGACAGTTTCTAAAAAATAAAAAATTGAAAAAAATTGAAAAAGAAGAAAGAGAAACTAGAAACTGTTCTAAAACCAGAGATTTAAGAAACGGTTCTTACTGATTTTTTACAAATGTCAATTAATAACTAGCTCTTTTTTTATATAATTTTAATTTTAATTAAATAAATAAATTATATTAATATTATATATGGGAGAGACTATGAAAAGAGTTTTTGCGTTAGAAGTGGTCTACTCTGAAAGGAATCTTCTGACTTTAAGAAAATAATCTTAAACAGATAGCGACTAATCATATTTCTTCAAATACGGATATGCTTTTTAACTAAAAAGCAACGCAAGCAGTAATGTAAATGTTATGTTACTGTCTATAGGAATTAAGCCTTTTGCCACCATTTTCCATTGGGACACACCACAAGGCCTTGAAGATGCTTACGGTGGATTCCGTGGCGCAGAGATTGTGTAAGTCCTCCAAATCTATAACTTTTTTTTTTTAATTTGTAATATCATAAAAAGGGTTCGACTGGTCATTACATTTCACATGACCGATTATATACTAACAACAAAATTCACTGATTTTACTGGATTTTGTTTTCTGATCAAATAGGAACGATTTCCGCGACTATGCGGATATTTGCTTTAAGAATTTCGGAGACAGAGTGAAGCATTGGATGACATTGAACGAGCAATTGACAGTGGTGCGGCAAGGGTATGCTAATGGTGTACATGCACCAGGAAGATGCTCCAAACTAACAAACCCTAGTTGCCCCGCTGGAAATGGAGGCACCGAGCCTTATATCGTCGGTCACCACCTCATACTTGCTCACGGAGCCGCTGTCAAAGTATACAGAGAAAAATACAAGGCAAGTAAAAAATCCAGATTCCATTCTGTTTCTTGATCGTCAAGTTACTAAAAACCGACCATTTTAATAACCATCTTAGGCGGGAAATAAACCAAATCATCGAAACTTTGTATGTTTATTTCTGTGCGGATTATGACAAACCTGCTCTTGAATGTCGTTCAACAGGCATCTCAAAAAGGTGAAATTGGTATCGCTATAGTTTCGGGTTGGCACAAGCCCTATACAGAATCGGCCGCAGGTAGGTTAGCCACGGCACGAGCCATGGCCTTCTCATTTGACTACTTCATGGAGCCACTTGTGACGGGTAAATACCCAGTCGACATGGTCAACCACGTAAAAGGGGGTCGCTTGCCTAAATTCACTGCAGAACAATCTAAGGATCTTAAGGGCTCATATGATTTCATTGGCGTCAATTATTACTTTTCCATCTACGCAAAGGATGTCCCTTGCTCCACCGAAAACATTACACTGTTCTCTGATCCTTGTGCCGACCTCATAGGTCCGTTTTCGCATCATCCAAGTTCTTTTTTTAAACATTATAAACTTAAAAATTGATCGAAAAGTTACGAATATGTTTGTATTCATATCAGGTGAAAGAGACGGAGTTCCCATCGGTCCAACGGTAATTGTCTAGACTAATCTTACAAAGCTTTGCAGCTGTTATTAATCGTTGTGAATTTATTCGATCTTTTTATCGTTTAGGCTGCGTCGGATTGGCTTTTGATATATCCAAAGGGGATTCGTGATCTTGTCCTTTATGCAAAATACAAGTTCAAAGACCCTGTCATGTACATAACCGAAAACGGTAATTCACAACATCATGTATGAATATTTGACGATATGATTCTTCTAGTTTCCTAATGATATAACATTCTTTGTAGGGAGAGATGAAGCTAGTACCGGTAAAATCTTCCTTAAAGACGGAAATAGAATCGATTACTACGCTCGACATCTCGAGATGGTTCAAGACGCGATCTCGTAAGCATTTTTTTGTTTTATCATTAATGTTAAGAATCACATTTCCCACATTACAAGTAACAAAGATAAGCAATTTTATATATAAGTGACATAAACAAACATATACACATTTATGTAACTGTGTTGCAAATACTTTTGTTAAATGATAATATAGGGTTGGAGCCAATGTGAAGGGTTTTTTCGCGTGGTCGTTGCTGGATAACTTCGAATGGGCAATGGGATACACGGTCCGATTCGGACTGGTTTACGTAGATTTCAACGACGGATGTAAGAGACACCCGAAGAAATCGGCTCAGTGGTTTAAACAATTGTTGAATCCAAAGAAAAGCAATTGATGAAAACTGCATCATTCCGTTTTATTAATATCTCCGTTACCCTGAGAGATTTTTATTATTATTTTTCTCAATTGGAAATAAGAGAGAATTATTGGAAATAATGAGCAATGGTTTTAGTTATTTATACAACGAACCCAATTGATATTACTTTACCACACGTATCTTAAAGCTTGTGTATACTGTGTATACGTAAAGTTACTCTCAAACAGAGTTCGTTAGAAACTGAAATATATATACACAGAAAACCCGGTTCGATTTCGTAGGTTCATGGTTAAATTCCAGTTGTTACTGTTTAGTAATTTGGGCTTATTTAAAAAATATATATATGTTCTGGGCTGGAAGCCAAAGGAAAAGCGTTGATGGTTGCAATGCAAAATACATGATCCGTGGGTTACGATCAAATTAGTTTTGAAGGAGACAACCTTAACCTTCTCAATATTCTACATGGTCGAGGAAAATATATTTCGGTTATGAACTTAATAGACGACGTAATTTACTAGCAATCGAAATACAGATCTTTAACCTTCCTTCAAATAAAAGGAAATTGTAATGAAGCGTAAGAGGCTTCTGTATATTCACATATATTATTCGGGTTTTATGACGTAATAGACGACGTAATTTACTAGCAATCCCAATAATTTTTACATTCATTAAAAAAAAAAACATATGTTTTAAAATAAATTTTGTACAGATTCACTTGTGGTCGCTTCTACGAGCTTATGAACGAAGACAACATTGCGACCATATCCATAGCTTCTAACATGCCCAAATGCAAATATTATAAATACATACATATATCCATGTTAAAAGTAAAAAACTTTCCATACCATATATGGAACATTCTTATTTTAAAATGACGTTATTTTTAAATTTCAACGACATTAAAAAATAGCATATAAATAACAAATTTTTTAACTTTTAACAAAAACAATAATTCATTATATTATTAATTTTATAAATATATAAACGAAATTTACATAGGCTTTATAAAATATTACTTTTAAAATATCATCAAAATTAAGGTGCAATGCAATGCTCATCGACTAATAAAATAAAAGGAACAATATCTGAATATCCAAATGTAAGATAATTCACATTCTCTTTTTTGTTTTTCAACCAAATATTCACATTCGCTTATTATTTCATTTTAGCATGGAAAAATCTCTGAATTTTTTTTTTTTTTTGTGGAGTTGGATTGGAATTTTTTTATAAGCATTTCAAATTTTTACAGATGAATTCCATGAGTAATCGAAAGAATTGAAAGGTGATTTTAAGTTTCAATCACTAAAACTCCAATTCCCTTGGGTTAAAAGAAACTCCAATACCACAAAAATAAAAACAAAACCGACAGAAAAGGGTTTGGAATTATTTGTTTTTGTCTACCCTTTGTCAAAAAAAAAAAAAAAAATTTGTTTTTGTTGTTAAAAAAAAGGGTTTGGATTTTAGTGAATATATTACATCAACGGCGAGGGTTACATCAAAGTCCGTAAAAAGGAAACGTTAGCTTTTTGAACGTGAAAGTTGTGTAAGCGTTCCAGAGATTGTATTTTACACACATGCAATGCAAGACAGTTTTCGGTAGGACACTGAACATAGTCAATTTTAAGTCCACATTCAGGCTCCACTTGTCCAAACACAAACGTACATGCATAGGCCATATGGTACACACATATCTTGAATTTAAGCAGTGATCCCGACCACATTCAAAGATGAAGATGAACAGAAGTTATAGATAAATCATTATTTAAACCTAATTAAGTCACTTTTATGCTGATAATTGAATCTGGGGAGTAAAAGCAAAAGGAAACCGTAAATGAATTCTCTTCCTTATTTAATTACCATAATTTTCCTATTGACGGAAGTTATAGATAAATCATTAGTCTTTTTTTTTGTCGGCATAGATAAATCATTATTTAAACCTAATTAAGTCACTTTTATGCTAATAATTCATAATAATATGACTATAAGGATAAAGACGACAAAAAAAATAAGACTATAAGGATAGACCTTTCCACGTAAACCAACGCCACCAGACTTTTTTTTTTTTTTTTACTATTCTCCACCAGAGGTAACTCTATATATATAAGAAGAGAAACGGCTTAGTTTGCAACATCTACAAATCCCAGCTTTGGTCACTTCCAAGAAATACATAATTTTAAAAAAATCCAGAAGACAAAAAAAATGAAGGTGCATTTTTTCATCCTCCTTTTGATACTCTCATGGTTGTCGAAGAAGATTAATTCTCTTCCTCCTGAATCTCGAGTTATCAATCGTCGTAGTTTTCCCGATAATTTTGTTTTTGGAACTGCTGCATCGGCTTCTCAGGTAATATTTCACTTGGTAATATGAACCTTTTCCAATTTTTTGAGGTTATGGACTTAATTATAGTTGTGTGACGTTGATAAATGATGCGAAATCGAAGATCCGTACGTACTTCGGTACTTGTATGTATTATTCCCTTTGAAGTGGGATTTATTATTCTACAAAAATGAAAATTTAAAGCGATATAAGTCAGCTGTCTTATAAATTTGTCGCAATTAGGATGACGACGTTGCTTTTATTCTTCACCTTTTGTATGTCACAACTCAAAATAAATCTGTCATTCTTTTTTAAAATTATATTTTTTGCTTCAATTGTGTCTGAGCTGATCTAATTGTCCATTGTGTAGTACGAAGGTGCAACAAGTGAAGGTGGAAAATCGCCAAGTATATGGGATTACTTCAGTCACACTTTTCCAGGTCTCTATTATTTATATATATTTCTTACACTACTTTTAAATTTATTACTATAAATTATTATTATATATATTAGTCTGTATAATGATTTGTAAAAATTTCAAATGCAGAAAGAACCAATATGCAGAATGCAGATGTAGCCGTCGATTTTTACCATCGTTATAAGGTAGCTACTGCCTCGGATGCCAAACGATATTGTTTCTTTGTTATTATTATATTTATTTTTTTTGTTATTGTAAAATCGATTTTTGTGTGTTATTTTGGACCCATTATCTTATTTTCCTAATTATCTAAATGAACAAAATTATATAAACCAGGATGACATAAAGTTGATGAAAGAGCTAAATATGGACGCTTTCAGATTTTCGATTTCTTGGGCTAGATTAATACCGAGTAAGTAAATTTACATTATTTTTACTATAAATTTTTAGTTACAGTTGATATTTATTTTAATATTTTGGTGGATTTTCTTAATTTTTGGTATTACTTTAAAGGTGGGAAGGTAAAGGATGGAGTAAACAAAGAAGGTGTACGATTCTACAATGCTCTTATCGACGAGCTTATTGCTAATGGTAAGCTGACTACTCAATTAAATCAACCCGCTAATGAACATTATATTATACGTTAGAGTATCTTATATCATATGGTCTGTTGAACAAATATATATATATATATATATATATATATGTGTAGGCATTCAACCTTCGGTGTCCCTCTATCATTGGGACCATCCTCAAGCTCTAGAGGAGGCGTATGGTGGTTTCTTAAGCCCTCAAATAATGTAAGTGAACTTAACAAAATACTCCAAGACATCCAATTAACTATCTTTTATGTTGATTGTATCATATTGATATGCACACAAAAGATATTAATACAATTATTATTATTATAATTCTCTTAAACAGAGAAGATTTTCAAGATTTTTCAAGAGTGTGTTTTGAAGAATTTGGAGACAAAGTTAAGATGTGGACTACTATAAACGAGCCTTACATCATAACTGTTGCGGGATACGATACGGGCAACAAAGCGGTTGGCCGTTGCTCGAAATGGGTGAATAGTCAGTGTCAAGCCGGTGATTCGGCGATCGAGCCTTATATTGCATCACATCACCTTCTTCTTTCTCATGCCGCAGCGGTTCAAGAGTTCCGAAAATGTAACAAGGTGCATATACATAAGCTCTAATTTAAATAATGTACATCTTGATTATTTTCTTCAATTTTGATTTTTTTAATTAATCAAGAACGATCTGTGTGACAGACTTCACAAGATGGTCAGATTGGGATAGTGTTATCGCCTTTTTGGTTTGAACCTTATGACTCTACTTCTCTTGCCGATCACGAAGCTGTTAAACGAGCTCTAGCCATTGAACTAGATTGGTAAGTTGCTTATAAACTCTAGATAAATGCAAGATTAATGTTTTTTTTTACGTAATAAAAAAAATATATATATATTTAAATTATCATTTTTTCAATATGTATATTAGGCATTTAGATCCAGTTATTCACGGGGATTATCCAGAAATATTGAAGAAACAACTCGGAAATAGATTACCTTCTTTCACCGCAGAACAATCCAAAATGCTAAAAAACTCATCGGATTTCATTGGAGTAAACTATTATACTGGGCGCTACATTGCTCATCTTCCTCACGTTGACCCTGCACGACCTCGATTCAAGACTGATCAACAGCTAGAATGGAGAGGTAAGAAAAACAAAATGCTAATTTTTAATATCCATATATGACAGTACATATATTTTTAGTTAAAATCAATAAATTCCTAAACTAGTTTTTATGTCTTTGTTTTTTTACCAGTAACAAATCACAGTAATCACCAAATGGGACCAGGAGTAAGTAAATTTTAACTACTAATAAAAAGAATTGATTGATTTAAAAAAATATATATTGTAAGAATATTGATGGGTTCTTTTTTGCCACACAGGAAGGTCGAGGCATACTCTACTCAGTACCAGAAGGTTTACGAAAAGTTCTTAACTACATCAAAGATCATTACAATAACCCTACAGTATATATAAAAGAGAACGGTGAGAAAATTGTTGTAAACTGTTTTTTTATCTAATACACAATAGAAAATTTCTCGTTGTTAATTTTTATTTGGTAAATTAATTTTATAGGAATTAATGACTACGACGACGGTACAAAATCACGAGAGGAAATTCTCAAGGACACCTTCAGAATAAAGTACCATGAGGACCATCTCCAACAACTCCACAAAGCTATCATGTAAATACTGGACCACAATTTAATAAAAACGGATCCGATTGATTTTTTTTTTTTTTAAACGCCACTATTTGCATTTATTAATTAAGATATATTTATATATATATTTTTTTGGAAAACAAAAACATTATAAACTACTAATTCACCAAGATTCATTTGGAATCGTAAATGCTTGCGTTTACAGTTTTGATAGAAATATAATTAAATTTGATGTTTGTTTAAGTAGAAAAAATAATTTGACTTGTAAATGCAAGATGAAATTTTGGCCTTTACATCAACACTTTATTAATAATAATTTGAATATTTTTTTTATTGCTATAACAGAGAGGATGGATGTGACGTCAGAGGATACTACACGTGGTCTTTACTAGACAATTTTGAGTGGGAGCATGGATACTCTACTAGATTCGGTTTGTATTATGTTGACTACGACAACAATCTCGAACGGTATCCAAAAGATTCCGTTAACTGGTTCAAGCAGTTTCTCAATAGACTTGTCGTAAAGAGCGAAGAAACAGAGGAGGAAGAAGCATGGCATGTGTCACGTGAGAGGTCGCGTGAGGAAGAGAGCAATAAGACTCTGGAGGACTCAGAAGGTTTCGAGGCATCCTTTGGCTCCATTATCTATCTCATGACGAACACATCGAGAAGAGAAGAAGAAGAGAGAGATCGTTGCACTTTCGAGATTCCTTATAATCGGTTGGATCTCTTGTTGGGTTCGCATACTTCTTTTGGACTCTAACATTTTGTAGATAAATATTCTCCAGATTTCCAAATTTGATTGTTTTCAGTAATCAATGAAAATGGCCATTAAAAAAAATGAAAATGGCCATAGTATTGTTGAAAATCATGACTCTTTAGTTCATTCAATATTGAGAAGAATTATGTGCTTTTCACTTAAAAATGAAAGGTCACTGTGACAACAACTTAACCGTTATGCGAGAGGATCGACCCACCATTATGCAATGTGACTACTAAACCGCTGTATTCTCATTAAACATCGCATATAAGTTCACCATCCAAGTTCAAAAACCAAACCACACAAGTTTAAATCCACATATTGCATGTTTATTTAGATTAATTGCTAAGTTAATGTCGCTATTTAAAACGACCAACTCTAAACGCAATTAGCGTCGCTTTATTAATTACTCGTAAAATTGAAAGTTTCCATCACCTAATATGCATTATTGTTAATTAACAATGTTTTTTTTTTTGCTTCCATTAATTAACAATATTTCCATAGGAAATCGAAATAATTGAAATGTTGTTTCAAATTTCAATAACTAAACTTTTGGCTCCACTTCTACTAAAAAAATATAAATATTCAACCAAAAGGGGTTTTGGATTGTAATGAAAGTTACATCGACGGCCACGATTTCATCAAAGTTCGTAAAAGGAATTCGTCTGCCTTTTTAGCGTGAAAGTTGTAAGCGTTTTAGAGAGTTTTACATGCAAAACCATAAGGATATATACAATTCCACGACCGACAAAAAAAAATACACTTCCACGTAGTTCAACGTCACGAGACTAAGCTCTATATATATGTAGAGAAGCACATTGTTTGTAACGTCTACCAACAAATCTCATCTCTTATCATTTTGAAAAAGAAAAAACATACAAAATCTTTAATATCAAAAACTCAAAAAACAAAATGAATTTGCATTTTCTCATTTTCCTTTTGATAACTGCATGGTTTACAAAGAACATAACTTCTATTTCTCCTGAATCTCGAGTACTTGATAGAGGTGATTTTCCCGATGATTTCGTTTTCGGAACCGCTACATCAGCCTTTCAGGTAATTTAAGATGGTAGTTACAACATGCATTAACAAATAAAAGATGGTAACATGAAATAACTAGTCGGGTTATTTCGGAAATTTTGATGTTTTGTTTAGCTTATAATGATACAATTAGTGAGATATTTTATTATAGGTATTAGACGTTTGTGATCGAGTAACGTTTGAGAAAAAATTAATATTATATACTGTAATTGCGGGTCAAGAGGAGTCCTGGTAATAAAGGAAAAAACAAAAAAAAATGTAAGATTTATCGTAGTCGTATATTACCGTTCTTGTGGAATTTTTGGAGAAAATGAATTAAAGGCGATATAAGTCATAAGTCATATGTCTTATGCCTGTTCAAAAAAAAAAAAAAAAAAAAGTCAGTATGTCTTATAAAGATCATCAACCGTCCTTTTCTTTACGTCACCATGAACACTAATAGCTAAGAAAACCTTTAAAAACATTAATAACATATCATGGGCCTTTCTTGGGTCAAATTCACCTACAATCTTTGTTCGTTAGGTTCACTATTGTGGGCCTTTTTGTAAACTTTGGTTGATGGGCTTCAATTACTCTTTCTAAAATCCCTATATAAAATACAAAACCTTTTATAAAAAGAAAAAGTAATTTTTTTTTGTGAAAGTAAAAACAGAAAATAATAAGAAATAAACATTATGTTCTATATAAAATTTTTTGGTATTGCGTCTATAAATTAAGATGGTCATTTTATCCATTATGTAGACCGAAGGTGCAACAAGCGAAGGTGGAAAATCGCCAACTATTTGGGATTACTTCAGCCACATTTTTCCAGGTTTCTATTACTTATTGATAGTTTAAAAAATAATTTTCAAATTATTATTTTAAAATATTTGTAAATTTTCCAAATCCAGAAAGAACCAATATGCAGAATGCAGATGTAGCGGCCGATTTTTATCATCGTTATAAGGTAATATAATCTTAGATGTGAAAGTATTTGATTTCTTTGTTATTTCAAGATCGATATTTGTTATTGTGGTGGACCCATTATTTTATTTTCCTAATTATTTAAGTGAAAAAAACATTAAACCAGGATGACATCAAGTTGATGAAAGAGCTAAATATGGACGCTTTCAGATTTTCGATTTCGTGGGCTAGGTTAATACCCAGTAAGTGTAGTTAACTACACTATTTTTTTACTCATCAGAATTTCTTAACTAATATTTACACAGAATATATATATATATATATATATTTTTAAATAAAGGTGGAAAGGTAAAAGATGGAGTAAACTACGAAGGAGTACAATTCTACAAGGCTCTCATCGACGAGCTTGTTGCTAACGGTATATATGTTAATCAATTAATTACATTAAATCTCTCTAATCAAAATTAACTATAGTATATATCTATTTAGCCCCAAAAAAACTACTCATGATGCGCACAAATATATATAGGCATTCAACCTTCGGTGACTCTATATCATTGGGACCATCCGCAAGCTCTCGAGGACGAGTATGGTGGGTTTTTAAACCCTCAAATGATGTAAGTGAACTAAACAAAATACTGCATGACAGATAAAATTAACTATTTTAATTGGTTATCTTATGATTTACTTGCACAACGAAGAAACTATAACTAATATGTTTTATATTTGTTTTAAATTCAATAAATCAGAGAAGATTTTCGAAATTTTGCAAGTGTTTGTTTTGAGAACTTTGGAGATAAAGTTAAGATGTGGACAACTATAAATAAGCCTTCCGTCATAAGCGTTGCGGGCTATGACACGGGCAACAAAGCGGTTGGACGTTGCTCGAAATGGGTGAATAGTAAGTGTCAAGCCGGTGATTCGGCCATCGAGCCTTACATTGTATCACATCTTCTTCTTTCTCATGCCGCGGCCGCACAAGAGTTCCGAAATTGTAACAAGGTCTGTGTATATAGAAGTTAATTTATAAGGTAAATATTTTACATTTTGATTACAAAAATTCGTGTGACAGACTTTACAAGATGGTAAGATTGGGATTGTTTTATCGCCATGGTGGCTTGAGCCTTACGACTTTACTTCTTCAGCTGACAAAGAAGCTGTTGAACGAGGCCTTGCCTTAGAAGTAGATTGGTACAATATACCTTACAATAAAGGAAAATATTTAATTTATATTTTTGGAATCATATAATTTATTTATCTTCTCAACGTATATGTATTAGGCATTTAGATCCGGTGATTTACGGAGATTATCCAGCAATCATGAAAAAATACGTCGGTAATAGATTACCTTCTTTTACGGCAGAACAGTCAAAGATGTTAAGAAATTCATCGGATTTCATTGGAATAAACTATTATAGTGCACGCTTCATCGCTCATCTTCCTCACATTGACCCTACGCGACCTCGTTTAAGGACTGATCATCAATTTGAGAGGAAAGGTAAGAATGCTAATAAGTTACAAAAAAAAGAAAAAAAAAAAAGAAGGTAAGAAATAAGAATGCTAATTATTTTGTTGTTGTTGTATGAGTATATTCAAGTGAAACTCTTAAACTAAACTAATTTTTATATGCATCACTTGTGAGCAGTAACAAATCACAGTAACCACCTAATCGGACCAGGGCCAGGGGTATGTAACGTTTTAATTACATATAACAAGAACAAAAATTATATTTTTTAAAACAGAATAGTTCACAAAAATTATAAGAATATTCATTGTTCTTTTTGCATATAGGAAGATCGAGGCGTACAATACTACTCGTACCCAGAAGGTTTGCGAAGACTTCTTAACTACATCAAAGATAAATACAATAATCCTATTGTCTATATAAAAGAGAACGGTGAGAAAACAAAACCAATATTTTTTTGCCTATTAACAATAAATACTTTTTTTGGTGCTAATCGTTAAATTAAATGATTATTTTTTGGTTAGTTTTTTTATTAACATAAATTATTTTTGTAGGAATCAATGACTACGATGATGGTACAAAATCACGAGATGAGATTCTCAAGGATACATTTAGGATAAGCTACCTTAAGGACCATCTTCAACAACTCCATAAAGCTATAATGTAAACTCCGGTCCACAGGTTATATATATATATATTAAAAATATGATTGTATTAAACGTAAATAGTTATTTTGCGTTTACTAGTTAACATATTTGTGTTAAAAAAAAAATATAAGGGTTCAAAAATCATTTGTGAAACTGTAAACGCAAACACAATTTTTTGATTTGTTTACGTTTTGCAAGTTACAAATGATATTTGATAAAAAAAAATACTAAAATGTTGTGTTCTCTTTTGAAAATCAAGAGTAAACACAATAATTCAAGGCATACACACTAAAAACCGCTATGTTCTTCTTTTTTTTGTTTTTAAATAAACAATTTGTTATAAATTACTATGCATAACTAAGTGGCAGTGTGGTAGTGACATACTTGTTTCCATTTGAGGAGATGTTGCACGGTAAGTTTAGGATAGAAAGTTTCCATTTGAAAGGAGTTGTCATGTAAAAGTAGGGTAGATATCAATTCTCCTCAGCCATTATTTTTTTTGTCAATCGAAATAATGTTACGTTTTAGATTAATTAAAAAAATCGGTAATTGATATTCTCGACAGCTATATATACTCATTCTGAAATATTAGTCGGATGGTAAAATCTCGAAACACTTTCACATTATCAGAAACAAAGAAAAAATACCAGGCATCATTTAAATCTATAGATCAAACATTGTTCCTAATGATTTCTATATTTAATTTTCATAACAGAGATGATGGATGTGACGTCAGAGGATATTACACGTGGTCTTTACTAGACAACTTCGAGTGGGAGCATGGATACTCTACTAGATTCGGTCTGTACTATGTTGACCACGAAAACGATCTCGAGCGGTATCCCAAAGATTCCGTTAACTGGCTCAAAGAGTTTCTCAGTAGACCGGTCGTAAAAAGCGAAGAAACAGAGAATGAAGAAGGTTGGAATGTGTCACGTGAGGAAGAAGATTATAGTAAGACTTTGGATGATTCAGAAGGTTTCAAGACATCGATTGATTCTCTTGTCAATCTCATGGCAAACGGATCGAGATTAGAAGAAGAGGAGAGAGATCTCTGCGCTTTTGAGAATCCTAATGTTCAGTTTGGTTTTCTGTTGGGGCCACAAACTTCCTTGGGATTCTAGAGGATCTTTTGTTGAAGGTAAACTTTTAGGTTTTCAAAGTTGTGGACCTTGTGGTCTTTTAGTACTCTATGTATATTACCAATAATGGGAAAATCCAGTCGACATGTATTCGTGATTATGGATTGTAATCACGTGAAACTCGTAAACTGTATGTGTTCTTTCGTTTTTTGGTACTTTGAAAGTGAATCCTATGAGATTTTGATGACCAAGCAAAAACAGGGACTAGTTAGTTACAATCATCTGATCTCTTCATATTTTGTCGTTCTTTTTTATAACTGGGATAGATTTTTTATAACCAGGTTAGATTTGGTTCAAAATCTATATATATATATAAACGTACGTATAAGTATTATCTTCCGTTGTACATATTTTATTTCTGAATTTTAATATTAACCTTAAATTAAATGAATAATTCTTAACATTCATACCCCCAAAAAAAAAAAAATTAAAGATACGTAATTAAGATACGTAATTTAGCAGTGTTTCTAAGACCTAGCTGGGACACGTACACTGTTTAGATAAATCTACATTTATGTTCTTGAGTGAAAATTCATCAAAACCTATGGGACCGTGGTTTTAAGCTAACCGGTTTAAATATTTGGACGACCCGATGAAGAATTTATTTGAGTCACACCCACTTCTGTGTACCAATGAAAAATATCAGCCATTAAAACATATCATGAAGAATGAAATTGATCACGTCACACAATTATTGCATGCACCAACCAGTTACAAATATATATAAAATTGTTAATAATGCGTTACTGTCGCTAAAAAAGAAAAGGTTACTACTGAACGGTTTTTTTTTTAAAAACGTCTACTGAACGCTTTTTTATATTTTGTTTTTATCTATACAGAAAATTATCATTTTGTATTTTAATTAAATAATGAGTTTTTATTTACGTTATTTGTTTTAGCCAAAAAAAAATCAAAACGATATGACATTTTGTTAGAGATATACGTTCGCATGTTATAAAATAAGCAGTCGCTGACACTAAATAACAGAAATAAGCAATAACTCTTAAAAGACGAAATAATTCCCGGTTACAAAAGTCACTTAATCAGTGACTAAAGTATTTAATATTACTTGATACAAGTATTGAATGTCCTTTTGTAACCAATCCGAAGTTGAGCTGTTCTGTGATTTTGTCTTTTAAAAAATCGCCGGCAAATTTGACCGGTTTCGACGCCACGTCACCATCAAGACTGCTTCTAATTTGTCAAGTGGGTCCCGCTCATACAGTCCATGACGAAGTCAAACGACATACACCGTTCACGCATTTCCTGATGAAATTACGAAATATACCCTCTTTCTCTCCCAGTCTCTCGTCAACGATTCAAAGTCAACGCCGACGATCCTACATGCTTCGGTCCCAACAGCATTTGGATCAATCTCTCGTATTTTTTTTTTTGTTTATATATAAAAACTTGAATGGACGATAAACAATAATAACATTATGTTAATATAATCAAAAACGATATCATGTCATAACAATTGAAATATTTTGTTTATCGTCCATTCAAGTGAACGAGGACCCGACGATATCATGTCATAACAATTGAAATATTTTGTTTCATAAGAACATGAATATTCTTAACATTAATACCAAAAAAAAAAAAAACATGAACATCAGAAGGTGCAAAAAAAAAAAAAAAAAGTAACTAACAAAAGAAGCAAAAAAAGAGGAAAAAACTAACAAAAGAAAATTTAATAATTATGCATGCATGTTAATATTCGGATTTAAAGCATTCTATCATGGATTAGGTGTAGTAGGGTAGGTCCCATGGAACTTATCTACCACTGTTAGGTGTAGTTGGGATACTCGAATATATTATGGTATGAATACTGTTGTGAATCGAATGAATTCTGTGGTATTATTACGAGGATCAAATGTCTCTTTATATAGTGATTACATAAAAGGATAGAAAAGGAAATAATCTTTTTACTACTCCTACAAGAAAAAAGAAAACATCTACTAATCCTATTGGACTTAGGAGTCCTTACCGCCTATGATCTAATGGACTGGGCCGGTTATGCAGATCCAACCTCAATGGATTATAACAAATACGATTTTGATCCCTTTTTTTCACCAATCTATTATATTATATATGCAGTAAAATTTGTTGTGGTCGAAAGAAAGCTGAAAGTGGCCAAAATAATTGAATCAAAAGTAAAACTGAAAAAAAATACAGTTCGGTTTAGTTTTGGCTTGGATTACTTGGTTTTTTTGTTTTCAAAAATTGTTACTAAACAAAAACCGATATAGTATGGGTTGGGTTGATACAGATCCTGTTCCGTATCAAATTTGGATTTAATCAAACATATCTTTAATTTTTTATAGAAATAAAAATTTCGATTTGTTTTCCTTCTATTGGTTCGGTTTCAGTTTTTTTAATTAATTTGGTTTTCGGATAATAATTTTTTTGGATCCTGTTCAGTTCATACATATCAAATTAGTTTGGTTTATTTGGATTCAACACCCTTAACCTAAACATTATCAAAACCTAAACTGAAAACTTGTGGGTTTCATGATAATAACATTGGGGAACTGCATTTTTCAACTGAAAATAGATTATTGATGATTTATACAATGGAGACAGGCAATATTTACGCGCAATTAAGAATAAGAATTATATATATACGGTCCTTAATCAAGTAGACGGGAAAGGACAAATTTATCAGATTAAAAAGAGAAATACAGATCTTTTTAAAAATAAATGTATTATAAATTCATATATTACTGAAAAAATTGAAGTTGACCGACCTTATTGATATATTTTTAATAAGCAAACAAGGAACGGTCTGCAATAGGATTCAATCTACTCGATCTAAATGATAATAATGCTGCATAAAAAATAATTTATAACCCCACTTTGACTTCTCAATTCTCTCTATCTCTCTATCACGCATTTATATATCATCTAAGGCTTTATCTCAAGATCTATAACCAGAGAAAATTATTTCAAGATCTACTTCTTATCATCATTTTATCTTTTCTTCTCCAAGATCTTCCGAATCAAAATTCTTCAGCAGAAATCAAGAAAAGCGTTAGTTTCAGACAAGACAAAACCCACCAAAGATGACACAGTGAGTGCTCTGTTTTTTTTTTTCCTTTCTATGATCTCAACCATTCCAAGACAAGATTCATTCCGTAAGTACATTTTAACATTTTCTAATTGATTTTTGAGACAATCTTTAATGTTTGAAATTAAACTGCAGTCTTCAAAGATCATATCCTACATCGATGTCAAAAGGTAGAGCTAGCTTTCCAAAAGGCTTTCTCTTTGGAACTGCTTCTTCTTCTTACCAGGTAAATAAAAACAAAACAAATCAAGTACTGAGAACAAACAAACAAAAACATAACAAGATCATGATATTTACTTCAGTTTGTATTTTTTTTTTGTATAGTATGAAGGAGCAGTGACTGAAGGTGAGAGAGGTCAAAGCATGTGGGATCATTTCTCAAACAGATTTCCTCACAGAATCAGTGATTCTAGCGACGGAAACGTCGCCGTCGATTTCTTCCATCGTTACAAGGTACTGTCTATCTTCTTGTTCCCTTTTTCGATTTCTTGTTTCTTAAGGTAATTAGTTACAATACTGAAGATCTGTGATGAACTTCTTGTACAGGAAGATATCAAGAGAATGAAAGATATAAACATGGATTCTTTTAGGCTCTCCATTGCTTGGCCACGAGTTATACCTTGTAAGTATATTACCGTTTCTGTAACCTTATTTTAGACACTCATCGCGGTTTCATATCGATAATATATAATCTCTGGCTGATTTTGTGAAAAAAACAAAAACAGATGGCAAAAGGGAGAGAGGAGTCAGTGAAGAAGGAATTAAGTTTTACAATGACGTTATAGATGAACTCCTAGCCAATGAAATCACTCCTCTTGTTACTATCTTTCATTGGGACACTCCTCAGGATCTTGAAGATGAATATGGCGGTTTTCTAAGCGAACAGATTATGTAAGCAAATTCACTTTATTTGAACCTCGAAAATATGTGGTGGATGTATCCGAGAGATTCATCTTGGGTGATGTGTACATACAGAGATGACTTTAGAGACTACGCGAGCCTCTGCTTCGAGAGATTTGGGGATAGAGTGAACCTGTGGTGCACATTGAATGAGCCATGGGTCTACAGTGTTGCGGGTTATGACACAGGGAGAAAAGCGCCAGGACGGTGCTCCAAGTATGTAAACGGGGCTAGTATTGCTGGAATGTCCGGATACGAGGCCTATATCGTGAGCCATAACTTGCTTCTAGCGCACGCGGAAGCAGTGGAAGTGTTTAGGAAATGTGACAATGTAAGTATAATAGAGTTAAACTTTTCTATAAATAAATAGATCACAATTCACTCTCCAATAGTTTTTGTTATTGTTGTAGTGATCTGATTTGAATTCTACGTACGCAGATTAAAAACGGACAAATCGGAATTGCGCACAATCCGCTCTGGTACGAGCCTTATGATCCGAGCGATCCAGATGATGTAGAAGGATGTAATCGAGCTATGGACTTCATGATTGGTTGGTAAGTGATTCGAATTCAGTTAAACAAACTTCAAACTTCTTAGTATAATAGTATCTATTATTAGGAATCCTACATTTAAAAAATCTAATCAAAATGAGACCTGAGTTAGTCTTTTTCATTGTCAATTATATTTGAGATGAAACTTCATTTAATTGTATTGTCTTCTTACAGGCATCATCATCCGACAGTGTATGGAGACTATCCAGAAACGATGAAGAAAACAGTAGGAGATCGATTACCGAGTTTTACACCAGAACAATCCAAGAAACTGATAGGTTCTTGCGATTACGTTGGTATAAACTACTACAGCTCGCTTTTCGTAAAGAGTATCAAAGAAGTGGATCCTACGCAACCCACTTGGAGAACTGATCAACGCGTAGATTGGATGAGTATGTCTTTTGATGAGAATGGTGATGATGAATGATGAATGATGAGTGATGGAAACTCTGTGTGACTAACTTATGGCTCCTACTAAACACATTTTGCAGAAACCAACATAGATGGGAAACAAATAGCGAAACAAGGGGGATCAGAGTGGAGTTTCACGTATCCAACAGGACTCAGAAACGTTTTGAAGTATATGAAAAACAATTATGAGAATCCGAGGATTCTCATCACCGAGAACGGTATAAACATCTTTAACAATATGACTAATTTGTATTTGTCTCTGTTTCTCTGTACATCTCTCATGCAACGCTTTGCTGTGACAATTCTCAGGGTATGGTGAAGTAGCGGATCAGAGTCAGAGTCTGTATATGTACAATCCTTCAATCGACACAGAGAGACTGGAATACATAGAAGGACACATCCACGCGATTCATCAAGCCATTCAGTAAGCAAGACTTGTGATTAGAGCCATTTTGAGCATGAACTGAGAGTGTTTAATCACTTACGGTTTGAGTTTGATTAGTTAGAAAAAAAAGTTTCACTCACGGTTTGAGTTTTGCTTGCTTTGATTCTGACAGCGAAGATGGAGTCAGAGTAGAAGGCTATTATGTATGGTCATTGCTGGATAACTTCGAGTGGAACAGTGGATATGGTGTGAGATACGGTTTGTATTACATTGATTACAAAGATGGGCTTAGACGATACCCGAAAATGTCGGCTTTGTGGTTGAAAGAGTTCTTGAGGTTTGATCAAGAAGACGACGAGTCTTCTTCTGCGACGTCTAAGAAGGACGAGAAGAAAGAGAGCTACGGAAAACAGCTATTGCATTCTGTTCAAGACAGTCAGCTTGTGCATTCGATTAAAGACAGTGGTGCGTTACCCGCGGTTTTGGGGAGCTTGTTCGTTGTCACTGCAACTGTTGGTACTTCCCTGTTCTTCAAGGGATCCAATAATTGAAACGGAGTGTGAGAAAAAGAAAAGAAGAACCTAAAAGTGTTGCAAATTGTCGAAGAAGAAGAAGAATATTTATGATTTGTAAACATTCATTTGTGTTTGTTCTGTGTTATCAGGGAACTTGTTTGATCTAAGGGATTTTTACTCAATTCTACCCTTTTTCCAAAAAATCTTACAGTTTGGTTTGACATATACTGTAGTCTCCAATATAGCGAGAGAGTCTCTGGCGCTGTCAATATGGGCTTGAAAGATCGGCCCATTAAGTAATCCATTACGATCGTGGCGGCCTTTTTTTTTTGTCGACCAACTTTAGATTAAAAGCCCAAAACATGGGTCTGTTACAAGCGGTTGCAGATAGAGCCCAACACTCATAGGCTTTACACATTAACAACTCTGGTTCTACTAATGCTGCGCCGAATCGACCAAAGCTTAACAGTTAACACCAATTCCCCAATTAACCGAGAAACTCCACTCCAAATCTATCCCATCAAAGGAAGAGCAAAGAAGATTACTCTCTTATAATTGAGAAATCGAGCATAAGGTGAAAAGAGAAAACTGCCCAACAACAACGGGAATTTGACATCTTCCAGCAAATATCCAGATATAAACACAAAAACTAAACAAATCCGATTTAAATCGGAAGAAAATCCAGACAAGCCGGAACCTAGATCCGATATTAATCGGAAAGAAAAAAGATGAACTTGCTCTCTCTCTCTCCCTCTCTCTCTCTCTCTCTCAAAGATTCTAGAGAGAGAAGAGGGGATCAGCTGTTTTAAAATATGGATATTTCTTAAGCTCAAAGGCCCAGCTAAAGTAATTTCCAAGATAGCCTAGATGGGCTAACTTCATAGAGTAAAATTGTACTAACTAATTGTTTTAAAATAAACAAATGATAAATTAAGCAGAATGATGTTATGAAAAATCTAATCATTATTCTTTTGACATCTGAATTTTTCTTCTAATTTTTTTTTTTTTTGGGTCTTTTTAGCCGTCAAGAAAGAAAAACCAAAAAAAAAATGAAGTCATATTGTTCTTACTTTATCAATCCACTTAAAAGTAGTTTATGCTACTCCAACTCAAACTCAAAACATGGTCAATTATAATTGATTTTTAAAAATCTAGATTCATTTAGTTGATTGGAAAATCTGGTTCGTTTTTTGTTAACCAACTCCTTCTCTCGATTTATGATAATTAATATAATGTTATATTAAAAGAAAAACAAAAAAAACGATGGTGGTTATAGGTTTTGCCCCACTCACAAAATATATTTGCCTTCGTTGTTTCTGGTTCGAGCCATGTCTTTTTCTCTTTTTATATAAATATTTTTTCATCTGTTAAAAGTTATTTATTTCCCAGCATGGAAACCACTTTTTTTTATCTCTCATATAGGTGGTGAATGTTTGTATGATTTTTGGATTTTAGTTTTTGGTTTTTAGATTTTGATTTTTGTTTTTAGATTTTGGTTTTTTTATTTTTATTGTAAATTTTTGTTTTTCTAAAAACTTCAATGGTGATTTATTTAGTTGCATGATTTCAGCGTATTTGTGATATTTCTCTTAATCTCTTACCATATATTGTACTATATTTTTATTATTTTCTATTTATTACTTGTTTTTATATTTTTTATTCAATAACTGTTGTTGAGAAATGAGAATGCGTACTTAGTTTTTAGTTGATTTATGTATTGTATTTTTCAGTTTGTTTCGTAACTAGAAACTCTCTATATGAAAAATATATAACTGGTATATATTCACAAATTAATTAAACTTCAGTTTGTAATGCATTATTTTTTAATTTTATATCGATACAAAACATATATAAAATTAGTTTGTAATGCACTTTGACTGTAATTTTAGAATTCAGACATTTTTTATGCTATAGGTTTTTGTTTGTGGAATCTAAACAAAAACAAATATAAAAAAATATTTATTGCCCTCGGTTAAAATATAGTTTCTGCATCCACCTCTGTGTGTGAGAGAAAGAGGGCGACAAACCACATCAAGAGTACTATAATACTTTTCTTTGTTTCAGCCAAAGATTATTAAAGTGCTGTACGAGACAACCACATCAAGAGTACTATAATACTTTTCTTTGTTTCAGCCAAAGATTATTTAAGTGATGTACGAGACAAACCAGATCATGAGTACTAATACTTTTCTTTGTTTCAGCTAAAGAAGGATCTATAATGTAACATTTCCCCATTTTCCACTCCCATGCTCCACGTTGAATGCTTTCTACTGGTTTCGGCAGTCCAAATCGATAGGTGGAAATTGGCAACGTACAAAAAACGTTTGACAAGTTCAATGCTTTTTATTCATTTACCATTTAATAACATTTCTCCAGTCTCAAAATTCGTTATCCTTTGTAACTTTTGTTACAAATCTTACGTCATCCTACCTGATCTCATAAGTCATAAATAACGTTCAGTGCAGATATATTTTGACTGATTGACCTCTAAATTTTTTTTTTTTTTTTTTGAGAGATATTTACGTAAGCATGTTAATATTCAAGTAACACAGGCGTAGAAACTTAAAATAAATATTAGGCTCCAAGAAAATTCATATTCAAACTCGAGCAACGTGAATACTTGGATTGGATAAAAGATATTTTAACTTATATCTGTAATTTACGTATTTTATTATTTTCACAGCTGTTGTCATGGATCTAGCTATATTTAAGTTCTAGCTGATATGAACATATATAAGATAAAATCATTAGTTTATAAAAAAAAGTTTTTTTTTCAAACTTTTGATAAAGTAAGACTAAGTTAAAATTATTTACCTACGATGTCATTAAATCGTACTATTAGTTTAAATTTAAAAACTGTAATTCGAAATATTGATAAATTACCTGGAAAAGCTTATTATATGTTTTCCACTTTTCCTTAAAATATGATAAAAGTATTTTTTTTCTTGTCACGATTTATAAATATACTCTATTTTTCTATAAAGAACTGATGCGGAGTAAGTTAGAGAATTCAATTAAGTCAAACTATTGTCGCAAATAGTATCACTAATTTAACTTTTATGACTTTCATTTACCGGTATTGTGCCGTTTGTAGCCGCCGAAAAGCAAATAAAAAGGTGAAATATATGTTTTTACATTGAACTTCTGATCTTTAATTTATTATTTAATAAACAACAAAAACTTCTGATTTTACTAATATCAAACAAACAGTACAAAAAGTTGAAAATCTTAGAGATCTGCTAATGCGCATCCATGATACAGATAACATCCTTACAAATTCGAGCCAAGTGATGCTACCGGCCGGCCTAAAGCAATTATGCTGTCAATTAAGGTAAAATGTAGAGGGGCTGGTTTGTTTGTTTTCTTTTTTAGTAACTAAACAAAAGTAAATAAGCAAAAGAAAAAAAAAGACAAATAATCAAACCACCCATATTATCTGCTACGGCAAACATTCGAAAAAAAAAAAAAATCTAAAACGATGAGCAGTTATTTTAATGTTTTTTTAAATACGTGTAGCTGCAATCGTCCGCAAATGTTTGTAAGATATCGATAACCAATCAAGTTCTAAACAAGATTATCAAGCGGTTAGAAAATACTTTCTCCGTTTTTTATTAAATGTCGTTTTAAATTTAATTTTTTATTTTTAAATAATTATCGTTTTCAGTTTTCAATGTAGATTTATGATAAATTTTTCAGTTTTATCCCTACTTTTTTAACTTATTAATTATTTATATCAAACAAAATGATATTTTAATAAAAGGTAAAACAGAAAAATTTAATATTTTTTTAATCTGTGTGAAATATTTTAAAACGACACTTAATAAAAAATGGAAGAAGTATATAATAAGAACTTGGATAATACTATAGTGATTAGGAACTAATGTTGCCATTGAATCGGACTCACAGCTTCTAATCAAGACAATTTCTTCTTATCAACCTGTGATCGAGATCTATGGTATCCTATCAGTTATCTCTCTAAGTTCACTTAATATGTTGATAAGAATCAATATATCTTCTATGTAATTTCCAGACGACAATTAAACCCAAAAAAAAAAAATGCAGACGACTAAAAAAGATAACATAAGTAGACCGATACATCGAACAAAACAAAAAAAAGTAGACCGAGATAAGTCCAAGAATGTGCTTTGAAAAACAAAATACTTCCTTACATCGAGTATTAAAAAGAAAAAAGAGAGAGGGAAAATCACTATTACGTTTGCTAATTTATATCTGTTGTTTTAAGCCTTTTTAATTTAAACATTCAACTTTGCTTAGTAACATTCAAATATGAACTTTCGTATGCAATATCTTTTTAGCAAACCGTTTGACATTAGGGCAGTATCCTTTTATATTTGCCTAGAAAAAATATTTTTGGTGATGACCTCTAGACAGAATTTGAGAAGATTAAGAGGATAACAAAATTTTCATCTAAATCGATATTTCAACATTGTGTAGATGGAGTGATGGTTTCATTAACAACAAAAAAAGAAGTGAGAATTTAAATTTAGAAAAAATAATAGTCTAGGATTTAGAAAAAGAGCACGAGAAGTCAGTTTTTTCATGATTAGATAGATAGATCAAACCTCTAAAATTATTCACTATCTTTCCGAAAATGGTAAAAAACAACTTTTTAAAAAAATGAGATGGATTTAAAATTTTAAATACGTGAATAATTATGGATATGCAAAGTAGGGTTAAAAATATGGAGCTGTAAGATCGACAAGTGATATTTAGGTGTGAAACTCAAAGTGGCGACAAGTGATAAAGTAGAATACATAGTATGACAGTTTAATTATAACTTATTAATATAATCAGAATTTTCTGTGTAATTAATTTAAGATATAATAAAAGAAAATGAAATTGAAAATTGCAGGCGGCAAAGAAACAAGATGACGTTGCCAAAAAAAAAAAAATACAGATAAAAATTATTTAAACTATCTAATTTCTTTTTGTGATGTTAGAATAATATTATGTTGACATCTCTTATCATTTTACGAAATAGTAACTCACATAACGGTAAACAAATTAACATTGACGATAAGGATTTACCATTTACCAATAAAACATTGATTACATAAAAAGAAAAAGAAAAAAATAATAAAAATAAGACATTGATTACCAAACTAGAGGCGAACCACATAAGACTTCAAGTCTTCAACGTGACTCGAATCTGTCGCACTGTGCCTAGTTCTGGCAGAAAGAAAAGTCTCATTTGGATCAATTTAGAGTTTTGACTAGTAGTATTCATCGAACGGTTGTCGCATTTTACTGTAGTATAATAATGTTTTTAAGTTAAAAAAATAAGGGAAAGATCAGAAATTATCTTAGTTATTTGAGTAGAAAAAAAAATCTTTTAATATAAAGTGTTTTTCATTTGTAACATTATAAATTTTAAACACACAAGCGTAGTGAGACTTTGATTCTAATTTGGTTAGAAAAGGCTAGTCTCCTTCCCCTCTTCTGGTACGGTCTTGTTTATTGATGTGGTTTTTCTTAAGCTATCCTCTCTCTTTCCCTCCAAATCTGCTGCTAATTTTCTTTTTAAAAATTTATCTGATCCTTTTTCGATTTTTATGTAATCGCTATCTTAATTTATTTAATGAAAATCCTTTAACAAACAAAATAAAACTCACAACGATCCATACCCAAAAACTAAAATATATTATTTAATTTTAAGATGATTAATAAAATCTCAAACAAAAACTTTGAAATATAAATAAATAAAAAATCCCCTCGATTTTGGACTCTATTCTACTAATTAAATCCTGAAAAAGTACCCATTTTTCAAATTTGTCTGAGACATATATATTTTTGAAAAAGCTTATTATTAGTACTTTAACAACTGATAATAACTTCGTGTTTAATATGATCTATGTCGATAAAATTATATTCTCGACCACATAAATAATATATAGAGTCGATTTGGTAAATAACAAGAATAATAATATATTTATTTAAGTAAATGACAATTTGTTAAGTTGCAATTAACAAATAACAAAAGGGTGTTGGTAAAATTTTAGGTAAACTTCTTTAAAAAAAAAAAAAAAAATTGGGTAATAAATTTAGCGCATGATTTTATTGATTACCGTTACAAAGTATTATACATAATATATAAAAAATGTATGAGATAATTAACACGTTTAATGATAATATAACATCTTAAGAAAATAGATCACAAGTTTATATGGCAGAAGTATAACACATAAGAAATTAACATGTTAAATAAATTCTTTTGACTAAATGTTAAATAAATTCTGAGTCACACATATTTAAACTTTAAAGCATAGAGGTAAAAATGTTCAAGACGTGTTTGTATCTGTGTTTTTCACTTGGATAAAAGAATTCATTACTAAATACAAAAGTTCGTACACAATAGCGTTAACAAAATGCATAGTAAACGTTGACGTTGAAAAAAAACAGTGCATGTTAAATTTTCTTTTTCTACCTCCGATGTCTATAAATAGCTCTGCCTGACTATCACAGAATTTATATATTCCAACGACAAAAATCTTCAAAATTGGTATACTATTATATATTTTCTTGTTTCAACATTTTTTAGATCCATGTTCTTAAGCTGAACAGGGCATTGGATATAATATATATGCATTAAGTGTTAATTAAGTGAATTAAGTGTTAATTACAACGTATTATATATAATATATATGCATGTACGTGTGTGTGTGTGTGTGTGCAGATTTAAAGGGCTAGCTTCTCCAATTAAAAAGATCAGCTTGAAGTGAAATTATTATCTCTTGAGAGAGATCTCTGTTGTGAACAATGACACAGTAAGTGAATTCTCTCAGCGGAGGTATACAATATATATGTGTATCATAATTTCTTGTATTTATTATCTGTGTTTGCGTTTGTAATGTATGAGCATGCAGCTTTTAGAAACTTTTAAGTTTTAACAGTGTGTTTTAGTATACAACTTTTTTGTCCTTAACATTATTATACAACTTTTAACAGAGGAAAGAAGAATTGTGACAAAAAGAAATCATTCGGACGAGCTGATTTCCCACAAGGTTTCCTGTTTGGAACTGCTTCCTCTGCTTATCAAGTAAGAACACATATGAGTATAACCATGACAATCTGCGAAATATATATGTATTGTGTGTAGGACCCTCTCAAATTATACGTTGACTCCATGCAAAATTCAAATAAATCGGACGTATACGTAAAAACAAAACTAAAAATTAAAAAAAAAACTTAAAATTCGGATTCCTGTGTAATAGAAACATCTGAATGCATGGTCCACAACGATCGACTCAATTTCTGTCTGTTTTGTGTTGTGTGTGCGGTTGTGATATAAGTATGAAGGAGCTGTGAAAGAAGGTTCCCGAGGAGAAAGTATGTGGGATACTTTTGCTCGCAAGTATCCAGGTATTGTATATATCATCCATATCCCTTTAATTGATGATTGCATGCGTCAATCTTCAACAATCTGTTAAAAATTTATTTTTTCAGAAAGAAATTGCCGCTCTAACGCGGACGAGACCGTCGATTTCTATCATCGTTACAAGGTGTGTACATATAAATAGTTCGGTAGCCATCATTTTGATGTGTTTAGGTCTTATAATCATCAAATTAATAATAAATCAATGAAATATACATATATGTGACAGGAGGATATTCAAAGAATGAAGGATATAAACATGGATGCTTTTAGATTCTCCATCTCCTGGGTCCGGATATTACCTCGTAAGCTAATTTAACTAAAAAAAAAAAAAAAAAAAAATTGTATTCTCTTCACTAGTTTCTGATGATTATGTAAAACATCAAATATGTATATCACTAAAATTATTCTCATATTCTACAAGATGGCAAACTAAGCGATGGAGTGAACAAGGAAGGAATCAGATTCTACAATGAGCTCATTGACGAGCTACTAGCCAACGGTAGATATATAACCGTTCGCTTGTATAACATATAGTCTAATCATAAATTCGGTTAATTCAATTCATCTGACATAAACATTAACAGGAATCACGCCTCTCGCGACTTTGTTTCATTGGGATACTCCTCAAGCTCTAGAAGAAGAATATGGCGGTTTTCTAAGCGAAAAAATTGCGTAAGCTAACCATTAAATACTGTATCTCGATAACATTGCTTCAAGCTAAAGTTTTCTTTATGTATATGTATATGGATGTTTATATTATGCAGAGTGGATTTCCAAGATTTTGCTAGCATATGCTTTGAGGAATTCGGGGACCGGGTGAAGCTATGGTTGACGATAAACGAGCCATGGGTCTATAGTGTAGGTGGCTATGATGCGGGAAGAAAAGCACCAGGACGTGCTTCAAAGTACATGAACGATTCAGCCGAGGCCGGACAATCCGGTCACGAGGCTTATGTTGTTAGTCACAATCTACTTCTGGCTCATGCCGAAGCTGTTGAAGCCTTCCGGAATTGTCATACTGTATGAACCACTAATCTTGCTTTATTTTTCTTGACTGTAGAAAAGATGGACCGAAAAACTAATTCAGACGGTCAAAACTCAAAATGTTATATGATCAACATATAAAATATAGAGTCGATAAGTTAACTAGTACTGTATATATTAGTTCGGGATGACAATATAATGCATATATATATGTGTGTGTGTTCAGTGTAAAGATGGTAAGATCGGTATGGCGCATTGTCCTTTGTGGTACGAGCCATATGATTTAACTTGTGCCGAAGATATTGAAGCAGCCGAGCGAGCTATGGAGTTTATGTTTGGATGGTAAAATTCATAATCGTTATTAATACTTTTTTTTATAATATCGTTTTAGAACCCAAAGAAATATACACGTGCATTATTAATACTTTTTGTTTTTTTACCTTAATAGGCACATGAATCCTACGGTGTACGGAGATTACCCTGAAGTGATGAAGAAAATTGTGGGAAAGAGATTACCGTCTTTCACCGAAAGCCAGTCAAGAAAGTTAAAAGGATCTTTTGACTTTATTGGAATAAATTATTACAGCTCTGTTTACGCTAAAAACGTTCCTGACGTTGATTCTGAAAAGCCTTTTTGGAGATCAGACCAACATGTTGAATGGAAAAGTAAGTAGTCGCAGTTAATAGGCGCAGTTAATTACTTATAAGATACACATTAGTTTTAAAATTCTTGAGAATTTTCGTCTTAGGGTTTGGTTCGTTGATTCCTTGACTCAAAATCTTTTCTATTTTCTTATATTTTAAACAGAACAAAATAAGGAGGGCAAGGCCATCGGTGCACAGGTTAGAGTTAAAATAACTTCACATTTCTATATTTCATATTTTCACATACTAAATTTTGTTTTTGTCAGCTTATTACTGATTTACTTATAATTACATATTTTTCTCCGTGTTTATTAGGGTGGGGTGGAATGGAACTTGATGTATCCACAAGGACTACGAAAAGTATTAAATTATGCAAAGAATAAATATGGAAACCCTAAATTTATAATCACCGAAAATGGTAAAATATAAAACTGATATGCTTCAACTTGATCCTCAATGTGTAAATTCTCACAATTAACACTAAAATTAATTGCTAAACTTATTTGACCAGGACATTGCGATGCATACGAAAAGAAGCCAAAGCTCAATGAGTTGATGGATATGAAGAGGACTGATTACCACAAGAAACATATTAGCAACCTTCACCATGCCATATAGTAAGCTCGACTATTATTATAAAAAAAAAATCCTTATATATTTCTTCACTTAAAGAAAAGTTTATTGATTCAATGTGCACGGATCTTAATTGAAAAAAAATGTTTTTGTAGCAAGGATGGGGTCCAAGTAGATGGATATTTCGCATGGTCATTGCTGGATAATTGTGAATGGAATTGCGGATATGAAATACGGTATGGATTGTTCTACGTGGACTACGAAAATGGGCTTAAGCGTTATCCGAAAATGTCGGCGATGTGGTTCAAGGAGTTCTTGAAGGAAAAAGATGAAGACATGGAGAAACAATCGAAAGTAAAAAGGATTAAGATGTCGGAATTTTGAAGCAAAGCAAGTATAATAAGGTTGATATGGCCGTGTTCTTACTACGTTTATGTCGATTTTTCCTTCATTTTTGTATCGCAGGAAAACAGTTTTTCTCCTGTCTAAAAAAATTCGAAAAATAAGACTCTAGAAAAATTCCCGAATTTGTATCGGTACATAAAATCATTTTGATCTCAGTCCTGAGCATTTTATTTCATCTAAACCAGTAAAATTATATTTGGGCTTTGAAATTAAATATGGGCCTTTACGCGAGCATATCTGTATAACATTATTAGGCCTATGATCTTGAAGCTCGTTACGAAGGTACTTGTTCAATTCCAGTCAATTTACCGGTCACTTGTTGTAAACTGTAAAAAAAAAAAAATTGGAGTTAAAGTTGAAGCACTTATTGTAATAGATTTTACATTTTTTCAACAAAAAAAAAAATATATATATATAGATGTTGTTTACCACATAAATATTTTAAACAACGATCATTATAACTCATTAAACCAACTGATTTAGATCGGGATGATAAAATTGAAATTATTATAAACTCTGTAGCAAGATAAAAGGGGTACTAATTCAATGCAATAAAGAAAGCACATGGGAAGTAAAGAGAAGAGAAGACAAAGGTCACATGCCACAATTCTAGTGTTTGTTCCCTCTCTGCTAAACCTCCATTCTTCTTGTTCCCTTCTTTCTTTCTTACTCTTCTTCTTATCTTCTTTCGTTTTTGAACTTTTAATTTATTTTTAATAACAAAGATAATTATAAACATTTGTTCGTATTCTTTCTATATGAATTGATCGCTGATAATACATATGAACAAATATTTATCATCATGTTTGTTTGTTAACAAAAGGTTCAAATAAACATGATTTAATTGTTATGTCTTCTCGTTGGTAGTTAACAATTGTAAAACAAACAATAAAGCATGTTATATTATCAACCAGTGGTGGATGATAATATAACTAAAATTATCGACAGAGTCCAGGTTCCTAGTCTAGTAATAATTGTGGATAAGATATTGTCGTCGGCTTTAAATGGGCCATGAACCCATATGTGAGAGACTCTTTCATGTGAGCCATCAAATTTGGGACACCCTTTGTTTTTCTTTTTCTTTTACTTTTTTTCCTCCTTCATGCTGTTTAAATGAACTCACACTTCTCTGCGTTGACCTTCTTACGTATTCAAGTCAAGGGGCTTAATCGTCTTTTTCACCATAAGGGTAAAACTGGAAGAACAAATTCGGAAAACGATCGCTGATGATGATGATGTGATTGGCCGCCACTAAGTTTGGCCAATCGGCGTCTGTTAATGTCTTTGTCTTTGGTTCCCCATATGATTGGCGTATTTCGAATGAGACCAAAAGACCAAAGCTTATATATCTGTTTGGTCCATTCTATATAAAACTTGTTTATAACATTAATTACTTTTGCCTACTTAACAAGGCTCCTTGTGGGGATCTTATTAATCAAAAGACAATGGTTTGATTTTGTCAAACCAGGAAAAAAATGGTTTAGGTTTTCGTTTGTTTGTCCAACTAAATTTCAATTTTAGTCTTACACTTACCATCATGTCCATATTTAAATCTGCATAAATTAATAGATTGAGAGCCCTCTCCATTGCAATTGAATTGACCATGTTGGGTTAATTAAACCTTAAACTGGAACTACTTAAGTGTTTTGCTAGTTGAATCCATTATTTTCTCATCAATGATCTAAAGATTGCTGTGTAACAAAACATGTGAAAATGATCTCCTTTTGCGACAGGGATAAGAGAAGAGAATGCTCAGTTTTTCTCACATGAGGATGGTCCCATCATGTTTTCACATCTTTATAAAGAGTTCATTGAAACTTGGACCATCAACGTCTCTTAAAACAAATACATAACCTTTTTTCTACGATCAAATTGAAACTTTGGATTTTGGGTTTAGTGGGAGGCCTTACGTATGATTTATCTAATTCCATTACAGTAATGATTCGAAAAGCCGCGAAAAAATAAATGCTCATTTTCTAGTTATCTAGAGACCGTGTTTACTTGATTTTCAAGTTTTAAGGACCTTTCCACTTTTCTGTAGCCTGTTAAGTTTATTTTATTTGTTTTCAGTCGTCACGTCCATAAAACTCCAAATTAAGCATATGTTATCTCCAAAAACTCTGCGAGTCTAAAAGTACCACGTAGCACATTTCCACAAATCCACTGGACAAAGTAAACACGCAGGTACATAAGTGTTTCATACGCAAACCAACATCTCCACTAATTCTCCATCCTCAACCATGATTGCAATGTTTGAAGCCAATAATGCTCTCAGTTATTATTTATTTTTCCCAATTAAAAAAGGGGGATAATAACAGAAATCAATCACATATATGAAGTTTGAAATTTAAAGTCATTATTATTGATCATGATAGAGTGTTATTTGTTTTGTAGATGTAAGGGAAATCATGATTATTTCATGACAATATTGGATTTAGACCCATGTATTTAATACGAACAAGTTTTGTTTTGTTTTCATCAGATATATCTTTAGTTTACTTATACAAAGAGATAGCATAAACTCAAGGAGTGTATGTATCCCTATTGGTCAATAGCATAATCGACATCAAAATCTTCATTAGAATAGTGACGTAATTAATCTCTTGATGTTGAATAACAGCTGTGACTTGAATAGGAACTATTTATTAGAGATCCCAATATATATATATCTTCCTCTTCCACATTGGGTTAAATTCAGTAGACAAGAAATTATGAATTGCCATCTTAAGTCTTAATATATAAGCAAGCAGCACTACACTTTCTCCATCCAAAGCAAAGTTATAATACATTTATATCGATAACATTGTTGATTTTATCTCTGATCGCACGTAGAAGAAACCCTATTGGTCTTAATGTTAATTAACTGAATAGGATGATTAATTAGATTTTTTTTGTTGACTATTAAAAAAATGTTTTTTTTTCGTAACTATAAAGAATGGTTCAAAGTTCAAATCTAACATTATTGGTTTTTATATATATGAATTATTTTGTGGTGTTTGATGATAAAATTGTCCTTGAGGTCATTACTTATCCTTCCAAAGATCACTACGTGAAACCCTCAAAATCTTTCGAGATACACATAATATTGGCATAACAATTCTACTTGTGGCCGTAAGTAGAATTTAGCGAATTGAATAAGTCGTCAAACAACTTATGAAACCACTGTCCTTTCTTAAAGATTTTCCTAGCCAAATTATTTAAATATTAGGAGATGAAAATAAAGTCATATTACTGGTGGTTCATCAACTCCTGGTTGTCATCGATATGTTCCACGTAAATGCCTCAACGCATCAGGCCAAGCGAGAATGATAATAAACTCATTTAATTATTTGCAAACTATTAATTCCTAACTAAGTTGATGTACCAACTATCAGTACCATCGCTATGCATCTTCGTTTTCATCAATGTTTTATCTCTATGGTATAGTATTAGATTTATTTATCACTCTAATTAAATGAGTTGATTATCCCAAAATATTTCTTTTTATATACCGTATTCACTATGTTTCATTTTATTAGTGTTTTAGTTTTTTCTTACACATTAAAAAATAATACCAATAATAATTCTATTAGTATTATTATTATTATTAATCGTTATTTTAATTAATAAAAATAGTAAGTGTAAATTAAGGGAAAAAAGTAATAGCTACACATAAAAATATATAAAACATCCAATTTTAAAAATAAAAAATATTCTATAACATTTAATAATTTGAAACATATGAAGTATATAATAAATATATGCTGGCAGATGCCTAAATGATTGCTCGTAAAATTTAAATCATTTGCTAAAATTACACCTAATTCTGTCACCAAATCAAGAACAAGAATTTTATTAATTGTGAATTGTAGGAGTAGTTAAGCTAATTAAAATGTTTACAAATGGCGATTGAATATAGAAATGAAAGAATTAGCATGATTAAGATAGCTTCGTCCTTATTGCTGAATAATTAGGGTTTCGAGTCATCATGTTCTCTATAGTTAACTAATTAAAACCTCTGGAATTTTCTGTAACCGGTATACAATTATGTTGTTGAGACAACGACATTGTACTAGTTTCACCGGTGATCATTGGACTCCGACATGATATATATGGAGCATTTGCTAAACGTCCGTATGTTTCTGTAACCGGTATACAATTATGTTCTCTAAGTTCCTTCAAAAAAAAAAGAGTTTTAGTTCACATATATCCCAATTTGGTTAGTTCAATTAATGTTTTTTTTTTTAAAAGGTTCGTTCAATTAATGTTTTAGTTTTCAAGATATGTAGTATATTACAGTATGTTTTAATTTTGTGATTCGCGTTTAGTGATCTTGTTAAAAAAATTGAAATCATACAATTATGTGGAATCGTGATTGATGTTAAATCTGCAATTTACAAATTTAATGATAGAAAAATTGTTATTCCAAAATTATGTAACAAGTATGATTTACTTTTTAGCAAAGAAGCCTCTGCTTGTGTATCTTGTAACCGGAAGCTAAGTTTTAATATAAGATAAGTTTGCACACACAAAAAAACATTGTTTTTGTTTCGATCAATGTAGAAAAGATAATACCGAATATTTTGGATTGAAATCCACTTTTGTGCATACACTTATGCGTATGTGTGCACACGTATGTATAACATAACTGCATATATCTACAATTGACTAATTAAGCAAATGATATGAAACTAATGGGCATAAATTATTTCATGTAAGGTTAAATATATTTCATATGGTTATATTCCAGCTAAAATGCATATAATATGGCATCTTGTTTTCGTATGTTTTGTTGCACGTAGGTCCAACTTCATATTGCCGTCAAAAAGGGATGATAATATTCTTTAAATTATTGAACTAGTTCTTTATTTATTTATTCTTATATAACGTTAACTAAGAATAATTCCATTTGTAAATACTTCGAGAATATTTTATTCTGCCCGATAAATAATTTCTATGGGACTCGGGATTAGTGGTTTTAAATTTTAATTTACAAATAAAATGTATATTTATTGAATACGATAATGGTAAAAGGGGAACATGAGGGAAGATCTACTAACACAGTCGCACATGAAATCGAGATTAAACAAATAATATAATCATTCAGTATGCTTTATAATCTTACGGTATATTTTTTTCTGTTAAATAATAATCTTACGGTAAGATTCGCATTTTGTTGTAAATTGAGGAAGTGGTGCAACGTGATGACATAATAAAACTCCAATAATTATAATTTATAAGGTTCCCATAAATTCCAACGAAATTTAAATAATCATAATATTCTCTGAATACATTTAATTTTATATTTTTCAGCAACTTCGAATATTGTCAGTTGGATAAGGACGAAGAGCATGAACTTATAATTCATCTACCTCTCTCTCATCACAACGTAAATACTAAACCAAAAATAATACTAATATTGATCCCGTAATTAATCGTTCTGTTATTAAATTTGATTTTGTTTATACTAGAAGTTCATATATCTTAAAATCCGAATATAATCATATAATAGAAAATCCGACTAATCATGAAATTAACAGATCGGGAAAGGCGTTTTATACAAAATACCTTCATGACTTTATATCATCGCTAGATCAAACAATCTATAAATAATTACATTACATATATGATAATTTGAGCATCTGAACTTCACAACCAATCTAGAAAATATATACATATATACTTAAATTGTTATTCAAAAAATATATATACTTAAATGGATAGTCAGACGCTTAGGACAGAGAGATCTAACAAGGCTAAACGATAATATACCCAATTATCTATATAAAAATTAAATTTCTTTTTCAGTAACCAAACCAGAATAACCAAACCCACACGAAATACATAATATTAATATTGTATTTTTGAACTCGTCAAACTTCTACATCATATGATGTTCACAAGTTGCTAACTTAGAATAAAAACTAACTCTTGACTCGTTTTTTCTTCGCAAGACTCTCACACTTTAAAGGTGTACAGAAACAAACACTCGGTACAAATGCAAGAATCACATTTAGCCATTATTTATATTTGTTTATTATAGCTATTAAAGTTTTAGTAGTGCAAAACTTTGACGATTATGGAAATATCCATGATACAACATTTCAATTTGGCCGTACGTAGTAGTTTACATAACGTTTAGGAAAAACTGAAAGTTTTGAGAAATGATACAAAGTATACTTTTTATCGATTAATTACATCTAAAATAGTCTCGATTATTTGAGATGTGAAATTTTTTACTTGACATGCGATAATTAATACACCACTTTAAATTACCAATAATATCACTCTATTATTTTGTATTCGTATGTTTTGCAGTAACAACATTTGTTAGTTTCGTACGGAAAAGTACTCGGTACTTATGATACATGCCCATATCATATGTAACGTTCGAATAATTTCAGTACTAGCATAATGGTATTGGTATTGGTATTGGTATTATCGAATATTATAGTCAAATAAGAAAAGAATTGGCATCGATCTCTATGTTCTGGTCTGGCTAATAGAATATTAGTAGACCTTGAAAAGTTATATACTACTACTTTAATTGTCCTCTATCTCGACTACACAGTCTCAAGAAATGCCAGTGGTGCAGGTAGACACGTGGCAAATGCCAAGACGTCAAAGCTATCTGACGTGGAAGCGAATACCGATGTGTCAAGTAGATTCCAGCTGTCATCCACTTGGATAAAAAGTTGGATATAACTTCCAATGTAATTCAACAAATAAAATTCCAAAAAATGACTTCTAAGAAATTACCTTAATAACATGTGATTGTGACCTAGCGGTTAGCTTTCCTTATTTGCATTTTGCAAGATGTCGTGTAGTAAGAGCTTGATTGGTTCTCCGCTAGCATCCGCAAACGCAGCTTTTGTGGGTGATAACGATTGTTGCCGTTTGGCAATAATCACACAAAACGTTTTCTAACGCTTCGAACTGTTTTGTATCGCTCAAAATCAAAAGCTCATTCCAGCTAGCGTTTGCGGTTGCGGGCGGTTGCGGGTGGATAATTCAAAAAAATAAAAATTAAAAAAACACAAAATTTATTTAAAATTAAGATATATATATAAGAAACTTTTTTAAAAATAAGATTTGAATATTATAATTACAAATAAATAAATAAATTTGATATTTTTTTAACTAATATTCATTAGCACTTTCATAATTTTATATGTATAAAATCTATAAACTCTAACTATTTTGATAAATTTTCTCTTCATCACTAATGTAAATATAACAACTAAAATTCTTTTCATCTAAGATCTTCATACAAAAAAAAAACAATTTTTCTATTAAAATCATAACTTTCATCCAAACTAAAACAAATTGAGAAATAAAAGTAATAATTTTTATAATTAATTATATTTTATTAATAATTTTATAGTTTTTTAATAATAATATGGTTTTTAATATTTTTAAGTTATAAAATTTGTTTATATTGTTAATTTATTGTTTAACCACTATTACATCCGCAAGTTAACCAGTCGTAAATATTTCGCAAATGCATCCGTTTCTAACCGCTGTGCCAGTCATACAACCCACTTGATAACGCTGTTAACCGCAATCGCCCACTTCCGCAAACTCCCGCAACCGCAACCGCAACCGCAACCGCTGCGTTTAAACCAGTCAGGCCCTAAGTTTTATTTTCATGTCCAATTTTCAGCCTTCAATCTTAAGTTCATTTTTTTGTTTGGGGTCAGATTCTTAAGTTATAATCTATAACTCACTTGTCCATAACAAGATTGTTGACCAAACTTGGATAATTTTATATTATTAGCAATCATTTTTTGTTAGGGTATATTCGAGGAGCCAAAAGAAATGTTATTCTTTTAATATAAAATTAAAATACTTTGAATAATAATTGTTTCGGTATAGGCTTATTAGGAGAAGTGTATTTACAGGCTGTCGTGTGCGAGCTTTATTATAAGTTTCGTTCTTCGAAGTTCGAATGATGCAAGTAAAACAGCTGGCCGTATCGCAACAAGACACTGTCATCGCTGTTGGTGAACGCAAGGGAATATACATCATTTTGTGTTTCTATTTGTATTTATGGTGCGTGTAATCTTTAGTAAAATTTTAGATTAATAAATTGGTCTCTTTCAGAAATATTATTTCATCATTAAGTAGAATGAAAAGTGTTTTGGGGTTTTCCCTTTTATCATATATCATAAACCAAATTAAAAAATTTATTCAACAACTAATTTAATAAGATCTAAACCTTTATAGTATGTATTTAGTTGTATTTGAAAATTTGTCATAATGCTGTATTTTTTTAATATAAATTTCCACTTGTTTTTGTTGATTCGATAATATACCCAATTTATTATGTGATGAATAACTATTATTTTATCAGCAGTTGTTAACTATAGAAAAACGACTAACAAAATATCTACAGAAAAACACAAACAAAAAGATGTGACTGGCCACCTTACTCGTGTGAAGAAACTAAGATTATAAAATCTTAAAATTATTGGTTAACAAAAGAAAAATGACTGTATGACCGTATCTCATAAGTTACTCTTTTATAAAACACTTGAACACATTTTTTTTCCCCAAAGATTTTGATATGTTTTAAAATAATTAATTGAATTTATCCAGAATAGCTCATTTTTCATGTGGAATTAAAAACTTGATGGACCCACAAAAAACTTCCAATGACTTTATTTGTTGTATTGTAAAAACGCATTAAAAATCCTAGTAATCACTCTTATCTTTGGTCAGAGCGTAGTAATCACTTAAGTTTCATTTTTAAAACACTTGTAATCCACTTAGGTTATGAAAGAGTTTTACAGTCAAAATAAGGGATTAACTTTAATTAAGTAAACTGTTTAACAAATTCAAAAAAAACTGCCATGTGGTCTCTTCTTTCTTCTTTTCTTCTTCTCTCTCTCTCTCTCTCTTCCTTTAAGAACGCGTTGCAGGACTTTGATCAGACTTCGCGTTCCCGCCGCCCATCTCTCTCTTTCTCTCTCACACGTTTTTTTCTCGTCTCTCCCTTGTTCATCGCCGAAGCTGTGAGGAAACTTATTGCCAATTCTTAAAAACCTCTCTTTCTTTCCATTACCAAAATCACAAGATTTGCTCAAAGACTCGTCTTTTCTTTCTTCGTTTCATCTGAAAATGGCGTTATCGAAAGACAGTAACAACAACAGCAGCAGCAGCAAGAAGAAAGTTTCGTACATCTCAGTCCCTTCTCAGATAATAAACTCTCTATCTTCTTCCTCTTTACAATCCCTTCTTGTTTCCCCCAAGAAATCCTCAAGATGCACCAACAGATTCAGCTTCTCGTACAGAAACCCTAGAATCTGGTTCTTCACCCTCTTCCTCGTCTCGCTCTTTGGTATGCTGAAACTCGGATTCAACGTTGACCCAATATCTCTCCCTTTCTCTCGTTACCCTTGCTCGACCAATCAACCATTAAGCTTCGACGGAGAACATCGAGCCGAATCCCATCTGGGTTTCGCCCCAAAGAACGACAAGGAATCGAATTCTTCTTCTGGGTATTCGAATTCGATTGCGGTTGTTCAATCAGACGGTGGAAAAAACGAGTCTTTGTCGACGGAAGGTGATTTCTGGAAGCAGCCTGATGGGTTGGGGTTTAAGCCGTGTTTGGGATTTAGCGGTCAGTATAGAAGAGATAGCAACTCGATCCTGAAGAACAGATGGAAATATCTGCTCGTTGTTGTCTCTGGCGGGATGAATCAGCAACGGAATCAGATTGTTGATGCAGTTGTGATCGCTAGGATCCTTGGTGCTTCTCTGGTTGTTCCCGTTTTGCAGGTTAATGTCATTTGGGGAGACGAAAGGTATAAACCAAACTCCGAGATTTCAGATTAAAGTAATAAAGATGTGACATTTTGTTGATCTGATTGTGTTTTTGTTTGTTTGCTGCAATTTAGTGAATTCGCGGATATATTCGATTTGGAGCATTTCAAGAATGTTTTAGCGGATGATGTCCATGTAGTTTCGTCTTTGCCTTCGACACATGTAATGACGAGACCTGTCGAAGAGAAGAGGACTCCACTTCACGCTTCTTCTCAATGGATTCGTGCTCATTATCTCAAGCGAGTAAGATTTCTTACAAACAATCCGATTCATTACAAGTTTTCATCTACAAACTTCGTTTTGACTGGGTATTGTCTTCTGGATCAAGCTAATTCTGTTTCCTCTGTTTCTGCAGATCAACAGAGAAAGAGTCTTACTTCTCCGTGGCCTCGATTCAAGGCTCTCGAAGGACCTTCCTTCTGATCTTCAGAAACTCCGATGCAAGGTAATGTCTTTTTCTTTTTAGCTATTTGAAACTCTTCTCCAAAGTTATTCTGTGACCTCAGCTTTTAACATTTGCATTTTTCTTGCAGGTAGCTTTCCAAGCGCTGAGATTTTCACCGAGGATTCTAGAACTCGGTAACAAACTAGCTTCAAGAATGCGTAACGAAGGACAGTATCTCTCACTTCATCTAAGAATGGAGAAAGATGTTTGGGTTAGAACCGGTTGTCTCCCCGGTTTGACTCCTGAGTACGACGAGATAGTCAACAGCGAAAGAGAACGCCACCCCGAGCTTCTAACCGGTAGATCAAACATGACTTATAACCAGAGAAAACTCGCCGGTTTATGCCCTTTGACCGCTCTAGAAGTCACAAGGTATAACAACAACAGCTAAATCCACGATTCCTTTTTGCTTGTGGTTCAGTTTTTGAGAAATATTAACATTTTGTTGCGATTCCACAGGCTGCTTAAAGCTTTAGAAGCCCCGAAGGATGCGAGAATCTATTGGGCAGGAGGAGAGCCTCTAGGTGGTAAAGAGGTTTTGGAGCCATTAACCAAAGAGTTCCCTCATTTCTACAACAAGCATGACCTTGCTTTACCCGGTGAGCTCGAACCATTCGCCAAGAAAGCTTCGGTTATGGCTGCGATCGACTACATTGTCTGCGAAAAGAGCGATGTTTTCATACCGTCACACGGAGGAAACATGGGACACGCGTTGCAAGGGCAAAGAGCTTACGCTGGTCACAAGAAATATATCACTCCTAACAAGAGACAAATGCTTCCTTATTTCATGGATTCTTCGCTCCCTGAATCTGATTTCAACAGGATTGTGAAAGATCTTCATCGAGAATCTTTAGGACAGCCGGAACTGAGAACGAGCAAAGCCGGTAAAGATGTTACCAAACATCCTGTTCCAGAATGTATGTGCTCAGATAGATAACAACCACATTCAGAAGCTTAAGCCTCGAAGTGCATTTTGGTCATTTCTCAAGTAAACTGTTGGCGGCTCAGGAGAAGAAGGGACCGCCAATTTTTTGTTCCGATCACCAGAGGTTTATTGAGGAAGACGATTCATGGTGGCTCGTGCAATATTCTTTTAGTTCGTTTTAATCTGATCATTTTTTTCTTCTTTTGGAGTAAATATATATCTGAGGTTATTTTTACATGTTTTACGAGTAGAATAGTGAGGAGATATGATTTGATTCTTTGATTCGATTTATTTGGACTGTAATTATATATTACAGAGTTGTATTCGATTATAGTTTGTGTACTTGTACCATAAATAAAAGCAACAGTTGCATATATACCTTTCAATATATTCATATTACCACAGTCTTATCTTATGTTGTCGCAAAACTTAAATTCTTTTTGGCTGGATGACCTGTTTTTAAATGGTTGCATCTGAGCTCAAACCTTGTGGAGATGTTGAACTTTACTCTTTTGATTCTCTGCTCTAGCATTTTGTGCCAATTGTGTGGACTAATGTATATAATATAACAAGGCTTGAATTTGGGAGCATTAGCATCGTCGGGAATTCATTCTGGCAAAGATGCGACGACGTGATCAAAGGTTGGTTTGGTAAAAATCGGTCACGAGATTCTCGTTTTATTTATACCCATCGTTGCTCTATACTTGCTACTATTATACCTCCCATTACAAATCCTCTCCTAAAACCTACATTTCCAAAAGCCAGTGTTTTGTTGAAAAAACTATTATTATGCGGCTTTATATTCAATTATGCGGTCAATTTAATAATGTTTTTTATTTATTACAAGACTGTGTCTCTGATTGGTAAGGACTGTGATTATAAACTGTGACTGTAAACTTTTAGTTAAAGAGAATTTGGCTGTAAAAACTGTGACTGTTACTTTATATATTTCTGAAAGTATGATTGGTAACAAAACTTTAGAAACCGTGACTGTTCCTTTTAAATATTGTAATGTTTTATACATATTTTTTTGTCTAAAATATAAATTGTATATTTATTTTGTTATGAATATAATTTTTTTAATATTAAACTTTTTAATATGCAAAACAAGTAAATTGAAAATTAATCAATTATAAGGTAAAATGGATTTTAAAAGAAAGAGAAAAAATATTAATAATTAATTAGTTAAAATCTAGTTGTTATAAAATTTATGTAAAGTGAAAGAAAGATTTTGATTTTTTTGGGGAACAAGAAATAAGAAATCATTTGTTATTTTATTTATTTGTGTTAGATAATTAAATAAAAAAATAACAAAACTATCGGAAAAGAGAAGAGAAGAGAGAGAAAAGTGGTAAAAGTGATGAAAAGGCCGCTGTGAAAAAAAATAAAAAAGAGATAAGGAAATTTTGAAAAAGAATTCGAAGGCTATTAAATATGATAAAATTTAAAAAGTCTGATTGGCTAATTTTTAACTGTCAAGACTGTGAAATAGCTTACAATCCTCACAACATGTATACCAATCGGGCCCTGTGGCTTTTGTAACTATTTCTTTTATGAGCATTAGCATCGTTGGGGATTCATTCCGGCAAAGGTGCGACGACGTGATCAAGGTTTGGTTCGGTAAAAATCGGTCACGAGATTTTCGTTTTATTTATATCCATCATTGCTCTATGCTCCCTACTATTATACCTTCCAATGCAAATCCTCTCATAAAACCCAAATTTCTAAAAGGTAGTGTTTTGTTAAAAAAATCTTATAATGCGGCCTTATAGGACCATTAGCATCGTCTGGGATTCATTCCGGCAAAGATGCGACGATGTGATCAAGATTTGGTTCGGTAAAAATCAGTCACGAGATTCTCATTTTATTTTATCCATTATTGCTCTATGCTCCCTACTATTGTACCTCCCATTGCAAATCCTCTACTAAAATTCAAACTTTAAAGCAAAAGAACATTGTTTAAAAAAAAATAAAAAAATTCTTATTAGGCGGCCGATTAGTGCCCGAATCGGCGGCCTAATAAGACTTACGTATTTTTTTTGTTTTTTGTTTTTTTATTTTTATTTTTAACTATGGTTTTGTAAACACTAAAAATCAAGCTGCAATTCTATTTCTTTAGACATAAGGTTTGAATTTAGGAGCAATAGCATTGTCGAGAATTCATTCCGGCAAAGGTGCAACGACGTGACCAATGTTTGGTTCGGTAAAAATCACTCACGAGATTCTCGTTTTATTTTATCCATCATTGCTCTATTCTCCCTACTATTATATCTCCCATTGCAAATCCTCTACTAAAATTCAAATTTTAAAACCAAAAACCATTGTTTAAAAAAAAATTAAAAAAATTCATATTAGGCGGCCGATTAGTGCCCGAATCGGCCGCCTAATAAGACTTAGGTATTATTATTTTTTTTTTTTAAAAGTGGTTTTTGTAAACACTAAAAATCAAGCTGAAATTCTATTTCTTTAGACATAAGGCTTGAATTTAGGAGCAATAGCATCGTCGAGAATTCATTCCGGCAAAGGTGCAACGACGTGACCAATGTTTGGTTCGGTAAAAATCAATCACGAGATTCTCGTTTTATTTTATCCTTCATTGCTCTATTCTCCCTACTATTATACCTCCCATTGCAAATCCTCTACTAAAATTCAAATTTTAAAGCCAAAAATCATTGTTTAAAAAAAAATAAAAAAATTGTTATTAGGCGGACGATTAGTGCCTGAATCGGCCGCCTAATAATACTTAGGTGTTTTTTTGTTTTTTGTTTTTTATTTTTATTTTTAATAGTGGTTTTTGTAAACACTAAAAATCAAGCTGCAATTCTATTTCTTTAGACATAAGGCTTGAATTTAGGAGCAATAGCATCGTCGAGAATTCATTCCGGCAAAGGTGCAACGACGTGACCAATGTTTGGTTCGGTAAAAATCAGTCACGAGATTCTCGTTTTATTTTATCCATCATTGCTCTATGCTCCCAACTATTATACCTCTTATTGCAAATCCTCTACTAAAATTCAAATTTTAAAGCCAAGGACCATTGTTTAAAAAAAATAAATTCTTATTAGGCGGTTGATTAGTGCCCGAATCGGCCGCCTAATAATACTTAGGTGTTTTTTTGTTTTTTGTTTTTTATTTTTATTTTTAATAGTGGTTTTTTTAAACACTAAAAATCAATCTTCAATTCTATTTCTTTAGACATAAGGCTTGAATTTAGGAGCAATAGCATCGTCGAGGATTCATTCCGGCAAATGTGCAACAACGTGATCAATGTTTGGTTCGTTAAAAATCAGTCACGAGATTCTTGCTTTATTTTATCCATCAATGCTCTATGCTCCCTACTATTATACCTCCCATTGCAAATCCTCTACTAAAATTTAAATTTTCAAGCTAAAAACCATTGTTTTAAAAAAAAAAAATTCTTGTTAGGCGGCCGATTAGTGCCCGAATCGGCCGCCTAATAAGACTTAGTGTTTTTTTTTTTTTTTTGAACATTGGTTTTTGTAAACACTAAAAACAAGCTGAAATTCTATTTCTTTAGAAATAAGGTTTGAATTTAGGAGCATTAGCATCGTCGGGGATTCATTCCGGCAAATGTGCGACAACGTGATCAATGTTTGGTTCGGTAAAAATCAGTCACGAGATTCTCGTTTTATATTATTTGCTCTATACTCCCTACTATCATACCTCCCATTGCAAATCCTCTACTAAATTCAATTTTCAAATGCCTTTGTTTAAAAAAAAAAGTCTTATTAGGCGGCCGATTAGTACAATAATTGGCCGTCTAATAAGACTTAGGTATTCTTTTTATTTTTGTTTTTTTTAACAGTGGTTTTTGTAAATAAATTCTTATCAATATGAAACTCTATTTTTGTAGACATAAGGCTTGAATTTTGGAGCATTAGTATCGTCGGGAATTCATTTCGGCAAAGGTGTGATGACGTGATCAAAGTTTGGTTCGGTAAAAATCGGTCATAAGATTCTTGTTTTATTTGTATCCATCGTTGTTCTAGACTCCCTACTATTATACCTCTAATTGCAAATCCTCTACTAAAATTCAAATTTTCAAAAACCTTTGTTACACTAATCTGCCATCTAATAAGACTGACATTTTTTGTTTTTTTTTTTTTTAACATTGATTTTTGTAAACACTAAAAATCAAGATAAAATTCTATTTCTTTAGACATAAGACTTGAATTTGGAAGTATTAGCATCGTCGGGGATTCTTTCCGGCAAAGATGCGACGACGTGATTAAAGTTTGGTTTAGTATAAATCAGTCACGAGATTCTCGTTTTATTTGTATCCATCATTGTTCTATGCTCCCTATTATTATACCTTCTATTGCAAATCCTCTACTAAAATTCAAATTTTCAAGCCGTTGTTTTAAAAAAAAAGAAAAACAAAAAAGGTCTTATTAGGCCCACTAATCGGCCACCTAATAAGACTTATGTATTATTATTTTTAAACACTAAAAATCAAGATGAAATTCTATATATATACACATAAGGCTTTAATTTGGGAGCATTAGCATCGTTTGAGATTCATTCCGACGAAAGTGCAACGACGTGATCAAAGTTTGGTTCGTTAAAAATCGGCCAAAAGATTCTTGTTTTATTTGTATTCATCATTGTTCTATACTCCCTACTATTATACCTCCTATTACAAATCCTCTACCAAAATTCAAATTTTCAAAAGCAATAGTCTACTAATCGGCCGCCTAATTAGACTTAAGTATGGTTTTTTTTTTTTAACATTGGTTTTTGTAAACATTAAAAATCAAGATGAAATTCTTTTTCTGTAAACTTGAATTTGGGAGCATTAGTATCGTCAGAGATTTTCATTCTGGCGACAAAGATGTGACGACGTGATCAAGATTTGGTTCAGTATAAATCGGTCCTCTTGTATCTCTCTTGTTTTTTTCAAACAAGCAATATAAGTACCATCACAACCATTTAACGAAGTTGCTGTGATCATTAACCCAAGTTTATATCGCCATATTGTAATTGGTCAAAAAATAATGACACAACAGTAGCATTTGTGCTATACCACAGACGACGTCGTTTAATGGGATTTTTAGTGCTAGGGCTTCATTTAGGCTAAACGACGTCGTTTGCTTCTGCCCACTCTCATAGGTGCAAGTCGGAGAGACAGAGAGACAGAGAGCTTCTGGGTCGTGTTCGTGTTTGATCAGAATTCAGAAGGGTGAAATTTGAAGGGTTTTTAGCGTTTCCAGGTCCGGCTTCTTTTTCTGATTAGGGGAACTCATTAAAGTCCGGTTCTTTGTAGTTTCTTCTCTCGTCGTCTCTCTCTGCGTATTTCCATAATCTAGAGTTCCTTGAACTTAATTCATCGAGTAGGACAGATTTTTATTGTGCGTTTATCATAGGTTTTACTGAATTGTCTGAAAGTTTGTTAGCTGTGAATTTGAATAGATGCCTCGGAGACCATCAGGAAGAAGATTTTCAAAGCATCAACCTTTAGGTTTTTCACCGTTTATGCGGTCACTTGCTTTAGGTTCAACGGCTAGGCATAAATTGCCTCTTCCTCAAGACTCTCAAGGTTCTGACTCTGAGGAGATGTCTTTTGGTGAGTAAAACCTTTGTTTTGATTGAGAATTCCTATCCAGAAACATTGTAATGACGTATCATTCTAATTTCGCAGATGAAAAGCTGCCAACTTTATCTAAAAAGGGGAAAAAGGAACAGATTTCAGACTCCTCTGATGAAGAAGACTCTCAGGTGAGCGATTATTTACGGTCTTCTGTTGATTTTTTAAATTGTAGATGAAAAGCTACCTTATTTATCTTTTTCAATGCTTGATCTTTGAAGGGAGATGTCCAAGCAGACTTTGAGTTCTTTGATCCGAAACCTACAGACTTTAACGGAGTCAAGATCCTCCTAAAAAACTATCTCGATGACAAGGAATGGGATCTGAGCAGTTTCGTTGATTTGATATTGGAACAGACGACAGTAGGAACCGTCGTGAAAGTAGCAGATGATGAGGACGAGGCGGTATTCGCTGTTGTCTCTGCTCTTAACTTGGCGAGATACAAGGAGAACAAATGCTTTAGAGAGCTAAAAGAGTTTCTTCTTAAAGTTTGTTCAGAGAAGAATATAGCGAGTGATCTAGAATTGCTCTTAGAGAAAAAGGCACAAGATGTTGGTTTATTGGTATCTCAAAGAGTGATGAATCTTCCTCCACAACTTCTTCCTCCACTGTATGATGGATTGTTCGATGAAGTCTCCTGGGCCACTGAAGACGAGGTTTGGATCTTTTAAATAAACTTCCTATGAGCAATTCAAATTTAACAGTTTTTAAGTTTTTTCTGTTTGTATAGCCTACAGAGGAGCTTCGAAGCTCATTCCGCTTCAAGTCATATCTTCTAGTCACCAAGATTTACAAGGTAATTTTGTGTTACCGTAAGAATTGGTTTTGTTCGGTTCTCGAATCCTCTCTCAATGTGATACGGATTCTTGGTTATATAGCTGAAGAATCCCAAGCAGAGAAAACCTCGTCGTGGTGAAGAAGAGAATGAGGAAACAATATTCCTTAAGCCTGAAGATGAGCTTTTTCTCGAGGTAACTTGTTCTCACATTACATTACTCGACTTTGCGTGCCAAAAGAAGAAAATGTTATCTGAACATTTTGTTGGAAAAAAATAAAATGCATTTGCAGCTTAGCTCTTGGTCTTTCACATTCCCTATGCGCTCACAGCTCGTGACTTCTCAAGAAGTAAGTTTCTCTCTACAGAGTACAGACTATACACATGGTTTTGATTTCAATTGTTTCTGATCTGTGGTCTTTGGTTTTAAATGGCGATTCTCGTTTAGATGAAGAATTATCAGCTGATGGGTCTAGTGATGGCTGTGGAAGCAAAAAAGATTCCTGAATTCAGACAGAAGTTGAATTCTCTCATTGATGAACAATGATGAACATCTTCATCTTCATCTTCTTCTCAAAGATTCCGTTAACGGGTTATTCGTTTATCGGTTCCTGTCAGTTTTGATAAGATTATTCCGGTGGTTTTCCAGCATACTTATAATGTTTTGTTGTTTATCGAACAATCTTCTTCTACATGTCACTGGAACTCCAGTTTCTTTTGTCAGAAACAATGTCTAGTGGAAACTCTCTTCTTTTAATTAATTTTTAACTTTAGATGGGACTAAATGCGACGTCGCAATTTTGCTATCTATTTGAAATTTTCTAGGTTGTACTTGAGAGAGAAAGAATCGAGGGATACTTTGGTAGATTTTGCAAAAGCTACAATATGATTATACAATACTGATGATTTTTTTTGTTCTAATACAATACTGATGATAAGCATGTATTTTACTGAGTGAGACGATCTTCGTCTTAAAGGCCCATCATCATCTTTTTGTTCGACGACAATGAGATAAAACATAAGTAAGATTAAGTTCGTGTGGTTATCAAAAGTTACGATAAAAGGCAGATTTTACAAAATTTGCCAGTAGTCAAAAGCCAATGTATATAACCTAATCCCAGCGAAACATATTTCATGAAAATGTGGGTCTCTAAACAATTGGGCCTAAGCCCAGCCAAAACAAGTATTTTTTCACTTATAATCTGACCTTTAAATATGTATGCCTTTTAATATGGGTCAAAGATGAACATAATGAACAACCATGGTCCATTATTGACACTTTAATTTTGTAAAAAGTACCCCAAAATTCTCTGATAATATTCGACTAACCCTAAAACAATAGTATCAAATATTTCTATAGTTCCAGCAAAATTTTCATTTCTTTGTGAAACAGGAGAGTCACCGTGACTCGATCATCCGAAAGCAATCAATCTGGACATATGATGAAGAGCTATCTCTCGATCTCCCTCAACGCGCTGTGATTCGGGTTACCGAACGTTAGTTCCTACGATGTGGCGAAGATCTGCTGTGTCCTGTTTCTCCTCGAGGATCTCTGTGTCTTCTTCATCTTCTTCGTTGCCAAACCCTAGACTGATTCCCTGGTCCCGCGAGTTATGTGCCGTCAACAGTTTATCCCAGCCTCCGGTTTCGTCGGAGCCTACTCCTAAGCTAGCGATTTCTGGGGACAGATCCGATGCCAATCGAGTTTTTGCCTCAGGTACTGTCGCCGCCACAGCTACCGCCGGTGAGATTTCGTCGAGAGTTGCGGCTGCTGCTGGATTAGGTCACCACTACGCTCGTTGTTATTGGGAGCTTTCTAAAGCTCGGCTCAGGTATGTTTACTTTTCGTTTCTCATGGAAATTTTGAAAATTGGATTCAAAATTGAGTATCTTTTCATTTGTTCGATCGCTGCAGCATGCTCGTGGTTGCGACTTCTGGCACTGGATATATTCTGGGTACGGGAAATGCTGCAATTGACTTGGCGGGACTTTGTTACACTTGTGCTGGCACCATGATGATTGCTGCTTCTGCTAATTCCTTGAATCAGGTTTCATCTCTCTCCTCCCTCTTGATTTATCTTCTAAATTACAGAAATTTCCAATCTCATTCTGGAGTTTCGATAGTGTATCATCTCCTTGATGCGTATGAATCCGAGTTGTGTTCATTTAGCTCATCTTACTTGTTTTCCGGTTTACCAGATATTCGAGATAAGCAATGATGCGAAGATGAAGAGAACAATGAAAAGGCCATTGCCTTCAGGACGCATCAGTGTTCCACATGCTGTTGCGTGGGCAACTATTGCCGGTACTTCTGGTGCTTGTTTGTTGGCTAGCAAGGTGACTGCTTTTTTTTCTATGTGATTATGTCTCAATGATAAGAGAGATTATGGATCTGATATTTTGCTTCCACGACAAGGTTATTGCAGACTAATATGATGGCTGCTGGACTTGCATCTGCCAATCTTGTCCTCTACGCGTTTGTTTACACTCCGTTGAAGCAACTTCACCCGATCAACACTTGGGTTGGGGCTGTTGTTGGTGCCATCCCACCCTTGCTTGGGTAAAATTTGTTCCTTTTCTCTTTGTCTTAGTTCATGTCTGCTTTTTTCCTGAGTTCAAGTGTTTGTGGTGACTTTTAGCAGATTTTTTTTTTAGCAGTTTCTGTTTTGTAAGGCTTGCATACTGGTTTTCTACTCAAAAATGGAATCATCGTTTGCTAAAAGCAGACATGAACTAAGTGAAATACTGAGGAAAGGAACAAAATTTGAAGTGTTTATGGCTGAGTTTTAGCAAATTTATTTTAGCATTTTCTGTTTTGTAAGGCTTGGATACGTGGTTTTCCCTCAAAATGGAATCATATCTTTCGTCATATATTTATGTTTATTTATTTTGGGTTCTTCAGGTGGGCTGCAGCTTCTGGTCAGATCTCATTGAATTCGATGATTCTTCCAGCTGCTCTTTATTTCTGGCAGATCCCCCATTTTATGGCCCTTGCATACCTCTGCCGCAATGATTATGCAGCTGGAGGGTAAGATACGATCGACCATGTGGTTTCATATTGAGATTAGAATGTCTCTCTGCTCGTACAGTGTTGATCTTGAATGTTTTCAATTCTGCTCAGTGCCCTAAATAGTGCTAGATTTGAATTCTTTCCGCTAACATTTTAACTAGACCCAAGCTCTGACCAAACAGCCTTATTTGTTTTCAGTTACAAGATGCTGTCGCTCTTTGATCCTTCAGGGAAGAGAATAGCAGCAGTGGCTCTTAGGAACTGCTTTTACATGGTCCCTCTCGGTTTCATCGCCTATGACTGTGAGTCGTCTTTTCCCCTTGTGAATTCATCTCTTTTTAGTTCATAGACTGCTGTTTCTGAAATTTTTTGATATTCCTTTCATTTTTGTGTGAAGGGGGATTAACTTCGAGCTGGTTTTGCGTCGAATCGACACTTCTCACACTAGCAATTGCTGCCACAGCATTTTCATTCTACCGACACCGGACCATGGAAAAAGCAAGGAAGATGTTCCATGCCAGTCTTCTCTTCCTTCCTGTCTTCATGTCTGGTCTGCTTCTACACCGTGTCTCAAATGATAACCAACAACCAGTCCTACAAGTAGCCGATGAAGTAAAAACTCACAGAAGAAAGAAGCGTGCTGCTCAACCTCCCGTGGCTTATGCTTCTGCTGCTCCGTTTCCTTTCCTCCCGGCTCCTTCCTTCTACTCTCCATAAAAAACCGTTTGAGCAACAACCTCTTGAATTTTTGGGGGACACAACATTCTAAATTTGTTTTTGAGTTTGATCTTTGGTAATAAGCAAGTGGAGAACGCATACAACATAGAACAAGTTTATGTATTTTTGGCTCCACAATATTTTATTTGCTTAAAGTTATGTGTCCTATGAAAAAAAATATATACACACACTTTCTCTACTTAAACGAGATTCTTGTCGTCTAACAAACGAGTATCAATGAATTTGGTTCGCTTTTGGTTTTGGCGATGGAATTCGATAAACCGATAATTGTAGAGTTAAACGACTAAACCGGATTGGTTAAATGTATCGACGGCTGCGAAATCGTTCCCATCAGGATTCAGGACGGTAAGCTCCGAGAGGTTTGAGGAATTCCCCGGAGATGGCGATGAGGCTGAAATCTATGGCGACTTTGCCAAAACTGATTCAAAGCATGAGAAAAGAAGTTCCGAAGCATTCTAGTCCTATTTTGCCATCTCTGAGACGAGCTTTCTCTCTCTATGATCAGATCAATCTCATTGACAATGTTCCCGAAGACCAGCTCCGCTTCCAAGAGTAATATATTCAAATCCCAACATCTCTTGTTGTTCTTCGTCGATTTTTGGAATTTCCAGACCATTTCTGGGTTTGATTTTAATGAATGATTAGGGTTTTGGATATGGAAAATGTAAAATCTGCGGGGTGGTTTGTGCAGATTTAATGAGACGAGTTTCACGGTGAATGGGGTCAAATACGAAGGTAGCTTGCTCTGTGTTGGGAATTTGCTAATGTCATGGAGCCCTCGTAAATTCTCAGAGATCACCCCTGATAGGTAAATCCTCCCTCTTCTCTAACGAGGCAAAAGTTATGCTTGAGCAATAACAAAAGCTTGAAACTTTAAACTATGTAGGTAGATAGATACTTGCTTAAGTGTTATTATCAGTCATTGTTTCTCAGTCCTAGATTCTACTCAATGTTCTGTCACAACCTTATATCGATTAATGCCGATTTTGTATGACTGTCTCTGAGAGTGAAAGTCATGTGCTTTTAACAATAGATTAGTTGAGAGTTCCAGTTTTCATTATCGTCAGAGGATTTGAAAAGCTTTTATGAGGTTTGATGTCTTTGATCAAACATTTGGTGATACGTGTTCTCTGCTGCTGATGTTTGGTCTTATGCACTTTCTATCTAGTTTATGCATAAATCTTGTCAATAAGCATTTGCTAAACGTCCGTATGTTTCTATCTCTATGGATGCAGCTTGTCTATCTTCCAGACAGTTCGTCCCATTCCAGGTAATAATATAAGATCAAAGACTATTCAGCAGCACTTCTCTATCTTGAAACAAAATTTGTTTTTGTCAAGTCTTTTGTACAACTAGATTCGCTTACTTGCATTACTTACAACAAGAAACCAAATGTTATACATATGAAAAAAATCCGCGTATCCCTTTGGTTGATCAACTATTGCTGCATATAGCATCAATCTCAGGTCTTATTATTCTAACTGTGTGTTTTCCCTTCAGAGCTCTTAATTGTTGGTTGTGGAAGAAACATTCACCCGGTAACTCCCGAGGTCCGTCAGTTTGTGAAGTCCATTGGCATGAAGCTAGAAACAGTTGATTCTGTATGTCTTTCTTAATCTATTACAAGACTTCTCTAGTGCCAAGCTTAGTTCATAGTTTCTTATGCGCTTATATCGATTACTTGATTCAGAGAAATGCTGCATCAACTTACAACATTCTGAATGAAGAAGGAAGGGTTGTGGCTGCGGCATTGCTTCCATATGGAGTTACATCCTAAAAAAAAATCTAACAACTCGAGCTTGGGTCTTTGCTGTAGATGAATCTGTTCAGACTTTGCTCAAAGTCTCTTGTGAGAATAATCTGAATTCCATGGGATTTTTCTTGCTTTGTCGAGCTTTATATAACAAACGTTGTAACAAAGAGGAACTTCTTCTTGCATTTCTCACTTTTTCAAAATATCAGAGTTTTCTTCTGTGATGATTCTGTTGTAGCAATGAGATAATATCAGTTTCGGATTCTGAGTGTTTGGTTATAGAGATATCGTTACGGTTAGTTTTGCAGTTACGGTTAGGGGCTTTTGACTATATAAAGAGGAAGAGTAATTAATTAGTCGACTCGTCATTTCGTATCTCGCGGGCAAGTAGAAAAGACTGCCCTTTACTGTTCACGAGCTTTCTCAAAAACCCCAAAATCTCTCCGGATCCATTTCCCGTGCGGATCGATTTCAGGCGAAAAAGCAAATGGCGTCTCTTGTTCAACCGTCGCTTACTTTGCCGGCGCTAAATCTCCGGCGTTCATCTTCTCTCATTCATCGCCCTTCTTCATCAGCTCGATTTCCTGTTGTAAGTCCCCTCGATTTCTCTCTCTCTCTCTCTCTCTGTCTATCTCTCTCTCTGGTATCTGATGAATCTTTCTCGGCGATTGGTTGTGGGTAAAAGAGGTGCAACGCGGCGGATCGGTTCAAGTTCGACGACGTGAACTCCGCCGGTTTCCATCTGCTTTCAGGCGACACCGTTCCCGCAAGTGCTCTTCTTTCCGGGACACGTTTGGAAGATGCGATTTACAAGAACAACACACGGCTCCGCATATTCTCGGGAACTGCTAATCCTGCCTTGGCTCAGGTTTCTTTCTTAATTTGTTAATCGCTAGTGTGTTCTTCGGATTTAATTTGCAAGAATTAGCAGCTTGAACTGGAAATTTGTTCTTCTACTTCATGAACGATTAGGAAGAAACTGATATCTACTTCGGATTGTTGTTTAAGTGCAGAAATTTGTTCAAATTGCTTACTAAATGATTAGGAAGAAACAGATTTCTTGTAAATTCATGGATCTTGTCGTTTGTTCATTGGGGTTTTTTTCCGCTGATACAGGAGATTTCTTGCTATTTGGGTCTGGAGCTTGGGAAAATCAAGATTAAACGGTTTGCTGATGGCGAGATCTATGTTCAGCTGCAAGAGAGTGTAAGGGGATGCGATGTGTTCCTTGTGCAGCCTACATGCCCACCTGCGAATGAAAACCTTATGGAATTGCTCGTTATGATTGATGCTTGTCGGAGAGCGTCAGCCAAAACCATTACGGCTGTGATTCCTTACTTTGGTTATGCTCGAGCTGATAGAAAGGCAAGTCCTTCTTGATTGGAACTAAAGAATCTGTCTTGGAATCAATCTGTGTTTATAGGCATACTGGTCTGTTTCCTAAATTATAATCTATAGCTAGTTAGTATCCACAAGTAATCAAATTGGTAGCTTAGTTCTCTGCACGAATCTGATTTGAGTTTGTCTACTGTCCCATTCCTGTAGCTCCATTTAGTTTCTAGTTGATGTTTAAAAGGGTTTTCCAATGACTCCTTTGTTCTACAAATTCGTGCAGACTCAAGGACGTGAATCTATTGCTGCCAAGCTTGTCGCCAATTTGATAACAGAGTCTGGTGCAGACCGTGTTCTTGCCTGTGATCTTCACTCTGGACAGTCTATGGGCTACTTTGATATTCCAGTCGATCATGTTTATGGCCAGGTAAAGAAGGTTCCTATCTTAAAAGATTCTTCAGAGCATTGATTTCCTTTTGTGAAAATGGATTTTCTTATGGTTCCTTTTTTTTTTTTGCTTAAACAGCCTGTGATACTTGATTACCTAGCAAGCAAAGGCATATCCTCTGACGATTTGGTAGTAGTTTCACCTGATGTTGGTGGTGTCGCAAGGGCTCGAGCTTTTGCCAAGAAGCTATCTGATGCTCCTTTAGCGATAGTTGATAAAAGACGCCATGGGCACAATGTTGCAGAGGTAAAAACACTTTTGACAAATACATTTACCAAGACTGGATATGACATTAAACAATCTATATCATGTAGGTGATGAACTTAATCGGGGATGTTAAAGGGAAAGTAGCCATTATGGTGGATGACATGATTGACACAGCGGGTGAGTTATATATGCCTCTATCTGTTTATATTTTTTATTATCCATAAACACTCTTCGTTGTGCTTAATAACTTATGTTGTAACAAATTAGGAACCATAAGCAAAGGTGCGGCTCTGTTACACCAAGAAGGAGCAAGAGAAGTATACGCTTGTACCACTCATGCCGTTTTTAGGTAACTCCCTGAAATATTTTCCAAGTGTTGGAACTTGGAAGTATATAGAGAGAGAAGCTTATATCATTTGTGTCTATATATGGAAACAGCCCTCCAGCAATCAGTAGACTATCGAGCGGTCTGTTTCAAGAGGTGATCATAACCAACACGATTCCATTGTCAGAGAAGAACTATTTCCCTCAGCTTACAGTTCTCTCAGTAGCAAACCTTCTTGGGGAAACAATATGGCGTGTTCACGATGATTGCAATGTGAGTGAACAACAAACATTACTTCAAATGCAATATTTGTTTACGAGACATATTTGGTCTAATTAAAGTTTTTTTTTTTTTTCTCAGGGAGCTATTGAGCCATTTTCGACATTGGGGATTGACTGAAATGATGCAACAACGGTAAAGAATCGACCTATAGCCTCTCAGTAGTATGGATTTCTGATAATGTACAAATTCTTTTGTGATGTAAATGTTAAGACTTGACGCTTGAGTGTGTGAATGTTACAAATGGAACACTTTTGTAGAGAAGAAAAGATTCAAGGAACCAACTTTTCCTACTTTTTTAAGAATACAAGTTTTTTTTTTTGGGGTCAATTTTTGAATCCGAGATCTTTTTTCGTTCTACTTTCGCGATTCATATTTTTTTGGGTCATTTAACCAAACCGAGTCAGAACCGATAAGCCGGATCATCCTCATGGGCCTGTCTCGATCCAGCAGCAAACCTTAAGGACATTTTTGATATATCAAACTTATCTTTATATATATTAAAGCCATATTACATTTAGAGCCATACCTTTCGAAATTTTGTATGCTAAAAGGCTTTAGCTTTCAAAAATTTAAACTACATTAATGAACAACCTAAGCCTTTTACAGTATATTATAATGAGGTCTAAAAAGAGAGAGATTAAGCAATGGCGGCCAAGAGACCAACAAGCGGAGCAATGGTGACGGGCGCAGGCTCGCTGTGCTGGAAATCAGTCCTCTCATCTCTGTAAGCATCGTTCTCGTCAGGTCCTCCCACGACTGCTCCGATTAGTACGTTAGGATTTGGTGCAGGATTGTTAAACCACAAGTTGAACCCTTCAGAGCACGCCACGTGAGCTTTGTTCTGGTTGATTGACACTATGGAGGCTCCTCTATGGTGTGGATTTTTGGGATAATTGGTCCCGAATCCAACCATGTAGCTCATGTTCTTCGGGTTCGACCCAAGTATATAGTCTACCTATACATACACATATAACATGTTTAGACATCAGCATAAATCATTCCATTCATTGATATATTTATATGAAATATGTCTTAATATCTTTCCAAGAAAATGTCTTGTGGTCGGTATTATATTAGGTTTAACTACCTGGGCACGAGCGAGGTTGAGAAGATCAGAAGCTTGAAGTTCGCCATTGGGACACTTGATGGAGGCTTTTGCGGCTTCAAGATATTTAGAATAGGCAGAGAGGACGAAGGAAGCGCTGACGGTGTATTGGAGGTTGTTCCACGGCAAGAACCAGAGCAAACCTCCCGGACTTTTCTTAACATTATTGGAACCCTTTTGACCGCAATCGCAGATAAATTTCTCCGCCATACTCGTGTACTCTGCCATCTTCCCTTCGGTTTTCACTTTCCCTTCAAGTGCAAGCTGCATTTGCGCAATTTTGTGTCATGTTTGTTCCTTGTCACATGAGTTAGAAGCATGTTTTTTAATAGGGAAAATAGACATGACCTACCTTGGCCACCAAGACTTGTGCACCCAAAAACTTATCGTCCCACGCGAAAACAGTCCTGGGACCTCCAATATTAGATGCTTTTATTAAATAATCAAGATAAGTCTGGTCGTCGGTGGCACGGTGGAGCCAAGCCGCGGCCCACAACAACTCATCTTCGTATCCGCTGCTCGCGTAGAAGCCACCCGCGTTCGGAATGGAGCTTTGGTAAACGCCAGGGTGAGCCTTGGCGAATTCAAATAGATCTTTTGCGTGACCGATGAGTGTTTTTGCGTAGGTTGCATTAGATGGCGCAAAGGCCAGAGAAGCTGCAGCCATCGCTGCAGCTGTCTCGCCTGCAAGGTCAGCTCCTGGATGCTGAGCATCAATGCGGTATGAAGGGCGCGGAGTGGTCATATCCTCGGGTCTCATCCAGCACGCGTGGTCCGAGTTTCCCTCGCCCACTTGTCCGTAAAGAACATTGGGCTCGGGATGGGCTTTAATGAGATAGTCAGTGGCCCATTTGAGAGCCGCAAGGGCGTTTTCATCCTCAATATAGGCCTTAAGTTGCGGTGCCATATCTACACTGCTCCAAGCTAGCATTGTCGTCATGAACGCCAAAGGAAATCCAAACTTCATGTTGTCTCCGGCATCATAGTACCCTCCGGTGAGATCAACCTGTTTTTTTGACAATTGGGACATATTTTACTTTACAGATGATTCTCATGTTGATGGAAAGAAAAAAAAAAAAAAAAAAAAGAGAGAGATGAGTTTAAAATTACATGAACATCAGAACCGTCTCTAAGTCCAGAATCTCCTCTCCAGTTAACCCTTTGGTTCGATGGCAATTTTCCAGAGCGTTGGGCTTCGAAATACAAAAGACTCTTTGTTAGAGCTTCTCCATAATTTGTAGAGACAGCTCCACGAGCCATCGACATAAATAATAACATAATGCATATACTTGTCCATAAGCATTGTGAAGATCCGTTTTGCAATTGAGACATCGTTTTTCTAGTTAAGTCTTATAAGATCTCAAGACCAATTACAATTTTTACTTGTGTTGACATATCTATGCCTGTGTATTCAACTATTTATGAAGAATCTATAAGATGGAATCCATGGCTAATTAAGGATCATTTAAAAACCTTGTACCCAAAAAAAGTATTAGCTAAAATTTTTTACCCTAAAACTATAAATATAATAGATATCTTCTCATCTATCCAAATATATATAGATAAGATTATGAAAATAGTAATTAGAGATGTCATTAGATATGTTCATATCTGTGAATCTATTTTTTTGTCAACAAATGTATATATATATATGCACTGAAGAACATATATAAAAGAGATATAATAATGAGAAAAATGTAAAATAATAGTTTATGATAAATGTCCTAAGATTTGAATTACATATGTTTATCTTTCAGGAAATATAGATAATATTTTATGATAAATGTCCTAAGGTTTGAATTACATATGTTTATCCTAAGATTTGAATTACATATGTTTATCTTTCAGGAAAAAATGTTTTGCATTCTGTTTCAAAAGGAAATGTATATACATTTGTTAGTTTGTGTAGGGACTCAAATTTGGTCTGACAGTATTAATTGGTCTATATGTTTTCTTATGTATAACGCAAAGTCTCAGTATGTCTCACTAAATCAAGTTACTATAATAAATCAAATTTTGATTTTATTTCTACATTTAAACCAGAAATGTTAATTAATCGCTAGAGCGTCTAGAAAAAAATGAGGTCCAAAGACACTAATTAAATACTAGCTAGAAACAAATACAGAGATGTGTAATTATTTAGAATCATGCGATGGCAGCCAAAACACCAACCAAAGGAGAAACCGTGACGGTGTCGGGCTCGTCGTGCTGATAATCAGACCGTTCATCTTGGTAAGCATCGTTCTCGTCTGGTCCTCCTACAACTGCTCCAACCAAAACATTAGGGTTCGGTTCAGGATTGTTGTACCAAGCAAACCCTTCATTGCATGTAATCGGTTTAGAATCTTTCTTGATGGACACTATAGAGGCTCCTCTATGGTGTGGTCGTGTAGGATAATTGGTCCCGAATCCAACCATGTAGCTCATGTTCTTCGGGTTTGACCCAAGTATGTAGTCTACCTGGTAACATAAACAATGTGTTAGACCAACAACAACAAAAAAAAACATAAACAATGTGGTTATCATTTGAAAATTATCCATTGAGCCGAATCAGAGTAAAATAATTTTATCATATTAAATCAATATAATAAAACCCTTTTTTATTGCGAATAAATAATATATTTCTATCCTAAATCGAACCGACTTTTCCTTCTAATTCGATCATAAATTCTTCTAAACCTAAAATCAAATAGGAAAAAAACGGAATGGAAAAAACTGAATGTCCGCCTAACCTGAGCCCGAGCGAGGTCGAGAAGATCAGAAGCTTGAAGGACACCATTGGGGCACTGGACGGAGGCTTGTGCAGCCTCAAGGTACTTACCAAAAGTGGACATGACGAAAGAAGCACTAGCTGTGTATTGGAGGTTGTCCCACGGCAAGAACCAAAGCAAACCTCCCGGAGTCTTCTTAACGTTATTAAAACCCTTTTGAGCACAATTGCAGAGAAACTGCTCCGCCATGCTTTTGTACTCTGCGATCTTCCCTTCGTTCTTCACTTTCCCTTCAAACACAAGCTAACATTTGCAAAAATCATGTGTTAATTAAATGTTTATTTCTTGTCGTTTAAGTTAGGGTATGATCTCTTCAGAGAATACACATCAACCTACCTTGGCTGCCAAGACTTGTGCCCCCACGAACTTATCGTCCCAGGCAAAAACGGACCTTGCACCTCCGCTGTTAGAAGCTTGTGTTAAATAATCGAGATAAGTCTGGTCTCCAGTGGCCCGGTGAAGCCAAGCCGCAGCCCACAACAACTCATCTTCATGACCACTACTCGGGTAAAAGCCAGCCGCATTAGGAATGGAGTTATGATAGACTCCGGGGTGATCTTTACCGAATTCAAATAAATCTTTCGCGTGACCAATGAGTGTTTCGGCATAGGCTGCATCAGACGGCGCAAATGCCAGAGAAGCTGCAGCCATCGCTGCGGCTGTCTCACCTGCCAAGTCAGCACCTGGATGCTGAGCATCGATGCGGTATGAAGGACGAGGAGTGGTCATATCCTCAGGTCTCATCCAGCACGCATGGTCCGAGTTACCATCACCCACTTGTCCGTAGAGGACATTGGGATCCGGATGGGCTTTAATGAGATAGTCGGTGGCCCATTTAAGAGCCGCGAGGGCGTTTTCGTTCTCCCCGTGGGCCTTAAGCTGCGATGCCATTTCTACACTGCTCCAAGCTAGCATCGTCGTCGTGAACGCGAGAGGAAATCCAAACTTCATATTGTCTCCGGCATCGTAATATCCTCCGGTGAGATCAATCTATATTTTACAATTAGCAAATATTGTACTTAATAAATAATCATCACAACAAAAAAATTGATAAGAAAGATGGAAAAAAAAAGGATTGGGTTTTAAGTTACATGAGCATCAGAACCGTCTCTGAGTGCAGAATCTCCTCTCCAGTTAACTCTTTGGTTCGATGGCAATGTTCCAGAGCGTTGAGCTTCAAAATACAAAAGACTCTTTGTGAGAGCTTCTCCATAATCTGAATCTGCAAAAACAGCTCCACGAGCAATCGATAATAATAATAACACAATGCAAATGCTTTTGATTGTGAGGAAGCATTGTGATGATCCATTTTTTAGTATACAAGACATGGTTTAAAATCGTTTCTTACCAACTATGAAAGATACAGTACTTGATATATATATATATATATATATATATATTCGCTTTCTATATATATTCAATATACATATATATATTTCCTTATATATACGTATCTTTTTAATAGATTTTACGTGATTTTTCAGTATATGGAGGATGTATCTTTATTTTCTGAATCAGCGGTAGCAGTTAAATTAAAGTGAATCATGAGCGGAGCCAATGGCAATATAATATTTTCTGCTTCTAAATCATTGATATATAGGATTATTCTGATGATCAATGTATTCAAATCTTGCTCAATTCCCTCTTCTCTCGGCTACTTCAACTGTTCCACCTCGCAAGAATAGGTCACGAATTTCTCCACCTTCGGGGACTGTGATCTCGTCTGCTCCGGTTGGATCTGACTCTCCTGCCACTGATACAATCATGTCTTTGGAAGAAAGTTCTCCGAGACCACCCCGGGATACTGGATCTGCTATCATATCTACAAAAAGTACTGTTGAGAAATTCACTATTCTTGCCCCAAAGAGTAGTTCTCCCCTAATCACAAATACGGCTGCTGCTAAACCTTCCTCCATTGGTAAAGCTTTGCAGAACCCGGAAATTACCAAACCCACCACTAATGTTCCCACCTTTGTTTCCCCGAACCTAGCCAGTTCTGATTCTCCCTCTACCCCTGTTCAAAATCAAACCCTTAACTCTTCTTCACAGCCTACTTGGGCGCAGAAAGCGAAAAAAGAGGTCGATAGATCTCTTAATCGACTAGCGCCAACAACTACTTCCCCTGAAGGTAAACCGCGTGTCCTCGTACCTGATGTTGTGTTTGAAAGAGGTGCTGAGTTACACAGAGAATACGTCATTGGCTCTTTCCTCGGCAAAATGCCTGATTACGGTCCAATCAAGAGTGTCCTAAACCACATGTGGGGAAAAGGATCAAAACTTGAAATCCACCTCCTGCCGATAAAGCGCTCAATGTTAGTAAGAGTACCAAACGCTTTCATTAGATCAAAGATTCTGGAAAAAAGATTATGGTATGTTGGCTCCTCCATGTTTCATGTCTCTCAGTGGGGAGCATCAACAGCTACAGTCACTCCCGAGATCGTATCCATTCCTTTATGGGCTCACCTGAGAGGAGTTCCGTTCGACCTGAGAACCAAAGAAGGACTGAGTCTGGCTGCAGGACTGGTTGGAGAACCTAAGGAAACAGATGATTATACAAAAAACATCACAAGTCTTAATGTTGCACACGTTAAGGTGGAAGCAGACCTAACCAAACCGCTTCCTTTCTGTGGTGAGCTAATACGGCAGAATGGTGAGATAATCAACATCGATATTGACTACCCATGGATCCCTCCATCTTGCTCAAACTGCAATGAGATAGGCCATATCAAAAAGAACTGCATAAATGCTTCAGCAAAACTCAGAAAGGAATCGGATTGTGCTTCTCAAGAAGTTACCGCTACAGCTGTTGCCCTGGTAAATGAAACTCCAAGAGTTACTCTGCCTGTCTCTAGTGATTTGGTAAATGAAACTAGTAAAGTTACTCTGCCTCTCGCTCTGGACTTGGTAAATGAAACTCAGAAAGTTACTCTGCCATTCACTCAAGAATCGGTAAATGAAACTCCTAAAGTTACCCTTCCAGTCCACTCGATTCTGGTAAATGGAACTGGTAAAGTTACTCTGCCAGGCGGCAGCGACTCTTCGGGACCGACTTCCCCTCTGAATAGCTCCATCACTGACTCGACACTTGTTCACACAAAAGTTACCCTGCCACTAGATTGTGAGTTGGCAAATGGAACTTCTTTTGGCTCTCCTCTATCTCCTGTTTCTCCAGTTACTAAAACCCTTCCCCAACCCCACCCTAATCCCCTTGAAACACCTCTGAAAACAACCTCTTCCCTTTCGATCACTATGGGCAATTCTACTTCGCCAATAGTCATTAATCAAGCTTCCACTTCACAAAATCCACCCACAATTCAGTTCTCTTCATCTGCAGCTGAAGCAGCTTTTGTATTTGGCCTCCCGGCCACTTTGCCCCCCTCTTTTGGGTCTTATGTAACCACAAACCAAGCTAATCTTCTAAACTCACCCCTAATTACTTTACCCCCAGCTTTGGCAGACCTTACCTCCACCACATATTTTGGACCCTCCTATAAGAAATCTCAGAAAAAACTACCTATGCCTCAATCTCTTTTGTGCCCTCCCACTACTCATTATGAGTTAACTCTTCCGCTTTCAGGGAACCCTCTTGAAAAAGGGGATTCTCAAAAATCTTCTTAATGAGTGCTAAACTCTTTTTTTGGAATGTTCGGGGTTTCAATGACCCGATTAAACACCAGCCTTTCAGCCAATGGCTTAGTTTATATCAGCCTATTTTTGGTACACTATTGGAGACTCACATAAAGGAAAACAACTTGAACCAAGTAATGAGTCGAGCTTGTCCGGGATGGAGCTACTCATCAAATCATACGTCTGATGAAGACGGTCGTATTATCTTGATCTGGAAACACCCAGCGACTGTTCGGAACATCCACCAATCAAGGCAAACTCTCACCTGTGAAGTAATGATCTCAAGCAGTATTAGATTTTACTACACAGCTGTCTACGCATCAAATTCACATAATGAAAGAACAGACCTCTGGGTAGAGCTGGTCAACTTGCAGCAATCTTTGTCCCTACACTCTTGCCCTTGGATGATTGGAGGAGATTTCAATCAAATACAACATCCTGCAGAACACTCAGGCTCTTCAGTCAACTCCTTCACCAGTGAAATGATTGAGTTCCGAGATTGTCTACTTCAGTTGGGAATTTTCGATTTGCGGTTTAATGGCTCCTACAATACATGGACCAATAATCAGCCAGCAACACCGATAACGAAAAAACTAGATCGTATGCTGGTTAATCAAGGATGGATCTCTCACCTCCCAAATAGTATGGCCACCTTTCTGCCCCCGGAGTTCTCAGACCACTGTCCCTGTCTAGCTGACCTATCAGTGCCTTTACCGCGAGCTGGAACAAAACCGTTCAAATTTTTCAACTACCTAACTAAACACCCAAACTTCCTGAGCACGGTTGAGGAAGCTTGGATTCAAGCCGGAAGCATCGCAACTACTCTTGCTGAGCTTAGCTGGAAGCTGAAATCGATAAAAAACACTCTAAACACTTTAAATAGAGATAATTTCTCAAATATTCAAGAGAGGGTGATTTTAGCTAACACTTTGTTAAAAGTTGCGCAGGTTAACGCTCTCCAAATGCCAACGCCAACCAACTTCCAATCAGAGAGAGATCTACATCAAAAATGGGAGTTCCTTAGATCAATTGAGGAGGCTTATTTCAGGCAAAAATCAAGAATAATATGGTTAAAAGAGGGTGACCACAACACCTCTTTTTTCCAAAGGGTCGCAGCGGTCAGAGCGGCCTATAACTCAATCCGATCATTCACGTTACCTTCGGGTTTGTTAATCATGGATCCTTTGCTGATGAGTGAACATGCGGTGGCCCATTTCAAAAGTATTCTAGCCCCGGCTGTATTGTTACGTCCGATTGTCCTGCCCTCCTGGTTCCAAGAGCTCTCAGATTTCTCATGTACTGATGCCCAGAAATCTCAGCTGGCGTTGATCCCTTCATCTTCAGAGATCTCTCGTTCAATCCTCAAGCTCAACCCTCACAAAGCTCCGGGTCCGGACGGACTAACGTCTGGTTTTTTCAAAGCTTCTTGGGGCCTTCTAGGCCAGGAAACAATCACAGCAGTGACTAAGTTCTTCCAGACAGGGTTCTTGCCGTCAGCAGTAAATGCAACAATCCTTTCTCTCATTCCAAAGCATCCAGGTGCCTCCAAAATCACGGACTACAGGCCAATCTCGTGTTGCTCGACATTATACAAGTCCATTTCCAAGCTCCTCGTCTCAAAGCTGAAGCCTATACTGCCAGGACTGATCCTCCCGAATCAAACAGCGTTCGTCAAAGGACGCCTTCTTGTGGAAAATACGATTCTGGCAACAGAATTAGTGAATGGTTATCATAAACAAAATGGCCCTAAGAGAGTAGCATTGAAGGTGGATATAGCTAAAGCATTCGACACTCTAAACTGGGACTTCGTCATCACATGTCTTGCTACAATCAATGTGCCTCAAGTCTACTTGAATTGGATCAGAGCTTGCATTTGCACACCCAACTTCACAATTGGATACAATGGGACTGTCAAGGGCTACTTCAGAGGAAAAAGGGGACTAAGACAGGGAGACCCCCTATCCCCCTATCTGTTTGTGATTGCTATGAATTGTCTATCGCTACTGCTAAACAAGGGAGCAGAAGAAGGGAAGTTCAAATATCACCACAAATGCAAAAAAACTAAACTTACCCATCTCTGCTTTGCTGATGATCTTCTGATCTTTATGGATGGTTCTCTGTCGTCAGTTCAAAATGTCCTAGAGATCCTCCGCCAGTTCGAAGTGCGCTCAGGCCTCGCTGTCAGTGTCCAAAAGACGTCTTTCTTCTCATCTGGCCTGTCAGAAAGTGAGATTCAATCAATTGCAACATCCACGGGTTTGACAATAGGTAGCCTACCTATTAGGTATCTTGGAGTCCCTCTATGCTCAAAAAAGTTGTCACTTACCAACTGTGCCCCGCTTCTGCAGCATGTCAAAGGAAAAATAAATTCATGGAGTGCTAAATCTCTTTCCTATGCGGGGAGACTGCTGCTTTTGAACACGGTGATTACAGGGATTACAAACTTCTGGTGCTCGACTTTTGTTCTGCCTAAAGCCTGTATTACGCAAATAAACTCGTTATGTAGTGCTTACTTATGGAAAGGAACCACAGAAGATCACCACTCAGCAAAAGTATCTTGGAAAACAGTCACCTTATCAAAGGAAGAAGGAGGTTTAGGGTGTAGAGATTTGCTAACCTGGAACCGAGCTTGCACGATCAAATTGATTTGGCTTTTGTTCTGTAACTCGGGGTCTATATGGGTGGCCTGGTTTAAAAAGGAGATTCTTCAGGGGTGTCTCAGCAATTTCTGGACTCTGAAGACACAGCAAAAGAACTCTTGGTTAGCCAACAAACTTCTCAAAGTAAGAGACATCGCTTATAATTGGATCAAAGTAAGACTGGGAAATGGTAGACAAACCCGTTTCTGGACAGATAACTGGACGCCGTTCGGTAAGCTGCAAAACTATCTCATTCAAGGGGGCACAAGAAGGATGGGGATCTCTCAATCAGCAACTGTGGGCTCGCTTTTCAGTGACGGGATTTGGGCTCTTCCACCCGCAAGATCGGAAAATCAAGTCAATTTCCAAATTTTCCTCTCTACAATCCAACTATCGGATGCAGAAGATACTTACTCTTGGGAAGTGGATGGCACAAGTTGGGAACGGTACTACACAGGAAAAACATATAATCTATTAAAGGACCATGCTTTGCCGGTCGCGTGGAAACCGATTGTGTGGAACGCAAAAGGTATTCCAAAACACAGCTTTCTCACTTGGCTTTTTGTGCTAAATAGAAGTCCTACAAAAGAGAGAATTCTGGGTTGGGGGCTGAACGTGGATCCGATTTGCGTCCTGTGTAACGGAGCAAATGAGTCCAGAAACCACTTACTGTTTGATTGCCCTTTTAGCTGGTCAATTTGGAGAATCGTTGCTTCTCGATGCGGTGTCATCCCTTCCCGGAACTGGGATTCCACGATCTCCGACTTGTTGCAACTTCGTGGCTCAAAGGCAAGAAAGAATCTTGCCCTCATCGCTTGGCAGTCATGCATCTACAGCATCTGGACAGAAAGAAACGGAAGAATCCATAGAAAGACCTTCAGATCTACGGCTTCAATTCTTTCTTCCATTGATTCTACGGTTAGAAACAGATGCTCCAGTCTTAGAGATCAAAGTCCCTCGCAAGCTTCCAAAATGATTCAACTATGGTTCTCCTTGGCTTAAAATCCCTAACTGTGAGAGCATATCTCGGCAACTCGCTTCGACTTACCCCGTCACAATTTACTTCTCGGTTCAATTGTTTTCTTTTCATGTTAATGGGCTTCAAATAGTTAAATATGGGCTACAGACCCAAATACACTAAGGCTTGGCTGGCTTGTATTTTTTTTATTCTCTGCAATTAATTTGAAAAACTTTGGTCAAAAAAAAAAAAATGTATTCAAATCTTCACGGAATAGGCAACATATTAGAAAGTTCAAAGTTTCGAAGGATTACCAAAACTGAAGTTACTATATATTATTAACGCTCTGATATATTTCCTAATTTTATGGCAAAGGAACTCATTAACGAGAATTGTAATGCATACATATATAATAATAATGTTGGATCTTCAGTTAATTATTGGCTCGGATCAAAATTATGAGCGTGGAAACATACATACCCTAATGTTTTTCCAGGATTAATGTAAAAATATCAAATTGTTTTGAGATAAATAGATATTCCAATTTCCAAATACTTTAACACGAGAAATATATATTTCCTACCGGGACTGACCGATAGGGTATATCAAAAAAAAAAAAAAATGATAATGTTACGTGATTCACGTTCTAAGAGTGAATCTTCACAAATGAGATCGAGCTCCAAGTTATCTTTCGCTCCAAGTTTATAAGAATTTGAACATCGGAAAAACTTTACAACCTTTACAAGCTTTAAAATAATTGCGTTAAAAAAAGTATGTACAAAAAATAATATATGGTTGTAGGGGTTTTATGAGTTTTGATTAGAATGAGACCAACTTACAAATTTTAAAACATTATAGAAAACAAATGATGATGTAAAAGTGTGTTAAACTTTTTACTGTTGAATGTAGATGAAGAAGAGTCGTGACCTGATTTTCTTTTCCGGCAGGTTCATATGTAATTTGTAATTGTAAGTACGAATTTCATAATTGATGGCACGTGAAAACACGTTGAATCCATGAATAATAAGTTAGTACAAACATAGTTGTCAATACAAACATAGTTGTCAATACAAATATGATAGAAAAAACAAATACAAACAGTACTACTTCACCGGCATTCACATTTATGGAGCTCATGGGTTTCAAGTTTTCAACCTAATATATTAAAGTAGTGGTGAGTATGTAAAAATTTCAAGAACTACGTTTCATATCGAATCTAATTGAACCAAAATCATAGTATTCTACATAATTCTAAAAGTAAAAACAAATCAGTACACAATCGAGATCGTCAGAACGTGTATAGAGATTTTTCATAATGTACTTTACTAATTAATTAATATAGTATTAAATTATTATTTTTCTATGCGTTTGGCTTTATTTTCCCCAAAAAAAACGTTTTGCTAAATCAAACTTTATACATTTTTATTGACCAAATTCTCTTTGCTTTATCAAAAAAAAAAAACCAACAAATCAAGCAAAACAAAAACAGAAATGTTCACCTTAGTCTAAAAAATTTGTTAAGTGTGGTCATAAGACTCATAACTCATTAGTGTAGTAGCCAACTGTTCTTTGAGAAGCCCTAGAATATTCCCTAGACTATTCGTATTATGAGGGTGATAGTTTAGTTGTTAAATTGGAAATAATGAGTTCGTTGATGATGGATTTAAGTAAATCAAGTCCTTCGATCTGTCTATTCTAGCCGACGTTGGAGAAGCTTGATTAACGCCGAATTGATATAATAGCTGTAAATTTTGGATAATTCTTCTTAACCTTGGATCCAATAAACTGTGGTTATGCAAGAAATAGAAAGAAAAAAAAAACTAGTTTTGTAACAAAAAGACGGGATTTCCTTGTAATAGTGACACCGTTGCTTGATGCTATTTGTGTGGATGCAACTTAACGACTTAAGTGTCCGATAAATGGAACAACTGAAAGAGAGAGGTTTGCAATAAGTCAAAACTACCAAGTAAAGTAATCGAATGATAATGGTCTTAAACTAAACAAGTTCGTAAAATATTAATATGCAAAATATACACATATTAATACGATCGATTAATTAATTTAAGACTATAAAAATTACATAATCGATCGAGAATTATAGAATTTCACTGTATATGTTGTGAAACGAAATTAATTCCTAAATTATTAATTAGATTAATGTAAGTTTGATCATATATAAATGTTTATTGTTCGCCAACCCATTATTTGAAAGACTAAATCCACTTGTTGGAGACTTGGACCAACTTTTTTAGGTAGAGTGTTATAGATATAGTGGGTAAGAAAATTGTAAAAGTGGTGAAGAAAAAAAAAAATTCGGGTGTACTTATAATAAAACATTTGTGGACAACTTATTATTAACACTGTCATATTCTCTAACTTTATTCGGTGACTAATTTTGGTGGATGGTGGCATCAACTAGCTACATTCGGATACCCATTCATTAGGATCGGATTTATTCGGGTTTTTTTACTTCGGTTTTAGATTGTATGTCTCATTCAGGTATTTTATTTTCGAGTCAGGTTCGGTTTAGTTCATGTCGGGTTCGGATCGGTTCTGTATCGAAGTTGAAGAACCGAATTTTATCCAAAAACCGATCGATCATAGATCGGTTCAGATTTTTTAATACAAAAGTAACCATAATTTTAATTCGGTTCGGATATTTTCGGGTATTTGTAACTAAATATACCAAAAATATATGAAATATATCCGATTGAGTATCTAAAATAACTGAAATTAGTATCCGAAAATATATGATTTATCCACAATACCTGAAAAATATAAAAATATCTGAAAACCTATAAACATAATTGATAATTAGTTTATAATTATAATATTTTATATTTTTGTTACTACAAATCTAAATGTAACTAATATTTGTTTTGTATATAATTGTATTTTGTGTATTTTCGGATATTCATTCGGTTTTTGGTTCGGTTCGGATTTAGTATTTTCGGATATGAGAGTATGGCTCTCATTCGAATATTTATATCGGTTTGATTCGGATTCGGTACCTAAAAATCCGGTTCATATTGGTTCGATTCTTCGGATCTGGAGATACTAAGGTGGGAGTGGGGTCAGCTGACTATAATTTCTTTATACAGTAAATAACTAAATTTTAGTTCTTTGCTAAATAGATACTACTATAATTTCTTTCGAACAATTTTTTTTTTTTGAACTTTAAAAAGAAGTTTTGTACCGAACCGATAGTACTTTCTTTTTTTAGTGAGAAAGTACAACGAATACAACAAACATTGATTACTGATTACGCGACAACGTACGCGTCTCTGTATTAAAAAAAAAAAAAAAACGTCTAAAGATCTAAGAAACTGAAACTCGATTTAAGTCTTAATTAAAAAAATTAATAAATGTAATGATGACGGAAGAGCTAAGCCTACGAGTCGGAGACGAAGGTTCCTTTGGTGAACAACTCGATTACGCCGGGAGGAACAATCAAAGCAATCAGAGGATTTCCCGGCGGCACCGGCGGGATCTGAGCTCTGCACAGAGGACACGTGGACCGTTTCTCCAGCCACGGATCGATGCAATCGGCGTGGAAACAGTGGCTGCACGCCGTTATTCGCCTCATCTTCTCTCCCTCCGCCGCATCTTGGAGACAAATCGCACAGTACGGTGGTGAATGATCTTCTTCCGCCGTTTTCTTCCCCCATCGCCGGCGGCGAATCGTGAATGTACGGTAGCGACGCCATGGACGGCTCGCGAGGAAATAAGCGAATCTAAGGAAGAGACGGAGAGAGAAGACGACGACGGAGGCGATAATGACGCATTCGGCCACCAACTGTGAGAATCTAATCACAGATTCAGCAAACATTCTTGAGAAAATTTAAAGTTTCCTCGAGAAAATGTTATGCGATTTTGGCACAAGTAACGAAGCTCTGTTTGTGAAGGTATTTATAAGAGTTTATCTTGATGAAAATGGACGGTCGTGATTTAAATTTGTGGTAGTTATCTTGATGAAATGAATGGTGATGATCTAATCTAATCTGTTGTAGTTTCGAAGCACTTACTAATCCAACGTGTACTAAAAAAAATTCGTCAATTTTGATCGAATGCTTCTTAAAATTTGACGGAAATCTAATCATTAAATATATGTCAAATGGTCACTAGTCATTTGAATTCTCGAGTCTACGTTTATTAAACGATGAGAGAGAATTAAACTTAGCTTTGATTAATTAGTTTATTGATTTTAGTTTATAGTTTTAATAATCAAAGCTGGTGCAACAAACCCTCCCAAAGAATAAAAATAAGAAACCTCTCGCTCAACACATTTGCGTAGTCCATTTTCCTACTACATTCAAACAAAGTAACAAACTAAAGTCTCTCTTCGGTCTCGAAACAAATAAAACGTTTTTTTCAATTATTTTTTAACGTTGGTCTGTATATTTATGAGACATGACTAGGACAATGAGGCCAAGTCTGTTCTATTTTGGGCCCACCCAATTAATATAGATTTAAACAAATAGTCAAGTGCTGGCCCAAAAAAAGAAGCACGTAGATAAAATTGTGACCACTAATTTAACAAATTATAACATCAAAATAACACAAAACAGAGACCAAGCTTTAGAAATAGAGAAACTATCTTGCACTGAAGACAGGTTGTGCATCAGCTCTAGGTTGTGCTCTGCGTGTGTATTTCAGAAGCAAACCTTCCATAGAAAGTCTAGGAACATGAAGATCCCTGCAATAACATAAGAACCCAAATCAATTCATACATCAAAAACTCAAATCTTCTGACGAAACCTTTCATCAAAAAAATTGCACAATTACCTCAAGTAAGGCTCCAAGTCTTTCCATTCCCATTTCGGTCTATGTTTAAAGAGCACGTCGAACCGTTCTGCTGGAGTCGATGGCAGAGAACGTACGCTGAATGTATAAACCCGCGTCTCGATCCCGATTTTCTCTGTTAAAACCTCTCCTTCAAGCATCTCGAATCTTCCTTCTATCCCTTCTGGGATCTTCTTCTTCCACTCTTCCATGAAACTCTCTAGTCTCATCTTCTCCTCTCTCAGTATCTGTCTAGCAAAGTGCAAGCATACAAGCCTCGGTTCCAGCTTCCACTTACTATCTTCGTTTACCTTCGAGCCAAAAACACGCAAGCAGTGACTCGCGAGTTTACTAGGGAATTCATCAGCTACCAAGGCACTCACAACCTCGACTTCGTCTAGATCATCAAATGACCAATCTTTCAGTACACAGTTGTGAAGGAGCATTCTCAGAATCATGTCTAGGTAATCCTCGCCTATAACCCTCCAGTAACCATCAATCTCAATAGCAGAAAGACTTCGCAAGCCATTGCGTAACTCTTCATCGCTCGCTTGAATTGTGTTAACCAAATCACTCCATGTGTACAAAGCAAGATCTCTCTTTCCATTATGGTCAAAGTCATCATCCATCATGGCTTCTACTTCACCAGCACCAAAAGGATTTCCCAAGAGAAGCTGCTTGAGTTTGTCAAGCCTAGGAGAAATCTCAACAAGCTCCATGTTACCAGGAGCAATTTTGATGACCGATACTTGATCATTGTCGTTCGTACCAGAAACATATGCATCTTCGAGGAAACCGGGGCAAATTGATGGAGGAATAAGGAACATGGAATTAGAGTTACCAACAAATTTGATTGCATAAGTCTTTGATTTGGTACAGAGAACAGCATCTTCATCAGGAAGTCCCCTCAAGGTTACCCTGAAGATAAATGGGAACATATTGAAACACAAACGAAGAAGCATCTCATGGAAATTAATCATTCTCGCTTCATTTGATTATAAATGAGATAACTTTTCTCTCGAAATTGTTTTCTAAACTCAAAGCCGGAGTTTTCAAATCTTACCTTCCATTGAAGATATCTGAGACAAGATTTTCATCAGCTTCGAGAAGAAGTATATCCTCGTGAGGCCCAAAACATGGGTGATACGAAATTGGCACCGAAGATCCAATCCCCAGATTTATCACTGCTTGAGCTCCTCCATTTCCCCCGCTTTCTTCCATTGCTGGAATTTCAGTAAAATTACAGAAATCAAAACTCACGGGTAAGCGAAGATGACGATTTCGCTCACACTGATTAATATCGTGACGAAGCCCTATACGGAATCGGAGCTCGCGACTGTAATCAAATCGGAAACCCAGAGAAATCAGAAAAAAACAAAAAATCCAAAAATAAACTCCACAGACAAACACAGAGGAATAAAGATGCTAAGAGAAATGGAATCAAACCTGATGCAAACAACGAATCGCAAGATTCAGGATGAGGGATGGAACTTTTTCGCTAGGGCTCTTCTTCCGCTGAAGAATCTCGCGCCTTGTTTCCGCCATTTTTAGGCGCGTAGGTTTTGATTCTATTTCGCTTAGCAGATCTCGAGGCCCAAAGTCATTAAAAAGCCCAAACTACGAAACGACTCAGACATCCAAAACGGCACCCAGTCTCTCATCGCATTTGTAAAACGCCAACACGGCATTAGATTTCGAAGATGAATAAACCAATCCACAATCCAAATTTAGAAAACCGGAGATAATTATAATTTAATTTATAACCACAGGTACTAAATACATAACTTTGGATGCAACGAATCCGGTCGATAGCTCTTTGTTGGGATTATAAACTTTATGCATATTTTCTAAACCAATAAAACCGCTAATCACACGAAGCTGTCATAGGGACACACTTAGCTTGGTCATCGAACCCAAACCGCTGCATCAATCTCATCTCTAGCCTTCATGTATAGCTCGAGCCTCTTTGCACACTGAAATCTCCTTTCCAACAAAGCCGGGTTCTCGTCTAGTAACTGCCCCAAATGTTTCCCCTGCGTAAAAGACATGACCCAATCCTTAAACCAAAACCAAACCAAAACCGGATTGAACTAACCGGAGTGAGAGAGACATACATGACTCTGACTCATCTGTGTGTAGAAGTAATTGAGCAGAGCGAGTTTCGCCTGTCTGACCTGGCAATGAACAACGGCCTTAGGAATGGTGCTAACAAGTGTGTCCGAAACCATGTTGATGTAAGAAGCTACATTCGAAGCTATCTTTCTGAATTGTCCTTCCCCGTATTGGTCTGTTGCTGTTGTTGGTGGTGAAGAAAGAGACGCGGTTTGGCTTCCTTGTATCTCCATCACATGAAGCTTACGAAAGAACTCGACCGTTAAGTATGAAGATTCCATGTCGACTAATCTAAGAACCGACTTCATGCTTTCCTCGCGAAACTTCTCTAATGATGAGTTTGCTGCAGCAGCTAGCTCAGTTTGTAGCGAAGGGAACCTTTTTATCTCCTGCATTGTTTGCCAACAAAGAATCAGTAACCTTTCTTTTTCCCCCATTTTGATATCTAATAAAGCAACCAATCTCACCTCAGTTTCTGCGATCGATTTCCTCACAAGATCTTTTAAGACAAAGTGAACCTGTTACACAATCACATTTCGTTACGGTCTTATATTACAATATATATATATATACTGATGAAAAAAAAAGTGAAGTGAAAAAAAGAGGTATTACAGCATTCACAGAAGCTTCAGCTGGACCTCTAAAATGATTTAGGGATCCTTCAATAAGACGACGGTAACCTAATTCTGGAGCAATCAAGTGAGGTTGATAGCCATCAGATTCTGAGACAATTCTCTTAACACTCTGCAATGAAAGATGACGATCAAAAGGAAGGTTTTTAATGGCTGCTGGAAGTTGGTTGTCAAAGATTCCATAGATTCTGGCTCCTCCAGGACGCCTAAGATTTTGTTATTAATCAGAGTTAATCCATACATTACAATAAACTTGGGGAAAAAAAACAAAAAAAAAGATTCAAATAATGGTTTTTTTTTTTCACCCGCCATCCAAATGCTCTTTGAATATCTTTTCGAATGCACGACACATTCCCAAGATAGTGTATAGTCGAGCCTGAGACAGACAAATTTTAGCGTATACCGCAGAAACATACTATTTCTAGCAGTGGGAAAGATTATACATTGAAATGTATGTACTCACTCCAGCATCAATCGCGACAGGCCTACCCAATCGGTCTAACTCTCTTTCGAGCTCCTCGATGTTTTTTGTTATTGAGGATATGATATGTGGGATACGGGCCCTTATAACAGATTCTAAGAGCTGGAAAAAGAAAAGAAAAAAACAGAGACCATAAGTAAAACGGGAACGAGCAAAAGCTCATTCATCGAGGGTTTGATTGAGTAAACCTCAGAGAGACACTTTGCAAGATATTCTGAACCCATTTTAGTGACTAAGTGACCATAGTCAGGACTGGTTTCAAAGTATTCTCGCTCTTTCCTTCTTGCAACCATCATATCAACACTCTTGTTAATATCTGCTTGTGAACGGTTCACCACCCCAATCCAAGGATATTGCAGCCTGTATGACCTTTCTTCGATGACCTTATCCAGGCAAAAATATTCAATATGGTGTCAATCATAGTCACTATGTCAAGACTCAAGATGATCATCATTCTTACATAGCTACTTCCAACAACAACAAAGACAAAAATTGGATAAGGCAACAAGGAAAGAAGAAAGAACAAGACTTGGGGAGACACTTACATCCAATGCATTAGTCCCATTGTCCATCAAGTCTAACTTTGTCAGAACTCCAAACGTTCTATCACCTAAGACAATGAGAAAGTCATAAAAACAGTATCATCGTTTTTAGATAGAGAAGATTTCTTTTCCCAATTCACCACCATCCATTTGCTGAACACACAACAAACAAACCTGTTGGATCCACTTCTTTCGCGAGCTTGATGGCATCGGATGTGGCTATGTCTTGGTTTGCAGGAGATATTGCTAGTATAAGACAGTTGGGCTGCGAAAAAAAAGAACATAAGAAGCTCGCTGAAAATGACAGGATCATATTAATCTAACGGAATCATCAAGCCAAGATAAGTGTAAGAAGTAGCAAAACTCACCTTTGCGACGTATGAGCGAACCATGGATTCGATATCTTCAACAATAGTTTCCGGCTGTCCTTCTGGAAAACAAAATGACATTGTCAACAAGTAATGACAGGGACCAAGCAATAAACAAAAGGAGAGCCAAATAAAACATACCAACAGCAACTTTAGTCAAACCAGGTAAATCAATCAGAGTAAGATTCACAACTGTTTCGAAGAAAAAACAAAACAAAATGATGTTAGTTGTATAAAAATGTCTGGAAACAAGAGAGCACAGAAGGCGATAATGAACCAACCATTGGGAGAGAAGATACTGAGGTGAATGGGAACAGGAGATATCTGTTTGTTTTTCCCTGTGATTCTATCAGTCTCATCTTCAATCTCCTTGCGAACCAAAGCTGAAAAACCCGAAACAGATGGATGGATTCACTTATAGCCAACATTCATATGCTTATATAATAAATATAGATTCAGGTACATACAGAAATTGGTGAACTTCTTATTGGCAAGGTGGAGAAACTCAGCGTGTTCCTCTGTTCCATTCTCCGTCTTATGAAGCTGTAACACCAAAGGCCGCCTCGTAACGATACCTGCAAAAACGAAGAATCAGTGTCTCCTTACAATCATCAAATGTAATAAAATGGTTAGGTTTAAATCACAAACCGGATCCTCTGGGAAGAAAATCCCTCCCAACAATGCTCTCCAGAACCGATGATTTCCCAGAACTCTACACTCGTGAAGAAGAAGAAGAACAAAAACAAAAACTTAAAGGGAAGCTAAGAGAAAAAGCCAAAAGTCGGAGTTATTCATCAGATGAGACGAAACCTGGCCACCGACGACGGCGACGGTAGGAAGAGCTCCCCAGAGAGAAGAGAGAGCGTTGTTTCCGCCGCCATAATCGCCGAGCGCAGTGCATGCTCTTTGTATCCTGTTAACCAACCCGATCAAACTCTCCATCGTCGTCATCTTCCCGATTCGATAGAGCAAATCCAAAAAAATCCCAGCGACGGGAAAGGACTTGAGACGAACGCAAAGCGAACCAGAGAAGAATGAAGTTGGGAAACGAGAAAACAGAGAGAGCGGGGGCGTTTACAATATGATCAACCAAACAAAAAGCCAAACCAATTTAAGTATTCGCTTCTTTTTTTTGTTGACAGCATTAAAGTACTGTATTAACTTTGAAAATTGACTCAAATTTTGTTATTTATTGATATTTTACCATTTATATCTCTTTTAAAAAAAATTGAAATCTTATCTCATAATTTTATGTTAGTTTCTTTTTTATAAATTAATAATATTAATTACTTTTGGATATGTTTTAATATAAATTCACGTTTATTCCAAACCAAATATATAATAGGTTCATGTTTTATCTAGTTCAAGATTCAAAGTACTAACTATTTATATTTTGGAAACGAAATTAATAAATTTAAATGTTTTACATGTCTTTGTAATATCTCGCTATATATCATTTTTTTAGCAAAATTTGTATTATTCAGATTTAAATAATGCTGGTGCGCATTGACGGTTTTATCACAAACCACTAAGACTATCTCTCATGGTATTTCAATATAGTTTTTACTTGCATAGATTTTAAACTCATTTTACTCGCTTGAGTTATTCAGTGACTTCGAAATATTTGTGTGGATTTGGCAATTCAATAGAAAAACTTTTAACAAAAACAGAAAATACAGTAAATGAAATGGAAGCCCAATAATAAAGCATTTTGGCCCATTGAGAACGAAGAGAGCAAGGCCTGGAAGTGAGGGGTCGGAGGCCACGTGGCTGACCCAAGAAGAAACGGACGAACAAGCGTGTGGGATACATAAAACGACGACGTCTCGTATCACCTAACACACTTGTCGGCTTCCACCATCCACGAGCCCCCAATCTTTTGTGTTGCCGTCACATGCTTGTCTTTCCCTTTTATAAAATGTATATACATTCAAGAAATTATTAATAAAATAATATGATTGTATTTTTGTTTTTGTTCTCCTCTTCCGCAATCACCACTACGAATTTATTTCATGATTGTTTTTTTTTAAATAGTTCAAAGAAAATGGATTACTTTCCATGTTAATGTGGATTGGATTCATACCTTTCCTTTTGCATTCGCAATCATGTTCCTATTCTGCCTAATTCTATCATAAATAATTTCAATTAGCAACGCACATAGACACTTAATAACAACCATATATGTACAAACTTTAAACGTGTTGGTTTGCTATTCAATAGTATAAAACGAAATCACCAATAACTTTGTTTTGGTAGTTTCCAATGGAACTTCCATGAATTGTTCATATAACGTTGACAAACGATATCCTAATTAAGGTTTGTCTAATCCAATTTATTATGGTAGTTTTAATCAGTCAATTTAAGAGGACGTTTAGTTTTAAATAAAAAAGTTTGTTAAGTAATAAGCTAATGATTACATATCCCATTTGTGACGAAGTGATGTATGTTTTGAGAATGATAAAAAAGCAATGTCAACGACAATAGGAATCATGAAAACTATGAAATGTTCATCTTCCCACTACAAGCACACCCAAAAAAAAAAGAAAAAAAAACTATAGTGACGTTAATTAAAAATGGATGATTATCTTTAACCATAAGTATAATCATCATCATTGCAAATTGCAAAACATTGGATTTGTATTTTTTTAAAACCTAACGCTAACGTGTCAAGCCTTTATTACCAAAAATTGCATTTTCTATTTCTTCTTAAAACCAAATCTGAACATTTCCATTTACTCCGGCGATTCTCTTCTCAATAGATCCTCTCTCTCTCTAAAAGAGAAACCTTTAGAGTCAGAAGAAGACAAAATATATATTTTTTATTCGCCACCAGATCTTCTTCTTCTTCTTCTAATTCTCAGAAAGCGAATTTTCTTTCTTGCAAAGCTTTTTTGTTTTTCTTTCAATTTTCCGATGAGGTGTAAGAGACATACAGTTGATTTCAGTAGCAGCATCGGCGTGTGCGCTTCTTGTCTCCGTGAACGCCTCTTCTCTCTCGCCGCTTCAACCGCCGCGTCTGAAAACGATCATGATCATCGCCATTCGCGGATTTCACCTCCTCCTCTCGCTTTTCCTCGCTCTGTTTCTCCTTACGTTGCTCCTAGAAAATCCGACGCCGGAGGAGGGGATTCCTTGACTTCTTCTAATAGCCGCTTCTTCGCCACGCCACTAGTGGGCTCCACCACGGACCAGTCGTACGGCGGAGAAGGATCATCGGAAAAAGTCTTCGAATCCGGCCGATCGTTTAAGAAGAAACGGAGCGGTTTATCCCGATTCTCCAGCTTCTTCAGGACGAGATCTGACGTCTACGATTCGCGCACGAAATTATCGTCTCGCGATTCCTGCAACGCGTCAACGTTTTCGCCGCCGTCGTCTTCGTCGTCACGGTCATGGCTCTCGAAGGTTCTCTCCGTTCGATCGAAGAAGCAATCGACCGCTACTACTTGCTACATCGAGGATTTGATCGCCTCCGAATCCGATCATCACCAACATCGACCTAGACAGAGATATTGCAGAGGAATGTCGCCGGCGGGAGATACATCGGCGACAGATTGCGAGCGTGAATCAGCCGAGGAATCGCCTGGGAGACAGAGAAGAACGCCGGCGATGGGAACTCCGGGAAGAAGAAAGACGGCGACGGTTGGGATAGGGAGGAGCGTGTCGGGGATGGCTTTCTGCTTGAGTCCGCTAGTGAGAGCTAAACCTAACTGTTCTTCTAAATGGAAAGGGAAATTTCCGCCGGATTTTGGATATTCCGGTGAGCTGAAATCTCCGGCGAAGCCTCACATTTCTACGGCGGCGTCTTTTTGCGCGAACCGATCTAAGAAGCTTGTGGATTTAGGACGAGTAGATCACCGCCGTTGAAATTTTTTTTTTTTGGGTCAGCATCTGACCGTTCTATACGAAATTACTTAAAATACCCCTCACAAGATTCGTATGAAAGTTATATATGGTGGCTTTACTATACCCAACAGATAAAGAGTGAAATTTTCTTTTTATTATAATGAAAGAGTCTCTCTCATTGTATGTTAAAAGGGCAAAATATTTCTTTTTTTTTTATTTAAGAGATTAGAAGAACAATGTCGTGTGCCTTTCTTGTTTTGCTTGATGGATTTTTTTTGGGTGTACATATCTAAATAACAACAGATTTGAGATTTTAGAAGAAGAATAAGAAACCGATGACTAGGTCATGTCAGAATTGTAAAATATTGCAATTATTTTGATGTTTTGCAAATCATAAATCAATGCTTTTGTGGGTGACACATACCCTTGTGTTTCCCTTAATCTAGGAAAACAAAGTCTTGACCATATTTCGAACACTTCTCCTAGGCATGGAAAAGTCAAAATTAAACCATTCACAAATCCAATTTACTAGTCTCACTAGACACATCAAACTTAAAAAAAGAAAGCTAGGAACAAAAATGGGCATGTAGATCCAATAGCATATAGGTCTCAATTTCGACGAAAGATGACGACTTTTTTAAAGGTCCAAGTACCGTCTTAGAGTGAGTTTCAAAGGTTTTAAAGAGTAAAGACGACTCTGAGTTTAATAAAAATATACGAGATGGGTCCAATTAGATTTAAATTCGATGGGTCCATAGCCGTGAAAGAAGAAATTACACAATATTCATTCCATGGGTGCAATTGTAATTTGATATTTCGTCATCTGACTTAACACCATCAACGGTCATAAAAGGGAAGTTGGCATTTAATGAGGAAAGTGAGCTTGAGGGGAAAATAGTGTTCTTTCGTGGCTCTACGTTCTCCTCTCACCTACATCTTTCATTGATTTCAAGTTACTCATTCTGTTTTTTTTTTTTTTTTTTTTTTTTGAGGAGGGGGTCTCTCTTTAATTATGGCCATTATTGCGAATTATGTGTTGGAGAGTTGGAAAATTCAAATAAAAACACAACTAGTATCATTTGAATTTTCTTAGTTATTAGTTGGTACTACTTGGTACTAACTACTATATATAGGCAATTTGCTAGATATCTTAATTATGAAGTGTCGTTATATATATATATATATAACTCTATCAAATCAAAGTTTTCTGATAACTTAGTTAGCTGATTCAATAATACTCTCAGGTGCAATGAAAGAAACAAAAAATCGTACAAGATTTTTGTTTTCCTTTCAAAATTACGCGTCATAGTAAGTAAAAACATCAGAAAACCATTGAAACAACATATGTTTTTCGATCAAATAGCATATTATTTAAATAAAGTAACAAGTTTTTCTAAATGACTTGAGTTATTTTTCGTCAACTTGTGTGTGAACAAAATACGTAGACTATGAAAACAAAAATGTGAGTTGTTTTGTTTTTGTACATAGCTGGCCAAATTTAAGTCATTTAACTCTATTATTCTACTACATATCTACTTCGTTAAAACTTTCGTTTAGTTTTATTAATAGCAATAGTCCACCGGGAAAAATCGCAGTTTTATGCAGACATAAAAAAGACAATTCGGAATTTTATAAATTATATTACTATATCGAAGTTTAAGGATAACAACTGCTGAGTATACACATTGTTTGAGATAATACAGAGTTAGACTCAACAATGTTTCCAGCTGCAATAATCAACCAAGAATATTAGCCAAGAAAAAAAAAACTTATTTGTTGGGGACGTAATAAGCTATATTTTTGTTTAAAGAAAATAAGTCTATCAAGGTTATGGAACAGGGGAAATACCTGGGAGCAGTGAGACTTTGAATTTAGTTAGCTCATTAAAGTGGTCTGACCAAAAGACATGTGTTCGAACCTAATTCTCTGTTTCATTATGAATTAAAAAAGCAATAATATGTTCGAACTTAATTCTGTTTCATTATGGGTTAAAAAAAAAGAAATCTATGCTTCTCTCTGTTCACCTGTCTTCACATAGAAGGAAGAAACTAGAAGAGTGTGTTTATTATATATAGCTCACAGTTATAATATAATTCAATTCATAGACAAATAAATCACAGTTTTGGAAAAAGTTGTTAACGACAACAAAAGCACTGAAACAGAGCATTTAAGACTCCAAGGACGACAACAAAAGTTCAGAGTTAAGAGGAACAAACCATAAACTAAAACAAAGTCTCTTTTAAAACAAACTGATGAAAGAAAAAAGAAAAAAAAAGTCGAAAAAGCAGGCAAAAATTTTACAGATGGAAGATAATAACGGATAGGATCATGCGAAGGCTCGAGGGATATTTTTTGTGATTTGTTCTCTATCAGTTTGTTTGTTGTTGTTGTAGCCAATTTTAACAAGAGCATGCCAATTTTAACAAGAGCATCCTCCTGATTGCTGCTGAGCCAGAGATGCATTTGCATTGGAGGACTTGAGATTAACATCAACCATGTCCTCCTGCTTTGTCGAAGACAATGTTTCCATTCCAGGTAAAGCCGCTGCTATCTTGCGGAAGAGCGCCTGAGAATAAAAGAAAGGTTCACAAAATAAAAATGAATTTTGTGGTAATTGTTTAGATAGTATCAAAGAGAGATCCATACGAATGAGGATGACGCATAATTAGTTTTTACTAATCAGCAGGGCCAGTGTATAAAAGTCTAGGTTAACCAACTATTGATAGGACTAAACAAAGTTAGGACTTAAGTGAATTTAGCAGGATTTTTTTCTTGTCCATGAAACCCTCAGATATATGCGAACCGAAGATCTTTGTTACCTTTATGTTGAAGCCCGCTTTGGCACTGGTTTCGATAAACATTACATTAAGCTCACGAGCCTTGGCTTCTGCTTCCTCTATCGACACTTGCCTAAGAAACAAACAATTTATTACGAAGGTCCCATTGGCAGTAGCAAATAGTAGGATCCATTAAGATAAAAAAAAAAACCCTTTGATTACATGCAGTTGAGCACCAAATGATTTTCCATTTATTATTTTGTTGGGTCGTTTGGGAACGTACTCAATGCCACCCGAAAAGTAAAACGTGGTTTAACAATGGTTAGTCCAAAGAGACACTCATTCGTCTCAGGGACATACTTAGAAAATCAGACCGCGTTTAAACAAGGAGGACTACTATCTATCAAATTTCCCGTCTCAATTGCTAATGAACAGTAATTTGCACGTCAAGATTTAACAAGCAAAATGTAAAGAAAGAGATGGTATATCATTATTACCTTTTGTCCACAAGGTCAGTTTTATTTCCGACAAGCACAACAATGACATCACTACCACGCTCTGCCCTAACCTCATCGATCCACTTGGTGGTGTTTAGGAAGGATTGCCTGCCTATATGTCAATGGAAATCAAAATAATGATCAAGTTTCACAATACACATACTTTGAGGGATCGAGGTAAGGAAGAAATTCAAACGCATTTACTCATAAGATTACTGAATATCACAGCCGCAACATCTCAACTATGGGAAAGTATGCATGTGTTTGACAAGTTTAGAAAAGCAGAGAAAAAGCAAAGGTACACATACTTGCAACATCATACACAATAACAGCAACAGACGAATCCCTGATATAGCTCGGAATAAGACTCCTGAATCTCTCTTGCCCAGCAGTATCCCTATCATATGTTTCGGCTCTTACTGTTAATTATCATATCATGAACTACAACGTTATTCTTCGTGTTAAAAAAAATTGAAAGAGGTTTCAGAACTTACCACAGCTGCAGCCTGACAGTTCGATCTTCAAGGTACATTGTCTTCGATAGAAAATCAATACCAATTGTGGCCTGATGATTATAAAACAACATAAACTACTGAGAAAAAGGAAGAACATTGGGTACAATGATGATAATCACGCATGTTTCATTTACTATTAGGAGCTTAAACGTAATTATCATATTCACAAATAAAGATCAGATGCTTTCATTCATCAATTGCGATAAACGTTCGATTAGATAAACAATGATAACAGCCTCAGCACGAACTAGTCAGATTCCGTAAGCATTTCTACGATCTTCTACGGAACTGAATTCTCGAGTATGAGACAACAATCGAAAATGAGCGATGACAAGCCTAAACCACGAACGATGAGAGATTAAAAGGAGATCGCACATGATCATTCTGCTGATTGTTACGTCACATACATAAAACAGGATCTACAAATCAGATCACACGCAATTACACAGAATCGAACGCGAGACCAGGCAGATGAATCAGAACTTCCAACAGAAGACACAAAATCCCGTCCCGTGAAAATGGATCTCAATATCAACCAAACCATGAATTTTCCCGACCACAATCCACGAAAACCAGCCAACGTCGTGCATCGTCGAGATAATTACCTAGATCGGAGAGTGAAATTACCTGGTAAGTATTGTCGAATTTGTCGTACATGAATCGAGTGATGATACTGGTCTTTCCGACGGATTGATCTCCCAAAAACACCAGCTTATACTTGGCGAGCGCCGAGACCGGAGCCATGATTCCTCAGGATCAAACTAGCCGGAAGGATCTGAGATACGTCGAGATCTCGCTGGAAAGAATTTCCAATATTTGCCGGAGAGATCCCGTCGCTCTGGAAATGCAAAATACTGTATTAGTGCGTAAGCTGATGTTGTGTATTCGAGGAAACAAAAATGGGTCACTTATCTCAATCAGAAACTATTGGGGATAATTTACAAATATATAGAAAGTTGGATGCAGATTATAAAATTCAAATCACTATGGGCTCCAAGTAAGGCCCACGCAAGGACTTGAGCTGGGCTTATAGTAACAGGCACGTGACAAGAACGTGCCTTCCCCTTCTCGTAAGGGAACCCACATTTCTTTACTCTCTCGTGTCTCTCTCTCATCAAATCCCTAAATCTCAAGCTCGAAGAGACGAAAATGGCGCTGAGAGCTGCAATTCTTCGTCACCTGAGGGTTCCGGTGCAAAACCTAACAGTGACAGGATCGAATCAGTCTCAAATTGGGTTCCTTGCATCGATCCGCTCTTTTTCTTCGCACGACGATCATCTCAGCAAGCAGGATGTCGTCGATAGAGTTCTCGATGTCGTCAAGAGCTTCCCCAAAGTCGATCCCGCTAAGGTCAGCTCTATATTCGTAAAAATCACGCCTGCTTTAGCTCAATATTTAGATTCAGATTAGACCTGCAACATATGAGATCAAATCGTGGTTCATACCTTTTGTTTACCACATTATAGGAACGAAATCATTTTTTTGGCCTTTAATCTCTGTCAATGGAAAATCTGTTGTAGCTTTTGGTTGATTCGCATTTCTGTTATGAAAGTTTACACGGAAATGGTATCTGAAACATTAGTGTTGTAAATCATTTAGGTTAATGATATCAATGGTCTAGCCTCAGGTTAGCTGTTTCTAACATGAATTTGATTGACATAGTTACTTTTATGAATTTTGCATTCATGTTTGTAAGAGCTAAAAGAATCCTTTTTTTGTTTTGAAATCAATAGTGTCATACAAATCATCTCTCTCTCTCTAGATTTCTTCGATTGGAGGGGTTTTAGTTTTTGCTGATCAGTTTGTTGTGACAATGAATCCACAGGTGACTGCTGATGTTCATTTCCAGAAGGATCTGGGATTAGATAGTTTGGATACTGTAGAGATAGTGATGGCTATTGAAGAGGAGTTCAAGCTGGAAATCCCAGACAAAGAAGCTGACAAGATCGATTCTTGCTCTCTCGCCATTGAATACGTTTTCAATCATCCAATGTCTAGCTAAACCTGTGCCTTTCCTCAAGGTTTCTCCTTTTTTTCTTTTTTTTTTTCCTGAAATGAGATTCTCTCAAGCTTTTTCCTGAATGATGGGATATGCAAATAAACTCGGTTCTCTTTGAAGAGCATTGTTGAATATTTTGTAACTTGGCACTTTTTTGGAGTTATTTACAATCTGTCTTTTATGCAACCTAATGCGAGAAACCAAAGGGTTTTTGTTCTCTCTCTCTCCTCGAGCTCTTGGTAAAAAGGAAATGAAATAGGAAAAGGGTTCGAAGAGAGAGAGTAGTGGACAGAGGAATGGTGGTGAGAGATCAATGGGCTGATCAAAGGAAGATATTAGATCACGAGAGTATTAGAGGGGTTTTAAGCCATTGTGGCCGGTGGAAATCTCTGATGTAGAGCATTTGCTCGGAGATTCTTATATTGGCGTTTCCACTAGTGTCAGATGGCGAAGTAGGCTTTGGAGGAAGGTATTTGTTTGTCTTATCAGAATTTGGACAAATTTATCAATGAGTTCTGAAACAAATGGAATATGATGATGTTGTGAACTCACAACCAAATCTTACCATCAAAGGTTTTTGTAGAGTGATTCATGTATTTATCAGCCTCGTCACCATTCATTATGAATGATTAATGGTGCGACTGCGTATTTAGGATGCGGTTTTGATGTTTATTTTAATTTTCTAATTCAAAATTGTAAAAAACAAAAAAAAACTATGGATTAAATACATCAACCAATTTATTCATAGAAATATATTTAGACCATCCAAAATACTTGATAAATTATAATATTTATTTTGCAAATACATTAACCAAATTATTCATAGAAACGATGTCTTCCATTTTTCTTCTAACATTTATTTTGCATCATTTGTTTTTTTTTGCTTTTTTGGTAGAAACCGTACTTGAACTTGCACGACCTTTTCCTTTATCTGAATTTGCAGGAGTCAAACTTAAAGTTGTAGAAACTGTATTTGAACTTCCAACCGTAGTTGTAGAAACTGTATTTGAACCCAGACTTAAAGTTGTAGAAACTGTATTTGAACTTTCAGAAACCGTAGTTGAACTGGTAGCATTTATAAAATTGTCAATATACTATATATAGCTATATCACAATAACATGTTATTGTATAAAACTTCTAGATCGTATAAAGTACGATGTACTATAAACTAACATATTCATCATTTAGATCAATAATGCATATGTGACATACAATTATTTTAATTATAATATGCATGGCATAAAACCCAACAAAAATATCATTAATTTATAAAAAACATTAGTTTCACAAATTTAGTAAGAAAATGAATAATTAATGAAAAATAACTTTTAAAAAAGAAAACTGACCCCATCGAAAAAATGAATTTGACATCCTCCCAATATAAGTTGACGACATCTCCAATTTTGAGATTTCTTTCTTTTTTTATTTCTTTCCATCCATTTCTGAGTTTATATTTGTTGTTCATATGAATAAGAGTTGCACTATATGATTGTCATTATCCTTAATTTTCACTTCAATACCAAGTTGAGGTAGTGTAAGTTTCATCTTTTTTAGTATGTTTTCTACCTTCTCTTTTGGTAAAATTAACATACCAGAATTTGTAAGATCAGAATTTGTTAACGTTTTTGTTATCATCATATTTAGATCCATTATACTAATTTTTTAACTGTTTTAAGAATATAAATTATAGATAGCTTTCAGAAAATAAAATAATTGAGGAGTAGGAAGAGCTCAACCCATATATTTATATATATCTTTGAGCCAAAGTAATTTTCCTTGTCTTTAATACATACTTATTTTAATATTATTAATGCTCTTTAAAAAACTCTCTAAATTTAGTTACTTGCAAGAATATGTTTTGTAAGTTAGCATATGTTATTTTTTAAAATTTACTACTTAAAGATTTAATTAACTATTTATTTTCATTATGCTAAATTGTATTTATATCATCCTAGGTGTTTTTGGTTCTTAAAAAGATCTTCCTATATATGCAAGTTAAATTTATTACAATAGGCAAGAAACAGAAAATCTAGTAATATCTAAAAAATATTTTCCAAACACTCTATAATTGAGTATTATGTACTTTTTATTTTTGAGATCTATATTTAAATTTAATAATGACTCTAGTTATTTACAACATTTATTTTTCAAATTAATTAAGAATAAGTTTTTGTTATTAATAGACAATGTGTTTTGTTTATAAATATTTGTTATTAACAAAAAAAGTCACAACAAAATATAATTTCTCGTACAATAAATATATCAATGCTGTTAAAAAGTATATTAATTAAGTGCAAAAATTATCCATATCCTAGTAATAAATTGATTATATTAAAAGTTTATTGGTAAATGATCGTTAATGAAAAGAAAAATAACCAAATGACCGTTAATTTTCTTGTTAAGAATATAATCTTACATGTTTTTTATATTCAAAAAATATTAATATGTAGAACTCTTTTTATCTATGTAACACATAATTTTAGGATAAAATAGGATTATATTTTCAAATAAGTTAATTATATGGATGCATTTTCTAGGTTAGCATACTTTTTTTTCTTCTAAATTTTCACTCTTGTTACATATGCGTAGGATTGTAGGTTAAACTAGTTACAATTTATTGATTTAATATTTTTTGTCTTATTTTTTACACATTTCCTTTTTAAATATATTCTCAAACATATAACTTAAATCTATTGTAATATTCTATAAAATTAAATTTATTAACATTATCAAACATTGTCTTTCAAAGCATTTTAAAATTTTTATAATTGGTTTAGGTTCGTGGTTTGATTCGGTTAATAATGCTGGTTTGACAGACAGTGGAACGAAGCCCATTTTAAGCCCAAAAGAAAGGCCCTTGCCAAAAAGAAAGCTTAAACCCCTTTTGCATTCTCCCTCAGCTAGGTACACAGGAGAGATAAGGAAGGAGAAAGGAAGAAGGAGAAGAAGAAAATGGCGAATCTCTCCTCAGCAATTGATTCAGTGTTTTGGGACCATAACGTTTCTTCACCCCAAAACCTAGAAGGCACGGCTCGTTCTGTTCCTGGTGAGCCATTTCCCGTCGAAGGTGCACGAGCCAGCCGCTCTCACCGGATTCAGCAGCTCTCTCTCCTCCGAGAAGGCTTTCCTCTCGGAATCATCCCTTCGTTTGCTCCTGCTTCCGACAAGAGACTCGGCTCTTTCTCTCTCAATTCTCTCTTGCTCTGTCCTTCCTCTTCCAACTGGTAAAATCTTTAACCTCTCCGCTGGTTTTAGTGGTGAAATCACTTCGACTTTGGTGTTTGAGTGAGTAATGCTTAAGGTTTTCACTGGGACTTTGAAAACAAGATTCAAATTGATGAAATAGAAAACCGACATCACAAAATTAGGAGATTTAGTCCTTTCCTCGGTGTTGATATTGTTGGATTTGATGAGACAATGTTATTAGGTCTGTTAGGCTTTTCTTTTACTAAAATTTGTCTATGGATCGTTGTAGGTGGGTAGGATTGGTTGGGCAGTTTAAACCAAAGAAGCTCTTAGCTGATATCAAAGAAAATATTAGCAATGCAGAAGAGTGGGATCTCCAACTTCTCAAGGATACAACAAAACACATTGTAGACAAATCCCTTTACTCAATTGGTTTATGGACTCAGATTGCGATAGGCTCTTCTTCTTCTCTCTTGCTTAGCGCTGAACGGCTCGGCGATAAAAATGGACTCCGAAAAAAGCTGATGTTTGTTCATCCGGTAAGCATCTCTAGACCCATGACATGATGGATGGAGTCTTTGTATTTTTTGTTAAGCACTTCTGATTTTCTCTCGTTTGAGCAGCTTGAGAATCATGATCTCACTGTGGAAGCAGCTTGGCCAGATCTGTTTCTGGACCATAAAGGACGCTTCTGGGAAGTTCCTGAGTCATTGAACTTAGATGTCTCATCGCTTGCTCCAGAAACCGGGCTTCGGTACCGGTTTGGTCTACACAAAAGCAAGGGAAATCCTCAGCCTGTGAATGCTGCTGCTGATGAGAGTGGTGGTGATGCTCCTACTTCTTTGATGCCTGGTCTATGCGCCAAGGCTGCAGTTTCATACAAGGCTAACAGAGACTTGTGGAGGCCACAAGAGAAAGAAAACAACACAGAAGAAGAGGATACACCTGATTTTCTACCTTACGATTTACGCCTAATGGAGCCTCATGCAGCAGTTTCAGGAATAGTAGGTACTCTCTTGAAAACCCATTCATAGCCTAAAGGAATCTCTTTCCATTTTATTGACCTTGAGTTGAATGCTGAGTTCTCAATGTTCACTCTCTAGGTAGCAGCTTGGCAGCTTGGATTACTGGCCGAGGCATGTTGGTTAATGGCAAGAAGCGGAGTCTGATAAGCGCAGACGTATTTGGTTCTGCTTGTTATACCTTCCAAAAAGGACGGTTCAGTAAGTTGTATGGCGATCTAACACGAGTAGATGCGCGTGTGGACATTTCCTCAGCTTCTGCTCTTGCTCAAAGAATCTTCCATGCAATTAGGAGATCTTCAGGTGGTGACAAATCAGATGACACATTGTAGTCTCCCAGGCTCAACCTGATCTTCCAGCAACAGGTGTTAGCTTTTGTCCAGTGATCAAAAGTCTCGGTCTTTGATATAAAAGAATCAATTGTTAAAGCCCATCATTGTTTTTTTTCGTCTGAAACAATTTTGCAGGTTGCGGGTCCGATTGTGTTCAAAGTAGACTCGCAGTTTCAAGCAGGTGCAGGAAAGTTTGGTGCACGCATGGAAGATCTGATTTACAGTTTGAATTACTCCTTGAGGCTTCTTGAGTCTGGAAAAATCGTGGCTTGGTATTCTCCAAAGCGAAAAGAAGGCATGATCGAGCTTCGAGTTTTTGAGTTTTAAATTTAGTCTCCTTTCCCCTTTTTAGTATGTACCATCAAACGTTTGTATCAGAAGATGCTAAAAATGGCAAGAAGCCTTTTTAAAAATGTTTAACTCGTCAAAGATCTTTTGTCTCAAAATGATCTCAATTTGATACTCAATTGAAAGATTGATAGAAAACAAGAAATACTGTGCGAAAATGACAGGAAATAACTAAAATCCTCAAGAAATCATTAGATGGATCCTCTCGGACAACAAGTCGACCTCAATTCCTCACTCGACGAGGGCCAACAAGCCGCTCTCTTTACAAAAGCAATGCCTAGCACCGGTTCCCAAATCCACCTGAGCAATAAATTCAGAGATGTTATACAGTTCTAATTTCCTAAAGAACCACACGAGAACTATGATCAATTCGTTGCAGAGGAAGCTAATTTTCACCGTCAAAGAAAGCAAAGCATTTTAAGTTTTTAACTAACCTCATACGCGCTCACGTCAGAGAACAGAACCTGTGAAAAAAAGGCAAAGGAGAAACAAATGAAAAACATTCACCATAATTACATTGGATGATGATTATGTCCTAAGATATAAGAAGAAACTCATCTTCTTTCCACCTGAGGATGTAGAGAGAGGGTTTCCCAATTGTTGGTGTGGAGGAGTTTGTGTGATCAGAACTTCAAAGACTTTTGAAAACCCAGAAAGACTTTTCCATTGTTGTATATGTAGATCCAAAAAGGTTAGCATCAAATTAGGGTATTTTACATTCTTGAAGTGGGTTGATAATAAGTTATATGGATCTTATTGTAGGACAAGAATCATTTGTTTAAATAGATAGATGAGTGTTGTAGAAGAGATTGATGATATGTAAGAATAGGTGGGTTAAAAGGTGAAATTGAAGAAAATATTATGAATTTAGCGCTTGAGATAAGAACTCGTGAAGCTGTGGTTGATAGGTATGGGAAGAAGATGGAAGAAGATGGAAGAAATCAATTGTGTTGATTTGAGATGGAAGAGATGAGAGCGTTGGTGCGTGGATTTGAGAAAGAAGTAAACGGTTGTGTTGGCCAATTAAAGAGCTTGAAGAACATGCTTGTTTGTGGATTTGGAATTATCGTATTGTACTAGTGCTTCTTGATATAGAATTGAGATCATTTAATTTGTATGTTGTAATCTTTGAACCATTCCTCCTCCATCTAGTCATTAAAAAAACCAACAACAAATCCTAAAATCCATTTACTATCCTAAAAGCACACTATAAAACATGTCAAAGAGAGCCCAATCATTCAATATTTCAAAAACAAAATTTCGAAGATAAAGTTTCATAGACAAACAATACATGAACTTAATCATTGGCATTGAAAGCTTTGGAGGAAGGTATTGGTTCGTCTTGGAAGAATTTGGACAAATTTACCAATGAGTTTTGAAACAAATGGAATATGATGATGTTGTGAACTCACAACCAAACCTTACCATCGAAGATTTTTGTAGAGTGATTCATGTATTTATCAGCCTAGTCACCATTCATTATGAATGATTAATGGCGCGTATTTAGGGTGCGGTTTTGATATTTGTTTTATTTTTCTAATTCAAAACTGTAAAAAACAAAAAAAAACACTATGGATTAAATCATCAAACAATTTATTCATAGAAACACATTAAGACCATCCAAAATAATTGATAAATTATAATATTTATTTTGCAAATACATTAACCAAATTATTCGTAGAAACGATGTCTTCCATTTATCTTCCACCATTTACTTTGCATCATTTGTTTTTTTTTGGCTTTTTTGGTAGGAACCATACTTGAACTTGAACTTGCACGACCTTTTCCTCTATCTGAATTTGCAGGAGCCAGACTTAAAGTTGTAGAAACTGTATTTGAACTTTAAGGAACCGTAGTTGTAGAAACTGCATTTGAACTTTCAGGAACCGTAGTTGTAGAAACTGCATTTGAACTTTCAGGAACCGTAGTTGTAGAAACTGTATTTGAAGTCAGACTTACAGTTGTAGAAACTGTATTTGAACTTTCAGGAACCGTAGTTGAACTGCTAGCATTTATAAAATTTATATATAGGTACATCACAATAACATGTTATTGTATAAAACTTCTAAATCATATAAAGTAAGGTGTACTATAAACTAACATATTCATAATTTAGATCAATAATGCAAATGTGACATACAATTCTTTTAATTATAATATACATGACATAAAACCCAGCAAAAATATCATTAATTCATAAAAAATATTAGTTTCACAAATTTATTAAGAAAATGAATAATTAATGAAAAGAAAACTCACTCCATTGAAAAAATGAATTTGGCACCGTCCCAATATAAATTGATGATATCTCCAGTTTTGAGATTTCTGTCATTTTTTATTTGTACCCATCCATTTTTGAGTTGATATTTTTTGTCAAGACGACCAAGAGTTACACTATATGATTTGTCATTATCCTTAACTTTTATTTGAATACCATTTCGAGGTACTGTAAGATTCATATTTTTTAGTATGTTTTCTACCTTCGCTTTTGGTAAATTTAACACACCATTCTTCGAAAGATCAGTATCTGTTAACGTTTTTGTTATCATCATATCTAGATCCATTATATTAAATTTTTAACTGTTTTAGGAATATAACTTATAGATATCTTTCAGAAAATAAAATAATTGAGGAGTATGAAGAGCTCAACCCATATATTTATGTATAGCTTTCAGGCAAAGTAATATTCCTTGTCTTCTATATATGCTTATTTTAATATTATTAATGTTTTTAAGAAAAACTCTCTAAATTTAGTTACTTACAAGGATATGTTTTGTAAGTTAGCATATGTTATTTTTCTAAATTTATTACTTTAAATATTTAATTAAGTATTTATTTTTATTATGCTAAATTGTATTTATATCATCCTAGGTGTTTTTGGTTCTTAAAAAATCTTCCTATATATATGCAAGCTAAATTTATTACAATAGTTAAGAAACAGAAAATCTATTAATATCTAAACAAATCATTTCCAAACATTCTATAATTGAATAATTGGTACTTTTATTTTTGACATCTATATTTAAATTTAATAATGACTCTGGTTATTTATAAGGTTTTTTGCAAATAAATCCTCCATTGTATTATGTTTTGCAAATCTACCATCGACTTTTAGAAAATACAGGTCAGTCCTATTAAGTTTTGGTCAACCCGCAATATAACCCTTGTGGATAAAGATGTTATATCACGGAAATCAAAACTCACCGTTTTAAAAATAAAAACTACTTGTTGTCTTTAACTTTTTAAAAAAAAAAATTGAGAAAAGAAAAAAAAAAAAAAAAAGAGTAACGTCTTCTTCATCTTCCTTTTTTTGTTTTCCTCTAATATCTCTCTCATCAAATTCATCTTCCATTAAAAATTTAAAACCAACAACAAAATAAAAACTCCAAATCGAATTGGGATTCAGGGTTCGATTTGGGATTTAGGTCTTGGAACCGGATCCACCGCAGCCTTTGCCGTCGACTCGTCTCCTCCGGCGAACTCTACGACATCGTTGGCATCCCGATCGGGTCTGAGAATCTGTTTCAGTGAGAATCGATCTCACTATCGACGGAGCATCTGAGAATCGATCTCATTATCGACAGAGCATCTGAGAATCGATCTCTGTCGGGTCTGAGAATCTGTTTCAGTGAGAATCGATCTCTGTCGGGTGTATTTACTACGCTAAGGAGACATTGGAGTCAAGAGATGAAGAGTTCTTTACATTGGATTCAGCCTTGACACCATCCGATCCAGCTTCGTTTAGACCATTAAGATGATCTGCAATTAATCAAGATAGAGAATAAAAACGAACACTATACTAAACACCAATTTCAGATTAATTCTGGATTAATACAAGATTTGACTTTTTATCTTTAAAGGGCCTTCTTGATTCAATCTTTTAACTTATAAACACAATCACTAGGAGAAAGAGAGACTAATTTTTTTTTCGTCGGAAACAATTTTGCAGGTTGTGTTCAAAGTAGACTCGCAGTTTCAAGCAGGTGCAGGAAAGTTTGGTGCACGCATGGAAGATCTGATTTACAGTTTGAATTACTCCTTGAGGCTTCTTGAGTCTGGAAAAATCATGGCTTGGTATTCTCCAAAGCGAAAAGAAGGCATGATCGAGCTTCGAGTTTTTGAGTTTTAAATTTAGTCTCCTTTCCCTTTTTTTAGTATTGTACCATCAAACGTTTGTATCAGAAGATGCTAGAAATGGCAAGAAGCCTTTTTTAAAATGTTTAACTCGTCAAAGATCTTTTGTCTCAAAATGATCTCAATTTGATACTCAATTGAAAGATTGATAGAAAACAAGAAATACTGTCCGAAAATGACAGGAAATAACTAAAATCCTCAAGAAATCATTAGATGGATCTTCTCGGGCAAACAAGTCGATCTCAATTCCTCCCTCGACGAGGGCTAACAAGTCGCTCTCTTTACAAAAGCAATGCCTAGCACCGGTTCCCAAATCCACCTGAGCAATAAATTCAGAGATGGTACCGTTCTAATTTCCTAAAGACCATTCCTCCTCCCTCTAGTCATTACAAAAACCAACAACAAATCCGAGAATCCATTTATTATCCTAAAAGCACACTATAAATCCTGTCAAAGAGAGCCAAATCATTCAATATTTAAAAGACAAAATTTCGAAGAAAAAGTTTCAAAGACAAACAATACCTGAACTTAATCATTGGCATTGAAGAAGGCTTTGGAGGAAGGTATTGGTTCGTCTTGGATAATTAGTGATTCATGTATTTATCAGTCTAGTCACATCATTCATTATGAATGATTAAGGGTGCGTATTTAGAGTGCGGTTTTGATGTTTGTTTTATTTTTCTAATCAAAATTGTAAAAAACAAAAAAAAACTATGGATTAAATACATCAACCAATTTATTCATAGAAACACATTTAGACCATCCAAAATACTTGATAAATTATAATATTTATTTTGCAAATACATTAACCAAATTATTCATAGAAACGGTGTCTTCCATTTATCTTCCACCATTTACTTTGCATCATTTGTTTTTTTGGCTTTTTTGGTAGGAACCGTACTTGAACTTGAATTTCCATGACCTTTTCCTGTATCTGAATTTGCAGGAGTCAGACTTAAAGTTGTAGAAACTGTATTTGAACTTTCAAGAACCGTACTTGAACTTGAACTTGCATGACCTTTTTCTGTATCTGAATTTGCAGGAGCCAGACTTAAAGTTGTAGAAACTGTATTTGAACTTTTAGGAACCGTAGTTGAACTGCTAGCATTTATAAAATTGTCAATATGTTATATATAGCTACATCACAATAACATGTTATTGTATAAAACTTCTAGATCATATAAAGTACGGTGTACTACAAACTAACATATTCATAGTTTAGGTCAATAATGCAAATGTGACATACAATTCTTTTAATTATAATATACATGACATAAAACCCAGCAAAAATATTATTAATTCATAAAAACATTAGTTTCACAAATTTATTAAGAAAATGATTAATTAATGAAAAGTAATTAAAAAAAAAAACTCACCCCTTTGAAAAAATGAATTTGACATCGTCCCAATATAAGTTGATGACATCTCCAGTTTTGAGATCTCTGTCATTTTTTATTTGTGTCCATCCATTTCTGAGTTGATATTTTTTGTCCATATAAATAAGAGTTGCACTATAGGATTTGTCATTATCCTTGATTTTCATTTGAACACCATTTCGAGGTACTGTAAGATTCATCCTTTTTAGTATGTTTTCTACCTTCGCTTTTGGTAAATTTAACACACCATTCTCCGAAAGATCAGAATATGTTAACATTTTTGTTATCATCATATTTAGATATATTATACTAACTTTTTAGCTGTTTTACGAATATAACTTATAGATATCTTTCAGAAAAAAAAATAATTGGGGAGTAGGAAGAGCTCAACCCATATATTTATATGTAGCTTTTAGCCAATGTAATATTCCTTGTCTTCTATATATGATTATTTTAATATTGTTAATGCTCTTAAAAAAAACTCTCTAAATTTAGTCACTTGCAAGGATATGTTTTGTAAATTAGCATATGTTATTTTCCTAAATTTATTACTTTAAGGATTTAATTAACTATTTATTTTTATTATGCGAAATTGTATTTATATCACCCTAGGTGTTTTTGGTTCTTAAAAAGATCTTCCTATATATATGCAAGCTAAATTTATTACAAAAGGTAAGAAACAGAAAATCTATTAATATCTAAACAAATCATTTCCAAACATTCTATAATTGAGTATTTGGTACTTTTATTTTGGGACAATTGGCAAAGTACCCTAATTAACTTTTGTAATTTGAAAAATACACTGCTCTAATTTTTTTTTATTAATAAATTTATTGACAAATAAAAAGACTATTTTAACTAGATTTTAATAATACATATTTTTATAAAATAAAATAAAAATCGAAAATTAAATATATGAGAGATATTTAATTAGTAAATCTTATGATTTTCTCTAAATTATATATTTATATAAATATTTTAATTAAATAAATCTTAAATCAGATAAAAATTAATATTTGATAAATGTCTATACAAATTTAAAACTAGTTTTAGTAGAATAATCTATAGATAAGTATATAATATATAAAAATCTTATGATTTATTTTTTCTTTTTTCCCTATGAAAAATATATTTTTATAGAATATTCTATAGATTATTATAAAATTAAGGTTTTAGAATTTATAAATAAATTAAATTCTAAATATATATTATTTAGTTTCAAAATATTATTTTATGTTGATTTTATTAAATAATTTAAATTATAAGAATTCAAAATAAGGTTAATTTAGTCATTTCATGTATAATTAATTTTTAAAAAATTAGAAAATAATAAAAGTGTAGTTTTTAAATTATAAATTAGTTTTGGTGCATTTTCCCAAATTTTTTCCTTTTATTTTTGACATCTATATTTAAAATTTAATAATGACTCTGGTTATTTACAACATTTATTTTTCAAATTAATTTTTTTTTTTGACAACAATCCTCCTAAAGTCATTACAAAAACCAACAAAAAATCCGAGAATCCATTTACTATCCTAGAAGCACTCTAAAAAACCTGTCAAAGAGAGCCAAAATCATTCAATATTTCAAAGACAAAGTTTCAATGACAAACAATACCTAAACTTAATCATTGGCATTGAAGAAGGCTTTAGAGGAAGGTATTGGTTCGTCTTGGAAGAATTTGGACAAATTTATCAATGAGTCTTGAAATAAATGGAATATGATGATGTTGTGAACTCACAACCAAACCTTACCATCGAAAGTTTTTGTAGAGTGATTCATGTATTTATCAGCCTAGTCACCATTCATTATGAATAATTAATGGTGCGTATTTCTAATTCAAAATTGTAAGAAACAAAAAAACTATGGATTAAATATATCAACCAATTTATTAATTGAAACACATTTAAACCATCCAAAATACTTGATAAATTATAATATTTATTTGCAAATACATTAACCAAATTATTCATAGAAACGATGTCTTCTATTTATCTTCCACCATTTACTTTGCATCATATTTTTTTTTTGCCTTTTTGGTAGGAACCGTACTTGAACTTGAACTTGCACGACCTTTTCCTTTATCTGAATTTGCAGGAGCCAAACTTAAAGTTGTAGAAACTGTATTTGAACTTTCGGGAACCGAAGTTGTAGAAACTGTATTTGAAATTTTAGGAACTGTAGTTGTAGAAACTGCATTCGAACTTTCAGGAACCGTAGTTGTAGAAATTGTATTTGACGCGAGACTTAAAGTTGTAGAAACTGTATTTGAACTTTCAGGAACCGTAGTTGAACTGCTAGCATTTATAAAATTGTCAATATGTTATATATAGGTACATCACAATAACATGTTATTGTATAAAACTTCTAGATCATATAAAGTACGGTGTACTATAAACTAACATATTCAGAATTTAGATCAATAATGCATATGTGACATACAATTTTTTTAATTATAATATACATGACATAAAACCCCACAAAAATATCATTAATTCATAAAAAACATTAGTTTCACAAATTTACTAATAAAATGAATAATTAATGAAAAGTAACTTAAAAAAAAGAAAACTCACCCCATGGAAAAAATGAATTTGTCATCGTCCCAATATAAGTTGATGACGTCTCCAGTTTTGAGATTTCTGTCTTTTTTTATATCTTTCCATCCATTTTTGAGTTTATATTTTTTGTCCATATGAATAAGAGTTGCACTATAGGATTTGTCATTATCCTTAATTTTCACTTCAATACCATTTTGAGGTAGTGTAAGTTTCATCTTTTCTAGTATGTTTTCTACCATCACTTTTGGTAAAATTAACATACCAGAATTCGTAAGATCAGAATTTGTTAATGTTTTTGTTATCATCATATTTGAATCCATTATACTAAATTTTTTAACTATTTTAGGAATATAACTTATAGATAGCTTTCAGAAAATAAAATAATTAAGTAGTAGAAAGAGCTAAACCCATATATTTATATATAGCTTTCAACCAAAGTAATATTCCTTGTCTTCTATAGATGCTTATTTTAATATTATTAATGCTCTTAAAAAACTCTCTAAATTTAGTTACTTGCAAGGATATGTTTTGTAAGTTAGCATATGTTATTTTTCTAAATTTATTACTTAAAAAATTTAACCAACTATTTATTTTCATTATGTTAAATTGTATTTATATCATCCTAGGTGTTTTTGGTTCTTAAAAAGATCTTTCTTTATATGTAAGCTAAATTTATTACAATAGCTAAGAAATAGAAAATCTATTAATATCTAAAAAAATCTTTTCCAAACACTCTATAATTGAGTATTATGTACTTTTAGTTTTGACATCTATATTTAAATTTAATAATGACTATGGTTATTTACAACATTTATTTTTCAAATTAATTTAATACCCAATATATTTTGTTTATAAGTATTTGTTATTAAGAAAGGGAAGTCACAACAAAATATAATTTCTCATACAATAAATATATCAATGCTGTCAAAAAGCATATTAATTAAGTGCAAAATTTATCCATATCATAATAATAAATTGATTATATTAAAAGTTTATTGGTAAATGATTAAGTAGAAAAATAACCAAATGACCATTAATTTTCTTGTTAAAAATATAATCTTATATGATTTTTATATTCAAAAAATCATTTAATGTGTAGAACTCTTTTTTGTCTATGTAACACATAATTTTAGGATAAAATAGGGTTATATTTTCAAATAAGTTAATTATATGGATGTATTTTCTAGACTAGCATATATTTTTTCTTCTAAATTTTCATTCCTGTTACATCTGTGTAGGAGTGTAGTAGGTTAAACTAGTTACAATTTATTGATTGAATATTTTTTGACTTACTTTTTACTCATTTCCTTTTTAAATTTATCCCCAAACATATAATCTAAATCAATTGTAATATTCTAGAAAAGTAAATTCTATTAACATTATCAAACATTGTCTTTCAAAGCATTCTAAAATTTTTATAATTGGTGTAGGTGTCTTAAGATAGAGAAGGGAAATTGTGGTTTGATTCGGTTAAAAATCCTGGTTTGACATACACAATTAAAAGTTACATATCCAATCTTTTTGAATTAGGAACCAAGTCTATTTTAAGAACATATGAATAATGGCAAGCTTAAACCCCTTTTCCCTCCTCACGTTGGTACACAGGAGAGATAAGGAAGAAGAAGAACAAGGAGAAGAAGAAAATGGTGAATCTCGACTCAGCAATTGATTCAGTATTTTGGGACCATAACATTTCTTCACCCCAAACCCTAGAAGGCACGGCGTTCTGTTCCCGGTGAGCCATTTCCCGTCGACGGTGCAGGAGCCAGCCGCTCTCACCGAATTCAGCAGCTCTCTCTCCTCCGAGAAGGCTTTCCTCTCGGAACCATCCCTTCGTTTTGCTCCTGCTTCCGACAAGAGACTCGATGCTTTCTCTCTCAGTTCTCTCTTGCTCAGTCCTTCCTCCTCCAACTGGTAATCTCTCCGCTGGTTTTACACATCTTAGTGGTGAAAGAAGTGAGTAAACGCTTAAGGTCTTTGCTGAGACTTTGAATTCGAAAACCTAATTGATAAAAACACATCACAGCATTTGGATATTGTTGGATTTGATGGGACATATTATTAGGTCTGTTTGGCTTATCTTTTACTCAAATCTGTCTTTGGATCGTTGTAGGTGGGTAGGATTGGTTAAGCAGTTAAAACCAAAGAAGCTCTTTGCTGATATCAAAGCAAATATTAGCAATGCAGAAGAGTGGGATCTCCAGCTTTTCAAGGATCTTTTGCTTATGGACTCAGATTGCGTCAAAGATCTTTTGCTTATGACCGTCTCAAAATGATCTTAATTGATTGAAAGATTGATAGAAAACAAGAAACACTGTCTGAAAATTACAGGAAATAACTAAAAATGCTCAAGAATCATGATGTATCCCTCTCGGACAACAAGTCGATCTCAATTCCTCACTCGAACAGGGCCAAGAAGTCGATCTCAACTCCTCACTCGACCAGGGCCAACAAGTCGCTCTCTTTACAAAAGCAATGCCTAGCACCGGTTCCCAAATCAACCTGAGCAGTAAATTCAGAGATGTTATACAGTTCTAATTTCCTAAAGAACCACACGAGAACTATGATCAATTCGTTGCAGAGAAGCTTAATTTGCACCGTCAAAGAAAGCAAAGCATTTTTTAAGTTTTAAACTAACCTCATACGCGCTCACGTCAGAGAACAGAACCTGTGAAAAGGCAAAGGAGAAACAAATGAAAAACATTCACCATAATTACATTGGATGATGATTATGTCCTAAGATTTAAGAAGAACCTCACCTTCTTTCCAGGACCAACTTGTTGTCCAACCTCAGAACCAACAGAGACAACCTGAAATATGAATAAAACAATACTCAAAGATCCTCAGGTAATATGATATACACATATAACACAAGGAGCAATGCCTTACCTCGCCGGTTAGGTACCTCTCAAACTTCACAGCTGCTTTAGGCAACAATACTCCACCTGAGGATGTCTGCAGAATCACATCAACCAAATGATCTAAATAATCAATGATTTGGCAATTGAACTGCGACAACCTAACTGAATCAATTACAGTTTCTTAGTGTGTTTCCTGCTTCTTTGTAATCCGTGACAACATTTAAGATAATAAAGGAGTTATAAGAGATAGACCTGAGGAAGCTCTTCCAGACGAACAAGAACCCTGTCTGCCTGAGGAACAACCTGGCAATTGATCATTTCGAACAAAACATAAATGTTCGATTCAAACCAAATGAGACGAATACGTTTTCGGATGAAATGAAACGGAGAGGCAGTACCTTTGTCGGTTCCCATTTAGTGGAAATCGCGTTGATACGAAGACAACCTCTTCGAATTCCTGCAGAAACAATGAAATTAAAAAGAAATGAGATACGAGAAGAAAAAAATCTTTAACGGAGGAATACAAGAGAAGCTTTTTTATCCGAAAGGGAAAAAACGTAATAAGTTTAGGATTTGTCAGTACCGAGAAGCTTATGGTTAGCAGAAGGAAGAGGAGTAACGGATTTGACAGGAAAAGCAAAGAAGGGTTTTGGTAGAGAGACGAAAGTGGAAGCCATTGGAAGATAAGGTTTTTCGCAGAAGCAGATCTTCTTCCTCCGTCGTCACGACTTTCAGTTCGAGGTTTCTCGGTGGTTCTTATGTTTTTATTTGGGCTAATATTACGGCCCATTAGTTGTTTTCAATTTGGGCCTAACTAATAAGACCCAATCGTCTTACCTCATAAGGTGTCAGAATGTCGTAGTTAATTTATGGACTTTTGGAGGGTGAACATTGCAATTTTCCTAAAAAAAATGCTAACCTATCAAGAAAATTAATGTTCAATTAGTTATTTTTCTTTCTATTAATAATCATTTGCCAATAAACTCTTAATAGAATCAATTCATTATTATGATATGGATAATTATGATATGGATAATTTTGTTTTGAAATTTGAAAAATAATTGTTGTAAATAACCAAAGTCATTATTAAATTTAAATATAGATGTCAAAAATATAAGTACCAAATATGTACTCAATTCTAGAGTGTTTGGAAATGATTTTTTTAATGATATTAATAGATTTTATGTTTTTTAACTATTGTAATAAATTTAACTTGTATATATAGAAAGATCTTTTTGAGAACCAAAAACACCTAAGATGATATAAATACAATTTAGCATAATAAAAATAATTAATTAACTAAATCATTAAAGTTCTAAATTTAGAAAAATACCATATGCTAACTTAGAAAAAATATATTTGTAAGTAACCAAATTTAGAGAGTTTTTTTTAAGAGCATTAATAATATTAAAATAAACATTGAAGACAAGAAATATTATTTTGGTTGAGAACTATATATAAATATATGGGTTGAGTTCTTCAAAATCCTCAATCATTTTATTTTCTGAAAGCATTCTATAAGTTATATTTCTTAAACAGTTAAAAAACTAGTATAATGGATCAAAATATGATGATAACAAAAACGTTAAATCTTTCTAATGCTGGTGCGTTAAATTTACCAAAAGAGAAGGTAGAAAACATACTAAAAAAAATGAAACTTACAATGCCTAAAAATGGTATTCCAGTGGAAGTTAAGGATGAAAAATCATATTCGCTTATCCTTAATTATATGAGTGATAAATATAACCTCAGAAATGGGTGGACAAAAATAAAAAATGACAGAGGTCTTAAAAATGGAGATGTCATCAAATTATATTGGGACCATAACAAATTCCTTTTTATGATGGAGTGAGTCTTCTTTTTTTCTTTTTCTAAGTTATCTCTGATTAATTATTCATTTTTTACTATAATTGTCAAACTAATGTTTTTATGAATAATTATATTTTGTTGGGTTTCATGTATATTATAATTAAAAAGTAGTATGTCAAATTTGCATTATTGATCGAAATTTTAATCACCGTAATTTATATGATCTAGAAGTTCTATACAAAACATGTTATTGTGTCGTAACTATATAAAACATACTAACAATTTTATATATGTTAAGATTTGTACTTAAGCTTTCAAATTATGGCAACAGATCGTCAGATGCAAAACAAACAGATCAGGAAAAAGCGAGCAGTTCAAATACAGTTCCTACAAGCCCAAATACGGTTCCTGCAAGTTCAAATATAGTTCCTCCAAGTTCAAGTACGGTGCCTGCAGGTTCAAGTACAGTTCATGCAAGTTCAAGTACAGCTCCTGCAAGTTCAAGTACGGCTCCTGCAAGTTCAAGTACGGCTCCTGCAACTTCAATTACGGTTCATCCAACTTTTATAGTTCCTTCCAAAAAAGCAAGAAAAAAATAAATGATGCAAAGTAAACGGTGGAGGATAAATGGAAGAACACCCGTTTTTATGAATAAATTGGTTAATGTATTTGCAAAATAAATATAATAATTTATCAAATATTTTGGATGGTCTAAATATGTTTTTATGAATAAATTGGTAATTCTATGAATAAATGGGTTAATATATTTAATTTATAATTTTTTTTATTTTTTTACAATTTTGAATTAGAAAAATAAAACAAACATCAAAATCGTGGGTCTACATGACAAAAATGAAATTTGGATGACCGCAGAAGATAAAATAGAGAAGATTGCAATAGAAATAAAATAGAGAAGATTGCAACAGAATATTTTGAAGACCTATTCACGTCAACATCTCTTTTAACATTTGAGGATGCACTCACAGAAGTGAGGACCAAAATCTCTGAAATGGATAACGATATGTTAAGTAAAGGAGCAACAAAGGAGGAAGTTAGGACGGCGTTTTTCATGATGCACTCAGAGAAGGCTCCATGGCGAGATGGTTTGGCGGCTTTATTTTTTCAGCACTCATGACATGTAATTAAGGATGATATAGTGTTCATGGTTAATGATTTTCTCACATCATGGTGTTTGATATGCGTCTAAATATGACTAATATTTGTCTTATTCCGAAAACGTATAAACCCACTCACATGACAGAATTACGACCCATCAGTTTATGCAATGTGGGGGGGGGGGTGTACAAGATCATTTCGAAGGTTTTGTGCCAACAACTATGCCAAATTTTACATGGTTTGATATTTGAAACACAATCGGCTTTTGTGCCAGGGCGGTTAATTTCTGATAATATTTTAATTGCCCATGAAATATTTATTGGACAATCAAAATATAAGAGTTCGTTCGTCTTTCCACAAGAAACAGTAACAGTATAAAGGTGTTAGAATGACGTAGTTAATTTACGGACTTTTGAAGGGTGAACATTGCAATTTCCCTAAAAAAAAATACTATATCCATATGACTAACTTATTTGAAGATATAATCCTATTTTATCCTAAAACTATGTGTTATATAGATAAAAATATTTCTACACATTTTTGAATATAAAAAATATGTAAGATTATATTCTTAATAAGAAAATTAATGTTCAAGTAGTTATTTCTCTTTCCATAATGATCATTTGCCAATAAACTCTTAATATAATCATTTTATTATTATGATATGAATAATTTTGCAGTTTACTAATATACTTTTTTAGAAGCATTAATTAACCGTTTATTCAACCACTAGACTAAGGAGGCTTTCACATAAAGATCTTTTTGAGAACCAAAAACACCTAGGGTGATATAAATACAATTTAGCATAATAAAAATAATTAATTAACTAAATCTATAAAGTTATAAATTTAGAAAAATACCATATGCTAACTTAGAAAACATATCTTTGCAAGTAACCAAATTTAGAGAGTTTTTTTAAGAGCATTAATAATATTAAAATAAATATTGAAGACAAAAAAATATTATTTTGGTTGAGAACTATATATAAATATATGGGTTGAGTTCTTCAAAATACTCAATCATTTTATTTTCTGAAAGCATTCTATAAGTTATTTTTCTTAAACAGTTAAAAATTTAGTATAATGGATCAAAATATGATGATAGTAAAAACGTTAACAGATAGTGATCTTTCTAATTCAGATTTGTTAATTTTACCAAAAGCGAAGAAACAAAATAAAATATAACATAATAAAATAACATGTTCATGACGAAAAAAATTAAGAAAATTAACTGTGTTAGTACTTAGTATTATATATGTTTAAACACATATTATAAAAACAAAATACATCAAGTTACTAGAACAAGAATCTATATGTCATGTGAGGATCCTCCGGAGCTGCCAAATCCAAGAGTGCATAATACCAACGGCACAATATGTTGAGATCAACATTAAAGGCATAAATGCATATTTGACACCTAGAAAATACGGATGCAAGAACTGAGACACCATCTCTACTATAACCAAACCCATTAGATAGCTCTTCTCAAAACATCCAATCCCAAACTTGCTCTTGATTTCACCAGTCCCCTTCTTCTTCAATGCCTTCTCGTCTGCATGTTGAGCCCCAAAACCGAGCCACATAACCATGGAGTGCAATAACAGCAACAGAACCTTGATCGGGTATTCCTGCGGCTCATATAAGAGTGGAAAGAGCGAATAGCAAGAAACTGCAAGAGAAATACAGATTAGTACATGGAAAGATTGATTATATGATCCGCAATGTTGATTCTGGTTAGAAAAGAGCTTATTATATACCTATGGAAACAAGAAAGTAGTGTTTAGCATCTTCTAGACTCTGTACCCCAACGATTGCAAGTGGGATGGTGAAGTGGAGCGACGCTTTCTCATGGACGTGCCATCCAAAGAGGAAACCGCATGTATATGCATAAGCTATCCATCTAGCAACAACCCCGGGCTGTGGTTTTTTCCAAGCTTTGAGGAGACACGGAGTGACAGCAAGTAATACCATAGCAAATGTTGTCAATGGTGTGATCTGTCATTGTACCAGTCCGAGAGAATAAGATCAAGCGGGAACATTCATGAGATATGACAGAGGTAGACAGACAAGAATGCGATAGTTGACAGTACCTGAGGGAGAACTGCAAACGGCGAAGAATCCCCAACTAATCCGCCAGTGAAAGATGCGGAAGGAATCTGAATGTCGAACCCGAGCTTTCGCAGCAAAAACGCAAGCCCTTTGTCGAGTATTATATAGAAAACCCAGAAGTTAGGTGCCCAGTATGCATGGCACAATCCTCTCCCGAAAGGAAACATTCGCCTTACGACTTGCTGTATCTGCAACACAATAAGAAGAAGAAGAAGAAAAGTAAACTACGACCATAAGATGATTTCTCAATAGAGTGGTTCACTGATTCGACTAGGTTAGATTTCCATTAATTTAAACATCGGCATTGGCTTTCTCTGCAATCAGGAGAAACCACTCATGAAATCGACAAGGAACAGAGGTTTCTTTCTGTGACAATATTTTCATAATGTGTACTTTTGCTTTCCCAAATGAAGGTATTGAGATATGCTCTCCAACACCAAATTTCCAAAAAAAAATAACTCTTTCTTCAAATCAAACAGTAAAAAATGATTTACAATCTGCTAGACGTCAAGAACAATAGAATCTTCAACTAGAACCCTGATTAATTTGGCTATATTTCTCAACATTGTCGAGATAACAACACAGGAAAGCAAAAAAAAAACAAAAAACTTTATTCCATCATAGAAAGAATAACTAAACTAACCTGTCCATTGTAGATAAACGGTCCATAAGCGGCGGCAAAAACCGCCACAACCACCGCGCCAATAGTCACAAGCCGTCGGAAACCGGTAGCTAAACCGGACCAGCAATAATGCCTGAGGAGATAGACGAAGTAAACCGGAGCAGCGACGGCGAACAAATGCTTGAAGCATAGAAGAACGGCGAATAGAAACCCACCAAACAGATCTCTCCCATCTTGCAGAAACGAAATCGACAGCAACAACCAGCCCAGTAGAAACCCGTTATACTGAAAATGAATGTGATCTACGATCAACAGCCCCGGAGACCAAATCACCAATGCGCAGATCAGATTCCGCTTCATCGGTTCCAATCTTCGAGTCAATCTGTAAACACCGTAAAGAAGACATAGATCCGAGACGATCACGCTTATCCGCTGGAAGTATATCACAGATTCGGCGCTGTAATCGAGTCCTGATTGAAGATCCACGATCCTTGGATCGACGAGACCCGCGAAAAACGATAGAAAACGTTCGAAGTAGGCGAAAAACGGAGGATAGTCGAGTGTCCATGGGCTGGTCTCGTCGAAGTACCATTTGGAGAGAGGAAGAGAGTGTGTGATAGCTAGCCAGTTACGGTGGACCTCGAAATCGGTGCTTCTGTACGACGGGATTAGAAGTAGTTTCACGGCGGTGGCCACGGCGAAGAACCATAGCAGAATTCGCCGGTCACTGCTCTCCCGGCGTTCCATCTCGGCACCGATAGACTGAAAACATTTCGGACCGTTCATTTACAAAACCCATGAATATGGGCTTACTTTGGGCCACGTAACAGCCCATTATGAATGGTATCTTATCCAGCGTGTTTTACGTGGGGTTTTTTTGGGGTAAAAAGTGTTACGTGGAGTTTACACACATGGCACTACCTAATTAGCTTACATAGATGACATGGCAATTCTTGTTTTTCCTTTAAAATAGTTTTTTTTCCCCTTAAAATAGTTCTTATGCCAATCACATATTTGTTTAAATCAATTTGGTTTCCATTTCCGCCAAACAAAAAGAAGGTTGTAAAATAAACTGATGCCTTTCTCAAATGACAAAATATTTGTTTAGATTAGATCAGTGAATTTTGCTACGATTGTGAGTTGATTTATTTTGGTTTAACCCGGTTCAACCATGAATAACATAAATTACTTTTCAATTTTTGTGTATAATTCCTACCGACCTTTTCAACTGCCCAAAAGGAGGTAGCTAGTGGTTAGAGCCTAGAGTTAGACCATCTGAAATGTACGGCTGAGATCATATATACATATAATTAAATCAACGGCGACATCCAACGATTCCTTAAGATCAAATCCTAACCGTAGAATCGAAACAACAGAATTTAATTCCCATGCAACCTTAGGACCTTCACTTAACCGCCACGTAGCACAAACTCCAAGCTTAGCTGGCGCACGAGCGAGATTCACCACACGTGCCAAGGGCAGGTGGGTTAAGAAAAGAAGAAAAAAAGAAAGGTAGGGCAAACGGGGTACAAGGGCAGCTGTCATGGGCCCGAGAGACAAGGACGTCGATTATTGGGCCTGAGAGAGGTGATTGTGGGCCCCGTAAATAATTAGTCCTTTTTTAAAGGGTTTTGTCTAGTCAGCTCTTCGTTTGATATTCCCAACTCGGGGTGGGACCCATTTCCCCACTCGAACGCCTTGTTGTATCGACAGATGACAAGTTGTGTGGTCCTGGCCACTTTCTTTTTTGGACCTTTATTATAATTGATCACAAAACTACTTATTTTCTTTTGTATGTATTATTAACACACTTTTTTGTGTGTATATATCGGTTAAAGGCTTTTTGAAGTTTATTATTGGTTTGCCGTTCGTAATGTGAGTCATCGCTTACTCAGAAACATTGAGTGCTTGACGTGATCTTGTTTTAAATATTTAATCAAAGAAAAACTAGTCCTATTATTGTATGATGGTAGTGTTTTCTTACCATTTTGATTTAGAAAGCCAAAGTCTGCTGTTTTGTGTTATTTGAAATTCCCAACAGAAAAATTATAATATTAATCAAAATCATAAAAATGTGTTAATTCAAGTCGGTACTGATCTTTTTATATAGAATTGAACCTATGTGACACGTATTATACGCAATTAAAAATGATAAACGAAAGTTGATCTAGGGAGGCTATCAAATTTATTACAATTAATAAAATAGGTCGGTCACGCTGTTGCTCGTTTATTACAAGTAGAGCGTATGTATGTCTTTCATATCTAAATTCAAAGTACATATGTTCTTGGAGCTTCTTTTTTTCTTTAGCAAACAAAAAAAAAGCTTTTGACTATTTTGATCGTATTTTGGAAATGCTTTTATTTTTGAACAGAGATTGTGCCAAGACTTTTTACAGATTTTCACCCAAAGGACTCGGACTAAATATTTCTTTCTCAATAACTTTCGATTTAGGTTAAAAACAAAAAAAAACTTTCGTTTTACTGTAGAAATGAATAAAATATTTAGTTTGGATGGAGATTTTAATATCTTCCAATATTGTTTCTTTGGAAAATTTTTACCTGCAGCTTAACACGTGTACCAAGATGTTTTGTCTCACTAAAAATTCAAATAAATTTATTCACTATACTATAGTAATAAAAAAACGTTACTGTCCATAAATGGAATTAATGAAATATATATGCAAGTACAAGTAAAGCATTAAACAAATGAGAGGCGATTATAAATGGTTACACACATGGAATGAAACATTGTCCAGGAGAGATGAATCCTAAGAGCGCAGAAAGTACACACGGGAACAGTTTAAAATATTACAAATTATTTAGTGAGAAATATCAGTAATATAAAATAAAATAAAATTAGAAACTTTCATTTAATGCTAATTTTAGATTTGGGAAAGGTCCATCAATCATGCGTTATGCATGTTATTGTGGCAAACGAATCTCACAAACGCAAGACTTGTTTGATTCCCCTCGTCGAAGGAGATCCACCCAAATTATTGTAATGCAAAAAAATATAATAATATAAAATATGTATTAGCCGGAGAAAAGAAAAAAAAATGATGCCTATTTTTACTCGAAATTTTCGTCATATAATTTGATGGAAAAAAATAAACTAGTAGCTGGTACGGACAAAGAGTTCGATTCGATCCATTGTATTTGAAGTTTTTTTTTAACTTTATCGATGAATTTTCCCGGTAAAATAGCCAGAAACAGAATTTAGTATTTACCAGACACAAAAAGACAATATAATAAAATAAAGTAATGAATTATTGAACTTTAACGTATAGATCTTTCGAGATTGGAGCTTAGGAACGAACGAACGGTCAAGATGTATTGTAGACCACAGTAACTAGAATGGTCCGTGATACATGTGATTTACTCAAGTCAACCAGAAAGTCCGAAAGCCGGCTTTATATATGGACACCAAATCAATCAGCTTCCTCCTCCTCCTCCTCCTCCTCCTTCTTCTTCTTCTTCTTCTTCCTCTCTGAGCTGAATCTCGAATCTGCTTCTGCAGTCGACTTCATTTGCTTTTCTAATTCGAAGTATCGTTTCTTTTGTGATTAGTATTAGCAATGGCTTCGTATTACGCTGGGTTTTTGGGTTGTGAAGAGCCACACTTTTTGGAATCTTGCTCTCTTTGCCGTAAACACCTTGGTCTTAACTCCGATATCTTCATGTACAGGTACTAATCCGATTTCTCGCACCAGGATCAAATTCTGGATCTGGGTTTTACGTTAAGCGATTTGCCTTTAAATTTCATTGAATGCTTTAATTGTCCTGATATTGATTCTCCTTTGTTTTCATGATTTATTACAGAGGGGACAAGGCGTTTTGTAGCAAAGAGTGCAGAGAAGAGCAGATTGAGTCTGACGAAGCTAAGGAGAAAAGCTGGAAAGTTTCTGCAAGATCTCTCCGGAAAAAATCTTTCGAAGCAGCGAAAGATTCCGCCGCCGGCAAAACCGTACGGACAGGAACTCTCGTGGTGGCTTAGTAGAAGTTTTATTACACATAAGAAGAAAATCAAGCAAAATAGCTTTCTGTATACCTTTTTGTCTAAAAGCTATATCTTTCAAAACCCTCTTAAAAAAAAACCTGCAAAGTTTTGTTCTGTTTCTATTATCTTTTTCTGGATCGGAGATGAAAAGGGAAAAAAGTTCCGGTTCTCAAATTCCGATGAAGGAATCTGAGGAATTGTAGATCTGGTTTATGTAAATGATTGTGGAGGCAAAAAGAAAAAGAGATGGCCATTCTGTGTGATGGTTTTTTATAAATTTTGTTCGATGTTCCACAAGAAACAGAGCATACTTATGTTTCTAATTCAATTTCTTTATCTTCCTATTTTATAAAATCGCCATAGTTATTCAAACTGGTAATTTCAAGATCTCTCAGACTCTTATGCTCAGTCTCATCGAGTCCGATCAGAAGTATATAAATTTTGCGTAATGCATTTTCCGACATACAGTAACTAAGAACTCCGGCGGTTCTTTTACATGTGTAAAAGTGACAGCTATTTTGGGCCCAAAATGGGCTTTTAAAGGAGCCCATATACACAAGCCATTTACACACCTCACCTTTTATGGGAAGTTCATAATCAGAACTAATAGGATCATATCATGTATAGCTTTTATGCAAGGGTTTAATTGTTCTTTAAGGAATTAAAAAAAAGGGTACATTTTTGTCAACAACAGAAACTATTAATTCCCATAGGACTGGACACCCTTATATGAGTGTTACATTAAATTTTTAATAAATATCTATATTTGATTAGATACTGTATCATGCGCAATAGGTAAATCCTTCAATTTTGCAGATTCTTACCAGCTATTTTTGGGGTGATATAATATCATCTTTTCCCCAATTTCACAATTCCACTAGATATTAAAAAAAATGTAAACTGGGCAGTTTCTGGATTCACCCAATTTTGAGTCAAATCAAGTCTTGCCCGGTTATTTTATTCAATCATTTCTTCTTCTTTTTGTCGTCTTATTCCATCATTTCAGTTTTCACAAATCTTTGTTTCTCATATTTAGCAGTGTTACTAATCAAAACCACATATTATAGTTTGATTGTAAATTAGGCAGTTTTTTATTCACTCAAAATCATCGAAAATCATTTATAAGCTTACTAAAACTCATGTCATTCCAAATATTTGGTTGAGAGAACATGTTTGAATTAGCATAGCATCTGATTCCATTCTGATGTTCGTTTTGTAGAATGTTGGTCTTTGGATGAATTGGAGTTGGTCACATATGATCAAATTATATTTCCCTAACAATTTGCCATATATTATAAGATTGTCCATGATTCATGAGGCATATTGAGGAGACTAAAAAGTAAACACGATGTAACAAAGCGACCCATAAATTCAACTAATCCAGTGATTGAATCATAATGTGGCTTAGTTTCGTAGATCACAAGAAAACTCAAGATAACAAGGAAAAATCTCAAAGCACATAAATTCTCAGCAATTATTATACACAACAGTTAAAGCAAAACCCAAACCATATCTGTAAATGATTTAATTGAATCCCCCCACAGGTAAAGAATTTTCCAAAACCCATGTTTTTCGTTTCTCTCCCAACCCACCAAGAACGGTTCTATATAGAGATCAGTTTCTTCTGACAACTTCCGAGATTACATACAGATAAACTCAACCTTTTGTCATAGGCTCTTCTCGTCCTCCAACCACAGTTTCGTATGATCCGTTTTAAAGCCGCGACCATCAACAAGAAGGGTTGAGCCAACGAGATTGTGTTTAACTCATTGGACTGGTGAGAGGAGAGAGTATCATTGCTTGTTGTGTACCTTAAAGCCAAAGATTTTAGGAACGTAGTTTTGAGTCGGCTTCTGCGGTTTCATGTTCCCATATGCCATGAGAAACAGATGTGGGAAGGTAGTCCCAAAGTATGCTCCATCAATGTCTGCAATAAGCATTAAGGAAAACAAAAAAAAACACTAAGACAAGTAGACAAAACTCTGATATCTTACAAAAGAGTTACTCTTATGCAACCAAACAATAGCAAGAATGCATCATGTTATGCTATATATAAAAAAAGATGAAAAGCCTTTTTGAAACAAAGGAAAAAAGGATACTGCCTTGGAATTTAGATCGCGGGTAGTAGATATCCTCGCATTTTGGGCAGTATATCTTCACCGTGCTCGACCTCGGGATATCAGATTGCCCAACCGGAAGACAAGACTGCCCGCAACAGAAAACTCTCGGGCATCTCCCGAAATCATAGTTCTTGTACTTCTCCATCTACAAAGAGATTTAGCAAAAGATGCTTATGTAAAAGATCAATCAGGAAACAAAAGATAGAAACTAAAGTTCCCTTCTTTCTTACCATAGCAGCCATTCCTTTAGTAGTGAGGATGTAACGAACATGAATAAGACCATACAACATCTCAGCAGCTGATTCCACCATCTCATTCTGTTCTTCAGTAAACATATCACCTAGTTTCCGAAAAATTCCCCCAAGTTAATACGAAAGATCACACAAAGTAAAAAAAAACCTAATTTATCAATGGACCTTCACACTTACCGTTCGATGATTCAACATCTAATATGAGGTCAAGTGCGTAATCATAGTAAGGAACTTGACCACTCAATCCACAGAGATTGAAATCGTCCTGTATGTAATCTTCATCTACTTCGCAGAAAAACTCGTTCCCTCTCAAATTACAGAACCACGAGATCCACGATGTATCATCACCTTCCGAACCACTCACATCTGATCCTTCACTATCCGTTTCAGATTCAACTACAAAAAAAATCAAAATTAGACACAAAATCAGAAAATTTTCCAGATACTAAAACCACAGAAATTGACTGAGATTCAAAAGCAGAGCAACCTTCGGGTGAGCGAGAATGGCGATGATCGGGAAGCTGAGATTTAGCAGTGGAGGTCGAAGGGAAGGAATCCTTGTCTTTAGAAGTGAAAACCCTAGATGTGGAAGGTGAAGAATTCTTCAGATGTTTGTCTAAAGCATCATTGATCCGTTTCCGATCAATAGCTCCACCGAGGATCTCCGATCTCGACGATCCACCACCACCCATTATTCCTCCACTCCGATCCTTGTACATAACTCGAATCGATTTCCCCCAGGAAGATTTAAGCTTAGATTCTCAAAGTCTCGGACTTTCTTATCATCAGAGAGAGGAGAGAGGCGGAGAAATCTAGGGTTTTTTTTTATATATATTTAATTTAATTTCTTCATCACAGGGCAGAGGAAAGAGAAGAGTGCTCTGCTTTTCCCTGTGGTTTTTTTCTCCCTCTCTACTGTTTGTTTTCTTCTATCTGATTTATCTTTTTTTTTTTTTTTAATTTCGGTTATTTACAAATGGGCTTCCCCCATTGGGCCTTATCTTACTCAGTCACACTATTTTCACCTTGTGAGGAAAAAAAAAAAGATTCATTTGTTTTTTTGAGGCTCGTGATCGTCTCTGTACGATTTAACAATGATTCTATATCATATCTTAGGAAGAAAGGAATCATAAAGTTTAATTTTTTTCTATTTTTGTAAGAACACGGTAGTAATAATTGACTTGCCTTTGCTTCTTGTTAATGATGAGGTGTTTGGTGGTCGATCCATTGTCTAAACTTAAATCGAAAAAAATAAAGATATTGTATATCATACCAAAAAAATTAGTTACAGTTAAACTACAGTTACTCTACCTACTTTTTTTGCTGGAAAATTTTGGACCTTTGATTTTTGAAGTCATATTGAACAAACGGGTACATATGAGTTTTCGAGGAAAGATGAAATAAAGCAAGTCTTTTACATTCGAAAAACGAAAAAAAAAACAAACGCACCAAATTAAAAATAGTCTCTTTTAGGCTTTTGCCTCTCTGACAGGTCCAAATTAAAGTTGACTCCTTTTTTCCACTCTTTCGAAAAATCTTGCAGCTTTTCCTCTAAATTCTCCTCTTCCTTCTACACTTAACCAGAAGCGCACAAAAAGAGAGAGAGAAAGAGGCTAAAATCAGAGAGTTTTCTCAATCAATGTCAGCTTCAGTGGCTGCAGCAGCAGGAGGAACAACCGCAGCTACAACGTTTATAAAGTGCGTCACTGTTGGCGATGGAGCTGTGGGCAAAACTTGTCTTCTTATCTCTTACACCAGCAACACTTTTCCCACAGTATCCATCTCTCTCCTGTCTTTTTCTCTTGGACTGCTTTTGCGATGGCTTTTGGGCATTTTGCTGAATCTTGTTCTCGTTATTACAGGATTATGTTCCAACAGTGTTCGACAATTTCAGTGCAAATGTTTTAGTCGATGGCAAAACTGTCAATCTGGGTCTTTGGGATACTGCTGGTAAAAATGTTCTTCACTTTCTTTCACATTTTTGTTCTTGTAATTCAGATTTATATCCTCAACGTTGTGTCAAGGGTCTAATCTTTTGACCCTTTAAGAGAAATGTTACTTTTGACTTTGTTTCTCACAATCTTGAAGTTTCTGGGTAGTTGAAAAATTATGGATCTTTAAACTAAGGCTTATTGATCTGTTACAAAATTGTCTTGCTTCTTGAATTCACTATCAGATTTCGTTCATGTTTCCTCAAAACTATAATCAGACCAATTATGAATTTTGTGGTATATCTTTTCAGGCCAAGAAGATTACAATAGGCTTAGACCATTGAGTTACAGAGGAGCAGATGTTTTCATTCTCGCCTTCTCGCTTATCAGCAGGCCTAGCTTTGAGAACATTGCTAAAAAGGTTCAGACTTTCTTTCTAACTTTCCCCTTCAATTTCACTGAAATGTAACTTTATGACACCATCTCATGCGCTTGCGGATCGGTTTTTCTTTCGCAGTGGGTCCCCGAGCTGCGACATTATGCCCCGACCGTTCCTATTGTTCTCGTGGGAACTAAACTAGGTGAAAATTTGACCCAATCTGTGAATTCCCGTTACGTCTTGAATGTTAGAATGTAATAGATCTAATGTAGTATGTAAGATCAAACTTGTTGTTCTTGCAGATCTAAGAGAAGACAAGCAGTTCCCAATGAATTATCCAGGAGCTTGCACAATCTCTACAGAACAAGTATGTTTACTCAATAATCTTCTTCAAATGTATGATCAGAACCATTTTGAGTTTTCAAGCTTTTTATAACCTCAAAGCTTATTCATTTTAGGGCCAAGAACTAAGAAAGGAGATAGGAGCATTAGCATATATAGAGTGCAGCTCAAAAACACAACAGGTACTAAACCATTAAATGCTTGAGTTACTTTTACACTTTAGTCAAATCTTTTATATCTCAATCTGCTAAAGAAAGACTTGTGATGATGATGATGATCTTGCAGAATGTCAAAGAGGTGTTTGACGCGGCGATAAAAGTAGTTTTACAGCCTCCATCAAAGACTAAGAAACAAAAGAAAAAATTTGGTTTCTGCCATGCTCTTTGATCTCAATTCTCAAAGCTTGTTTGACTACCAACTCAAATCTCTGGCTTGCTTTCTTTTTTAAATCTTTTCAGTGTTGCTATGAACGACTCTTTGTGGATCAAAATCTGCAGCTATCTTCGTTATAAGATTTTGATATTGTAGTAGAGAGTGTTGTAACAAGTTATAACTTATAGGAATAGGCTCAAGTCTCGTCTATGTAAAATACTAAAATGTATATGATCAATGCTTGTCTCTTTGAGTTACAAGCTGAAGATCAAGACAAATATATAAACCGGTTTTAACCGATTAAAACTGAACTGGAGAAGAAATTAACAGTTTTCTTTCTTAACATAGTAACTTGGTTTTTGGTTTCTACATTTTATGATTTTATCAACCAAGAAAAAATCTGAAAACAAAAAATGATGAACCGAAACCGAATGAAAAGCATATTGGACATCGGGTAACACAAACACACTTGAAACTTGGTCAAGATACGTACGGTATACTATAATCCGGCGGTTATACCCAAACCATACAATTGTTATCTGAGGTTTAGCTTGAAACGACGTCATTTAGGATCTTTATTTGGGCCTTTAACCCATGTTACCTAGCTTTTCTTTTTTGACAAATCAACACCGAAGTAAAAGCTTGATCGCCACGTCTTTAAATTTTTTTTATAGAGTATCTTTATTTATTTAATTGTTTTTTTTTTTTAATCCAACAAGCTCAGGCTCACATCTCTCCGCCAATTAGGGTTTCTTCTCTCTCCCGATTTTTCATACAATTGTTGATCCGCTGATAGGATTGTTCGATCCCGATAATTGTGTGGCTTAGCTCTAATAGTTGTTCTTCGAATCAGGTTGGATTGGTCTGATTGATAAACAATACAGGAAAGCGATGCCACCGAGGGTTGTGAAGAGGGGAGGAGGCGCCGCGAGAAGAGGCGGGAGGCTAAAGAGATCGGCGCTCAAGGCGCAAGAACCGCCGGTGGAATCTGCCCCTGAAGAATCTGTTAATATCGGAGAGCTATCTGGCTCCGATGCTGTAGAAGCGAAGGAGGAGACACCGGAGGTAGATAAACCTGCTGAGGAAGAGAATCCAATAGATGAGCCGAATCCATCTGATTCGTTCGATGTTTCTGAAGCTGCAGCGAATCCGGATAGCTTTGTTCCGTCGAAAAGTAAGACTCTTTGCGCCTGGCTTTAAATCGGTTGTTTTGAATTTTGTTTCGTTTTCGGGATTATCTAGTTAACTTTAGTATCGTTTTCATTGTTTTCACGGATCTAAGTTTTGCTTTGATCCGTCAAAAGCGAATTTAACTTAGTTCTTCCAACATATCTGACCATAGAATGTTTAGATTGGATGACGAATTTAGATTTTAGGGTTCACTCTTCTATATTCTTTGGAAGATAGAGGTATCTTCTCGGGTTGTTATCTCTGAACAAACTTTAGGCTACCTCGAATAGTCTAGATGTTTTACTCGCTTTTACTCGCAGAGGAGACTGAGGTAAAGGATTCTGTGGATGATTTCGGAAAAGATGAAAGATTGGATTTAGATGACAATGAACCAGAGTATGAGCCCGAAGAATATGGCGGGGAGGAGTTTGAAGAGAGAGAATTGGAACAGGAGGATCATGAGTTGGGAAATGAGGAGGACGAAGAACTGGAGGAGGAGATGGAGGTGGAGGACGAAGCAGGTGAGTATGCAGACGAGGTTGGAGATGGTCCAGAGGAGCTTGAGAGTGAAGGTGATGATGAGCATGCGGATGAAGAAGTCAAGCATGGAGAAACTGTTGATGTGGAAGAAGAAGAACATCAAGATGTTCTCAATGAGAGACGTAAGCGTAAGGAGTTTGAAATATTTGTTGGAAGCTTGGACAAAGGTGCTACGGAGGAGGACTTAAAGAAAGTGTTCGGTCACGTGGGCGAGGTGACTGAAATTAGGATTATGAAGAATCCTCAGACAAAGAAGAGCAAGGGTTATGCTTTCCTGCGTTTTGCAACTACGGAACAGGCAAAACGAGCTGTTAAAGAGCTTAAAAACCCAATGGTAATGGTAATCGTCTTCACTTTAGTATTTGATGGAGAGTTTGTGTAGCTTTACATTGTATATCATGCTCTTGGTCATTGGGACTGCAGATCAATGGTAAAAAGTGTGGTGTAACTGCAAGCCAAGATAATGATACCCTCCTCATTGGTAACATATGCAAGACATGGACCCCAGAAGCTGTAAGTATTCGGGTGTCCATAGATATGTCAATTAAACCCAACTCCACAGTTCGTGGTAATCTTGACCATTAGGTCTTTGCTGTTGTTCCAGTTGAGGGAGAAGCTGAAACACTATGGCGTTGAGAATATGGATGATATAACTCTGGTAGAGGAAAGCAACAAGGTCAACATGAATCGAGGGTATGCCTTTTTGGAATTCTCATCTCGCTCAGATGCCATGGATGCTCACAAACGCCTTCTCAAGAAAGATGTGATGTTTGGAGTTGAGAAGCCTGCAAAGGTTTCTTTTGCAGATTCCTTCTTAGATCCGGAAGATGAGATAATGGCGCAGGTACTCACAATGCTAGGATCATTTAATTGTCGCAACTTTCATCCTACCATGTCTTCTTTAGAGCGTTGGAGGAGTTTATAGGGGCAAGCGTGGGTGCCTCCTGTTCACTTAATAGTTTTTTTTTTACCGTTTCTGGATGGTAGCTTAAGATACTTTCTAAACCCATAAATGAAAACAGACTCGGAATACATATTCCTTCTGGCCCCCTAACGGCATGCTAGTACTGGATTATTGATTGTTGGTGAATCTATTATTTCTGTCTGCTCATAGTACTTAGTTTCATTAATTTTCTGGTGTTCCAGGTGAAGACTATATTCATTGATGGTCTGTCACCTTCATGGAATGAAGAGCATGTTAGAGACCTTTTAAAAAGATACGGTAAACTTGAAAAAATTGAGCTTGCTCGCAATATGCCATCAGCCAGGAGGAAAGATTTTGGTTTTGTAACTTTTGATACTCATGAGGCTGCTGTGAGTTGTGCCAAATTCATCAACAACTCAGATCTAGGTGAAGGAGAGGACAAGGTATGCATATTTTTAAATGCCTTATCCTTATCCACACAAGTATTTTCTTGCTCTCTAATTCCTCTTTTTTTTTTTCTTTCAGGCAAAAGTGAGAGCTCGCTTATCTAGACCACTTCAGAGGACAGGTAAAGGCAGACAGTCCAGTCGCTCAGAACACCGGTCTAGGCATGAGAGTGGACGGTCTGGAAGGAGTTCATTGGCTCGTCTGCCACCTCGTAGCCTTGCTTCCTCTAGGAGTGCTAGAGGGATTGGATCTCGGGCCCCACCTCATAGTGCAAAGAGAGCAGGTGGATCAAGAGGAAGACTTCCACGCCCACCTTTACCTCCGCCTGCAAGATCCAGGCCCTTACCACCACCTGCAAGAGCCAGGCCCTTGCCACCACCTGCTAGGTCATATGTCAGAAGACCTCCAGGTACCACTAGACTTGGTGTTTTCCCATGTTCAGTTTTTATTTTATTTTATCTTGAACCTTCTTTTTGTTGATGTATTTGATCGTATCTTTCAAATTGTGTTTTGCAGTTCCTCCGTATCCAAAGGCTAGCTTGAAGAGGGACTATGGTCGGCGTGATGATCTTCCTCCTCCAAGAAGCAGACCAGCTGTGAGCTATAGCTCCAGGCTTTCTCCTGAGAGGCATCTGTCTTACAGAGATGATTATGCACCTCGTGGTTCTGGTTATTCAGATCTTCCTAGAAGTTCTTCTCGCTCAGAAATGAGGAGGCCGTACGTGGATGACCTTTACAGTCCGAGATTTGAAAGACCTCCGACTTACAGTGAAGGAAGATCTCGTGCTTATGAACCTCTTCCTCTTCCTGGATCAAAGCGACCCTATGCTGCACTGGTCTGATTTATTGCTTTATCTGACCATTTTGTTCTCTAGATTTTTGTATCGTGAAAGTATATGATTGTTTACTTTAACGAGTGTTCATTATTCAGGATGACATTCCTCCCCGTTACGCTGATGTCGATGTTCGTCATTCGAGAGCCCGTCTGGACTATGATCTAGGCTCATCTCAATATGGGGAATCGTATGGGGACCGGTATGTTCTCCTTCTATGGATATCTTTGTGTATCTCTGGCTGCAAAGGGTACTTTTAGTTTCTCACTTTCATTATTGGTGTAGGATTCCTAGATCGAGTCTAGGATATGGAAGCAGCCGAAATTCTATGTCAAGTCAAGACTCGCGTGGCCCGTACAGCAGTCGTCAGGGAATGGATTATGGAGGAGGTATTGACTCATAATTTCTGTTGTGCTTAACATGTAGCAAAACTTCATCGAGATGCAAACACTTACACATGGGTACATATGTTGCTTTTCTTCAGGTTCTTATAGTGGTAGCGATGTAGGAGGAATGTACTCATCAGGCTATGGTAGCGACATACCCCGAAGAGATGTAAGCGGCTTCAGAATCTTGGTATCTTTTTTTTGTGTTCTTTGGAAATTCAAGCTGTGTAACATTTTTATTGTTGGATTTACAGGGAGGAGGTAGCTCGTATTCTTCAATTTACTCAAGCCGTGGCTTGGGCGGTAGTGGTTACTCAGGTGGTGGTCCAGGATCATACTACTGAATGTGAGTTAGTGGTGATGTTTTGGTTCCTTGTTCAAAGCTAATTTGAGTTGCATCTACTGTTAGTTCTTTCTTTGTGGGATATTCGGTTGGTTGGAAGGCGTATGCAAATGCAAATGCATCTCCTCTTTGAATGTGTGAGCAGGTAACTATGGAACCAAGTGATAAATTTGTAAAAATGGAACAGATTTGGCGGGATGCTAAATTAGGAAGGAGGTTTGGCCATGCAATGTTGTGCAGGAAAGAAGCAATTGGCTGCAAAAGGATTTAAAGCTATAGCCGACTGTTGGAAGGTTTAGAGAGTGTTTTGACTCTCTTTTTTTTCAGATGGAATGATAAGCTTCACTTTCTATAGAGCTGTCTTTATTTTTCTCTCCCTCTCTCTCTCTCTCTCTCTCTCTCGAATAATGGTGGATGTGTTCGAGGCATTATTATGTCTATAAAGAACAGAGATTTATCTGTGTTTGTATTTCCCCATCAGTTTATAAAAGTTTTCTTCAAAAACCCCTAGCAAGAACATAGTTTAAGTAATCTCAGTTCTTCATTTCTTTTGTTTGGATTTGATGCTTGCTCTGTGTGGGATTGTGCCTCGACTCCATTAATGTCATTTTTCAAGCTTTATCCAAGAACCCTTTTATCTCTCTGTATATTCTTATGGGGAACCAAATTTATATTCAGAGATGCTTAGAAACACTTCCAAATTTTTACACTTTTTTTTTTAACATAAGTTCAACATACATTACTACAGAGATTTAGCTCTTTCGATTTCTACAATCTAAAAATTGAACATAACACAATAACTTATGGCCTTTTTTCTCGATCAGGAGTCAGCGGCTAAGGAAGAAGACATTCTTCTTGCTTTCTTCTTCTTCTCCTCTGTATTGTCTGACATGCTTTTAGCAAATGCTTCCACTATTCGTTGTTGCGAATCCAATATCATTTTCGTTCTCTTCATCTCCATCTCCATCCTCATCGCTTCTATCTCTCTCGTCATCTCCATCTTCGTCTGCTCTGTTCTCAACAACGTATCTCCAAGCAGCTTGATCGCACTCGCTATCTCCACCATCGGATCACCATCCTCCTCCGTCGTCATCATCATCATCTCCCTCCCTCGTTTTCCTGCTGTAGTACTAGTGCCTGCTCTCTCCTCTCCTCCTTCAGGAATTCTCACAACACTAGCTCCGTAATTGGTTCCCGCTCCGAGACGACCACCTCTCAAATTTCCACTGACACCGGAGCTTGGACTCGCCGTGTATTTCGGATCTATCTTACCGGGAAATCTCGGGCCCGGCTGTGCTATGCTCACTCCCGTCGGTATCCGAATTCTGATCCCGCCGCTGCTGCTACTCCCTCCGCCACCACCAGATCCGGCGGTACCATTCCTGTTAAAGAACCTCGGCGTTGTCCTAGCGGCTGAACCTCCGCCGTTTTTGAACGAACCGCCGCTGAATTGATACCGAGCTGCGTAATTGCCATCGTCGTTATCCTCGTCTCCACTTTCGTTACCCGGTTTGGTCTCTGGTCGATTCTCCATGGCTTCCATTCGCTTAAAATGGACCCAAGAGGATATGAACCTCGCCACCGGCACAGATCTCGCTCGCTGGATCTCGGTGCGGTACCTTTTCCGCAGCTTCTCCATCTTGTGCCGGCACTGAACCGCGGTTTTCTTCGGCGTCGCGTCGGGACAACTAGCGGCAACCGCTTCCGCCACTTCCTCCCAGTGATTAGCCTTGAGATTTCCACGGTTGAGAGCGTACCATTTGTCGCGGTACCCGTCAATGAGCGCGATCGTCTCCTCGAGAGACCAGCACGGCGGAGGCAACCGCCTTGAGCTCTTGGACGTCGCCGGGACGGAGGCGATCTTCTGATCGGCAACGGAAGCCGGTTCTGCCGAACCATCGTCTGGAGCGGAGGAAGATAATGGTGGCGGGAGAGCTAGCGGCGGAGACGATTGGTTCCGAACCGGTGATGGATCCGGAATTGGATCATGATTCAACGGAGAATCCGGATCGGACATGGATCGACACAGATAAGATCCGCAAAGATCAAAATTTGAAGATTGGAAAAAAAGTCAGATCTCGTGAAGAGAAATGGCTGTGATGCGATGGCTATCCGCGGCGGCGATTTCACGTAATATCGAGGAGATAAGGGAGAGAGAGAGAGAGAGTGGAGGAGATGCGCATGATAATGGTGGGTGGCGGAGGATAAGGTGTTAGATAGAAGCACACATTAGCAAAGTTGGTAATAAAGGAAAAAGCCTTAAGCGGTGGTGGCGGAGGGTGGTGGGGGCACCGTCGTGGACAACAGTAACGACACGTGGAATAATAGCAGTCGAAAATAAAAGAGAAAAAGCGGCTGGTTTTGGGGACGAGGCCAACAAGCCACCGTATTCATGGTTGGAGTGCTAACGTGAGCTGCGTATGACGGGACCGGTAGGTGGCGTAGGGTAGACTTGCGAACCGCTCTTGCCGTTTCGGGGTCTGCTTAATTATCTTTTTGGCGTCTTCCTCTTCTTGACTTTCTCTCTCTCTCTCTCTGACATTGTTTTCTTCTTTTTAGCAAGTCATTTACTATAATCTCACTCCTTGTTAATTTAAGGCCTCAAAACCCCACTAAACCCCCATTTATTAAATGGGCTTAAAGTTAAATGGGGGCAGGCCCATTAATCTTCACCATCAACCTCAAGTCTCTCTCAACCAGTGTAACAGAGAATCTACTGTAGCTGTCATATACCTCGTGTTATTTAAGCATAAGAAGAAAGGAATCTCGCGACAAACATGTGAGGTCTTATTAAGTTATTATCGATAGTGAAAGTGAAAGTGTTAACACTAGCTTTTTACTATTTTATTGTACTGGCTTTTTCGATTAGTGAGAAACACCCCAATAATTAGGCTTATTATTCGGTGATACTAAGCTTTATCGAGTTCTTATCTTCTGAGTAAAAGAATTATGCTCGAATAACGTAGTTTAAAATTCAATAATTAATATCACGGAAGGTATTTTTATCAGGTAGCAAACTTCATCATCACACATTCTCTTCAGCTTACTTACTATTATATATACAGATGTGTACTTGTCTGAATGTGGATAACCTTAATTTAAAGATTGGATATTCCTTGAGACTCAAGAAAGGTGAAAATCATGGACCACAGATTGTTTGATGCAGCTCTTACGGGAGACATAACAACACTTAAGTTGCTCCTTCAAGAAGATCCTCTGCTTCTCGAGCGCCTGTCTCTGTCGTCTCCAGAGAATCCTCTCCATGTCTCAGCCTTCGCCGGCCATGCCACCTTCACGGCGGAAATCTTGCGCCACAAGCAAGATTTAGCTCTGGAGCCGAACCTACAAGGGCTTAGCCCTCTCCATATTGCTTCAGCCTCAGGGAAAATAGAAGTTGTGAGAGAGCTCCTAAGTGTTGGCAGGAAACGTGATGTCTGCTTCTTGAAGGACAAAGAAGATTTGATTCCTCTTCACTGCGCAGCGCAGAGAGGAAGAATCGAGGTCATAAAAGAGCTGGTTTCGGCTTTCCCTGAATCTCTCGAGGAAGTAACGGCTTCTCTTGAGACCCCTCTTCATGTTGCTGTTAAGAACAATCAAGTGGAAGCTACAAAGTTGCTGCTGGAAGAGATCAAGAATCGTAACATGTCGCGAGGGATCGTCAACCAGGAAAATCGAGAAGGCAATACAGTCTTGCATCTTGCAACACTTGGGAAACAGCTTCAGGCAAGTAGTTTCTTCTTCTTTACTCATCATTTACAAACTATATTTTATGAACCTTACATTTTCTTCTAAACTATATTTTACTCAATCATGCTTTATTAGTGTTTTTACAGCCTTTGGAACATTCTTAAAAATTGTCACAGCTTAATTTCTTTTTCTTTAAAACGTTTTTTTAAAGTCACAACTGTTACGTCACAACAATCATTTTTGGAGTAAAACATTCATAAGAAAAAATCTACAACCACATCGGCAACCAATCAAACCTTTATCTAGTATATATAAGAATTTATACCACTGTTAAAAATAGTGAGATGTAAGTTTGTTAACTTTGACATGAACATGCGTAAGCGTCACTCCAATCATTGCTAAGTATTTCAATGATATTGTTGTCTACAGATTGTGGAGATGTTGATTGGTGACGAAGCAATTCTAGTCCGCGGATCGGTAGATGCAAATAAAGAAAACAGAAACTGGTTAACACCAAAGGATATTCTCGACGTGGTTATTGAAACCGAAGGAGGAAGTGTTTCTGAAATGTACAGGGTTGTTCAAATCTTTCAGACAGCTGAAGCAAAGAACGCAAGGGAGAAACGCAAAAACCCTAAACCGATTCGGCATAGTAGACTTCCTTGTCGCGTGATAAAGAATTTTCTACACTACGAGATCACTAATTCCACACTTGAACAGCGCGAAACTCTATTGGTTGTTGCAACACTCATAGCAACACTTACGTTCACTGGAGTCCTTCAGCCTCCAGGAGCTTTCAGAGGCGAAGACTCTAATGGCGGCGGTTCTGGTTCTGGTTCACAGAACAACACAGCAACACCAGCACGAATTATAAACACCATTTTCGGTCCAAGGAACAGCACTGCAGGACAGGCAATCATGGCGAGCAGACCCGTTGACTTCACTTTCTACGCTGCCTTCAACGCGGTTGGCTTCTTGGCTTCGGTTACAATGATCTCGCTGCTCACTAAAGGTTTCCCTCTGAGAAATTGGATGAGGCTTTGCATTATCTCACTTGTGGCTATTTATCTGATTGCAATCGTCTATATAGCACCAGCTGAGGGTGTGTTTTGGTTGGTGGTTCTAGGGTTTTCGTCTCTCTTGGTTCTTCGTGAGCTTTATCTCTTCATCGATTCATTGCTGAAAGCTTTTAAGACTGCAAAGCGTCTCCAGTTTTCTTCTTAACTAACTGATCTCAGTTCATTCTCTTTGTTGTTTCTTTCTCATATTTTGCTTTGCTTTTGTATGAGTGTGTGTGAGAGTGTGCTTTTTTTTTCCTTTTTGGTTATATATTTAATCATTGTAAAATGTAATCTTATCGAAATGGGTTTTATCTCATCTTTGTCGTGTGAATTTGACTTTTTGAGATTAGTAATAAATTAAAGAATTTGGAAGACGTGGGGAGTTTTGAAATGTTCTGTTTCTCGAATGCTCTGACTTGACAAAGTTAAAATTATAATCTGTTTAATGTTGAATTCTTGCAAGAAGGGTTTTTGACTTAGCAGAAGAGAAGAGAAAGAGAGAGAGATGGAGAAGAATCCGTTAATGGAGGCTGCTCGAAAAGGAGATGTCGAGTATTTACTCCGATCAACGGAATCCGATCCTACTCTTCTCGAGGTTATCGTCATGGACGGCGAAGAAACGCCGTTACACGTTGCCTCCATGTACGGACACTTGAGTTTCGTCAGAGAAATCCTCAAGCTAAGAGAGAGCCTCGGAAGAGAACTTGACAAAAACGGATTTACCCCTTTGCATATAGCAGCATCCATGGGTCACGTTGAAATCGCGAGAGAGCTTTTGGAGAAGCTAAGTGGTGAGATCTGTTTGATCAAAGGTAAAGAGAGGAAGATTCCTCTTCATTACGCTGCTATGAGGGGAAGAGTTTGTGTTCTTGATGAGTTAGTCTCTGCGAATCCTGAATCTCTTGAAGAAGTCACTGCTCGTGGAGAGACGGTGTTTCATCTCGCGGTTAGTTTCTGTCAGTTCGATGGATTCGTTGCTCTACTGGAACATCTTAAGGAGTTTGATAAGCTTTGTGTGTTGAATAAGCAAGACAATGGAGGGAACACGGTTTTGCATTTAGCTGTTCAGAAACGAATGTACGAGGTATCCATCGATCTCTTTCTTATTGCCTCTTTCTTATTTTTTTTTCTCTTTTCAATTCGTCTTTCTTTTGTTTTTTCAGATATATTAAAAATCAATTTAAATGCAAAGTTCAATTTGAATTTTGGATGCTTAAATTTCTTTTTTTTTGTGCTTTGCTTTGGTTTATCTATCCATTGGTATGAAATTGCAGGTGATTGACTTGTTGCTTAGCTCTAGAGGCACTAATAACACAATCCCAAGAGATTTCATTGAAGTGAACTCTTTAAACGCCAATGGCTTCACACCTCTTGATGTGTTGCTACTTCACTTTGGAGGTGAACCAGAAGACACACAGATTCATCAGATCCTCCGTGAAGCAGGAGCTGTAAGATCCAGAGATGACAACACAAGACAAGAAGCAGCAACAACAATGACAACAGAGAACGAAACAACACAGTCAGAAGAATCTCTGACGACTCACAAGCAATGGCTAGATTACTTCAAGCACAAGAAAGACAGAGTTTCACCAAACGAAATCCGCAGTGTCTTGCTTGTTATCGCGATTCTGATAGCCACGGCGACTTATCAGGCCGCGCTAAGTCCACCAGGAGGCGTTTGGCAAGAGGATTACTGCATCAATGGATACTGTCAAGAAACTGACACAAAAGGAAAGAAAACCAAACCGCTTTATCAGGCAGGGACAACGATAATGGGATCAAAGAATTGGATTTCTTACGGCGTTTTCATCTTCTTAAACTCGGTAGGGTTTTTCACATCTATTGAACTAATCTCATTACTCACAAAAGGTCTCCCTTTCTACCTTGAGATGCAAGTTTCACTGAATGCTGTTGCCTTGACCTATGGATTTGCAATGGCTGCACTTTCTCCTACTTTCGGATTAGGCCTCTTCTTCTTGGTGATCTCCGTGGTAATACCCATCGCGGTGGCGAAAATCCCGAGTCTAATCCGGAAACATGCCAAGAAAACAAGAATCTCTCCTCTAAGAAGTACTACAGCAACCACCTCCTAAAATCCCTAAGTTTCAGTCCTCAAATTCTAATTCCCATGTTTTCTTTTTCTTAATCGTGTTTGTGTTCTTGAGTTGTATATACGAAGAAGATTGAGTCGGAAGGTAAAACTTTTTTTTTTTTTTATCTCTTATCCTCTTTCAAGTTGTCTATTGACTGTGATTTCTTTATCGTTACACTCTGTCTCTCTGCTCTGCACATGTTCTTTTGTTCCCTTTATAGAAGAACCAGAAACAACAAATCTTATTCACAAATCCCAATTATTGTACCTTGTAGCTATTATTATTACTAAAATAATAACCCATGTTTCTGATCTGACATGGGTGAAACATTTGAATATCAGACAAAACAAAAAAATAATCATAACATTTTGGGTTACTAGTGACATTAAAATTCTTTGCCCAAGCCAGTCTGTAAAGATGAATTATCCCATCTGTCCACATCTAAATAGATATACATATAGAGAGAGAAATGGGGTCAAGAGCTTACTGGCTTGATTTTGAATTTCTTAATCGAGATTGATTAAGACTAAGATAAGAGTACCTGCCGACTAATCTCTACATCATCATCTACAACTACACAATTCATTAAAAAAAAAAAAAGAGGGCGAAATTGATTAATTTTTTTATGAAAAGAGAACACAAAAAGATTTGGATATTATTTTCTTCTTCTTCTTTTTTTTTTTGGATTTTTCTGTTAATCAAACAGCGAGTTGTTGTTTCTGATGAGAAGCTTCATCGTCGTTGAAGGCAATGACAGATCTTGGTGGGGCAACAACGACGAGAGAGAGAGGTTGAAGAAGAGTCATTTCCTTTTGAAGATAAGAGAAGTAAGCGTGGAATGTGTTTGGCGTCACGTTTAAATCAAATCCTAACCCGAATAAGAAATCCAGCTCCAGAAGATTCATCTCTTTCGTGCTTATCCCTCCCACTTTCGCGTAATACGCATTGTTGTAGTACCTGTTCCATTACCGAACTTAGGGTTTAGAGAATCATAATTCAGATCAATTCGTTACCTAAATCGAATCTTCTTCGTTTACGTTAATCTAAGGCCTAGAACTTCAATTTCAGAGGTAAGAAACAGAGAGCCATAAAACAGGGGATTGATTGATTATTTGATGGACCATTGTGATGTCTTAACCAAACAAAGATTAAAATTGAATTTAAGGTTTAAAAACAGAATCAGGCTAACATTTATTTTTTCTTAAAGGACTTTCTGTAAGATTCATACAAAACAGAAGAAACAGAGCATTTCGTGAAACAGGGGATTGATTGATTGATCATACATTGGGATGTCTGGAAATTTAACTGTGATAGTGAATTCAGAGCTCGAAACATGATTCAAAAGTGTCACTTTCAATGGTGAAATTAAAAAAAAACGGAGAAACTTACAGATCATCGAGGAATTTAGCAGAGACCATGACACTGGTAATGAGGAGACGATGAACGTTGAAGGAATTGATCGGAAGTGAAGGTTGTCTGTGAGTGAAACGGTCGAGATAAACATAAGCCACGACGAAGCAAGAAGGACTACAATTAGCGTATTTGAAAATCCTCTCGAGGTAGCTCTGAATCGTTATGGTGGGTCGACTCAGTCCGTGGAACACCGACACCCTCTGTGACTGAGTCGTGACTCGCCGGGTCAGATCGTTAGACTCGGCGACTCGTTCTAGCAACGAAGATAAGAAGGCTATTAGCTTCGGCATTACTCCTGGATTCTCAAGCTCAGCCATTTTTTTGTTGTGTATGAGAAAGAGAGAGAAAAGAAAGTTCCTTTTTTTTTTCTGTGTGATCAGAAGAAGAAGAGTCTCTCTCTTTGCTCTGCTCTGTTGCTAATGGCGTGTGTTTTTAAGTTGGTCGTTATATTGGGTAGTTATTATTTATTATTTATTTTTATCTTATTTTATAAGTAAGTATTTTATTTTATTATTTAAGAGATGTATGTACATTTTATTTTATTTTTTTGGATCCAATTTAAGTTTTAGGAATGTGTCCCTTTTGGATTTTCAATTGTGTTTACTCATTACTCATTAACTCTTGTTCTAACACCGTCGGCGGTGGAACCGAAAAAATAAAAATATTTCAAAATAAATAAATAAACAACTCATTTGAATATGTAACCAGAAAGGGAAAAGTGGTGCTTTTATTTCATAAGTTGGGTTAATGATGATTACTGAATTTGAAAACTTAAGTTGTAACAAGAGGGAAACACAATTAATGCATTAAACACTATATATCAAATCGACGCAGATAAACGTAATATCATATCTTAATTAATAGGGTTTATGCGTTATGATTTTTTTGCTACTTTATGCATTATGAATAATATTGATGTGATTTAAGGNAGATCGTTAGACTCGGCGACTCGTTCTAGCAACGAAGATAAGAAGGCTATTAGCTTCGGCATTACTCCTGGATTCTCAAGCTCAGCCATTTTTTTTTGTATGAGAAAGAGAGAGAAAAGAAAGTTCCTTTTTTTTTTTTCTGTGTGATCAGACGAAGAAGAGTCTCTCTCTCTCTTTGCTCTGCTCTGTTGCAGTGTTGCTAATGGCGTGTGTTTTTAAGTTGGTCGTTATATTGGGTAGTTATTATTTATTATTTATTTTTATCTTATTTTCTAAGTAAGTATTTTATTTTATTATTTAAGACGTAGGTACATTTTATTTTATTTTTGATCCAATTTCAATTGTGTTTACTCATCGCTCATTAACTCTTCTTCGATCACCGTCGGCGGTGGAACCGAAAAAACAAATATAAATAAATAAACAACTCATTTGAATATGTAACCAGAAAGGGAAAAGTGGTGCTTTTATTTCATAAGTTTGGTTAATGATGATTATTGAATTTGAAAACTCAAGTTGTAACAAGAGGGAAACACAATTAATGCATTAAACACTATATATCAAATCGACGCAGATAAACGTAATATCATATCTTAATTAATAGGGTTTATGCGTTATGATTTTTTTTGCTACTTTATGCATTATGAATATTGATGTGATTTGAGGAAATTATATGTAAATTATCAGAAATAAGTGGGGATGATAAACGTCATTTTTTTTTAATGCTATGTGAATTACAAGGAAAATGTATAATTATCAGAAATAAGTATATGTGTGTGTTAGTTTCCCTTTTTTTGTTTGTAATGTGGAGATGGGATCCCATACTCATCATGTGACATGACATGTGGGGAACTTAATTTAAATTAGAAAGTCACGATAGCGATCTTACGAAATGCATGTGTTTCTAATAATGCGAATCAATTCGCATCTAGTAACATACCATTTAATCCTAGCCCAAGAAAATAAATTATAGATCGATCTAAATCTAACATGCCAAGATGGACAGCTAATTTGGACGCATTTAGGCAAAGTTCTTAGACCAGCAAACCCAAAAAAGTTAAAGAGCCAAAAAAAAAAAAAAGGAGACAAATAGGAAGAGATTTTCACGTTAACGAAAAAAAAGAAAGAAGAAGATTTTCAGCTTTTTTCCGTTAAAAGAAAAAATATTTTAACTTTACAGGAAGATATGTCAACTTGTGTGATCATCCTCCCTTTGGAACGTTTCAAATTTTATGGAGTTTATATACTCAGTTAGTAATATATCGAAAATAATAGAATATTAATTTATGAAGAAAGTGTATAAAACAGAATAACTAAATTTTAAAAGTAAGCATGTGGACTGAAAATTGTAAGAAATATTTAAAAATTTAGTCTTTAGTTTATATCATCTTGTTATGTGTTAGCATGTGAAATCCTATATAAAAAACAAATTGCTTGGCAAACCGAAATTCAAATTATCGACGTTGTATGCAAATGAAAATTACGTGGAACACAATGTGTTGAACTATATGTATGTTTTTTTTTTACCAACTTAACGATATATTTTGCTAGGTAGAACATGATCACTAGATTATCACATTTTCAACTACTGGTTCTCGACCATTCTTCCCAATTTGCAATCCAACAACTGATGCATATTCTGTTAGTTCGTTAGTAATTTATGAAAGTTCCACAAAAAAATAAATATATCTTCTATTATAACATTAAAATATAGTTCCTAGCTACATTCATGAACTACAAACTGAAGTAGACAAAACTTGATTAGGGTTTACGCGTATATTATGTGGCCAATGTTTTATTTGTACCTGATCGTATACTTTGATTAGTACCTGAAGTTACAAAAAAAAAAACAATTAATTAAACATGACAGCCAGGTTAGATGTTAACTGATTGGGATTGGAGTGATGAAAAAGTAAAGCATGTCTCGTGAGAGAACTAAGAATAAAGATATCATCTTTTTTATACGATATCGTTAAATTATAACTGTAGAAAATAATAGTATATAGTTTTATGGAGCACTTGGGGATCGTCAATAACTGCGTAACGTGTCTCTCGCTTCTCGTATCTTTTTCGTACCCAATTTCCATGTGCTGCTCCATGTGACTACTCTCCACATCCTTCAAATACTCTTTTTTTTCTTAAGTTAAATTCATATAAATATATAATACATGTATATGGGATAAAAAAAAATATATACGATTCACAATATTGCGTTTGAGAGAACATTTACTATATTGGTATATAGTATAGGTCTAGTCTAGTTGATGCATAATTTTTTAGAATTATATAAAGATCGGTGGACCACATTAGTTGGTAGTCTATACAATTATCCAAAATTCTGAATGCGTTTGTAGAAAACTGTAAGTTTGTTTTCAGTGAAAAAAAATCGTATATTTTCTCTCAAAGATGGCATTAAGAGAAAAAAAATATTTCGTTCTACAAAAAAAAAATGTATTTATTAATATCAGACCAGATCATTTTGTGTTGAAGACTTTATCTGACCAATCCATTTTTATTTGGTGGGCCTAGCTATTATCCATTTCATTTTAAGTCGCCTACGATATGTGTTTTACAAATATCTTCAAAAAAGATCGAGACGAGTAATAAACCAATCGTTCGTGAAAAAAATTAATAAACCAATACTTGTGGTTAGAAAAAAAAAAAAAAAAAAAGAAGAACAAAANAACAAATCTTCTGAGGCCGATTATGATGGGCCTAACATGGGCCGTTTCTTGAGCATATCTCTACTTTTTCAGAAACCCAATTTAAAAGTAAATATTGTATTTGTTGAGCCAAGAAAAAAACAAATCTTTACCATATCTCTCTTACTTTCCCCAAAATCCAATTATAGAGAAACTATTGTAATGTTGATCCAAGAGAAAAAGTAAAATCTTTACCATAATAATGTTGAAATGAAGATAAACCAAAACAAATCTAGACATCAGATCATAAATCTTTCTTTTTGTCCCTCAAGGCTCTACGCATGATGCCATGATGCCATGATGTTGCTATTGGTTGAGGGAATCAATGCCCTATAATACATTTTTACTAAAATCCAAAAGAAAAAAAAAACTTTATGCTTCTTCCTCTTTACATGTTTAATATTCCATTCCATTAAGAAAATCTTGTCATAACGAAATGAGAAGTGTTAACAAATCGTGTAATAAGAGGTGGACCAATATATGTATAAAAAGTGACGGATGTGCCAGGGCACAAAATAGGTGGCTTACTCAGTTTCTCACACTCCACTTGTGTCAGGCACACATTAGAAGCAGCGTGTCACATGCCCTGACTCAGTTCTAACGAGTTCACCGTTCGCCATTAGCTTTTTACATCTATAAATATATATATGAAGTAACCATCTCAATGTTTTATATCAAGTCTAGTTTTCTTTGTTTAGGCTTCTTCTTTCAACTAGTTTGCACTAAGTAGAGTGAAGAAAAGAGAGAGAATGTCTGCATTAGAATTTGACTTGGATCTCCATTACATTAATGGCCACACTGCATTTGCAATATCTTTCAAGAACGAAGGAGATGATGACGATGATATAGTCTATGATTACGCTCCGGCTGCATGAGTCAGTCATCTATAGTTATAACATCTTTATCATTAGGAAGAGAGAAGCTTTTCTAGCTAGCTAGATATATAACCCTATAATTAACAATAAATATGTAATATGAGCTAGGTTGGCTTGAGTGTTGTAACTACTTATAGCATCATAATAAAACTATTATTGAACTCTTTTTAATATATAGTGTATGGCTCATATATATTTAAAACTCGTCGTACCAGTTTTATAATGTTGAATCGTGGATCATTGTTTGTAAAAATCTTACGACATGTCTCACACTAATCAAGTATTTCAGATATGTATTTGTTTGCTATATTAGCTCTCTCGTAATTATTTTTTAGTGTCGAACTCGTTTGTTGCAAAGCAAAATGATTTTTTTTTTTTTTTTTTTTTTGTAAACTCTTGAATTCGATTATAATGAAATTTCAAAACAGTGAAAATATTATTAATTTTTTCATTAATGGTGTCATGATGAACCAATATAACTCGTGTATTACAGATTTTTTTCTTTCTAAGAGTCGAATCCGGGAACTTTTTATATATAGACCGGAGATCGATTTTGTTGGAGTAGATTCATTTACGCCTATATAATATTTTGTTGTTCTTTTGGAAAACTAAATAATAGTATGTTCTTCATCCGGTAAGTATTTTGCTTCGAAATCACTTTATACCGAATGATCGTACCGCGTCACGTGATCAAACTCAAAAACTAATCCACTGAGAGTATATATGCATTGCATACTATAAACGAAAAGTCAAGAATATATATAACATCTGATGATATACTCTTGAAATACACATGCAATTTGACCCCACCAAAAAAAAAAACACATGCAATATCAAATATGAAATAAATCACACGTCTATATGTGCATATACATATATCTGTCTATATATATGGAGGGAGAGAGAGAAGGAGAGAGATTAGAAGGAAGAGAGGCAATCATGGTCTGGAGAAGTGGAGTCATCAGAGGGAATGTGGTTGTGACGACCTTCGTAAGTAGTAATCACCATTCTACAATCTTCCGACAGTCGCTCCACTCTCTTCTTCACCCTACAGTTGTTGTATGTGCATCTGTAATAACTCCTGTATATATATATATTCCCACATTTTTGTTAATTAATACACATCATTAGAGACAATAGTTAGATTCAATTAACTAGTTGGAAATATGTGTATTTGAGTCTTATAATGTATAAATAAAAAGAGTTGGAAAATGTGTAGACATTGCGCAATAAAAAAGAGACAAATATAGAAAGTATTGTGTTGCATTCTTAATGATGACACCCCTTGAGGTACGTACGATACATACTAAAACTGCAACATACGTACAATAAATATTCTAAATATGATAGAAAATGTATACATATGTATAAGGATGTATAAGCAGTCATATCTAGTACTTAGCTAAGGTTCGGAAACAGTCTAAAGAGAGAATATTATGACACACCTAAATTTAGTTCCTACCTCATCAGCTTTTACGAAACTATCAATCATCAATCAATGTGATTATACGAGAATCACAAAGCACATGTTATCAGAACTATTGGTAATGTTAATTTAGATTAATTATTAGGGTTGATTAAACAGTCACATAAATATGGTGGTGCATGTTACTGAATTACCTGGGGTGAAGGCTGTTCTTGACGACTTTCTGACCATATTTACGCCATTTGTAGCCATCGTCAAGAACATCGACATCGCTTTTTGTCTGGAAACAGAATCTTGGCTCTCTTAGTTTCCTCCTTATCTTCACTTTGTTCTTCATCTCTCCACTCCCACTACTTGATCTCCACCTGCAAATGCAATATGACTCTATTATGCATTAGGAACTTATTTATTCCTTCGGTTTAATCTTATGTCATAAGGCTTTGTATATAGTCTATCGTTTTATTGGATCTCAACAAGTTACAAGGGAAATCTATAAAAGTGATAATATATATAGTGTTGGGGACACTCAAAACATTGGAGAGAATGAGAAAGTCAATGTATTGAACAAATTAAAGACAATATTCTAACTTTCTTAATCAGCTATTAGTTGATGGTAGAAGAAGAAGAAAAATAATGGATTCATCTTCAAATTTAAGTGAGCTAAATTACCAAGAATTAGAATGGGCATCATTGTTAATTCCACCTCTAATATGCTCCTGATCATCACTAACCACCTTTGATCCCAAGGGTCCTCCACCCTACAAAAACCATATTAAAACCCTCCAAATTAAGATCAATCAATACTTAAACTACAAAAACAAGATCATCAGAAATATGAATTATATATATAGAAAGAGAGATCATAGCTAGACCTGAAGATTAGTAGAAAACCCTAGAGGTGCATGTGTAGTATTAGTGGTAGAGGAAGAGTTGTGAATGGGGAAAGAAGGAGAAGAGAGAGAAGAGGAAGAAGAAGTAGAGAAGAAGGTTAAGACATTGGTTTCTTCAAAAGGAACGAGGAAGTTCATATTCTCTTGAATCGTCGTCGACGACGATGTCACTTGCTGTAGATCGTAATTATTGACTACTACTCTTCTTCCTCCTCCTCCTTCCATTATATTAATTCTCAATCTCCCCTCTCTTTTTTTTTGTTGACTATTGTATATCAATATTGAAATAGTGTATCACACTAATTTTGTCTATATTAATAAAGTTATAAATGTTACTTTGACGGTTTATCTTCTCTTGCTTTCATGTAGAGAGGTAGGGTTTCGTGTGTACGTCCCCACACGTGTCAAAAACCCTCTAAACGTATCATTTGTACCATTCGTGTCTTTGGCAGTCAACTTCATGTGAAATGTTTCTAAGTTTTATAATCATATCACTAAAAAAAACAAAATTTTATTCGGCTCTATACTGTACATAAATATATATATATATTTCTCAATATTTTGGTGGAAATTTGTTTTATGCAAATTTTTAAAAACATCTTTCACCAATAATTTTTTGTTTGCACCGATTGTACAATAAGTTGATAATGATGTGTAAAATGTTACTTCCTATCACCATTATTGTCTTCTTAATTAGACTATTAACGACTTTACTTTCATTTATTTAAGCAAGTCACTTGCATCATTAATTGAACCTAACCATTCCATAATGACGCCAAAAAAAGGGTTTGGAGTTTGGACAGATTATTATGATCAGCTTTCTGAAGCAACCGAAGGAGTAAAAAAACTAACTACAATTAAATGAAGTAAAGATTTATCTTAATTAATTAAGCAATTTGGGACATTTTCATTTCACATGACAATTTAGAGAGAAGAGAGAGAGAGAGAATTGTCAAGGAGGTAATTGAGTGTGGTGGAGGTACATCAAAGCTTCCATCCATCTCAAGTTGTGTCCTAAAGCTGATGATGGAAACGACACCCAGAAAAGTTACCTCTTCCCAAATCATGTGGAATCCACCTTCATAAGTTTTGTTTGTAATTTAATCCCAAAGATAATTTGTTTTTTTTTGGTATGAATGTTAAGAAATCCCAAAGATTTATTTTGCTTTGTTTTAAAAAATGCTCTAAAATTTGTTAGATGAATCGGATGGTAAAAACGCCTAATTCTTAGTCATTAATCTTTTCTTATAATTATATTTTCGACCCACTAGATTGAACTAATCAGTTTATTAAAATTTATTGATTGCTTAAATTTGACTATGATTCATTTTGCATATAGATTGATCGATTTAGCTAAACCAAATCTATCTAATTTTTACTCATATTCACAGAAACGTTGTAACGCCGGACTTTTAAAACATATCGCATATATTAAAGCACACATGTTATACTGTTTTACAGTATCATGAATTTGATAACTACACACAACAACACAAAAACACTGCAGGAAAAGAGCAGGCCAACTTCCTCCACAATAGCAACACAAGCAACAACGACTAATATAATATACTAACATTTTTAATCTTATTTATGACAATATCATAAAATGATTGAGGTGGATTAAATTAAGTTTCAAAATTACTTTACCGGTCCAATCTACTCCGTAATTACTATATACTCAATGAGGAACACTCTCTCAAATAGCCATTAAAGGAATATATATATACCATTAATTAGTTTATTGATTCTACTCTTACCGACACCAAGATAAACTACAAACATGGCCAGGTTAAGTTTCAATAGCTAAGGAGTTCATATTTTTATTTGTTTATAACGTCTGTATGTTGAAATTATATGTGTTCACGTTTGTGAATACAAATGCAAAATAGTATAATCAAAACGTTAACATCTTTTGTAAATGGTTTAATAGAAACAAAAATGTTATATATTTTTTTGAAATGTAATCAAACATAATTTGTTGTAATATGTTATAGTACATGCAAATATTACATTTGGAGTTTTATCAAAAAAAAATCATAAATATTACATTTGGAAGAATTAAAAGATGAATTAAGGTCATATAGGTTTAAGCAAAGAGACAGAGAGACAAAGAGAGGAATATTAAGGGTTATATAAGAGGGGATGAATTCCATGCAACAATGATTACACGTTTCAATCAAATCCGTAAGAAATTTTTTCCAAATTTAATGATGGTGAGATTTCTAAGGCATCTCTTTTTTGTTTTTCTTCTCTTGTAGGTGCCCACTTTGTCTCCCTCCTCCATTTTCAGTCTTACTTTTTTCTCTTTCCTTCTTCTTTGCAATTCAAATAGAGATGTAAACAAAAAAAAAGGAGATTTTAAGCCGATTCTTATAGTATTATAGTATAATCCAACAATAATTAAGTTGTATAATTTCACATGATCCACTCTTTCCATAGAAGTTTGATCACAAGTTTTTATTGTATGCATATATGTTATGCCGATATTAGTCTAAAATTTAGTTTAGAAGACACTTTAACCCAAAAAAAGAAGAGTAAACTTTCTTCTTTACCACTTTTAGATACACACATAGTATCAAAATGACGTGAAATATGAAAGTTTTTTTTGGTTGGTTAGGGGATTGATTATGGGATTAAAAATGAGTGTGGGGGTCCAAATCTCATAAAATGCAAGTTATTACGGATTCTGGAATTTTGATCATTCCTTCCTCGTACTGCGGATTTTATAGTGGATATCATAATCTTCCATGTAGTACTGTGGAGAAGGACATAATGAACCTTTTTTTGTTTCTGAATTGGTCCAAAATATGACCCAATGGGCTTAATGAACCCCAACCCACTTAAACTAAAGGCCCAATTGGTCTAACAAGTAATATCCCAAGTTGATAGGAGTTCGATGATGATTCTCGGCGGAATCTTAAGCCACCGGCAAATATACGGTGGTGTAATTATGACGCCACATGGATCAAAAGAACATTTATTATAGCTTTACCAAACATCAGCTACTGTTACTTACATGTACTAAAGATTAAACATCAATCTGAAACAGAGGAAAGACACAGAACAGAGACGAGTTTTTTTACTTTGGTTCTTCTGTCCATCGTCTCTTCACTTCAGATTTGGACCTAACTTCTTTAAGATTCCCATCCAAACCATAATCTCTCTCCATCACAAGATTGATCCCTTCATCTGAATACCATCCAACTCCAACGCACAAGACTCCATCTTTCTTCACATCCACGTAAGCAGTCACACCACCTGGGAGCCACATGACAGAGACATCTTGCATATCTACCATCTCTTCTTCTCCAAACGAAACCGAACTTTCCGGTAAGTTCCTTATCTTCAGAGCTTCTGTGCACAGGTACACGTATGGAGTGGTTTCACTGCTTTGACCTGACAGCCTCATTTCGTCTTCTTCTCCATAGATTGGAGTCGCACTTACTTCAAATACTTTCCATGATCCTGTTAGTTCTGATGGTTGCGTGCGTTTCCTCTGTGAGAATGGTTTTAGTTCCAACGGTGCGTCGTTGTTACTGAGACATACATGAATCGCTAAAGGTCAGACCAAAGACAGCCGACATACCAGAGAGATTGATAAATAACAGGTCGGAGTTACCTTTGGTCTTCATAATTCGAAGGACTAACCCACTGTTCTTCATAAACACCAACTCTCATTATCTGTATATCTGCACCACCATTGGCGAATTCTATGGTGTGGACTACTCTCAGTCTCTTATGGCAACCCTTCACCAGGCACTGGCCGAGAAGAAAGAGCAATGAGCCATTTCTTTTCTCTTAAAATGTAGAAAAGGACCAAACTTGAAAATTTGAAAAAAAAGCAAAAATAGACATACCTGCTCAAACTTGAAAGTCGGTGTGAGGTAATAGTTTGATTCACTGATCTCCCCAACAGGGATTGTAACTGGACCTCTGGAATAGGATCCATCCTGTGTATCAATCAAATGGAAACATTAAGGAATGAAACGATAACAACATCCATTAGCTCAAGTCATGGAGGAATGAGAACCAAGTAGCTTCAATGAATTGTAAGAAAGAGGATCAAACAGGGATTCAAAAAAACCCAGAATACGAACACTGAGCCATATACCTCAAAGTAAACGAGGCCAGGCTCGTCTCCCATGGAATCCTCTTCCATGACATCACTTGCTTTCAAGTCAAAAGATTCGAACTTGGGCAAACGGCTATCTACACCGGTCTGGTCAACCGATATCTCCTCTTTAATCTCAGCAATCTGGAATAACTCTCCGTGAGGATTCAAAGTGACCCAATTGATTTTCCTCTGTATCTCAGATGATGAAGAAGATCCTCCAGAAGGAGATGGCAACGCTTCAATCCGAGAAAGTGTATAGCAATCGTAAAGATTCTCGTTCTTCTTCCCAATCTCGATCGGCTCCATCTCCGCTGTTATTGGCGAGAACACAGCTCCTACACCTTTCCATATCCCACTTACACTGCTCGCAAATGTTCTCCAAACTGGCTTTATCACAGGTTCCTAATAAAGGGATGACGTTCATCGATTCCGATTAGAATCGCTGATTCCGCAGACAAAATTGACGAATTTGAGAAATTGAAGAGACGTAGATCGAAACCTGGGTTTGAAGAACAGTCTCAGACTCAATTAACATCGTCCCTGAAACCAAAACCCTACCATATTTACCCTTCCTTCCTCCACCTAATCTCTTCCCTCTTCCCCTCCCCTTTGGCTTCCGCTTGCGCTTCTCATTCTCCGCCATCTCGTTATCTACGCTCCATGTGTTCTCTTTATTACCTTTCAGAGCCGCTTTCCCTTTGTTTCCCTGACGGCTGTTACCGTCGTTAGGTTTGTAGCTCTGCGCGACGATTCTGCTACCGTTGCCATTGTTGCTGGGTCGCCGGAAATTGCAGAATGAAGGGACTAGAAGAGCATTTTCAAACCCAAAGCATGGATTGTGGTTTTGGCATGAAGGTAAAGAAGAAGTGAAGCTTTCGCAGAGATGGAGAAATGGCGTTTGCATCTTCTTCGAGAGAATCATATAACAGATGATGAGAAATTGAGAACTAAGCAAAAGTGTCTTGAAGAAACATGTAGATGATTATTCAATGGGCCGTTATTACAGGCCTAGGTTCATAATCATAATATTCAATATATCAGCCCAAATTAGCCCATAGTATGATCATAAAGGAAAAGATAATAAATATATATATATCATCAATATAGCAGCATCCTCTTTTCTTTTTTTCTTTTTGGGTTCGGAACTAAACTGTGATTGGCTAGGAAGGTTACTGGGAATCGACGTCTCCTTTAAGGCCGACAAAAGTTAATGGACCACGAGGAGTTTAAAAAGTAGATTTCTTTCTTCTTCTTTTTATAGCTCAAAAGGTCTACTTTTTCAGTTTCAATTGTAAAACCATGTTGATACCTTTTTCGTGTATTACTAGTAATATTTTATTCATATAATCAGTGCATGATGGTTGTTAAAAAAATAATCGTGCATAATGGAGTTCAAGATATTGAAAAACTAAACACTAGGACGAAATTTTCGGATTGGTGGTTTAATTTTCTCATATATTTTGGAAAAAAAAAGATACTGTATATGTTGGAAACTTGGAATGATGCATCGGCGAATGAAGCATGACCAGAGACAAAGGTCATTGGAAAGCAGTTTTTCTTCTCTCTTTTTTTTTTTTGTTTGCGTAAAGCAAAAGTAAAGTAATAAAAATTAAAACATTAAAATGAAAGAGATACCTGATCTTAGTTGACAAAATTGACAGCGGGAGAAAGATACATGAAGGCCATAAACTAAGAGCTTTGACAAAATCGTAAGGTAAATAAGCTTTGAGAATCAGAAGAAGATCTATATTCCAACTGGTGCAACGGTTGTATACCCGTTGTGTCTCCATAACTTGCTAGTTTCATATTTTATTTATTGTTTCGACAATATAACGATGATAATATATATAAAAACCCCATAGAACAAATATTGTGTTCGAGATTGGTCTTGTATTCCGTTGACATAATTTATTAGTTTTGTCGGTCAAATATTCAATCACTAGATTTAGTCTTTTTCACAACTATGGCTGAAATTAGTTTTTTTTTTCATAATAAATGGGTGACAACAAAATATGAACAAATTTTTTGTTCTTCTGAACTTAGAAGCGGTAGGAGTAGCACTGAAGAAGCGGTTAAATATCATTAAAAACGGTTGGATTACCAATTTTTGAATATTTTCATGAGATTTTGATAAAAGGCAAATAGTTATAATTCCCACCCCTTTGTATACTTTGATAATACCCGTACATAGAAAAGCTTGCAGCTATTACTTTGAGTTGAAGTAAAGGGGTGGAAATTATTTATGTTCTTGCTCCTTTCCAAGCATGAAAGGATGATCGCTTTTTTGTAGGCATAAAATAATTATATGTTCTTTGGGATCTATGAAATTTTCTATTCACATAACCAATTGAATAGAAAATTTTATTTAGTTTGGATAGAGGAGAGAATGTTGTGAAAAAGAGTGAATGATGGATGTGTGCTCGCACAGTACAGATGGTAGTGAACAGTCTTGATCGAGTTCCAGTCACGCTTAATTACATGGTCTACGATTTCACACGTACCACAAGCTCTAGAAATATATAGAACGCTACATATCGAATAACCTCTGAATTTTCTTCTTTAGCAAAAAAAAAAAAAAAAAAAAACCTCTGAATTTTCTTGATTTGAATATGTAACATCTTCTAAAAGTTTCATTTAATTTGAAAAGATCTCCTTCTAGACATGTCACATGTGTGATGATTATAAATAATCTCGTGGACCAAAAAAAACAAACAGAGTAATTACACGCAGACCGGCTTTAGTTAAACTTCAGCCATCAAAACATATGGCCCATGCCTCTTGCAGTTGTCGCCGACCGGCGCCGGATGGTATTTACGTTATTTTGATTTTTTTTCTGTCGACAGGTTATTTTGATTTTAAACACAGAAAATACATGTTTTGTAAAAATTATACATATTGGAGTATATTTTAAATACTAGAATATTCTAAATAATTGATGGTAGCTCACCCCCCCAAAAAAAAAAGAATCACATAAACAAATCGTTTCATTCATCCTCAGAAGGTTTATCAAATTAAATTACATTTACAGCATCAACCCATTTGTTGCAACAACATCAACCCACTTGATGCAACAACTATGTATTAGTATATAAGTTGGAAATAAATCACCATTTCAATTTTATATGATGGAATAAATTTTATTATTAGATAAAGTGACAGAATAGTTTAACAGTGTATTAGTATATAAGTTGGAAATAAATCACCATTTCAATTTTATATGATGGAATAAATTTTATTATTAGATAAAGTGACAGAATAGTTTAACAGAGAATTAGGCATTCGAGTTCATTTTTTTATATAGAAATTCATTGTAGTTGATAAAAGAAAAGCAGCCTATCAATACTCTTGTTCCACCATAATAATACTGCAAACAAAAAAAGGATTAAATTTACAAAAACAAATGAATAAAGTCGTTGACGTTTGACTTTGAGTTCCAAATTTATTAACCACCAATGCGGGCATGAGAATGACCTAACTCACACGAGTCGCTTATGACTTGTGACGAAGCTTGATGGCGATTGGAGTACACGCGCGGGGTCCTCCAGCCTAATTGCCACCTGTTACCCGGCCCAGCCCGTCGTTACAATGACGTAACTATAAATATCCCCCAAATTTTTTTTTTTTTTTAATTTGTTCGTTTTCCGGAAATCCCCAAAAATTAAAGAAATTAGAAAGAAACGGCAAAAATATATATGCGGAATATTTTCTTTCTTTCTTCCTCCCCTTTCCGATTATTATCTCAATCGCCGATAAAATCCGGCGCAACTCAGTAGATCTTGAAGCCAACAGTTGTATTCTTGCTCGTATTCTCGGAAAACTCTTCTACGTCGTGCTCAAGATTCTCTCTCCCGTTTCCTTGAGGATTCCCGAACAGTTATCGAGGTTGATCGGTCTCTTTGATTCCGATTGGTTGAATTCTCCTTCTCAACGGTGATTCAAATTCTTCTCTGTACTCTCCTTTTTATTTGTTGAAGTTCGCTATATCGTTCGTGTGGCGTCTTGCGATTCGCATTGGCGTCTGTATTTGATCAGGTTCCGATTGGTTTCATTCCGAAAGCTCTGTTTGATTTAGATATCCGAATTCTACTGCTCATTGGTTCTGCATTTGATTGTCGCAGGATGATTCAGGAGATGGAGATTCTGAGGTAAATCGGAGGAGCGAAAGTAGAATTTGAGATGGATGATAGAGAAGGCTCGTTCGTTGCAGTCAGGCGGATTTCTCAGGGTCTCGAACGAGGAAGCGTTTACAATTCCTCATCTGGTAATTTCATCACTGAGCGTTTCATAGAGAAAAATGCGTCTACACCTCTCAGTCTCAGAACTGCATCTCTCTCTCTCTACAGTGGCGGTTGCACTTCGTTTTTTTGTTTTCTGTGAATTTTTGTGTCGCAGATCTTTGTTTACTTCTGATATACTCTCCATTTGCGCATAGTAAATGCACTTTCTGGATTCTCTGCTATGGATGTTTTTTCAGCTTGTTTCTAGGGTGAGAGTAGTAATGCACTGATTAGATTGATGTTTAATCTCCTCCATTGCTTGGTTTCTGGATTCTCTGCTATGGATGTTTTCAGCTTGTTTCTAGGGTGAGAGTAGTAATGCACTGATTAGATTGTTTTCAGCTTGTTTCTAGGGTGAGAGTAGTAATGCACTGATTAGATGCCTTATCTTTCATCTTTAATTAACATTCCAGTTTGTTGTCAAGGGGCATTGTGTTAATTAAGCCTTAGTATATGGCAGAGTTTCGTTGTATATTTGTCTAAAACCTTTTGTTTGTGTGTGGTTTTGTAGAATTCTGTATGTATTAGAGATTTAGAGTAGTTTGCTTTCACGTATTATAGAGACTACATGTTCAAATCTGTGAACAACATATTCAGTATCTCAAATTAGCAGCTAGTATTCTTCTGTTTGAAAACATTGAAGTTTATTTGTTTTGTTATAGCTGAGGGTGTGCCTGGATCAGCAGCTTGGTTAGGCCGGGGTCTTTCCTGCGTTTGTGCTCAGAGAAGAGATAGTGACGCACATTCTACCTTTGATCTAACACCTGCCCAGGTACTCATTTTTCCACTATTTCGAGTTTTAAGTTAGATTTTTTTTTTGTTCATCACATAATAATAACGTGTTTGCCCTCTAGATATTAGTTGGCTACTTGTAAGTGTATCTAAGTAGCTAATAACTTCTACCCTATTGTTGGAACTTGCAGGAGGAATGCTTGCAGAGTTTGCAGAACCGTATTGATGTAGCGTATGACAGCACAATACCTCTGCATCAGGTACACTTTACTTGAGAGTTATTAAGCTGTTAAAGTTTCACATAATAAAACAAACGGACTTGAGCCATCAATTGGAGATGGTAGAATACTACAGTTTTCCATCACTTGGTTTCTTATTGCATGCTTGCATCATAAGTTCAGATGCACCAGCTTTGGTGATTACTTTTTTACTTCTTCAAACGCTCTTAGGAAGCTCTGAGGGATTTGTGGAAACTTGCTTTTCCTGAAGAAGAGCTTCATGGATTAATATCTGAGCAGTGGAAAGAGATGGGTTGGCAGGGAAAAGATCCGTCAACAGATTTTAGGTATTAAACAGACTTTCCTCGTCATCTGTGTTACATCTATTGCTTCCATCCTCTTTGACTTACGGTGCAGCATTTGGCAGGGGTGGCGGTTTCATATCTCTTGAAAATCTGCTGTACTTCGCTAGGAACTTTCAGGTTTACCTATATACTACATATACAAACGTTTCAGAAAAAGAATGAGTTACTTTTACTTTATAACTATCACTTTGTGCATATGTAATTATGTGTACCATCATCACATATGGTATTTATACCCAGTAAATCATGTTTCACAGTTTTTCATGACTTTACGTCTTTGATTTCGCTGATCTACTTCCATCACTTAAACGCCACATGTCTATATGCTGCAGAAATCTTTCCAGGATCTTCTGAGGAAGCAGGTTGGGGATCGGTCTGTGTGGGAATACCCCTTTGCTGTGGCTGGTATCAATCTAACATTCATGCTCATCCAGATGCTTGACCTTGAAGCAGGTATACAGCCACTCGAATTTACTTACCTACCGTTGTCGTGATAGTTACTATTGACATCTCAAGCGATAGGATTGGGAAGCCCATTACTATAGAATACTCTTGCATTGCATTAAGCAGCAGTCGTATTTGAGATTAATCAAGTGGGTCACTAACAGTATATCCTTCAAAACAATTACAGTGAAACCACGGACAATTGTTGGGGCAACTTTTCTGAAGTTTCTTTCTGGTAATCTCTCACACAATGATGTTTTTATTTCCGCTCAACAATGCCTGCTTTCTTGTCATAAAAAACTGAAAAGCCTGTCTTGCGCACATGGTGCTTATAATTGGATCTTGATACTGATTCAGATAAGTGTTTTGTGGTGTAAGCAGAGAACGAATCTGCCTTTGACCTTCTTTATTGCATTGCATTCAAGCTAATGGATCAGCAATGGCTTTCAATGCGTGCCTCATACATGGAGTTCAACGTAAGTACCTGTCTAATCATATCCATAATATATTGTCTTTGCAAAGAGTAAAAAACAGAGATATTGTGATTTTGGTCGTAATTAGTAATTGTTAACATAAGATGATATGGGCACAGACGGTGATGAAATCGACAAGGAGACAGCTGGAGAGAGAGCTGATGCTGGAAGACATAACGCATCTTGAAGACTTGCCCTCCTACGCTCTTCTCTCTCAATAGCCTTCATGATAATAAATAGCAAGAAGAAGAGTTTCTAACCACTTTAATAACGCAAAGGTTTCTCTGCTCTCTCTTCACTTTACATCTTCAACGATTTGGCTTCTGCCTCTTCTTTGACCTTTTATCTCTTACCGTTTGTTGTGGCTCTAAGAAACAACTCCAACACCGAGTTGTAACTTGTTATATTAAAACAAGAAAGGGAGAGAGCGAGAGAGGGAGGGAGGTTGGGATGAATCTCAGTATGGTTGTGGTTGCAAGGAGTGTGTGTAGGCTAAAATGGGTTTGTTTTCTAACAACTGTTGAGCTTTTTTTAGTAATTGCGTGTGTTGATTGATGTAAGACGATTGGGTAATGGTTGTCGGTGTGTGGGGATAATAAATCAGTTGGTTTGGTTTGTCTCCAAAATCAAAAGCAGTCTCCGTACGTAGAGGACTCTTTCAATGGTTAAGCTCCATCTGTTTGTGTGTTAAAAATGATTGTTTATAGCTGTGAATATTTGTGCGCGGATAACAGAGATGGCATTCACAAGCAGTCACAAAAATATTAAATCTACAAGCCTAGAATCGACATTTTATACTCTGACTAATTGCATTTTTCTTATGTAGTTTTCCCTTCCACCTTTAAAAAAAAGACTGCGAACGATTTTATTTATTATCTTGTGGTAATTTTATTACTATTTAAATTAGTAGCTTCTTTTGGGTTAAGGGATAATTTAAGCAGTGTTTGATTAGCTATCATCATAATTCATAAATCTGATTAGCTGTCACTAATCTATTATTGAATTCAATTAATTTACACAATAATCACGTCGAATACGAACGGCTGAGTACTCTGTGACTCCCAAACCTTGGTGACCATAACAACCGTGAAACAAAGCAGTTAAACGCGTGAATATGTGACGCACTTATATAATCGGGAACATGTGATGCACTTATAATCCGCTGGTACCACACGGACGAAAACAAAAAAACAATAATAAGATTATTGTTATACAAGTGAACGGATGGTCTTATGATGATAATGACGGTTCCATTGCATAAACAAAATGATGAAGATAACTGCAAAATAGATCCTAAGAAAGAGAGGTGACTTGGCTCACGTACCAATTCCATTTCAAGCAAAAACCGAAGTATATATGATTTTTATATGGTTTGAATTTTTATAAAATTGATAAACCATAAAATCGAAAAACCGAACCAAAACCAAACCGAAAACCGGAGTGTCCCACCGAGGTAGCTCTTTGGGAGGGGGTCATTTGACCCATATGAATTTCTATTAAAAAAAATTTTACTTGTATTTTAAAAAGAATATTTGGTGAAATGTTACAAAATTGGCTAATTGACCCCGATAACATCCTGATAACATATAAGCCTTTTAGCCAAAAAAAAAAAAAACATCCCGATAACATATGGTTGACCCTGAAAAATTGTGGTTGGCTCCGCCACTACCTAATATCCTTTGTGTTCGCGTTCTTCAATGCTCTCGCATAATGGGTTGTGAAAAGCTACAGAAAATATAATATGTTCTTAGCACTCATATAATTGGACTGCCATATTAGTATAGATAATATTATGATCTATTTTTGCACTAATTTCCTCAATCTCAGAAAGTGAGGCACCAGTTGTATCTTTTTGGGTTATGGATTGATGTTCAACCTTAGAAGCTACATTCCCGCCGTTCCAAGAACAGTGCTCAAATGTGTGGTTAGCTGCCACAAGTTCCAACAAGTGGTCAATTCTGTCGTCTTCAACATCTGCTATGTAGATTTGATCAGCTTTGTACTCTTCAAAGTCGGTAAGTTTGAAGATGGTCATAACTTCAACCTGTAAATCGCATATTTCTATATAAGATAAAGAATTTAACATGCAAGAAAATTGCATCAAATGATCATACCGTCTTGTTATCAAAAACGACTCTGAAAACACCAAAGTTAAAGCCTAAGTTTTCTCATATACAAAACACCCATTTGGTGCAAACTTTCGCCGACAGTTGGTTATGCTACATAGTGAGGGCATAACCACAAGAAGCAACATCGAATGCACAAAAGCCTGGATAGCTACTGATTTTCGTGTAAAGTGTGATAGAGTACGTGATTTGATGGAATCAGGGCCGGCCCTGAGCTAATGCAAATGAGATATTGAGCTTCGTCCCCAAATTTCGGTGGCCCATTTTAGAATATTTTTTTTATGTGTATGTATATATAGTTACTAATGTTTTATGGTTTTTTAATATGGACCTAGCAAAAAAATATAAAAATCAGCTTAAATTATAAAATCCACTAAATTAAAAAAAAAACATGTTTTCAAATATATATTTTTAATATATTTTTTATGATATATAATATTGGTCCCCATTTTATAATTGGTCTCGAGCCTCCAAAATCTCAAGGTTGGCTCTGGATGGAATCAACTATGAGTATGAATGATTCTCTGCCTCACGGGTGTGCCATGAACGAATCAATGTCACTAACCATTTCAGTGTGTGTAGGACATCATACCCTCAACATGGAGGAAATGAGCAAGCCTAATCATACCCTCAACATGGAGGAAATGAGCAAGCCTAAATCTAGTGGTTTTGTCCCTATAAGATTTGCCCATCGCTAACTTCTCAAAAATCCACTTAGGCGTGACTGGTTGTTGCTTCCCAAACAGCTCTTCCCACATAGAGTTTACGTCTTTCCTTTGTCCCTTATTGCATGTGGTTAGGTACAGTCTAAATCTATCATCATTGCAAACTCTCTGATGGAAAACCTAACTGGTTTCCCTTTTGCATATAAGAACCAGCTCATACTTCTTCATTGTCCAAATTTCGCATGTCACATAAATTTCCAACATATTTATATGTGAACATAAAAATTCAATAAATTCTTTCAAATAGAATTCGTGCAGATATGTTTGTCGTCAATTCAAAGATAGCATTAGCCAAGCTCAAAGAAGTCGGCGTTTTCTTGTGGAATAAGTTATCTCAAAAATTTACCTAGCATGTCACCAATTCTAAAGTGTTTCCGGTAGTCCAATCTGTGTAGTCCACACCACTGGCCCATTGGAGGTTTATGTTACAGCGACCACAGGAGGCACGATGGCCAAGACTAGGAGAAAAGTGGCTGCAGCCATCTTGGACAAACCATTTGTTGCCATGTTTAGGTTTGAACTTGGAGAAAAATCAAATATATGCAAGTAAAGATGTAAAGAGGGAAAATGGTGATGGTATATATAACGAGGCGTGAGAACGACTAGATTAAAGTTGTGAACTTGTGATTGACTAACGACATCATATATATGATTATGCAAGGTTCTAATTTCAAATTTGCCAATCATATTTGGTGATAGGATGACTCCACATAAAATTCAATGCGACCATATGACTATTTTTTTTGGCTTGTTCTGTCATTTTTAATTTGCCATTAATATTAAGTTTTAATATATTTTTTTGCTTTTGAGGACATCCGACAAAATATTGTTTTGCTAGAAAAAATACCTAAATTTTATCCATGGGTATAAGTTTGCAACCACTTGTATATATGTAGTCAATATATATCTAGAGACTGGAGTCATAAACTTTAAAGCTGCAGATAATCGAATACTAACTATGCCAAGTTGCATTTCTTTATGTGAATTCATTCCTATACATCTAACAATCACCATTAGAATAAACATTGCTAACAATCATTTCTTTAGGAATTGGTCATTTCTCATAGTTGTTGTTGATTCGGCAATTACGTATTTCATTATTAAAAACATAATATTAAAATTCAATGAACTAATGTACACAAGAGTCATGTAGATCACGAGTGGGATTGTGGAAAAGAGCTGTACATGTGACTCCAAGACCAAATACATGTGAGATAACGAATGATGGAGTGGTTCCACACGAACGGAAAAGGAAATGGAAAATAATAATAATTTATTACAACAAGGAAAAAAAGAAAGTGAATGATAATGATGTGATAACGATAATCATCATATGCCAAAATAATAAAATCCTAATTATAAGAGCTAATGATGACGTGGCACACAAGTCACAACCAAAACCAAATAGATCAAAAGCAAAAGCACTGACTCCACCCTGGCTCTCTAAACCAATTACATCCACAAACCATAACCCAACACCATCGACGCTCCGACCAAAACGGTACTCATCACTCCCTTTGAGGCACCACTTGCCTTCGGTGGTGGAGGAGGAGATGTTGACCCTGAAGCCGGTGTGGGTGTGCCCGGAGTTCCTGCAGCCGGCGGTGTGTCCGGTGTGGTAGGAGTGGTCGGAGTTGTAGACGGCGGCGTAGGGGAGCCTGGAGTTCCGGAAGAGGCGGCTACGACCGTAACGGCTAGCTTCATGCCACCTTGACAGTGACCAGGTGTAGAGCAGATGAAGTATTTTAGTCCAACTGTCTTGAGATCGATTGTTGTGTCTCCGTCGGAATGATTCTCGGTCGCGGAGGAGGGGTCGCAGCCATCGTATCCGGCTTTGTCAACCACATCCACTGAGTGTGTGTTGCCATACTTAAACTCTGTTTCAAAACCGCCATTGAAAAAAATTAAAACCTAAGTAAATAATTTTTTTTTTCTTGAAGAAAAGAGTTTCCTTGTGGAATAAGTTCTCCAATTCTCATCTCATAAATGTTTTTTTCTAGAAAAATAAGAGTCTTAAATGTGTGGATCAACCGAACCAAATAGGCATAGAACAGATATATAGGAGAAACAAATTAACAGAGCTATTTCTCTATGTTCAAGAAACTGAAACCAAGAAAGAAGGAAAAAAAAACATACAGAGCTATTTATTTTTCGTATTACTAATGGAAATTGAACTTGAACCACCAAAAACAAAACTAATACCGTATCAAGCAAGATTTTGGTTCAACTAAGTTACTATATTTGACCATAGCTTGAAACTTATATGTAAAAGTTATATAACTAATGTGGCTCGGATGATGGTTTACCTAGAGTGTCACCAACCCTGAAAGTCTTTCCTTTAACCCATTCTGTGTAGTCCACACCACTGGCCCATTGATCAGCGTCTCCTACCGTGAATGTCACAGCGAACGCGGCTGGGATGACGGCCAGGACTAAGAGAAGAGCGGTTGCAACCATCTTGGACAAACCATTCATTGCCATTAGTTTTTTTTGCTTAGAAGAAAGATAATAATTGTTCTAAAGTTGTGAAGAGAGGAAATGGTGAAGGTGTTTATTATATAACAATATGAGATGTGAGATTGAGAAGGACTATGTGAAAATTAAGTAAATGGAATGTATGAAAAAGTCGCCGCCTCGCCAACTCATTCAACAACTTCATCCTCTCTTTTTCATTTTTCATTCTATTTTATATTCATTTCTTTGTTTTCTAAGACATCGTCTTGATGCGTACCAACTCTCTGTACTCGTATATTCAAAGGAATGGATAATTAATCGAATTGCTCGATGGCTCTTTGATGTAAATTATACGAACCTATCGCCTTAATGAGTGGCTTCTTCCTATTTGGTTCTTTATGTTTTTTCTACCTTAAAGTGTGCTGAGAACATGGATTAGTTAATATGCATACATGTATAGTGCAAATAATGTAGTTTATCATAACTATTGTATTTATTAGTTGACAAAATAAAACTATTGTATATATTACTTATATTAGTTAACATGTTATAGAATCTGCAGGTGCCAAATATTTCCTTAAAATTGAAGCAAAAGATCAGCTAAGAGAATTTAATCTAATGCCTTAAGGACAGAAGAGTATTTTTTTTTTCTCGGGAGCATTTCATATTTAAAAACACATTGAAATTTTACAACAGGTTCTTATGTATATTATACCAAAAAGATTTTAAATGTACGAGTTCAAATAGGATTCCTTTTAGTTTATAAGTTTTATAATGTCTAATTGCCCATTGGTATATTTTTAAGATATTGCCAACTTTGGAAGTTGTTTAGTAAACCTTTTGGGGTTTTGTTTGTGGGAATTGAGTACGTTGCCCATTGGTAAATGTACGTTGAACAAGACTTTATCAATGCAACTCCTTTTAAAATTTATATGTTGAATCACATAAAGGATATATATGAAAGCTTTTGTGTTCTAAATCTCATTATTGTATCAAATTGTCTATCAATGGAAGGTTTGCTTAGAAGCAGGGGTTGACCATTGACTAAGTTCATTATTCAACAGCTTTCAGTTTGGAAAACATCGTTGAAGCCACTGGGTCAGATTTTTTTTTTTTTTTTTTTTTTTTACTTCTTGGTCCGATCTTTGGTCAGAAGTTATACAGAAGAAAAGATGAACAAATATTCGAAATGACATCCTAACTCTTTTGTTAATAAAATATGTATTAAAATTGTGAATTAGTTAATAGGAGGAAGATGCCTAACACGTTCTAAGGCTATTTTAATAAATTTGTCAATAATCAAATATGGGTATGGTGTTAGGTGAAACAAATCTTTACAATATTCGAATTTTTATTTTTCTGAAAAGATGAATTCACACGAAACCAAAACAAATTTGAAAGTAACTCATAAAAGCGAAATGGTCAATGATAAAACAAAATCTAAATAGTATAATCACTATATATGCCTTACCTATCAATTCTCTGACCAAAACAAATGTTATTAGGAGATCGAGAAAAGAAAAAACAGAATTTAGGAGATTGATTATATAATGTCAAATGAAAAAAAAAGGAGATTGATTATAAAGATGGATAGATTTTGGAAAATAAAATATTTGTCGAGTTAGAGAGGGAGCTTCTAGAGGAGGTCATGAGCGTGCCATGTTGGGATTTGATGGCTATTATCGTGTCATTCATTAGCTTCAACTTAAAAGGAAAGGAGAAACTACAAAAATAACACAATAATGTATCACAACTATTATTAAATAAATTATAAAATATTATTACTGTCATGATGNAAGAAAGTTCTTTAACATACGACTCTATATTTCTTTATGGTATCAGAGTTCTGACCAAAATCACTGAATTTTTTTTTTTTTTCCTCTTTCAATTTTTTAAACCGATCAAAGATGGCGAACGGCAACGTAACGAACCCGATGGAGATGAGACGCACTATCTCTCCTTACGACCTCACAGCTGCTGACAATCCAGGAGCCATGATTTCGCATCCTTTGCTTAAAGGATCGAACTATGAAGAATGGGCTTGCGAGATGAAGACGGCTTTGTGCTCTCGCAAGAAGTTTGGTTTTTTGGATAGATCTATTGCCCGTCCAGCGGAAGGATCTCCAGATTTGGAAGACTGGTGGACGATTCAAGCTTTGCTTGTGTCGTGGATCAAGATGACGATTGATTCTTCACTTCGTTCGAGCATCTCTCATCGAGATGTTGCAAAAGATTTGTGGGACAACTTGAAGAAGCGATTCTCGATTACAAACGGGCCTCGTATTCAACAATTGAAAGCAGAGTTGGCTTGCTGCAAACAGCGTGGGCTTGCAATCGAAGCCTACTATGGAAAAATGAACCAGATTTAGGACAATATGGCACATTACCGACCATTGCGTGTCTGCAAATGTGGCAAATGTGAGTGTGATTTGGGCACTCAACAGGAACAAGATCGTGAAGCAGAGAAGGTTCATGAATTCTTGTTTGGGCTTGATGAAAATTTTCGAACTGTGAGATCCACTCTGGTTTCACGCACCCCACTTCAGCCATTGGAGGAGGTGTACAATGTGGTTAGTCAAGAGGAGGATCTGAAAACCACAATCCGTACCAGTGAGGAATCACCAGAGGTCACGGCTTATGCTGCTCAAGCTCGATCTCGCGTGAATTCTTCACGTACGGAAGATTCTGACAAGGGTGCCATGTGCAAACATTGTCATCGCTCGGGTCATGCATCTGATAGTTGCTTTGCTGTTATCGGCTATCCTGAATGGTGGGGAGACCGTCCCAAAGGAAGAACGATGGCAGCACAGGGACGAGAACGTGGTGGTCGTTCTGGTTACGTCGCATCTGGTCGTGGGCGTAACATCAATTATGCTAATGATGTGCACGTTCCAAATACACCACAGGAACAAGCCAATTACGTCATTACGGACCGCGACCGAGATGGCGTTCAAGGTCTGAGTGATAATCAGTGGAGAACTTTGATGAATTTGCTGAATGGTGGGAATGGTGGGGCAAGTACAAGCACAGAAAAGTTATCGGGTAAGCCTCTTGTCTCTTCTTGGATAATGGATACAGGTGCTTCTCACCATTTGACAGGGAATTTTGATCTCTTAACGGATGTTAGAGAGATGGAACCAGTGTTAATTGTGTTGGCTGATGGTAGAGAAAGAGTTTCAGTCACAGAAAGAACGGTTGTTTTGGGTTCTCATTTGATTTTAAAATCAGTATTTTACGTTGAAGAGATGCGATCTGATCTGATAGCAGTAGGACAACTGATAGGTGAGAATAATTGTGTGGTACAATTGGCTGACCAATTCCTTGTGGTTCAGGACCGCGTTTCGAGGACAGTGATTGGAGCGGCTAAGCGAGATTCCGGAACCTTTCACTTTCGCAGAATGGAGTTGGCTGCTTCGTTGGAAACTCGGGATGACAAATCTTTCAAGTTGTGGCACCAACGAATGGGGCACCCATCTGTAAAAGTTGTTGGTTCTCTCAAGAACGTTTCAGTTTCAGTTGTTTCTGATGATTTGAATAAAGCGTGTGATGTCTGTCTCCGCGCTAAGCAAACAAGATCTTCGTTTCCATCTAGTATTAATAAAACTACAAAAGTTTTTGAGTTAATCCATTGCGATTTATGGGGTCCGTATCGGACTGTTTCTCATTGTGGTGCACGTTATTTCTTAACGATCGTCGATGATTTTTCGAGAAGCGTTTGGCTACACCTTCTGAACGACAAAACAGAGGCACCAGTTTGTTTGAAAAATTTCATATCGATGGCTGACAGACAGTTTCAAAGAAAGGTTCAACGACTTCGAAGTGACAATGGCACAAAGTTTACAAGTATGAAGAACTATTTCCTACAACAAGGGATTATGCATGAGACTTCCTGCGTAGGCACCCCGCAGCAAAAAGGCCGGGCTGAACGGAAACACAGGCACATCCTCAAAGTTACCCGAGCACTCCGTTTTCAGTCGAATCTGCCAATCGAATTCTGGGGCGAGTGTGTGTTGACAGCAGGATATCTCATCAATCGAACACCAAATTATGTTCTTCAAGGTTTAACGCCATTCGAAGTCTTGCACAACAAAACCCCGACTTATGACCATTTGAAGGTTTTTGGAAGTCTTTGCTATGCACACAATCAAGTTCATAGAGGGGATAAATTTGCAACTCGAAGCAGAAAGTGCGTGTTCGTCGGCTACCCATACGGAAAAAAAGGTTGGCGCTTGTTTGATTTGGAAAAACAAGAGTTTTTCGTCTCTCGTGATGTGATTTTCTATGAGAATCAATTTCCCTTTGCTCAAATTGATTCAGCTACGTCGGCAATTAGAAACGAAGAAGAAGAAGCATTGTGGGCCCCGTTTGGTTCCACTTTAGTTCAAGAAGAAGATAGACAAAGGCCTGTTCAGAATTTAATAATTAATTCTGGCCCAATAAGAGGCCCACAGTCAATACCAGCTCCTTCTAGGCCCGACACTTTGATTTCTGCTGATAATCACGAGTTGGCCTCTGATTCAACGACGCCAGAAATTGAAACATCGCCACCAACTCCTGTTCCGTCCCGTTCACCGGATCCGCCTACTCCACCTACTCAGACTGAAACTCAGGCAGCAGAGGAGGTTCTCGGGCGCGGACAGAGGAAACGCACCGCCCCCGTTACTCTCCGAAACTTTGTTATGAATACTAAGCAGAGTAAGCTTCTCTCCAAATCTGAGATCTCTTCATCATATCCAATCTCCAACTACGTTAATTGCAGTCGTTTCTCAGCGACACATAGGGCTTTCCAAGTCGCAATTACAGTCAATGTTGAACCCAAATCATTCAATCTTGCCATTAAGTTAAAACAATGGAGCGAAGCAATGAGGAAAGAAGTTACTGCATTAGAAGAGAATGACACCTGAACATTGGAAGATTTACCGCCAGGAAAACGTGCAATTGGCAGCAAATGGGTTTATAAGATCAAGTATAAATCGGATGGGACAATCGAACGTTATAAAGCACGGTTGGTTGCTTTGGGTAACAAACAAATTGAAGGAGAAGATTATGGGGAAACCTTTGCTCCAGTTGCGAAGATGGGCACAATTCGGATGTTTCTCAAAGTTGCTGCAGGAAACGAGTGGCCCGTGTATCAGATGGACGTGCATAATGCTTTTTTGCACGGTGAACTTGAGGAAGAAGTTTACATGAAACCTCCACCGGGTTTTTATTCCAAGGACGAAACCAAAGTTTGTCGCCTGCGGAAATCAATCTATGGTTTAAAACAGGCGTCTAGATGCTGGTTCGAGAAGCTCACTAAGTCTTTACGGGCTTATGGTTTTCAACAACAGCTTGCAGATTATTCCCTCTTCACGTTTAACAGAAAAGGTGTTATCATCAACTTGCTAGTATATGTTGATGATATAATTCTCACTGGGAACTCAGAGCACACACTGCAGGTATTCAAAGATTACCTTTCTTCGTGTTTTAAAATGAAGGATTTAGGCGTATTGAAATATTTCTTGGGGATTGAAGTGTCTCGGAGTAAATCAGGGTTCTATCTCAGTCAACGGAAATATGCTTTGGATATTATTTCAGAAACTGGATTGTTGGGAGCTAAACCAACAACATTTCCATTGGAACAGAATCACAACTTGGCTCTTTCGACATCCGAAATTTTGCCTGATCCGGTGACGTATCGTCGATTGATAGGTCGATTTATCTACTTGGCGTCAACACGTCCAGATTTAGCATTCTCAGTTCATATACTAGCTCAATTTATGAAGACACCACGTGAAGATCATTGGCAAGCGGCATTGCGTATAGTACGTTATCTTAAAGGGTCACCAGGTCAGGGGATTCTCTTGAGTTCTGAGAAGGATTTTCAGATATCAGGCTGGTGTGATTCGGATTGGGCGAGTTGTCCGCTCACTCGTCGTTCCGTCACTGGTTATTTAGTCAAACTTGGTCAATCTCCAGTCTCTTGGAAAACTAAAAAGCAAGCAACAGTTAGTAAGTCTTCTGCGGAGGCAGAGTATCGAGCCATGTCTTTCCTCCGTGATGAACTGCTTTGGATCAAAAATGTTCTCACATCACTTGGCGTGTCACATAAGCAACCTATGCGAGTTTATTGTGACAGCAAGGCCGCTATCTACATCAGCACAAATCCAGTCTTTCATGAACGTACAAAGTATATCGAGAATGACTGCCATTCAGTTCGTGATGAAATTCAATCCGGCAATATCTCCACTCACCATGTCTCCACCACCGTACAATTGGCGGACATCTTTGCCAAACTCCTTGGTAAACAAGCTTTCGAAGATTTCAGACACAAATTAGGCATCCTTGATCTGCATGCTCTAATTTGAGGAGGGGTAATGGGATATCAATTCATATCAAATTGTATCCCATCAATCTCGCATGATCGAATGCATTTTCCATATCACCACTAATGTAAATTATTGTAATTGTAGCAGCTTAGGAAAGTCTGATACTCGTTATGTACTATATATCTCTGTAATTGTCTTCATCAATAAGAAAAAAAAGAAAGTTCTTTAACATACGACTCTATATTTCTTTAAGATTGATTATATATTGTCAAATGAAAAAAAAAGGAGATTGATTATAAAGATGGATAGATTTTAGAAAATAAAATATTTGTCGAGTTCGAAGGGAGCTTCTAGAGGAGGTCATGAGCGTGCCATGTTGGGATTTGATGGCTATTATCGTGTCATTCATTAGCTTCGATTTAAAAGGAAAGGAGAAACTACAAAAATAACACAATAATGTATCACAACTATTATTAAATAAATTATAAATATTACTTTTACTGTCATGATGAAAATGTTTTGTTCCTTTTCATTTTTTAAAAAATTATAAAATTATATAACCTAATGAAATTGGATGAATCCAATGTGTTTTTCAAGAGGATTAACAGATAAAAATAATATAATCATTTTTTGTTAACCTAGCAAATTAATAATCACTTTAGAAACGTGGTCTTCTTTTCCAGATATTTCCATGACAGATTCACAGTATATTTGTTAAGCTATGCACGTCAATGAAAGGGATGATAAGAAAAGAAAAAGACAAAAGGATAAATAGAAGAAAAAAAAAGTTTAGTTGACTGACCCGGTAATAGTTATGGCAATTTCAAACTATATTCATAAAATCCACTTTTGATTACCATATATGAAATTATCAAATTATGAAAGCATCCCAAAAGATAACTAGCCTTATAAGCGGCCCAATTATTTTCCGGCCCATAAATCCACATATCTGGGCTTATATGCGGCCCAACTTATGGTATCTTGTACAGATGCTCTTTGGAATGTATGTATGTATTTTCTTGAAATCAAAAGGTCTCTAGCAAAGATTGGGTTGAGAATCTTGAGATGGTAGGATTATCAAGATTCGTTAATATATATATAATAATCCGATTTGGGCCACTGCTATGCGGCCCATAACGGCACAAAACTGGGCTTAGAATTAAACTGCCCAAGTAAAAGAAGCACTTAATAAAGTTTTTTTATATAAAAAATTATGTCTATGAAAGAATGATGTCACTATTTTTCTCTCTCCTCCAGCGCTACAGGAACTCAACTTGTACAGATGCATTTCGGCATGTATGCATATCTATATTAAAATAATAATATACATAATACATCATCATTATTTTTAGTGCTGGTCCATGAATCTCTCGACCGATATTCAACCTCGTAAATGACGCCAGGACACACAAAAAAATTGTTTCTTTATTTTATTTTTCCTTAAAAATCGAAACCAAAATATCTTATAAACCTTTTATGAATGGCGGTAAATCCAGAGAAGACGTTAGAAAGAGAAGCCTGATCACGATGCCCCCACGGGAAAAAGGACAGTTTTGCCCCTGAAACTAAGCTCGTCACCGGTTTAAGGTGCATACAAAAACCGGTTATCGTATGCCTGTACCCGAATTTACATGACTAAATATACTATTCTTATAAAAACCACCAATCCATAAATAAAGCAAAAAGAAAAGATGCAACCTAGTAGTAGTCATATTAATATCTATAGATGCTTCATGAAGAAGACGCGTCAATTCACTTTAAATTTTTCACATTCAGAATTTGATCTCTCACTTCATTTAATGTCAAGATGATCAGAGAAGCAGCAGGTGGTTCCCAAAACCAGGAAAAAAAAAGAAGTTGACTTTAAATCGATTTTTCATTAATAAAATTATCTTCTAGAAAATTTTAACCGTCTTATATGAGTATGTATAAATATAAGCCATATGCATGTTGCATACACTTTAGTAAGCCAGGGTAATAATAATAACACTGAGACTACTAACATATATTTTTCATTCTATAAGAAAAAGAAAAAAGATGGAGGAAACAGATAAGAGCTTGCTTGATGATTCTTTTACAAGCGCAATGACACTTACCAATTCAGGTGTGCCTCAAGTGCCTGATCGTTACGTTCTTCCGCCATCGCAAAGGCCAGCTCTTGGTTTAAGCACAAGCACCAGAGACACAACACTTCCTGTCATTGATCTCTCTCTTTTACACCAACCGTTACTTAGATCCCGCGCAATCCACGAGATCAACATGGCCTGCAAGGAATTTGGTTTCTTTCAGGTAATAGTTACAACTTACAAGTAATAAATCAATCATGTGTTATCACAAATCCAGCAAGTTCGATGTTTTTACACGTTATATTTCATTCAAAATCATCTCTAAATGTTTCCATGCTTAGTCACTAGAACTAGCCCTGGAGTGAACTCGTCGCATCTACCAATCAAATCAACACATCGGATATGACTTAGAAAGACGGTTATTGTCTTCTTGCATTTATGTCATGAGGAACAAAGTCTTCAATTAGGAAAGAAAGAAAAGACAAAATCCTCAATCTCAGTCTTAAATGAGAACACAAATTGCATGCATGCATATGTTTTCCCTACTTAAAAGCCCTCTTATTTCTATACAAAACTAAGAGATAAAGTCCTAACTTTTACTTCCCTACAGGTTATAAACCATGGGATACCATCATCGGTGGTTAAAGATGCCTTAGATGCAGCAACACAGTTCTTTGACTTACCTGTGGAGGAGAAGATGCTTCTGGTGTCTGCAAATGTTCATAAACCAGTAAGATATGGCACAAGCATCAACCATTCAACAGACAGAGTTCACTACTGGAGGGATTTCATTAAACATTACTCTCATCCTCTACCAAAATGGATCCATATGTGGCCATCAAATCCTCCATGCTACAAGTAAGTAAAACCTATCTTTGGGAAAGAGTATGAGCGTTTCAAACTGATAAAGATGTTCTGATATTCTCCTTCCTTTTAGGGATAAAGTGGGAAAGTATGCAGAGGCAACGCATGTGCTACATAAGCAACTAATAGAAGCTATCTCAGAAAGCCTAGGACTGGAGAAAAACTACTTACGAGAAGAGACTGAAGAAGGCTCACAGGTCATGGCGGTGAACTGTTACCCAGCATGTCCGGAACCTGAGCTTGCCTTGGGAATGCCACCACACTCTGACTTCGGCTCACTGACCATCTTGCTTCAGACTAGCCAGGGACTCCAGATACTGGATCGCAACAAGGACTGGGTCTGTGTGCCGTATATTGAAGGAGCTTTGATAGTTCAGCTGGGAGATCAGGTCGAAGTGATGAGCAACGGCATTTACAAGAGCGTGATTCACCGTGTAACAGTGAACAGAGATGTAAAGCGGCTATCTTTCGCAAGTCTTCACAGTCTACCTCTGCACAAGAAAATAAGTCCAGCGCCTGAGCTCCTCGATGGAAACAATGCACCTGCCTACGGGGAATTTAGTTTCAACGATTATCTCGAATACATCTCGAGCAACGACTTTATACAGCAAAGATTCATTGATACACTTAAGAAGAGCAGTTCCTGAAGATGATGGCAAGGAAAGCCATCCAAAACCACAGAATTCAACAAGGCAATTTTCATGGATCGTCTTTTGAATTGATCGTCTATTATATATCACATATTAAAATCATCAGAATGAAATGTCATAGTAATTGATTTGTTCTCCTCTGAAAAGACTGTTCTTATTATCCAAGCAGTCATAAAGGGAAACAACTTAATAGTTTCTAATGATTCTATTAGTATATCCAGCTGAATCCATGGTCTAAGAACTCTGTTTTGCTTCCAACATTGACTAATATTAGTTAATTTGTGTAGAGTATCTCTGTTTCTTGCTGCTATATTACTGGTGATTGTATTGTCGCAGTAAGCAAAAAGTGAGATTTTGTTATTCATATAAGATCACAAAGCACAATCGTAGTTCATAATTTCAAATATCATTTATAAATTTGGGATAACACATGAATCAAACCACAATCTACTTTTGTTATATGAGCAATTTTATGAAGAAACAAAAAAACTCTTGGCCTCGCATTTATATCAAAACTGAGACCAACAAATAAAATAAAAATCCGCGAATTTCACCAGCAGATCCGAATTGTCACAAGCTACGTATCTTTACAACGCCTACGAAAGAGCGTGAACGCTAAGGAGTCCAATTATAAACCAAAGTCTTATCGAATTTCTAGATATAGGAGAAAAGCCGATCCCACAAATATAATCGTAGCATGAGATCGATACTTACAGGAAATTTACAAAGATCGTACAGTTTCCTCCGGCGACTAGTTAACGTTTCCTCCGGCCTCTCGATTCCGGCGGCAATTTCTGGTCGCGAACCCTCTTTTTCCTTCGTTTAGCCCGTTTGTAGATTTTTTAGTCTGTATTTTCCAAGATTATCCTCCGATCAGCTTCTATTTGTTTTTACCGTAGTTATTTTATCTTTCTCCTCGCAGTTTATCTCTTTTTCACCACAGCTAATTTTACTGTACTGGTGTTCTTTTTTCCTTTTAAAACTCAAAAGAGTCCAAAATCTTACAGCCACTATTCTAAACTCCTAACCAAGCAGGCCCAACATAAAGTAATTTACATAGGGCATAAAATTCAACGTATGTGGTTAACAATATTGACAATATACAAAATATACAACGTGAAAGAAATATAATATACAACGTGATTTCTTTAAACTTTTTTTTTTTTTTGCTAATTTTTTTTCTTTAAACTGCATGTACAAAATATAAGGTAGATGGAAATGAGCTTCAATAAAAGAGATTAATATCCGATTTTTTCTTTTTAAAAATTGATGAAGCTCCTGGAGACGCAAACAAGATTTCGATCACAAACTACTAAAGAAAGTTGCGTATAAACCATATTTTCTCATTGTTTTTTTTTTTGCTACTTCACTTACTGGTGATTATTGCCGCGAGATAAAGATCACTATAATCAAATTCAAATACAACGTCAACGTGGAACCAATTATCTGATATTCTTTGTTTTATAGTTGATTGAAATATGAGTCATATGGTTGATTATATTGGACGGTGGCTACATTATATAGAACAAAAATAGTTTTATATATTAGTGAAAATGAAAGTAAGATTTGAAGGTATAATTTGATGGACTTTGGTCAGATACAAAAGACGGCTGGATTTGGACCAGCATTTCATTTGTAATGTGTTCATATAATTGCTATTCTTATTTCCACCTTTTTTATTTATTAAATAATAAATATTCAAATGTGGGACTCATACGGATCCGTAGAAAGCTGCATATTGGGACCGGCCTTTATGTTTGACATCTAGGGTTATACAGTATTAACACCAACTTTATTTAGATAATTTTTTTTTTAAAGGATTTAACTTTATTTAGATAATAATACCATCCTAATGCCATCAACTAAATAATATCATACCATTGTTGTCAAAAAAAAAAAAAATAATAATAATATCATACCATCCTAATATCTAGCATTCTCTTAAGCATTTCAAAACGGTAGTTTAGTTTCAGTATTCTTTATGTTTGAATAGTAAAAGACTAGTAGCATTCATTGTGGTTTATATATATTAAAAACTAAAGTCGTACACTGAAACAAATTATTTATTTTCCATATATTAAAATATTCCAATTTATTTGCTATAAAAATTTTGGCTTACACGAGTAAAGTTTTGTGCTGCGCATACATTTACCATATACTAAACGAAAAGGTTGATTTTGATTGATAATATTGTGTTTCGATAAACTTTAACTTATCCTACGTAGTTCCAGTTCACAAAACTAACAATAAAGTTTGTTCAAAAAAAAAAACTAACAATAAAGCATATTGCTGTCTCTAATTTTATATTTTTCTTGCATTTGATTATCGAGTGTGAACTAGTTTCAAACTTTCAATCGTCAATTAAGTAACATTTTTTTTTGTCAGACACCAACAATTAACCTTTAACGTATCATCAGCATTTATTACTTAAAAAAATTACATTTAGTCTCTTTCAAAAAAAAAAGTTACATTTAGCGAAAATAGTTCGCAATTAATTGAGCTGGAAAATGAATAAATGGCTCAAGTAATCATTTTGGGAATAAATGAAACTAAAAAAAAAGGCAATAATTTAAGTGGTTGTTGGAAGGATATTGAAAAAGAAAATAGTCAAAAAAAGAACGAGGACCCCTTCGTTTTTCAACAATTCACCTTTGTTGCTTGTGTCTTCTTGGGCAAAAAAACTCTATTAATGTCATGAATATTTGCATGATTTTTAATTTTTGGTTTTTAGCTTTTGTTTTTAGTTTTTAGATTTTGGTTTTTTAATTTTTTTTTTGTTTTTGATTTTGCTCTACATTTTAGTCTTAAAAAATTTTTGATTTGTAATTGAATAATAACGGATCTTTTGATCGGTTAGCGAGTAACACAATTTTCGAAAAATATTGTTAAACTCTTTTTTAATATATTTTTTTCAGTGTATGACGTATACATTTTCATATATAATAATTTGTGTTACACTAGTTATATATATAATATTTTGGTAATCACTCTTTGAAATTAAAGGAAATTATTAACAAATTAACTCGGCAAAGAAACTAAGTCAAAGGGTTGCGCCTGATAGGAAAAAAAACTTGAAAGGTAATGTTTTTACAATTATTTTTTACAATGTGTTTATGCTTTTAAATTTTCAGTTTTTGTTTTAAATTACTAAAGTAAATATGTAAGATTTATTAATAAGAAAATATTTTTTTTATAAAAAAACAATTACTCTCAAAATTTTATGAGGTTTTTTATGTATAGAAGTATGAGATTTTTTCTTTTATACATAAAATATTAATGATTAAAAATAGCAAGAATTTTAACTTAGAAAAAACATATTTATGAAATGAAAAAAAAGTCTCCGCAATGTTTTGGGGAGAAACCCAAAAAATAGAGATTTTGTTTTTACTTGTAAATGGGTAGTTTTTTTTGTTGAAAAATTAGTTTTCCTTAATAAAGAAATCTATTTGTTCAAAATTTTGATTGGGTGATAAAATGGTTTTTTGAAAAACAAAATCCAAAAACTATTTTAGAAACTACAAACAATTAAAGACACGACGACTGTATTAGATATTTGGTTCATATTTTTCTATACGGCTATAAAACATCGATCGTGTAAATATGTTGGCGTTGTTCGTAAAAAGTATCAACTATATATTGAGAAATTAAATAAGGTAAAGTACCAACAATGATTAGAAATCTGAACATGTTTCTAGGCTTATTTTTATAAGAGATATATTATAACATATACGGATATACCTATAGAACAAACAAAATTCCAATCAAATTAGAAATGAAGATGTTGTTAATTTAGTTGGTACGAACGTCAGAAGAAAGAATATATTTCAATAGAATTTTCATGATTAAAATATGAAAAAAATAGAAAAGAAAAGTGAGATATAGTTCTCATCTGAGATACTCATAAAAAATAAATATACTCATATTTTTATTTTTATAAATTTAAAATTTAATCAGATAAGTAAATTATATTAAAAATTAATATTAAATTATTGAGAACTCATTTCTTAGATGTGGTATATGAGGTTGATGGGTCTTGAAAAGAAACAACAACTATGGACAGACTGAGATGAGTGTATCCTTTCTTTTAATGACTCGCAGAACCGCTCGAGAATCTCAATCAATATTTGAAAATACTTTATCATTTCAGGTTTTCTAAATATATTAGAGTATTTATAGATATATCGTTATTGTTTTACTAGTTCATAAAATTTATACTATTTATTATTTGTAAAGTAGAAGCCAAAAGAATAATTTACAATCACTTTTTAAATAATGTAAAAGGGAGTATAAAGAACTATCGCCGGGGAATTGGGACATGGGAGAAGAAGCTTCTTTATTACCAAATTAAGTAAATATCCCAAACAATTCCATTTTTCATCTAAGCTTAGTGTCACTATTCCTTAAATTAACTTCTCAAATTTCAAGTTATGTTATAATGATTATTTGATATATTATTACCTTATTTTATTCCCCTGTTCTTAAGCAATTGACTTGAATATACTTCAATACGTTGACCACGAGAGTATAATTTTTTTTTTCTTACCACAAGAGTATAATATTAATAATACTGAGGACCTGAATTCAAACACTAATTATCTAATCAAACAACTCGAACAAATAACTGGCTATTATATAAATATAAGAACATTAAGAAACAAATTATCGATCAACATCACAAAATCGGAAACAATTTTTACCTAATCCTATTAATTTGTAATATATATGCACATATTTTTATTATAACGAACAATCGTTTTTATTTCTTTCTTCTTTTTACAGAAAAAATGTATATGCTTGTCGTGAATTGTGTTATATATGGACTTATGAAAATGTTCATTATACTTAATTACTCAAGTATTTGCAATTAACGGATTTATTTTCCAACTATCACATGTGCATATTCAATCTACAAACCTACTGCTGAATTCAAATTTAGATATGATATAGTTGTCGTGAATTGTGTTATATATGGACTTATGAAAATGCTCATTATATTTAGTATTTGCAATTTGTGGATTTATTCCCCTAACTATCGCATATGATTAAATATATAATTTAATGTCGACTTCATCAATTTATATATGAGAAAATTCAACGTTAACTAAGAAAATGAAAACGTTAGCATTGATTTTATGTTTGAGTCCAATTTTGTAAAGTCAACCTAAGCTCGATAAATTAATTTGCTAACTTAAAAGTTGAAAATTTTTAATTTGCACATTTACAAAAACTTAGGAAATTAAATGATAAATTCAAAAATATAGCAACTTATTAAATAGAAATTAGTTTTAATTTTTAAAATATACACATAATTAAATTATTGAGTTTTATTTGTAACAATTTCAATAATTGTCTTGTAAAAAACTTAAATTTTGAAAAAATCAAATCAACTATATACAGCTATATAATAAGAAAAATTTTGTATAGCTACATAAATTTTTATTTTTATTTTATGGTATTAATAAAATAATTTTGGTTGTTTCTATATTTCTTATGCCAGAATGTGTGAAAAATACACAATCTATTTTTTTTCAAAATTTAGTAGTTTTTAGTGACACGGGACAATTCTTATCATTGGTATGAATAAAAGTTTTTAAAAATTATGTGTATTTATAAAATTAACATCAATTTCTATGAAAAAATATACTACATTTTGGATATACATAATATAATAAAATGATAATTTTTAAAAAATATTTGATATTTACAAATGATCGTGATTTATCAAAATAGTTATTTAATTTTCTAAATAAAAATAATCATTTAAATCTTCAAAATTTTGTAATTGTACCGGTTAATTTTTAAATTTTTAAGTTGGCAAATTAATTTCTTGAGTTTGTGTTGATTTTGTAAAATTGTACTCATAAAAGTTAACGCTAACATCTCCATTTTTTTGTTATTGTTGACTTCTCTCATATCTAAATTTAAATTTATGAAATCAATATTAAATTAAAAAATTAATATGCATACACGATAATTAGGGATTAAATTACAAATTCCTGAGTAATTAAATAAGACCAATATACGACAAAGTAGATTGATAGTGTTAGCTGGCTTCTGACGATTTTGCGGCTCGGCTATGGCTTCTTCGAGCTGAGCTGGTAATATTGTTAGCTGGCTTTTGAAAATTTTATCATTTTATGTTTTTATTTAACAAGCAAATTAATTAATTAATAGCACGCAGAATTTATCTCCCTATAGAAAAATTGTAAATAGCAAATGAGTACTTACTTTGTCCACACAAAAAAAAAAAAACAAGCAAATGAGTACTTACTTTTTTTTCACGTAATGAGTATTTACTTGCATACGTAAACCATCGTTGAAATTTATTTATTTTTTCGTCGGTGATCCGGACGAATTATCAACTAATTTTTTGCAAGTTTGTAGGGTATATATATTCTCATGTTAAACAATTAAATTTGAAGAACGAGGATCTCCATCACTATATTATATTAGTGGGGATCCCAAATCATGCAAACAACCCTATAACCCAAAAGTAGCGCTCCAAGTTCCAAACGTGAATTAGATCCAAAGCTATGCAAATTTACGCACTAAAACCAAAATTATCATTTTTCTACCCGACCACTACCGATAGATTAAAAAAAATATATTTATTATTTTCAGAACTTGAACCCAAAGCCTCCCAAACATAAAGGCATTGGGTAGCATTAGACCACGAGCCTCTTGGCATCGTTGGAACATCTTTGTAATATATGCATTCATATAAGTAACCACGACTACACATGAATTTCGATATATAATAAGTTCTCAATATAATATCCAATAAATTCGCTAGAACAAGATTTAAACAAATCTAACCTTTTTTTTTTTGGGGTCAAAAAACAAATCTAACTTATATATAGTGGAAAATTCGAACCAAGATTTTCTGTAAACGAATTTGAAACTTGTTTCGTACTGATTGAACTTTCACATTATATCCTGCCAAAGTATATGTACGTTATACGTTCTAATATTGGATGGTGAAATTTTTTTCTTTCTCATTTGATATACTTCATTTTAAATGAACTCGTCATCATGCATCGGATTAACAAATTAAAGAAGGCACAATTAAATTTATATTTTCTGTATAAATGTGTACGCGACAGTTAAAAATGTCATCACTCTTTCTTGTTTTAACTCAAGAGTGTCAGTCTCTAATCAGACAACTTTCTAGTTTTTTTTTTTTGGGTATGAAGACAACTTCCCAGTTACTCCTAAATTCCTAATTTATGTTTCCTAATTAATCACACACAATATATATATATATATATATATATATATATATATATGTCTACGTATTTAATTTAAGAGTATAAAAAGTCATAATAATATTCGATCCTAGGATTTACTTGATGAATAAATATAATTTATTCTGTCTATGTTTAGGAGAAAGAATCGGTTCTACTATAGTATTAAACAAACTAAATAATGATAACTTTCATGCATGTTTTGATAAAAATATTGTATTGCCACGTAAATATATTTATTTATTTGATATGAATTATAGCTACGTGTATATTTTTTCACCGCGAAAACAAAAACTTCTTCCTACGTACGTCTATCTCTCAATCTTTGGTCGGTTCTTTAGAAATCGTTAAACTAAAAGGGTCGGTTTAGAAGAAATCAAGATCGATCGAAAGATTTACTGTTAACTATTACTCGGAGATCCATTCGTCTTTTATGGTCTTCTTAAAAAAGTTCCATTTGATTTTTGTTTGGCATATAAGAAAATTCCCTTTAATTTTCCCCATAACAACGTGGAAAAATGGTCCCGAAAGAAGAAAATGTCCAATGTAAATGATATTGAAATAGGCCCCTTGGAAAAAATACCAGTGAATTTTATATATATATAAGTAATTGGTGGCTTTTGTGGTGTATAGTGTTGTTAACTTGTGTCCACAAATATATTAATGGTCACGTTGGTTTTTTTTGTTAAAGAAGTCACGTTGGTTTGATATATCCAAAACGATGATATTTAAATCGGGGCATGCAAGTACGTGGTATAACCAAAAAACCTAAAGTGGTGCATGCAATTTTTGTTTATTACAGAATAGGAAATTAGATCCCAATTGGTTGGAACACCAAATCACTTTAATTGTTTAATCACTTTGATCGTATCCCCAACGAAAATATTTTTCATGCATTCCATGTGTATCTTCTCCTCCTTAGTATTTATGGTTTAGCGTGTAAACTGAAACTCTTTTTACAAGTTAGTTCCGCGCTTCTATAGTCTATATCATTCTTTTTTACTGCAAATAACGTCTAATTCGTGAGAAAGTTGAGAAGCTAAAGTGTTCTTAATTATGACTAGCGAGTCCCACGTGGGTAACATTTGAAACGATGTAGTAATGTGAAATGCGTAAAAGTATATTGAGTTAAAACATTCTTTCAGAAACCACGAAGGTTCTAAATACAATATATAGAAAATAATTGATAATGTAAAACAGCCAAGGCTTTATAATATATAGGCTATTAAAAAGGACGAGACTAAGACCATGAACAATTGTGTATCCTAACCAGTGGCGAGTCAACTTGTAAAGATATGGGTTCACCTGACACCCTATAAATATTATAATTAAAAATTTTAAGCTAAATTTGTAACTTTACAGTAGCTTAGTTGGTAGAATTTCTTACCATTGAACCCTTAAACCCACATTCAAAATTCTCTAGTGACACCACATATCTATTTTCGGGCCATTTCTATATATTAAATAAATTTTAATTTAATTTTTGACCCCACTAAAAATGTTCATGGACTCGCCACTGATCATAACCTAGGTTCTTAAGTAATTAAAGTTCAAAATAAATAAAAATTGGATTTTAATCAGAAAATCGGATCTTAAAAAAGAAGTTTAAGTCATATTTAAGATATGTATCTTAGTGACACGTGTCTGAAAGAGAGTAGATCGGTATTTTTTTAATGAGAAATCAAAATTATCTTTTATTGAGAACCTCGTCAAAAATTTTATCATTGGAGAAGGAAAAATAAATTAGGAATTCTTAAATTAAATTCACAATAAAAAATTGTTAAAAACTTTGTATGAGATTTATCATTGTTCATGCTCTAATCACATATATGAACATGTGGTGTGGAATTCAAATAGTAAGTAACTCACGCAGCACTACTTTTACTCCTCGTTTTGCCCCAAGAACACAACACTCCATCTTATTTAATTGGACTTGTTATATAACCCGCGATATAGCTAAATAAGTTATATTTCATCGCGGCATTTTTTATATTGATTCGCTAAAAAATTCTTATAAATTTATAACAATAGTATATTTGCTCGATCTGACCAAGTTGTTATGAGTAATCGAGGAAACGAAAAAAAAGAAGAAGTATAACCAAACTAATTGTTGCAATATTGTTTTTTCAAAAAGTTATCGTAAACTTTGCATTGCAAAGTTATTTGGTTGTCATATCCAAAAAAATAAAATATGTGCTAGTTTTGTGATAAAGTAAACTATGATTTTGTAAATTCAAGTTGATTGAGATATTAGTTATTTATCTGCGTTTTGATATATGTATGTTAAAAAAAAGTTATGTATCTGCGTTTGAGTTTTTTTTACATTTAGTGTGTTTTCCGAAACAAATCCATAATTTTAAATATATTGCGTACGTTAAAACACGCTGTTATGTTAATTTTTTTCTTTAAAAAAAAAAATAGTAGAAGGGTTAAAAGCCTTTTGCTTTCAAAATTCCCCAGTGGAGCAATAGGCGGCGAATGGCTAAAGCTGATATGAGCCGATCCGGCTGATTGTTCCTCACGTGTTAAAGCCTTTATAAGCCGTATCCTTGGAAAACCCCCACGTGTCCACTCCATTCGTATTTTAGTAGGAAACGACGGTCAGATATTTTATCTCGATCAACACTCTTTTTTCTCTCCATCTCAGCCGTCCATTGCTCTTGTATCTCATTTTTTTTTTGAACTTTATTTGCTCTTGCATCTCTCATTGTCGTACAATTACTTTCTTGTTTACCAAATATCCGTTAAATCCATCTCTCTGGTGCTTATATGAATACTATCTTATACTACATTTAATTGAATTTGCGGGTTAAGATAAGTCACATTAAAAACGTAGAACTATTATTGTTGATCACTTCGAACTCAAATATTGATTTCACATTCTTTTTTTGGGTGCATGTTAGTGGTAGTTAAGTGTAAGAAAGAAGAAAAAAAAAAGAAAGAAAAGAGCTTACGTGTACCACATAATTGTGAAAGAGATTCTTCTCATTCCTCATTAAATATACAAAACCCAGCTATTGTTTGCTTTCCTATTTTGGTGTATTTATTGCTTTTACATACACAAGACTCCTTCATATACACACCAATGTGTAATAATGTATGTGGGAATTAGATGTAAACAATTATTATATACTATACTTTTTATAAGCACAGTCCACAAATTTCAGGGTCGAGTCCTTTCCTTTTCAAAGATCTCTCAAACTCCACTATAGATCCCAATTTTCTCTCACTATAAAAGGAACCATTTCCTCTCTCTCTCTCTCTTCCATTAACTTCTCTCTTCTTCACTTCATCTTCTTACACCAAAAACTATCTTCAGGAACTAGATCAACGATCCACTCTTTCAAAACTTTGATTAATCAGATCAGATATATATTAAAAATTAAAAGAGCACAACCCACACACTTTCCCAATTATGAGATTCTCTCTTTCTCCCGTACGTCCGTACGGTGTAGTAGTACCCTCACTACCAAGCTACGACGTCGTTTCTCACGTAAATGTTACCATTTCTACTCGTCAGTGTCGATGCGTACTTACTCTTCCTTCGCCTACAATTTCTACTTCCCGATCACCGGTTATACCCAAACCACAAACCTGGGAGAGTTTGCTGCTAAACCAAGATCAAATTCCCGGCGAATTACCGTCGTCTGGTTCGACTAGTCCGGTTAAGCTCGGCCGGAGATGGATGGAGTACCAAGGCCTTCAGAATTGGGAAGGTCTTTTAGACCCATTGGACGAAAATCTCCGCCGAGAGATTCTCCGGTACGGCCAGTTCGTCGAATCGGCTTATCAGTCTTTCGATTTCGATCCTTCGTCTCCAACCTACGCGACGTGCCGGTTTCCGAGGAGCACGCTGTTAGACCGATCCGGTTTACCTAATTCCGGTTATCGACTAACGAAGAACCTCCGTGCCACGTCAGGTATTAACTTGCCACGTTGGATTGAGAAAGCGCCTAGCTGGATGGCTACGCAATCCAGCTGGATTGGTTACGTGGCAGTATGTCAAGACAAGGAGGAGATCGCACGGCTCGGGCGCAGGGACGTCGTCATCTCCTTCCGCGGAACCGCTACGTGTCTCGAGTGGTTAGAGAACCTCCGCGCCACGCTGACTCATCTTCCTGATGGGCCTATTGGGCCGAATTTAAACGGGTCGAACTCTGGGCCCATGGTCGAGAGCGGATTTTTAAGTTTGTACACTTCAGGGGCCCACAGTTTGAGAGGCATGGTAAGAGAAGAGATCTCGAGGCTGCTCCAATCTTACGGCGACGAACCGTTAAGTTTAACTATAACGGGACACAGCCTCGGAGCGGCGATCGCGACATTAGCGGCGTACGATATCAAAACGACGTTCAAACGTGCGCCGATGGTAACCGTGATATCTTTCGGAGGTCCACGTGTCGGAAACAGAAGCTTTCGGAGACTACTTGAGAAGCAAGGCACTAAGGTTTTGAGAATCGTTAACTCTGACGACGTTATCACTAAAGTTCCAGGAGTCGTTTTAGATAACAGAGAGCAGGATAACGTAAAAGTAACGGCGTCAATGCCGAGCTGGATACAGAGACGTGTGGAGGAAACGCCGTGGGTTTACGCAGAGGTTGGGAAAGAGTTGCGGCTGAGCAGCCGTGACTCTCCGTACGTGAATAGCATCAATGTTGCCACGTGTCACGAGCTGAAGACGTATCTTCATTTGGTAAACGGGTTCGTGAGTTCCACGTGTCCATTCAGAGAAACGGCTCGAAGAGTCCTCCATAGATAGGAGATTCATCAGACATTCGTAACTATTTTAACTTTGTGCAGAGAAAACATCTGAACCTAGAAAGATAATCAAGAACCGTACCGGTTTGATTCCGGTTAACAGACAAATTTAGTTACATATCTCTCTAACTCCAGTGGTAGAACTAGAAAGTAAGTACATAGAAAGACAGCTGAAAAAGAGCGAAAAATGTATAAAAGCTCGAATAATCTCAAATAATATTAAATTTTCTTTTGATTATTTAAATGTGGTCATAAATCATGAAATATAGAGTATAGACGTATCCGCATGTGTTGCTAAAGCTCCTAAAGTCGAAAATTGTCTTAACTTGACCGAAATGAAAGTGAAAAGACAAAAATGTCCCTATCTCCGTCCAAATATGATGGATGATACTCCTAATCGTGCCACGTAAGCACCGTCCGTTTGACTGGAAATGTACTTTGGAAAAAGATTAGAGAGATTCAGTTACTTGTGAAATCTAAATCCAAAAGCCAAACAAGAACACGCACCATGCGCCGTCCATTACCGTATATACTTATTTTCCTCGTTACTAGGAAAACACCATAGACGCGTTATTTTTTTTTCACCATCAACTAATGCCTTTGTGATAACAACATTGTTTTAAACTTTGGTAATGCATTATCCAATACTATAAGTTATATATGTTTTGCACCCAATAAAAGTTATATACATGTAACATGATCGAATAGTTAGATCAATAAACATTTGAGTATTGCCCTTTATTTATATATATAACAATTCAATGCTGCATTAATGTATATCTTCTCAGACCATATTCAATGGTAAATATATCTTGAAAGGTTCTTAAAACAAAAAATATTAGTTTTTAAATCATAAAAAAATTTAAACCAATAAAAACATGACAAATCTTAAATGAGTATCTTAGAAAGTTAAAAATGGGTTCTTAAATAAGAAATTTAAGAAACTCTTCTTCTTCTCTCTTACTTTATCTTATTTTATTAATTTTTTGGGTTAAGAACCCCTTGTAAGAAATTAGCATTGAACATGATCTCACAATCACAACAACAACACAAATGATTGGTCGTATACCGTTGCTAATTTCACCTTGAATCAAATTTGAGTTGCTTTTTTGGGTCAGATCAAATTTGTTTGTACTGATTATTTTTCATTTTATATTTTATAACACAGTTTTTCTTGACTTACTCCGTAATTCGTTTTAACTTTTTTCTTTTATATGCCTAAAATTTTAAAAACCAAAACAAAAAATTAAGGCACTAAAATCACAAACCCAATCATATCCAAAAACTTAAAGAGAGCTAAAGTCTCAAACATAATTAATATATCTTAGTAAAATTAACACTGATTGTACCCCGGTCGATCGACATTCGTTATATCATTGAAACGATATTTTTGGATATTGTTGGGTTTGTGATTTTAGTGCCTTAATTTTTTGTTTTGGTTTTTAAAAGTTTAGGCATATAAAAGAAAAAAGTTAAAACGAATTACGGAGTAAGTCAAGAAAAGCCGTGTTATAAAATATAAAATGAAAAATAGTCAGTACAAACAAATTTGATCTGACCCAAAAAAGCAATTCAAATTTGATTCAAGGTGAAATTAGCAACGGTATACGACCAATCATTTGTGTTATTGTTGTGATTGTGAGAACATGTTCAATGCTAGTTTCTTACAAGGGGTTTTTAACCAAAAAAATTAATAAAATAAGATAAAGTAAGAGAGAGGAAGAAGAAGAATTTCTTAAATTTCTTATTTAAAAACTCATTTTTAACTTTTTAAGATATTGAATGGATACATTTTAAATAATACACTCATGCTTTTGGATATGATTTTTTTTTTTTTTGAAACGATGTTTTTGGATATCATCTTAATTAATTAATGGCTAATATTAAACTAAAAACAATTCAGAGGGTTGGTGACGTGACGGAGGGAACGAATGTCATCGTTGACATATTTATGATAATTGTTTCAATAGTCAAAATGAATTGTTTACTCGTGTGCACTACTTTCTTAATTAGATTCGTCTAAATGACACTATTATAGGGATTATCGTTTGATTTTATATATAAACCAACAATCGATTTTATGTCACTACAAATTAATTACGTACACATAATGCTATCAGACCTCAGGAGGTATAAGGACTTAATTATATGTCCTAATTAATAAAATCCTCTGGCCATGACCAAAACAATTAAAATCATTTAACTGAGAACATGCATGCATGAGAACGGTCAACGTCCCTAATTTTATGATGACAAGAGAGAGAATACATGGCATGCATGATCCAAGCCGTATACGTACACATGCATGTCGTAGTCTCAAATATATTATGTACAAAAGAAGATATATCGCATAACCGACCCATACCTAAAATGCTAGTTTTGAAGATATATTCAGTAGATATGTATAATTGTAGAAAGTGATCATCATCGTTAATTACGTTTTTTTGGGGGGTGGGGGTTAAAATTACTTATACGATACTTTGTTCGAGCCACGACATTCCTCCTAAAAAAAACAAATATTTGGAGTGGAGACCGCCACACATTCAGATCAAACATATATTGAAGTTTTTTGCGTACATTGTTCATTCATTTTTTTACTGATATATTGAAGTTATAGATTAGAGGAGAACTCAAAATATATATATATACCCGTTATATTGTGGTAGAACACATAAAGCCTTATTTACAGTTTTACTAGACTCTCCGACCACTTGTTAAGTCTTTAACACAAAAAGATATTTTAGTTGCAACTTTTGTTTGTTCGCTTGTGTGTTTTCTTTTGTAAGGCTGGTCTTAAAGTTACCATTCTTACACATATTAGTAATTTAGAAGAATAATAAAGAAAAGTTAATAAATAAATAAATAATAATACTCATTTACATTTATTAATTTTCCCCTTTTGCGTGAATCATGTGATGGACCAAATTTTCAACACAATATACAAGTTCGTACAATTTGTATGATACAAATGGCGTCTTGAAGCTTTCAGCCGACTTTGGAACAAGGACCCACAACAGCCCACGCCATGCGAACCACGATAACGAATTAACGATGTATGTTCTAAATTTCTACATATATATGTACTATAATATACCATATGTATATAACACGAGATATATACACCAATCTAATTAAAATCAGTATATACACACACATCAATCATCCCACTCGCGAGATCCAACTTATTTTACTTTTTCGTTGTCAAACTATATAAGTTATTAATTAATATTCGAGACTGTATGTACACCCATTAGACGACTATTGAATACCACTTTATCAAAAATATATAACCCAAACTAAAACCATATATCGATGAAATGATAATTAATCCTATAAATTAATGCATGCTCATTGTATTATTATTTTAACTTATTCTTTATCATAAACCTCTCTATTTTCTTTTTCAGATTCATTTAGCTGCCGCTTAATCTAATAAATGGCAATGATAATGTATGCTTAAAAAACAACGGTAATTTATCAACACAAACTAATAATATACATTGACAAAAAAGGTACAAATTATACACGAATGATGGCGTATATGTGACAATTATGAAAATACATATTTGACCAAATTAAATAGCAATTCAACAAAAAGGGAGTGGAGAGGAGTGTGTCTGTGTGTGTGTATGCCTTCATGCCTCCTACGTCTCAACATTAAGCAAAATTGCGGCTGCCCAACAACCACCCAAAAGAATTAAGAATTAGTCAAATAATCAAAATCAATGCATGTCTTAATCTCTCTCTCACCCAACTCTCACCTTCATTTCAAGTTCTCCCGTGCACTTTTTTGGTCTACTGGTCTATTATTATGACAAGGGCAAGCTATCATTTAAATAAATAAATTATGAAAAGCATATCAATGTTTTTTTTTTTGAACCTATCTTGCATATCAATGTTGATACAATGCATACTATTTTGTTAAGATCTCATTTCAAAAATTTAGAGAGAACCTATGTAGTATTTAAATATTATGAGTAAGTTTATCAATTATTAATTAATTTTAAGTTGAAAATTTATAAAATTTAATATTAATATCAGAATTTAGTTTATTGACCATTATCCAAAGTAGCTGGAATAAAATTTATTGTCGGTTTTAAAGTGAAATCCGGTTTAAGATGAAATAAAAAAACAATTATTTTGACGAGATGTATTATGTAAAGATATGTAACATGGATCAATTTATTTATTATCAATTAGTTTTGATCAGTTAGAAATCATAAAACTTAATAATTGATTTAAGTTTTTGAAGCATTGAATATTTGTTTTTAATCAGTTCATATAAACAAACTGAACCGATTAAATATGTTACTTATATTCAACATTATATCCTAGTACTTCATAAACAACGTGGGATTTAAAACAAATCGATATGGAGTTCCACTTATAAATGGTGAGGAGCAAGGCGAAGACGGTCCAAAGAGTACTATAAAGTAAAACCAAAAATCAACAAGAAGACGCAACGACATTATTTTCATCTGATCCTATATTCTACGTTCACATTTCATGGGTTTTTGTTGTTAAACGCATATCAATTGTTTCACTAGTCATAAACCAAACTGAGTTATTTAGCCATCAATTATTTGCTCATTAATTATTTTTCTCCACAGCTTTAATGGACTTTTGATATAGAGGTATCAAGCAATTTGATTTTATTCAAATATGTCGCACAATTGGAAACTAACAAACTGTGACAAGCTATTCCCTAATTTGTTACTAGATAATGTTTAGATATACATATATAGGCATAAATATGACTAGATCTTGAACCTTCTAAAAAAAAAACATGTATGCATCGTATATTGGGATATAGATTTTAAATAATTTAATTCGATTAAAATTTAATTTAATTGCTTCAGGAATCTAACATATATATTTTTATATAATTTGAACGCTTAAAATATAATTTGCTTTTGTTATACCACTTGTACATGCCTAAAATTGGATATGATCGCTCGTAACACTATATCCGAACATTATACATCTAGTGATTAATCGGTAATCTACATCAAATTAATATTTTATTAAAATATTGCTGTTGTGTGTTTTAAAAAGTACTATAAAATATCAGATGTCTCATTAGTTTAGTTCCTGAATGTATGATTAAAGCATATCGATTTTTAAAGCCTTGCATTTTTAACAATATATTTTACATAACTATGTACTAAGTTACTAACCAAAACAATTCTGAGTAATTTTTGACATAAAAAAAACGAAAACAAATAAATTAAAATATGTGTATCCAATTTTTTTAGTTAAAAAAAAATTAAAATATGCGAATCCAAAACTTAAAATAATGGTCAAAATTTGAGAAAGAAGAAGATATTGTACTCTGTTTCAAGCTCGGTCTTCAACATTTCCGGTCGAAGTCTCACAACACGTGAACATACGCACTTGTTTTTTTTTTTTTCCTCTCATTTCTCACTTATATATACACTTATAAATATTTAATATAGTATTTTATCCCAAAAAAAAAATAATAGAAGTCGTGTGTGTATGTAATTCCCCGTCAAAATGAACGTTTTTATAAACAAGAAAAATAAAATCTTGTTATTCTTAAAAAGTAAAAGTGTATGTGTTTTTATGTAAATAATTCCGTAGAAATATAAATCTCAGTTTATAACTTTATATTAAAAAAAAAAAATAGAAACAATGAAATCAATGAAAAAAACAAAAAAAAATACTTAATTGGATGTTTTATTAGAAAAGGGCTTTGAGAAATGTCATTCATTATCGAAAGCCCAATAAGCCCAATTGTTATCCTTCTACACCGCGTTGTCTTACGCGAACGCCTGATGCATCCGCCATTGAAACAAACCCTAAACCCTTTCTGATTATTCCGTTTTTCATCATCGCTCTGCGTCGCGCGTGCTTACCCTCTCGTATTCCTCACAAGCAAGCTCCATCTATTCCCTCCGGTTTGCGTTCGATCTCTGAAGTACGTCTTCTTCGGAGGAATCAGGTAATGAGATTGATATGTTCACATCTAGATTAGCTGGGATCGAATCGCAGTCTTTAAGATTGGGAATCGGAATTCGATTGTGACGTTTTAACGGATTCAAGTTATGGAATCGCATAGCTCAATAAACGCTTATTCTCTGTTTCAGATAACTGAAAACCAAAAATGTATAATCGCAAACCAAAGGAGAAGAAAAAGGAAGGCATGGAGGCTCCTGACATGAGCTTTGGGAAGATTATGAAAGATGTTGAGCGCTTTGGTAGCAATCTCTCTTCTCTCCTTTCTCTCTTAACGCGTATAATTGTCTCTGTTAAATCCTAAGGGAAGAGACTCAGGTAGATGTATAGATACACAAGCTTTGATGATCGATAAGAGAAGCATACAGACTATTTTTTTGCATGCTAAGCTGCAGAATTTTTCATAGCCATTGCCAATTTTTTTGCTTTTAGCATTATGATATAAGCGAAATTGAGGAACTGTAGTTAGTCTTGACTCTTGAATAAGTTTTCCAGAATCCTGCCTTAAATGCATTATGTATTCTCTTACTTTAATGACATTGACGAGTTTACCACCCCGCATGATGATGCGAATGCAAGTTTATGTTCTCCTTACCTGATCTTAATGTTTAAAGGTTTCTCACATATGCCATGGAAGGATAGGAAAGCATTGGAGAACAAGAGAGTGGTTGCACTTGGTGGGAAGGTAAGCTTCTTCGCACTGCGAATGTGTTGCATTAATCAAGACCTTTTTTTTTTTTTTAATCTTGTTTTGTTGTTCTGAATCAGTGCTTGAGATATCCTTTTGTTGTTTGTTAATGCAGCCTCAAAAGCAACAGAGGCTGCCGCTGAGTGTAGCGAGAGTACAGATGAAGAAGCAGAAAGAAAGAGAAGAGAAGATGTTGGAACAGGTGAGCTTTTAGATAATCAATCTCTTCTGTTCCTCTGACCCCTTTAGGAAACTGGTCTCACTCGCCTGTTGTTGGGTGTTGTGCAGAATGTGATTCTTGGCAGATTTGGAGGACAACTTGGTGGTGGAAGTAGGAAGAAACCCGCAGAGAGGAAGCGTAAGCCAGAGGATAGAGTCCTGAAATCAACTGTAGGGAATTTCAGGGATGGTGTTCTTGACGTTAAGCATTTACTACGTTCTGGCTCTTCAAGAAGTAGTGACATAGATAACAAGATGAGCAATTACGGTAAGAAGAAGAGCAGAGGAGGAGGATTAGGAGGAGGCGAACGAGAAGGAGGAGACGTGAAGAAGAAAGGAAAGAAGAAAGGAAAGAAAGGAGGCGGTAAGAGGAAAGGCAAGTAATCGTCGTAGCTCCCAAACAAATCTGGTTGTGAGTTGAGGGAAAGCATAACAATTTGATGAATTAGATGTGCTCAATTATAACATTTTATGACAATATAAGAGATGTCTCATATATCTCCTAGTTCTCAGAAACAATCTACTTGAAATACCCAAACATACATCGTTCTTGAACATTTGTAATTGACTTTCCAAACTAGAAAACTATCGTGAATCTGCAGAAAACAGACCGAATCAAACAATCTGCAGGTGCTAGATTTATAGACATTGTAATCGTATATAAACAAACGTAGACAAGATACGGATGATTTCATGTTCGAATATTAGGTAGGACACTGCGAACATTTGTAATTGTGGACTTTTTTGGACACTGCGAAGATTTCTTAAATATTGTGGACACTAAATTTCGAAAACGTAGACCTTTTTTTTTTTTTCAGTTTGAGACGATTTAATACAATTTACTTCTTGAGCTAGAGGTTACTTTTAAGAGTATGATTGTGGACTTTGACCGATTATAAAAAAAAAAAAAAAAAAAAAA